>CM064327.1:262196008-262871008 GCA_032595735.1 Pelochelys cantorii | reverse complement strand
GGCATTTCCCAGGGCCCGCCAGCCCACGGGGGGGGGAGTCTGTGGGCAGAAGCCCCCGAGCGCTCCCTGGCCCGCGGGAGGAGGCCGGCTTGGCCCCCACGACAGTCCGGGCCCGGGTGCTCAGAGGGGCTGAGCGCTGTGGAGCCAAGCGGGCGCCCCCCCCCCCCGTCCCTCACCTGTTTGGGTGGCCAGGCCCTGCCTCCCCCTCCCCCCGCCCATGTTCCCAGCCCCACCACTGCAGCCCTGGCAGGCCCAGCAGCTGGAGTGGGAGGGGGCACAGAAGAGCCAGCAAGAGTGGCTGGGGTGGGGGGGCTAGTGATCTGGGCCGGGGGGCAAATTCTCCCCCCTCCCTTGCGGTCCTGCTGCCACGGGCAAGGCCTGGGCCTGGCGGCACCCGGCAGAGAGAGCCGTGGCCCCCCCACTTGCCCCCCACCCCAGCCCAGGTGCTGAGCTGCCCTGGCCCCCGATATGGCTTTGTGGATGGGGAGCAGCGTGCCTGGCGGGGGTGGGGGGTTCCGGGGGCAGCGGGACTTAGGCGGGGCCTGACCCTGTCTCCTCTCCCCTTCCAGGGGCCGGCGCGTTCCTGGTGGGACCCGGCGTGAGCAGACTCCTGTGGGCCTCCCCACTGGGCCCCCGGCTGTGACAGGGGGCCCAGCGCCATGGAACCGCGCGCAGAGCAGGGCACGGAGGGCGAGGCCGGGCGGGTCACGGCCCAGCTGCTGAAGGCCAAGACGGGCGAGTTCGCCCTGGACTCCATCCTGCTGCTCAAGCTGCCGGGCCTGGGCCTCTGGGACCTGGGCTGTCTGGGCGAGTGCGCCAGCCTGGAGTGGCTGGACCTGTCGGGCAACGCCCTGTGCCAGCTGGGCCCGCTGGCCGGCCTGCGCTGCCTGGCCGTGCTGGACGTCTCGGCCAACCGTCTGAGCAGCCTGGAGCCGCTGGGCGCCTGCGAGAGCCTCCAGCGCCTCAACGCCGCCGGCAACCTGCTGGGCAGCCTGCCGCAGCTGCAGGGCCTGGCAGGGCTGCGCCGGCTGGAAAGCCTGCGGCTGCACGACGCCCGGGCCCGGCTCAGCAACCCGCTGTGCGCCTCGCCCGCCTACCCCGCCGCCCTGCTGGGCCTGCTGCCCGGCCTGCGGGCCCTGGACGGCCAGCGGGTGTGCGGGCGCGGCAGCGAGCTCCACCAGCTCTGCCGGGACCTGGACCGCTCCCTGGAGCGGGGCGCCGGCGGTGCGGGCGGGGCGGAGCCGCCGGGCCCCGCCCTGCCCTGGCTGGAGGAGGGCTACTGGGAGCGCCGCCCGGCCCGGCGCGGCTCCGTGGCCGAAGAGGCCTACCGGCAGTTTGGCGAAGCCCTGCGGGAGTGCCGGGAGCTGGGCCAGAGGGCGGACGACGCCATCGCGCAGGCCGAGCGGGCCCTGGGCGCTCCCGGCTCCTACGTCTTCTGAGCCGGCCCCCTCTGCGGCCCCCTGGCCCCGCTGAGCTCCGGGGCAGTGACCACCCCGCGCCCATCCCCCTCTGCGGCCCCCTGGCCCCGCTGAGCTCCGGGGCAGTGACCACCCCACGCCCATCCCCCTCTGCGGCCCCCCGGCCCCACTGAGCTCCGGGGCAGTGACCACCCCGCGCCCATCCCCCTCTGCGGCCCCCTGGCCCCGCTGAGCTCCGGGGCAGTGACCACCCCGCGCCCATCTCCCTCTGCGGCCCCCTGGCCCCGCTGAGCTCCGGGGCAGTGACCACCCCACTTCCATCCCCCTCTGCGGCCCCGCTGAGCTCCGGGGCAGTGACCACCCCACGCCCATCCCCCTCTGCGGCCCCGCAGCCCCACTGAGCTCCGGGGCAGTGACCACCCCGCGCCCATCCCCCTCTGCGGCCCCTGGCCCCGCTGAGCTCCGGGGCAGTGACCACCCCACGCCCATCCCCTCTGCGGCCCCCTGGCCCCGCTGAGCTCCGGGGCAGTGACCACCCCACTTCCATCCCCCTCTGCGGCCCCGCTGAGCTCCGGGGCAGTGACCACCCCACGCCCATCCCCCTCTGCGGCCCCCCGGCCCCACTGAGCTCCGGGGCAGTGACCACCCCACACCCATCCCCATCTGCGGCCCCCCGGCCCCACTGAGCTCCGGGGCAGTGACCACCCGCGCCCATCCCCCTCTGCGGCCCCGCTGAGCTCCGGGGCAGTGACCACCCCACGCCCATCCCCCTCTGCGGCCCCGCTGAGCTCCGGGGCAGTGACCACCCCGCGCCCATCCCCCTCTGCGGCCCCCTGGCCCCGCTGAGCTCCGGGGCAGTGACCACCCCACGCCCATCCCCCTCTGCGGCCCCCTGGCCCCGCTGAGCTCCGGGGCAGTGACCACCCCACTTCCATCCCCCTCTGCGGCCCCCTGGCCCCGCTGAGCTCCGGGGCAGTGACCACCCCGCGCCCATCCCCCTCTGCGGCCCCCTGGCCCCGCTGAGCTCCGGGGCAGTGACCACCCCACTTCCATCCCCCTCTGCGGCCCCGCTGAGCTCCGGGGCAGTGACCACCCCACGCCCATCCCCCTCTGCGGCCCCGCAGCCCCACTGAGCTCCGGGGCAGTGACCACCCCGCGCCCATCCCCCTCTGCGGCCCCCTGGCCCCGCTGAGCTCCGGGGCAGTGACCACCCCACGCCCATCCCCCTCTGCGGCCCCGCAGCCCCACTGAGCTCCGGGGCAGTGACCACCCCGCGCCCATCCCCCTCTGCGGCCCCCTGGCCCCGCTGAGCTCCGGGGCAGTGACCACCCCACTTCCATCCCCCTCTGCGGCCCCGCTGAGCTCCGGGGCAGTGACCACCCCACGCCCATCCCCCTCTGCGGCCCCCCGGCCCCACTGAGCTCCGGGGCAGTGACCACCCCACACCCATCCCCATCTGCGGCCCCCCGGCCCCACTGAGCTCCGGGGCAGTGACCACCCCGCGCCCATCCCCCTCTGCGGCCCCGCTGAGCTCCGGGGCAGTGACCACCCCAAGCCCATCCCCCTCTGCGGCCCCCCAGCCCCGCTGAGCTCCGGGGCAGTGACCACCCCACACCCATCCCCCTCTGCGGCCCCGCGGCCCGGCCTGAGAGCCCTCTGCCCTGCCAGGCTGCCCCCTGGACTCAGCCCTTCCCGCCCAGCCCCGTGGCCACGCTGCCCTGCTGCACTCTGGGGCAGCGACCACCCCGTGCCCCCGGCTGGCTGCTGCTGGGCTCGCTCAGCCCCACCCCGCTCTCAGCACATGGGGCAGCGCCCACTGGGGAGTCCTGCCTGGGCTCGGAGGAGGAGGGGCACAGCCCAGAGGGGAGGCAGGCCCGGGGGCTGCCCGTCTGCTGGCACTGGAAATGCTGGGCACCCTGGGGAGTTGTTTGCCCGTGAAATAAAGGTCTCGTCTCCTCCCTGGCCCTGCCTGTCTGTGCCCGGCTTGTGGGGCCCTACAGCGCTGTGGGGCCTGCTTGCTCGGTGTGCTGCTCTGCACTCCCCCTTTCCACCTGCCTGCCTGGCCTGGTCTGTCGCCCAGCACCCGCCTGCTCCCTGGAGCCTGGCTTGTAAAGGTGGGGGGGGGGGTGTCACACCATGGCCAGCCCCCCTCGCTCTAAACCCTCCGCTGCCCCTCCGGAGCGAGGTGGGGCTGAGCCCAGCACCCCAGCAGGGGGGAAAGTGGGCGTCTGGCTATCAGGCTGCCCCGCCCCGGCAGGACACAGTGTGCGGGAGCAGACGGCCCCTGGGGGCGAGCCGGTGCGGCGGGAGCCGGGCCAGGTGCCGGGGTGGGGGCCCGAGAAATACCCCGGCGCCGGCTGGAGAGAGCGAGTGACCGTCCGCTGGCCGGGCAGCCCCTGTGCGAACGACAGCCCAGCCCTTCCGCAGCGTGGCTCTGCCTTTATTGGGAGGAACAGCCGGTGGAGCGGCACCATGGGGGGGGTGCGGGGGGCAGGCCGGCCTGGTGCTGGGGCCTGTCGGACCGGCTGGCGTGGCCGCTGGGTCTCCGCTGGGGCTGCCAGTTGGGGGCCACAGTGTGTGTGTGGGGGGGCGACCCAGACCCCCACGCAGCAAACGCACTGCACATGGGCAGCGAGCAGCAGCCGGACTGTAACCCTTGGTCACCGCTGCCTGGGCCGAGCCCGAAACCCCCAGGCCTCCGCCCCTTCGCTGCCTGCTCTTGGTCTGCCCCCCCCCCCCGGGGGGCTGCCTTCCCCAGGGTGATCCCTCCCGCCAGGGTGCAGCTTGGCCCCTCAGCCGGGCAGCGCCCGGTGGTGGTCGGCCCCACAGGCATCGGCTGCATGAGAAGCGGGGGGGAGCAGGCTGGGGCCAGCCCCCACCGGCGCCAGGTCCATCCCACGCTGCGGCGGGCGCACCCCAGGCTAGGATGGCAGCCCTTTGGAGAAGGCAAAGCGGCCGGGTAAGTAGTACACCTCTCCCGCCTCCTGCACGGCCCCGCACGCCGCCTCCAGCTTCAGCTCCATGTCCTGCAGGGGCAAAGCACCTGTCACAGGGTGACCACGGCTCTGGGGGAGGCATGTGTGCAGCGGTGCCAGTCAGGGGGGCCTGCACGTGTGTGTGTGTGTGTGCGCGTGTGCACCTGTACTCATGCACTGCACGGCTACAGGCCAGGGAGCCCACGTGCGGGTGTGTGTTTGTGCACTCACATGCCGGGAGGCCTCAGCACGACTGCACCTGTGCTGCCGTGCCGGGGGAGCCTCTACACGCGTGCATGTGTCTGTGCTGGCATACTCTGCCCAGCTGCATGTGTGTGCGTCTGTGTGCTCGTGTGCTGGAAGCCTTTGCATGGCTACAAGCGTGTGTGTCTCTGCATGCGTGTCTGGGCACCGACCGGGCTCATGGGAGTCTGTCGTCCTGCGTGCACAGAGCCCCCCTGCACTGAACGGCCCCGCCCCACGCCCCACGCCCCCCAGGACCAACCCGTCTGGGCCCTGCTCACCTTGCCGGCCTTCGCCTGCTCCGGCCTGCAGTGCACGCGCTTATCCAGCACCTGGGCCGGGCTGCTGACGTCGAACTTGACGCAAACCTGGCAGCTCTGCTTCCGCTGGGGAGAGGGACCAAGGGCGCGTCGGGGCAGGCTGGGCTGAGGCGGCGCCCTGCTGCACGGGGTCCCCAGCTGCCTGTGCCCCTCCCCACCCCGGGGCATTCCCCCTCACGCACGCCTGCCCCCGCCCCGCCAGCGCCAGGCCCGGCGTGGATCCCACAGCCAGTGGGACAGGGCGCCGACCCCAGCGCTGGTCAGAGCAACGCAGTGACTCCCAGGGTCCCCCGCGCCTGGCCCAGGGCAGCTGCCTCCAGCCCCCATGAGGCAGGATCCCAGCCCCTCGCACGCATGTGCCTGCACCCAGCCCTCGCACGCATGTGCCAATGCCCAACCCTCATGCATGTGTGCCAATACCCAGGCCCTCACACGCGTGTGCCAGCGCCCAGCCCTCGCAAGTGTGTGCCAACGCCCAGCCCCTCATATGCGTGTGCCAGCGCCCAGCCCTCGAACGTGTGTGCCAGTGCCCAGCTCTTGCACGCTTGTGCCAACGCCCAGCTCCTCACATGCATGTGCGAACGCCCAGCCCTCACACATATGCCAATGCCCAGCCCTCTCACGCTCAGCCACTGCCACACTCCTGCCCCCGTCCTGGTGCCCGGAGGAGTGGGGGGCTGCCCCCCGCACTGTTCTGAGGAGGGGCGTGCGACCGGGGAGCGGGGAGGCGGCTGCGCCCTCACTCACCCCTTTGGGTTTGACGGTGCAGTCCTGTCGGCCCCCCGGCTGGTTCGCACACTGAGTCTGCCAGAGGCTGAGCCGCAGCCGCACAAAGTGTCCCGCAGGGTGGTCCTGGAACCAACAGAAACCAGGCTCAGCACAGCCCCTGCCGGCCCCTCACTGGGGCCAGGGGAGGCTCCCGGGATGGCGCGGGCCGGAGGACACCCCTGCGTGCTAGGGGGCAGCTGAGCGTGGCTCACTGCGATTAGCCAGGGCCCAGGGAAGTGCTGGACAGCCAGAGCCAGGGGCTGGGCACCCCCAGGGCCAGCCGCCCACCTCTGGGTGCAGCCCCGTCATTTGCCACGGCCCGATGCTGTGGGGGCAGGGCCCGGCGACCAAGGGGCTGCTGGACCCTCCCTGCCCAGAGCCATTCGCTCTGTGTGTGTGTGGGGGGGGGGAATGGCCCCCGCATGCTCCCTGGCCTGAAGTCCCGCCAAGCCCACACCTCGCTGCAGACACGGCGCATTCCCAAACACGCCGCTTCTGGCCAGGCCTCTGCGTGCACCTCAGCCCCCCCCAGCTGCTCCACCCGACGGGCCACGGGCGCGCAGCGGGTCCCCGCTCCGGCACCAAACCGGAGCAGCCACGAGCTGTGCCGGGTCTGAGGTGCCAAGCGCGCCCCGCGCCCGGGAAGGAGACTCCGGCCCCTCAGGCTGGCGCTGCGCCCGCCCCCGCCAGGAGAGTGTCCGCAGGGGAGCCAGGGAGAGGCTCTGAGCGCCCTGCGGCCTGCGCTGCAGTGAGGTGGGCTAGCCCCACGCTGCCCAGCCGGGGAGGGCTAACGGCTGGGGAGTCACGACGCCGGGGAGGCTGCGTGGCTGAGGGCCCTGCCGGGGGATGGCTGTCACCAGAGAGGGGCCCCACCTGGCAAAAGGTCCGGCCGGGGGACGCCTGCCGCCGGAGAGGGGCCCCGTGTGGCCGAGGGCCCGGCTAGGGGACGCCTGCCACCGGAGAGGGGCCCCGCGTGGCAAAGGTCCCGGTCGTGGGATGGCTGCCACCGGAGAGGGGCCCACATGGCAAAGGTGCCGGTCATGGGACGGCTGCCACCGGAGAGGGGCCCCGCGTGGCCGAGGGCCCTACCAGGGGACGATTACCACCTGAGAGGGGCCCCGTGTGACCGAGGGCCCAGCCGGGGGATGCCTGCCACTGGAGAGGGGCCCCACATGGCAAAGGTGCCGGTCATGGGACGGCTGCCACCGGAGAGGGGCCCCGCGTGGCCGAGGGCCCTACCAGGGGACGATTACCACCTGAGAGGGGCCCCGTGTGACCGAGGGCCCAGCCGGGGGATGCCTGCCACCGGAGAGGGGCCCTGCGTGGCCGAGGGCCCAGCCGGGGGATGCCTGCCACTGGAGAGGGGCCCCACATGGCAAAGGTCCTGGTCATGGGACGGCTGCCACCGGAGAGGGGCCCCGCGTGGCCGAGGGCCCTGCCAGGGGACGATTGCCACCTGAGAGGAGCCCCGTGTGACCGAGGGCCCAGCCGGGGGATGCCTGCCACCGGAGAGGGGCTTTGTGGGCAGCCCACCCCTGAGCTTGGCTGCACTGTGGCAGTGGCACCATTTCCTACGGGGGGGGGCGAGCTGTGCTAGGTGCTGGGGGTAGGTGGCAGCGTCAGCAGTGTTACAAGTACACGCCAAACTGCAAATGGGGGGAGGGGAGACTGACCCTGTCCCCTCTCCCCTGCCCCATCTCCTCTCTCCAGGGGCTAGTGGGGCACTGGAGATCTCTGGGTTCGGCCAGACAGCTCAGCTGGTGGTGGCAGGAGCCGGCGTCTGACCCCACGGGAAGGCGCCGTGAGACCTCTTGGCTCCAACCGCCCCGTCCTGCCAGCCTGCGGCAAGTCACTGTGGGACCCAGGGTAGCCCCACGCCGTCCGGGTGTGTTCTGACTTCCTACTGCTGCGGGGGGGGGGGGACCCCTCAGGCCTCCTGGCTCTCGCTCATGCCAGGGGAGTGGGGTCTAGTGGTCACAGCAGGGGTAGGTACATTTGGGTTCTGTATAAGAACATCAGCACGGCCAGACTGGGTCAGGCCCTAAGGTCCATCCAGCCCAGTGTCCTGTCTGCCCACAGTGCGCAATGCCAGGTGCCCAGAGGGAGGGAACAGAACAGGGAATCCCCATGTGATCCCCCCTGTGTCCCATTCCCAGCCTCTTCAGGCCAGAGGCCCCATCGCCCAGCCTGGCTAATTGCCACTGACGGACCCGACCTCCATGAATCTATTCGTTCCTGTTGGACCCTGGTACAGTTTGGGCCTTTCCACCGTCCCCTGGCAAAGTTCCAGGCTGACTGAGGAAATCATTGGTTTGAAATCTGCTGCCCCTGCATTTCCTCGGGGAGCGTCTCGTGTTCCGTGAGCAAAGGCGTAAATCACGTTTCCTTCGTCTCTTTCCAACACCAGCCCCTCCTCCCCCCGGTCATTTCTTTTGCAAGCTGGAAAGGCCCCGGCTTGTTCATCTGGGCTCCTTACCCCTCCTCGTTTCTGTGGCCCGTTCTGGCCTTTTTCCAAACCCACGAGCTCATTTTCGATGGGGTGACCTGATCGGCCGGCACTCGTCAGGAGGAGGGCCCACCGTGACTTCAGCCAGCGCCACGGTGAGCTCTCCTGTGTGTCGCTGGTCCTTCCTAATGAGTCCCCATGCTCGGCTCGTCTTTGGACTGTCACTGCGCACTGAGCCGGCTGCCCCTCCTCCCCCTGAATTCCCCCGGCCAGCCACCCCCCACCAGCACTGCTTCCCAGCTCCCCCCCTTCTCCCGGCCAGCCCCGCACCCCTCCCGGCCGGCGTATCCGGCATTTTCTTTTAAGCCTACCTGGTAACGCTACCTACACTGGTTTTAGTCGGCTTCCTCCATGCTACCCCATGCTCAGCCTGCCCCTTCTCCCGACCACAAACCCTCCTCCCCCCAGTTAGCCCCCCCTTCCCTTGTTCACACCCCTTCCCCTAGCCAGGGGGGAAGTGGCTGGGCCATGGCCTATGTGCCTGTCCCCAGGGCGCCAGCCCCCCGCTGGGCAGTGCTACAGACACCGGCCAGTAGGGGTCGCCCCCAGCCCACATGGCAACCAGTGACTGCCCGACAGAGTGGGCCCTGGGCCACAAGAGTGGACAGCCCCCCCCCCACACTACATCACAGCCCACCACGCCCAGCCACCAGGGGGCAATTATGCCACGCCCACCCAACCATGGGGGATGGGGTGTGGCTCTGCCACGCCCAGGCACAGCGGGAGGCGGCTATGCCCTGCCCACCCAGCCACAGGGAGTGCAGTTATGCCGTGCCCAGCCATGAGGTGGGCAGACCACCCGTGACTCTCCTACACGGAGCTCCCACTGCAAGCCAGCGAGCCCCCCGGCATCTCAGCCCGCTCTGCGGCCGCCCGCCAGCTCCCAGACAACGTTGCGCCCGTTGCTCGGGCCGTGCCCCATCGGGGAAAGGAGGCAGAGGGGCCTGGAGAAATCCGGGGGGTGCTGGCGACAGAGCGCCTGGCCCCCGGGCGGGCCCCGCAGCCTGCGCGGGCGCAGTTAATGTGTAGCTCGGCTCGGCAGGTCAGTGCCCGCTGGCCTCGGACAAGGCTGGCCCGGTGCCTGCCCCCCAGCCCAGCCGCCCTGGCCTCACGGTGAGCCCCGGGCCTGGCGCCAGCCCTCTGGGAGCGGCCCTGCGGGGCCAGGCCTGGGCTCCGGCGGGAGGGGGAGCCCTGCCCTGCTCCCCCAGCTCTGGAGAGGGGCTCCCCCCCCGGGGCAGCGGCTGAGCGCACAGCACCGCACTGCGCACACACTCACCTCTTCAGTGACCACCTCCACCGCCTGCTCCTTGTACACGAATCGCACCTGGCTCCGGCTGTGGAAATCCTCCAGCGCCAGCTCCACCGCCCTCTGCTGCAGCGGCGATCGGCTCGCCACGGCCAGGGCCAGCCAGCCCAGGCACAGCGTGAGTAGCCCCTTCATCGGCGCGGCGCGAATGGAGCCAGGGAGACGCCCGCACGCCTGCCCGCCACCCCCCTCGGCCGCCCGCCCCTCGGCCACCCGCCCCCTCGGCCATCCAACACCCGCCCCCTCGGCCGCCCGCCCCTTGGCTACCTGCCCCCTTGGCCACCCGCCCCTCATCCACCCGCCCCCTCGGCCGCCCGCCCCTCGGCCGCCCACCCCTCGACCACCAGCCCCTCGCCACTCACCGCCCCCCCACGGCCGTCCAACACCCGCCCCCTCGGCCGCCCACCCCTTGGCTACCCGCCCCCTCGGCCACCTGCCCCTCGGGCCACCACTGCCCTCCCCCTCAACCACCCTCCCCCTCAGCCATCTGCCCCCCCAGCCACCCGCTGCCCCCCATCAGCCGCCCACCCTCTCAGCCTCCCACCCCCGGCCACCCACTGCCCGCCGCTTGGATACCCACTGCCCCCCCTCAGCCACCCGCTGCCCACCCCTCTGTTGATCTTAGTCTCCCATTAGCTCCTTGCCCTGCTCTCTGCCCTCCCCTCCGTGGGGCCCCTGCCCCCGGCTGGCTCCGCCATTGCTTGGCTCTGAGCTGGGGGGATGGGCAGACAACGCTGCCCCACACATCCGTGGGGTGGGCAGGAGGGAGGCCGGCGAGGGGACGGGGAAGCCCAGTTCCTGGTGGCCAGGAGCCTCTTTCCTGCGGCTGGTCACCAAACCCGCAGCGCTCGGAGCAAGGCCCTTGGATGCTGCGGCTGCAGGTCCCTGGATCCAGAGCGCGTTGTTCCTTGGCGCCTCCCCCCTCGGCTTCCCCTTGGTGCCTCCCCCCCCCGGCTTCCCCTTGGCGCCTCCCCCCCCCGGCTTCCCCTTGGCGCCTCCCCCCCCGGCTTCCCCTTGGCGCCTCCCCCCCCGGCTTCCCCTTGGCGCCTCCCCCCCCGGCTTCCCCCTTGGTGCCTCCCCCCCCCCCCGGCTTCCCCTTGGTGCCTCCCCCCCGGCTTCCCCTTAGCGCCTCCCCCACCCGGCTTCCCCTTGGCGCCTCCCCCCCCGGCTTCCCCTTGGTGCCTCCCCCCCCCGGCTTCCCCTTAGCGCCTCCCCCCGGCTTCCCCTTGGTGCCTCCCCCCCCGGCTTCCCCTTAGCGCCTCCCCCCCCCAGCTTCCCCTTAGCACCTCCCCCCCAGCTTCCCCTTAGCACCTCCCCCCCAGCTTCCCCTTAGCACCCTCCCCCTGGCTTCCCCTTAGCACCTCCCCCCACCAGCTTCCCCTTAGCTCCTCCCCCCAGCATCCCTTAGTTCCTCCCCCCCAGCTTCCCCTTAGCACCTCCCCCTGGCTTCCCCTTAGCACCTCCCCCCCAGCTTCCCCTTAGCACCTCCCCCTGGCTTCCCCTTAGCACCTCCCCCCACCAGCTTCCCCTTGACACCTCCCCCCGGCTTCCCCTTATCGCCTCCCCCCCAGCTTCCCCTTAGCACCTCCCCCCCAGCTTCCCCTTGACACCTCCTCCCAGCTTCCCCTTATCTCCTCCCCCCCCAGCATCCCCTCAGTTCCTCCCCCCCCAGCATCCCTTTAGTGCGTCCCCACCCAGCTTCCCCTTGACACCTCCCCCCAACTTCCCCTTAGTGCATCCCCCCCGGCTTCCCCTTAGCACCTCCCCCCCACACCCCCCCGGCTTCCCCTTAGCGCCTCCCCCCACCCCCCGGCATCTCCTTGATGTCTCCTCCCCCCGGATTCACCATGATGCTGCCCCCACACTTCCCCTTGATGCCTCCCCCCCCAGATTTCCCTTGACACCTTCCCCCCCGCACCCTGCTTCCCTTCAGGAACTGGCTGTGCCCAGGGGTGCTTGTAACCCGCGAGGGTTAGGGCTGCGCAAGGGGCGGCCATGGGGACCTGCCGCCCCCCCACGGCAGCACACAAGCCCCATCGGCCCAGCACGGGCGGGTGTCTGGGATGCCCCCGGAGGCAGAGGGGCCCGCAGAGGAGCGGCTTCTGCCTCCTTGGCAACGGAAGGTCCTTGCAGCCTCATGCTGGACCGGCCAGGCCCTTGGGCCACGCAGCCTCCCAGCCCCGGAGGGAGGACGGGCCTGGCCCAGGAGAGCTTTGGAGGAGACGGGGCAGAGCGCCCACCCAGGCAGGCCCCCCCCCCCGCCCTCTCCAAGGTGGGACAGCAGCACGGCCTGGCCCCGGGGCTTGGCAGGCTGCTGCCACTGGGCCCTGCAAGGCACGAGGAGCTGGGCCAAGTAGCGCGGGAAAGGCCTGGCCATCTCCGGGGATGCCGGGGTGTCCCCCACACACTGGGGAGCTGCGCGGGGCCCGTCCCTGGCTCTGGGGCTCCACCCCCAGCTCAGCCCCCATTCCCGGCAGAGGCTGAGCACGCCAGCAGCAGGGCGCCTTATCTCTGAGCCCACGGACGCCAGCTCCCTCCTCTGTGCATCACCCAGGCCCCCCACAGGAGCCTGCTCCCCCCCCTCCACTGCTGACCCCATTTCCTCCCTGCCATAAGTGGCCCCTTCACAGTGCTGCAAGCCCTCGTGACTCGCCCCCACCTGCAATGTGTGGCAAGCTGATCTCTGCCTAGGTTCCATCCAGGGCCGTCCTTAAGGCTTATGGTGTCCTATGCAGGGAAGGAGGTTTTTTAAGTACATTAGAAGCAGGAAGCCTGCTAAAAAACCTGTGGGTCCCCTGGACAATCGAGATACAAATGGAGCGATCAAGGACGATAAAGCCATTGCGGAGAAACTAAATGATTTCTTTGCTTCAGTCTTCACAGCTGAGGACGTTGGGGAGATTCCCAAACCTGCATCGTCCTTTGTGGGTGATGAATCTGAGGAACTGTCCCAGATTGAAGTGTCATTAGAGGAGGTTTTGGAACAAATAGAAAAACTTAATGTTAACAAATCTCCGGGACCGGATGGCATTCATCCAAGGGTTCTAAAAGAACTCAAATGGGAAATTGCTGAACTGTTAACTGTGATCTGTAATCTAGCCTTTAAATCGGCTTCCGTACCTAGTGACTGGAAGATAGCTAACATGACACCAATATTTTAAAAGGGCTCTAGAGTTGATCCTAGCAATTACAGACCGGCAACTCTAATGTCAGTACCGGGCAAACTAGTTGAAACAATAGTTAAGAATAAAATTGTCAGGCATGTAGAAGAACATAATTTGTTGGGCAAAAGTCAACATCGTTTCTGTAAAGGGAACTCATGTCTTACTAATCTATTAGGATATGTCTACACTGCCACCCTAGTTCGAACTAGGGTGGCTAATGTAGGCGTTCGAACTTGCAAATGAAGCCCAGGATTTCAATATCCCGGGCTTTATTTGCATGTTCTCGGGCGCCACCATTTTTAAATGCCCGGTAGTTCGAACTCCCTGCCCGCGGCTACACGCGGCACGGACTAGGTAGTTCGAATTAAAGCTCCTAATTCGAACTACCGTTAAACCTCCTGCAATGAGGTTTAGCCACCCTAGTTCGAAGTAGGGTGGCAGTGTAGACATACCCTTAGAGTTCTTTGAAGGGGTTAACAAACATGAGGACAGGGGGGATCCAGTAGATATAGTATGCTTAAATTTTCAGAAAGCCTTTGACAAGGTCCCTCACCAAAGGCTCTTGTGTAAATTACATGGCCATGGGATAAGAGGGAAGGTCCTTTCTTGGACTGAGAACTGGTTAAAAGACAGGAAACAAAGGGTAGGAATAAATGGTAAATTTTCAGAATGGAGAGGGGTAACTAGTGGTGTCCCCCAAGGGTCAGTCCTGGGACCAATCCTGTTCAACTTATTCATAAATGATCTGGAGAAAGGGGTAAGCAGTGAGGTGGTAAAGTTTGCAGATGATACCAAACTGTTTAGGATAGTCAAGACAGAAGCAGACTGTGAGGGACTCCAAGAAGATCTCACCAAACTGAGTGATTGGGCAACAAAATGGCAAATGAAATTTAATGTGGATAAGTGTAAAGTAATGCACATCGGGAAAAATAACCCCAACTATACGTACAGTATGATGGGGGCTAATTTGGCTACGACAAATCAGGAAAGAGATCTTGGAGTTATCGTGGACAGTTCTCTGAAAACTTCCACACAGTGTGCAGCGGCGGTCAAAAAGGCAAATAGGATGCTAGGAATTATTAAGAAAGGGATAGAAAATAAGACCCAGAATATCTTACTGCCCCTGTATAAAACTATGGTACGCCCACATCTTGAATACTGTGGACAGATGTGGTCTCCTCACCTCAAAAAAGATATTTTGGCCTTGAAAAGGTTCAGAAGAGGGCAACTAAAATGATTAGGGGGTTGGAAAGGGTCCCATATGAAGACAGATTAAAAAGACTGGGACGTTTCAGCTTAGCAAAGAGGAGGCTAAGGGGGGATAGGCTAGAGGTCTATAAATTCATGACTGGTGTGGAAATAGTGAATAAGGAAAAGTTCTTTAATTGCTCCTGTAACACAAGAACTAGAGAGCACCGAATGAAATCAATGGGCAGCAGGTGTAATACAAACCACAGGAAGTATTTCTTCATGCAGTGCACAGTCAACCTGCGGAACTCCTTGCCAGAGAACTTCAACAGGCAGGGTTCAAAAAAGAGTTCAATAAATTCGTGGAGGTCGGGTCCATCAATGGCCACTAGCCAGGCTGGGCAGGGAGGGTGTCTCTGGCCTCTGTTTGACTCCCCTGCAGGTCCCCAATCCCGGCTGCCACCCCAGCGCCACGCCCAGCCCCTACCCAGGCCCCAGCCTCAGCTTCCCCACCCCCCGCCCTCTGTACATCCCTCCTCTCGCAGAAATGGCCTTGCACCAGGCCCCACAGCAGGGAATGGTGCTTGGGGCTGCCCACACCTTGCTGTCATGTGCTGGCAGCAGTGTGCCCAGGCATAAGTCATATACAGCCTGTTAGTGCACCACAAAATGGGACGGGTCTGGAGCCCTGAATTGAGAGGTCCCTACGCAGCTGCATGTTCTGTGTATGCTTAAAGCTGGCCCTGGCCCCCGTTCCCACATCTCCCCACTCTATGCTATCACCCTGCCAACTGTTCCCCGGCTCATCCAGACATGTGCTCCCAAGGATCCACCGGCAATGTGCCACCAATGCCCCCCAGCCACATGCCTTGGAGAAACCGGACTGGCTCTCTGGAAAAGAATCAGTGGACACAAATCAGACATCAAGAATGGTAACACTCAAAAACCAGTGGGGGGCATTTGATCCTCCTTGGCCACACAGTCACTGACTTGGTACACCTCTGCAGTCTCTATGGTCCCATGGAAGGACTCTCTGGTACGTCTCTCTAGTCTCTATGGTTCCATGGACAGGCTCTCTGGTACATCTCTCTAGTCTCTATGGTTCCATGGACGGGCTCTCTGGCACGTCTCCGCGGTCTCTATGGTCCATGGACAGGCTCTCTGGCACGTCTCTCTAGTCTCTATGGTCCCATGGACGGGCTCTCTGGCACGTCTCTCTAGTCTCTGTGGTCCATGGACGGCCTCTCTGGCACGTCTCTCTAGTCCCTATGGTCCCATGGACAGGCTCTCTGGCACGTCTCTCTAGTCTCTATGGTCCCATGGACGGGCTCTCCGGTACGTCTCTCTAGTCTCTATGGTCCCATGGACGGGCTCTCTGGCACGTCTCTCTCGTCTTTGTGGTCCATGGACGGGCTCTCTGGCACGTCTCTCTAGTCTCTATGGTCCCATGGATGGGCTCTCTGGCACGTCTCTCTAGTCTCTGTGGTCCCATGGACGGGCTCTCTGGCACGTCTCTCTAGTTTTTGTGGTCCATGGACGGGCTCTCTGGCACATCTCCGCAGTCTCTATGGTCCATGGACGGGCTCTCTGGCACATCTCTCTAGTTTTTGTGGTCCATGGACGGGCTCTCTAGCACGTCTCTCTAGTCTCTGTGGTTCCATGGACGGGCTCTCTGGCACATCTCTCTACTCTCTATGATCCCCTGGACGGGCTCTCTGGCACATCTCTCTAGTCTCTATGATCCCCTGGACAGGCTCTCTGGCATGTCTCTATGGTTCC
This sequence comes from Pelochelys cantorii, assembly GCA_032595735.1. Lineage (NCBI taxonomy): Eukaryota > Metazoa > Chordata > Testudines > Trionychidae > Pelochelys > Pelochelys cantorii. The sequence goes on along the minus strand of CM064327.1, from coordinate 262,855,341 downwards.
AGGTGCGGTGCTCTGGCCACTCCTGCCAAGGTGCCTCTGTCCTGCAGAAAATTGTGCCCACCCCTCCTGGAACTACAGCTCCCATCAGCCCACATGGTGTGTGAGGGGTTCCCCACCTCCTGTTCTCGTGAGAGTACGGTCCTTCCGGAAGTGTCTTTCCCGTGAGGCCTTGGGGGGACAGCGGGAGGCGGGGGCAGCCGAGCATGTCTGCGCGTGCCCGTGGTGTCGTCACTGTGTTCTGACAGATGTCATCCCGCGAGGCAGGCAGGCACCACAGGGGTGCAGGTGCGGCGCGTAGCGCGGGAGCCAAGTGGTGTTGCCATAGCAATTCTCGATGATGTGCCCCCGCCACAGCATGGAGTCACCAGGTGATGTAAGTGCCATTGCCGTGACATTAAGGAGGACTGGCGGTCACATGCTGAGTTGTGGTGTGGAGTTTGGGGTAGGGGCAGGCTGGGGTGGGGGTGGGAAGAGGTGGGGGAGGGGCAAGGGGTGGGTGGGGAGAGGCTGGGGCAGAGGTGGGTGAGGGCCTGTTCTGCACCAGGGCCCAGGGGGTCACAGGGCAGCTCTCCTGGTTTGGGGCAGCTGGGCCAGTCCAGAAGTAGCACAGGTCCGGCTCCCTGGAGCAGGCAGTGTGGCGCCAGGTGCCCAGGAAAGCTCTAGGCACAGGGTTCCGGAGCCACACCCAGTTTAAGCCACGGTGCCCACGCCCCCTTGCTGCTTGGTGGGTCCCGGAGCCTGGGCTGGGGTTTGGCCTGGCTCCTGGGCCTTGAGCTCCCTTTCCCCAGCAGAGCGATGAAGGGTCGTGCCCGTGCCGGCCGCAGGAGGGTCACGAGCCAGGCCGGGCACAGCCTGCTCCGCCAGCACCGAGGGGGCAGCGCCCGAGTGTGGCGAGCCGCCCAGGGCAGGTGAGCGCTGCGGGGATTGGCAGGCACGGGGCTGAGGGTGCATTTCCCCATCAAGTGTGCACAAGAACCCGAGCACGGCCAGGCTGGGTCCGCCCGACACCCAGCCAGCGTCCTGTCTGACTGGCCAGTGCCGGGTGCCCCGGGGGAGTGGTCAGCACAGGGCATCCCTCCAGGTGGCCAGGCCCAGCTGCTGGCAAACAGCCTAGAGCGGCGGCCGGGCCCTGCTGCTGGCAAACAGGCTAGAGCGGCGGCCGGGCCCAGCTGCTGGCAAGCAGGCTAGAGCGGCGGCCGGGCCCTGCTGCTGGCAAGCAGGCTAGAGCGGCGGCCGGGCCCTGCTGCTGGCAAGCAGGCTAGAGCGGCGGCCGGGCCCTGCTGCTGGCAAACAGGCTAGAGCGGCGGCCGGGCCCTGCTGCTGGCAAACAGGCTAGAGCGGCGGCCGGGCCCTGCTGCTGGCAAGCAGGCTAGAGCGGCGGCCGGGCCCAGCTGCTGGCAAACAGGCTAGAGCGGCGGCCGGGCCCAGCTGCTGGCAAACAGGCTAGAGCGGCGGCCGGGCCCAGCTGCTGGCAAACAGGCTAGAGCAGCGGCCGGGCCCTGCTGCTGGCAAACAGGCTAGAGCGGCGGCCGGGCCCTGCTGCTGGCAAACAGGCTAGAGCGGCGGCCGGGCCCTGCTGCTGGCAAACAGGCTAGAGCGGCGGCCGGGCCCTGCTGCTGGCAAGCAGGCTAGAGCAGCGGCCGGGCCCTGCCGCTGGCAAACAGGCTAGAGCGGCGGCCGGGCCCTGCTGCTGGCAAACAGGCTAGAGCGGCGGCCGGGCCCTGCTGCTGGCAAGCAGCCTAGAGCGGCGGCCGGCCCCTGCTGCTGGCAAACAGGCTAGAGCGGCGGCCGGGCCCAGCTGCTGGCAAACAGGCTAGAGCGGCTGTTTGTCCAGCAGGGAAGGTGGGAAATAAACGCTGGCGCTGGCACCCGCTGCTGCTGTCTGTGTCTGTTCCCTGCTCGGGGGCCTGGGAGCAGCCGGGCAGAGAGGGGCTCCACAATGCGAGCCCCAGCGTCCTCGTGCGCAGCGCAGCGTGGCAGGCTCCTGTGACGCTCATTGGGGCTCTGGCGGTCTGCAGCGCCCGCCAGTCCTGGAGCAGCCTGGGCTGCGCACGAGCTCCACGGCGCCGTGGGGCCTCCTTGCTCGGTGTGCTGCTCTGCTCCCCCCTCCGCCCCCACCTGACCTGCAGGGCCTGGAGCCTTCCCTCCTGCCACTGGGCCAGGCTGCCACAAGGGGGCCTGGGAATCTTGGGGAGCTTCAGCCCTGGACCCTGAGCTGTTCTGGGAGCCGCCCCCTGGGCCCTGCTGCTGTCCCCGGATCCCTGTCTGCCGGGCCTGGTCTGTCACCCAGCACCTGCCTGCTCGCTGAAGCCTGGATTGTAAAGGTGGGTGGGGGGGGTGTCACACCCCATGGCCAGCCCCCCTCGCTCTAAACCCTCTGCCCCCCCCTGAGCAGGGCGTGGTCGAGCCCAGCACGGGGGAAAGTGGGCATCTGGCTATCAGGCTGCCCCGCCCCGGCAGGACACAGTGTGCGGGAGCAGACGGCCCCTGGGGGCGAGCCGGTGCGGCGGGAGCCGGGCCAGGTGCCGTGGTGGGGGCCCGAGAAATACCCCGGCGCCGGCTGGAGAGAGCGAGTGACCGTCCGCTGGCCGGGCAGCCCCTGTGCGAACGACAGCCCAGCCCTTCCGCAGCGTGGCTCTGCCTTTATTGGGAGGAACAGCCGATGGAGCGGCGCCGGGGGGGGTGCGGGGGGCAGGCCGGCCTGGTGCTGGGGCCTGTCGGACCGGCTGGCGTGGCCGCTGGGTCTCCGCTGGGCGGCGGCTTGTCTCCGCTGGGCGAGGGGCCCTGGCGCTGCCCGGGAAGAGGAGACAGCGCGGGGTTAGGGTGACGGCTGGGGGCCGCTCTCCGGGGGGGGGGGGCTTGTCTCGGGGAGGGGGAGGAGGAGGGAGCTGCCCGCCCCTGCCCAGGCAGCCCCGTGGGTCACATTCACTGCACCAGGTGGCCTGGGGCACGAGCAAGGGCCCCCGGGGCCTGGGCTGGTGCTTTCATGGGTCTGCCCCAGCCGGGCTGCTCTGGGCCTCTGCTGGGGCTGCCAGTCGGGGGCCACAGTGTGTGTGTGGGGGGGCGACCCAGACCCCCACCCAGCAAACGCACTGCACATGGGCAGCGAGCAGCAGCCGGACTGTAACCCTTGGTCACCGCTGCCTGGGCCGAGCCCGAAACCCCCAGGCCTCCGCCCCTTCGCTGCCTGCTCTTGGTCCCCCCCCCCCGTGGGGCTGCCCTCCCCTAGGGTGATCCCTCCTGCCAGGGTGCAGCTTGGCCCCTCAGCCGGGCAGCGCCCGGTGGGGGTCGGCCCCACAGGCATCGGCTGGGCGCAAAGCAAGGGGGAGCAGGGTGGGGCCTGCCCAGAGCCCCTAAGGGACTTGTCTTCATCATGAGGGTTAGCCAGCAGCCTGGGGACTGAGGGGTTAACTACACCTAGCCATGGGGAGTGGCCGATAGGAATGGAGGTAGGACTTTCAAACTGGGGCAAAGGAATTTGGGTATTTCCCTCCTTTGTCTCTGTGAGTTCCTCTGCAGCTAGGGTGTGTCTAGACTACACGGCTCCGCCGACGGAGCCGTGTAGATGAGGCAGGACGACAAAGGGAAATGAAGCGGCGATTTAAATAATCGCCGCTTCATTTACATCAAAATGGCCGCCGCGATGTGCCCATCAGCTGTTTGTCGGCTCAGCGCGGCAGTCTAGACGGGGATCTGCCGACCCCAGAACCCTTTGTCGTCCGATTCTGTAAGCCTGTGAGGGTTCTGGGATCGGCAGATCCCCGTCTAGACTGCCGCGCTGAGCCGACAAACAGCTGATGGGCACATCGCGGCGGCCATTTTGATGTAAATGAAGCGGCGATTATTTAAATCGCCGCTTCATTTCCCTTTGTCGTCCTGCCTCATCTACACGGCTCCGTCGACGGAGCCGTGTAGTCTAGACACACCCCTACAGAGAGACGGACATGTCTCTCTCTCCAAGAAACCATTCTTCACTTTCTGTAAGTCGGGTAAAGTTTAGAGAAATCCGTGAGGTTTTCTTGTTTTAAGGTGCGGGTGTGGGATCTGCTGTCTGTGCACGATTCAGGCAATGTTCTGGCTTTTCTTTGTAAGTAAGTTCTAGGCCCATGGAATTTCTCCATGAGTATATTTTGTTACCTTGCCATCTAGTCATTATGCTTGCCACAGGAATATTGTTGTAATAATGAGAGTTCTTTCTCTTCTCTTTTTATTCACCTGGGATTGGTTAATTGTGTGCCCTGATTTTTCCTTTTGGGGTGAGATTTCCCAAATGATCTTTCCCCGATTCCTTTATTAATATTTGGGTGGTGGCAGCGGAAGTTTTATCCCCACAATCTAGGTTGTTAAGATTTGGGGGGAAAGTTTTATACCAAAGCCTGGTAGATAAGGTTTTGGGGTAATTGCTGGCCCCCACTTCTGCATTTATCGTGCCAGAGTGGGGAAGGAGCCATGACAGGACTCGTGAGCGGCCCAGCCCCCACCGGCGCCAGGTCCATCCCACGCTGCGGCGGGCACACCCCGGGCTAGGGTGGCAGCTCTTTGGAGAAGGTGTAGCGGCTGGGTAAGTACTGAACCTCTCCCGCCTCCCGCACGCCGGTGCAGTCCTCCAGCTTCAGCTCCATGTCCTGCAGGGGCAAAATGCCTGTCACGGGGTGGCCACGACTCTGGGGGGAGGCATGTGTGCAGCCGTGCCGGGGGGAGGAAGGGTGCTGCACATGTGTGTGTGTGCTCATGTTCTCTGCACGGTTACACACACGTGCATCTGTGTGCTCACATGCCGGGGAGCCCACGTGCAGGTGTGTGTTTGTGCGCTCACATGCCAGACGGCCTCTGCACGACTGCACCCGTGTGCCTGTCTGTGCTGCCGTGCCGGGGGAGCCTCTACACGCGTGTGTGTGTGCGTGTGTCTGTGCTGGCATGCTCTGCCCAGCTGCATGCGTGTGCATCTGTGCGCTCGTGTGCTGGAAGCCTTTGCACGGCTACAAGCGTGTGTGTCTCTACATGCGTGTCTGGGCACCGACCGGGCACATGGGAGTCTGTCGGCCTGCGTGCACAGAGCCCCCTGCACTGAACGGCCCCGCCCCACGCCCCACGCCCCCCAGGACCGACCCGTCTGGGCCCTGCTCACCTTGCCGGCCTTCGCCTGCTCCGGCCTGCAGTGCACGCGCTTATCCAGCACCTGGGCCGGGCTGCTGACGTCGAACTTGACGCAAACCAGGCAGCTCTGCTTCCGCTGGGGAGAGGGACCAAGGGCGCGTCGGGGCAGGCTGGGCTGAGGCGGTGCCCCCCTGCAGGCGGTCCCCGGCTGCCTGTGCCCCTCCCCGCCCCGGGGCATTCCCCCTCACGCACGCCTGCCCCCGCCCCGCCAGCGCCAGCCCCGGCGTGGATCCCACAGCCCGTGGGGCAGGGTGCCCTGGTCGGAGCAACGCAGTGACTCCCAGCATCCCCCGCGCCTGCCCTGGGGCAGCTGCCTCCAGGCCCCATGAAGCAGGGTCCAGCAGCCCTTGCACAGGTGTGCCAATGCCCAGCCCCTCGCACACGTGTGCCAACGCCCAGCCCTCACACGCGTGTGCCAACGCCCAGCCCTCTCACGCTCAGCCACTGCCACACTCCTGCCCCCGTCCTGGTGCCCGGAGGAGTGGGGGGCTGCCCCCCGCACTGTTCTGAGGAGGGGCGTGCGACCGGGGAGCGGGGAGGCGGCTGCGCCCTCACTCACCCCTTTGGGTTTGACGGTGCAGTCCTGTCGGCCCCCCGGCTGGTTCGCACACTGAGTCTGCCAGAGGCTGAGCCGCAGCCGCACAAAGTGTCCCGCAGGGTGGTCCTGGAACCAACAGAAACCAGGCTCAGCACAGCCCCTGCCGGCCCCTCACTGGGGCCAGGGGAGGCTCCCGGGATGGCGCGGGCCGGAGGACACCCCTGCGTGCTAGGGGGCAGCTGAGCGTGGCTCACTGCGATTAGCCAGGGCCCAGGGAAGTGCTGGACAGCCGGAGCCAGGGGCTGGGCACCCCCAGGGCCAGCCGCCCACCTCTGGGTGCAGCCCCGTCATTTGCCACGGCCCGATGCTGTGGGGGCAGGGCCCGGCGACCAAGGGGCTGCTGGACCCTCCCTGCCCAGAGCCGTTCGCTCTGTGTGTGTGTGGGGGGGGAATGGCCCCCGCATGCTCCCTGGCCTGAAGTCCCTCCAAACCCACACCTCGCTGCAGACCCGGCGCTTTCCCAAACACGCCGCTTCTGGCCAGGCCTCTGCGTGCACCTCAGCCCCCCCCAGCTGCTCCACCCGACGGGCCACGGGCGCGCAGCGGGTCCCCGCTCCGGCACCAAACCGGAGCAGCCACGAGCTGTGCCGGGTCTGAGGTGCCAAGCGCGCCCCACGCCCGGGAAGGAGACTCCGGCCCCTCAGGCTGGCGCTGCGCCCGCCCCCGCCAGGAGAGTGTCCGCAGGGGAGCCGGGGAGAGGCTCTGAGCGCCCTGCGGCCTGCGCTGCAGTGAGGCGGGCTAGCCCCACGCTGCCCAGCCGGGGAGGGCTAACGGCTGGGGAGTCACGACGCCGGGGAGGCTGCGTGGCCGAGGGCCCTGCCGGGGGATGGCTGTCACCAGAGAGGGGCCCCACCTGGCAAAAGGCCTGGCTAGAAGACAGCTGCCACTGGAGAGGGGCCCCGTGTGGCCGAGGGCCCGGCCAGGGGATGGCTGCCACCTCAGAGGGGCCCTGTGGCCAAGGGCCCGGCTAGGGGACGGCTGCCACCGGAGAGGGGCCCTGTGGCCGAGGGCCCGGCCAGGGGACGGCTGCCACCGGAGAGGGGCCATGTGGCCGAGGGCCCGGCCAGGGGACGGCTGCCACCGGAGAGGGGCCATGTGGCCGAGGGCCCGGCCAGGGGACAGCTGCCACCTGAGAGGGGCCCTGTGGCCAAGGGCCCAGCCAGGGGACAGCTGCCACCTGAGAGGGGCCATGTGGCCGAGGGCCCGGCCAGGGGACGGCTGCCACCGGAGAGGGGCCATGTGGCCGAGGGCCCGGCCAGGGGACAGCTGCCACCTCAGAGGGGCCCTGTGGCCAAGGGCCCGGCCAGGGGACGGCTGCCACCTCAGAGCGGCCATGTGGCCAAGGGCCCAGCCAGGGGACGGCTGCCACCTCAGAGGGGCCATGTGGCCAAGGGCCCGGCCAGGGGACGGCTGCCACCGGAGAGGGGCCTGTGGCCAAGGGCCCTGCCAGGGGACGGCTGCCACCTCAGAGGGGCCCTGTGGCCGAGGGCCCGGCCAGGGGACGGCTGCCACCGGAGAGGGGCCATGTGGCCAAGGGCCCGGCTAGGGGATGGCTGCCACCTCAGAGGGGCCATGTGGCCAAGGGCCCGGCTAGGGGACGGCTGCCACCGGAGAGGGGCCCTGTGGCCGAGGGCCCGGCCAGGGGACAGCTGCCACCGGAGAGGGGCCATGTGGCCGAGGGCCCAGCCAGGGGACGGCTGCCACCGGAGAGGGGCCATGTGGCCGAGGGCCCGGCCAGGGGACAGCTGCCACCTCAGAGGGGCCCTGTGGCCAAGGGCCCGGCCAGGGGACGGCTGCCACCTCAGAGCGGCCATGTGGCCGAGGGCCCAGCCAGGGGACGGCTGCCACCTCAGAGGGGCCATGTGGCCAAGGGCCCGGCTAGGGGACGGCTGCCACCGGAGAGGGGCCCTGTGGCCGAGGGCCCGGCCAGGGGACGGCTGCCACCGGAGAGGGGCCATGTGGCCGAGGGCCCGGCCAGGGGACGGCTGCCACCGGAGAGGGGCCATGTGGCCAAGGGCCCGGCTAGGGGACGGCTGCCACCTCAGAGGGGCCATGTGGCCAAGGGCCCGGCTAGGGGACGGCTGCCACCTCAGAGGGGCCATGTGGCCAAGGGCCCGGCTAGGGGACGGCTGCCACCGGAGAGGGGCCCTGTGGCCGAGGGCCCGGCCAGGGGACAGCTGCCACCGGAGAGGGGCCCTGTGGCCGAGGGCCCGGCCAGGGGACGGCTGCCACCGGAGAGGGGCCATGTGGCCGAGGGCCCGGCCAGGGGACAGCTGCCACCTCAGAGGGGCCCTGTGGCCAAGGGCCCGGCCAGGGGACGGCTGCCACCGGAGAGGGGCCCTGTGGCCGAGGGCCCGGCCAGGGGACGGCTGCCACCGGAGAGGGGCCCTGTCAGCAGCTGGCCCCTGAGCTTGGCCACACGTGGCAGGGGCACTATTTCTGAGGGGGGGAGCCCCGTGCTGGGGGGGGCAGGGTGAGGGCATCCGTGTCAGCAATGTTACAAGTCACAGAATAGGAGGAGCAGACATGAGCCAAGCCGCTGCCAGCAGGTGACAGCAGGTAGAGGGACAATGGCTTATGCCTGGGGCGTAGGCGGGGGGGGGTGTCTGCTCTGTACCCCGGGTCCCCCTGCGCTGGGCTGTGGGAGTCCCACTGACTCACCCACGTGTGGATTGGCCCAGACACCTAGGCCCAGCCTGGACAGGTAACAAGGCTGTTCCCAGGAGGGAGACAAGGGGGGGGGGAGACACCACCTGGCTGGGGGGCAGGGCTGGGAGCTGGGCAGCTTTTTTGGCTGGGCAAACATGAAGAGAAGACTAAGCTGAGTGCTGGGGGTTCAGGGGCCTGTGGGCCCCACCCCAAGGGGTCTGAGGCTGCCTGGCCCTCTCACTCCGATGCCCACATCGAACCCGGGCTCTGCTGTACTGCGCAAAAGCAATAAACCCTCCCTATTCGACTGGCTGGCGGAGTCTCATCTTGCTGTGGACGGGGGGCAGGATCGGGGTGGTCCCCGACGCACCGCCACAATGCCACACCCAGCCACAGCAGGAGGCGGCTATGCCCCACCACGCCCAGCCACAGGGAGTGCAGTTATGCCGTGCCCAGCCATGAGGTGGGCAGACCACCCGTGACTCTCCTACACGGAGCTCCCACTGCAAGCCAGCGAGCCCCCCGGCATCTCAGCCCGCTCTGCGGCCGCCTGCCAGCTCCCAGACAACGTTGCGCCCGTTGCTCGGGCTGTGCCCCATCGGGGAAAGGAGGCAGAGGGGCCTGGAGAAATCCGGGGGGTGCTGGCGACAGAGCGCCTGGCCCCCGGGCGGGCCCCGCAGCCTGCGCGGGCGCAGTTAATGTGTAGCTCGGCTCGGCAGGTCAGTGCCCGCTGGCCTCGGACAAGGCTGGCCCGGTGCCTGCCCCCCAGCCCAGCCGCCCTGGCCTCACGGTGAGCCCCGGGCCTGGCGCCAGCCCTCTGGGAGCGGCCCTGCGGGGCCAGGCCTGGGCTCCGGCGGGAGGGGGAGCCCTGCCCTGCTCCCCCAGCTCTGGAGAGGGGCTCCCCCCCCGGGGCAGCGGCTGAGCGCACAGCACCGCACTGCGCACACACTCACCTCTTCAGTGACCACCTCCACCGCCTGCTCCTTGTACACGAATCGCACCTGGCTCCGGCTGTGGAAATCCTCCAGCGCCAGCTCCACCGCCCTCTGCTGCAGCGGCGATCGGCTCGCCACGGCCAGGGCCAGCCAGCCCAGGCACAGCGTGAGTAGCCCCTTCATCGGCGCGGCGCGAATGGAGCCAGGGAGACGCCCGCACGCCTGCCCGCCACCCCCCTCGGCCGCCCGCCCCTCGGCCACCCGCCCCCTCGGCCATCCAACACCCGCCCCCTCGGCTGCCCGCCCCTCAGCCACCCATCGTCCGTCCCTCAGCTGCCTGCCCCTCAGCCACTCGCCCCCTCAGCTGCCCGCCCCTCGGCCACCCGCCCCCCTCGGCCATCCACACACCCGCCCCCACGGCCGCCCGACCCTTGGCTACCTGCCCCCTTGGCCACCCGCCCCCTCATCCCACCCGCCCCCTCGGCCGCCCACCCTCGGCCGCCCACCCCTCGACCACCAGCCCCTCGCCACTCACCGCCCCCCCACGGCCGTCCAACACCCGCCCCCTCGGCCGCCCGCACCTTGGCTACCTGCCCCCTTGGCCACCCCCCCTCATCCACCCGCCCCCTCGGCTGCCCACCCCTCAGCCACCCATCGTCCGCCCCTCAGCTGCCTGCCCCTCAGCCACTCGCCCCCTCAGCCGCCCGCCCCTCGGCCACCCGCCCCCTCGGCCATCCAACACCCGCCCCCACGGCCGCCCGCCCCTTGGCTACCTGCCCCCTTGGCCACCCGCCCCTCATCCACCCACCCCCTCGGCCGCCCACACCTCGACCACCAGCCCCTCGCCACTCACCGCCCCCCCACGGCCGTCCAACACCCGCCCCCTCGGCCGCCCACCCCTTGGCTACCCGCCCCCTCGGCCGCCTGCCCCTCGGGCCACCACTGCCCTCCCCCTCAGCCGCCCACCCCTCAGCCACCCGCCCCCTTGGCTGTCCGCCCCTTGGCCACCTGCCGCCCGCCACTCTGTTGATCTTAGTCTCCCATTAACTCCTTGCCCTGCTCTCTGCCCTCCCCTCCGTGGGGCCCCTGCCCCCGGCTGGCTCCGCCATTGCTTGGCTCTGAGCTGGGGGGATGGGCAGACAACGCTGCCCCACACATCCGTGGGGTGGGCAGGAGGGAGGCCGGCGAGGGGACGGGGAAGCCCAGTTCCTGGTGGCCAGGAACCTCTTTCCTGCGGCTGGTCACCAAACCCGCAGCGCTCGGAGCAAGGCCCTTGGATGCTGTGGCTGCAGGTCCCTGGATCCAGAGCGCGTTGTTCCTTGGCGCCTCCCCCCTCGGCTTCCCCTTGGTGCCTCCCCCCGGCTTCCCCTTAGCGCCTTCCCCCCCCCCCCGGCTTCTCCTTAGTTCCTCCCCCCGGCTTCCCCTTAGCGCCTCCCCCCGGCTTCCCCTTAGTGCCTTCCCCCTGGCTTCTCCTTAGTGCCTCCCCCACCCCCCGGCTTCCCCTTAGTGCCTCCCCCACCCCCCGGCTTCCCCTTAGCGCCTTCCCCCCCCCCCGGCTTCTCCTTAGTTCCTCCCCCCAGCTTCCCTTTAGCGCCTTCCCCCCGGCTTCCCCTTAGCGTCTCCCCCCCCGGCTTCCCCTTGGTGCCTCCCCCCGGCTTCCCCTTAGTGCCTTCCCCCCGGCTTCTCCTTAGTGCCTCCCCCACCCCCCGGCTTCCCCTTAGCGCCTTCCCCCCAGCTCCCCCTTAGCGCCTCCCCCCCCCGGCTTCCTCTTAGCGCCTTCCCCGCGGCTTCCCCTTAGCGCCTCCCCCACACCCGGCTTCCCCTTAGCGCCTTCCCCCCAGCTTCTGCTTAGTGCCTCCCCCCAGCATCCCCTTAGCGCATCCCCCCCCAGCTTCCCTTTGACGTCTCCTCCCCCCGGATTCACCATGATGCCGCCACCCCACTTCCCCTTGATGCCTCCCCCCCCAGCTTCCCCTTGACTCCTTCCCCCCCGCACCCTGCTTCCCTTCAGGAACTGGCTGTGCCCAGGGGTGCTTGTAACCCGCGAGGGTTAGGGCTGCGCAAGGGGCGGCCATGGGGACCTGCCGCCCCCCCACGGCAGCACACAAGCCCCATCGGCCCAGCAAGGGTGGGTGTCTGGGATGCCCCCGGAGGCAGAGGGGCCCGCAGAGGAGCGGCTTCTGCCTCCTTGGCAACGGAAGGTCCTTGCAGCCTCATGCTGGAGCCGGCCAGGCCCTTGGGCCACGCAGCCTCCCAGCCCCGGAGGGAGGACGGGCCTGGCCCAAGAGAGCCTTGGAGGAGACGGGGCAGAGCGCCCACCCAGGCAGCCCCCCTGCCCCCCCCGCCCTCTCCAAGGCGGGACAGCAGCACGGCCTGGCCCCGGGGCTTGGCAGGCTGCTGCCACCGGGCCCTATGAGGCACGAGGAGCTGGGCCAAGTAGCGCGGGAAAGGCCTGGCCATCTCCGGGGATGCCGGGGTGTCCCCCACACACTGGGGAGCTGCGCGGGGCCCGTCCCTGGCTCTGGGGCTCCACCCCCAGCTCAGCCCCACCTGGGGGTTACAGTGGATGAGAAGCTGGATATGAGTCAGCAGGGTGCCTTGTAGCCAAGAAGGCTAATGGCATATTAGGTTGCATTAAGAAGACCATTGCCAGCAGATCCAGAGAAGTGATTATTCCCCTTTATTCGGCTCTGGGGAGGCCACATCTGGAGTATTGTGTCCAGTTCTGGGCCCTCCATTACAGAAAGGATGTGGGCGCACTGGAGAGGGTCTAGCGGAGGGCAACCAAAATGCTGAGGGGGCTGGAGCGCATGACCTACAAGGAGAGACTGAGGAATTTGGGTTTGTTTATTCTGCAGAAGAGAAGAGTGAGGGGGGATTTGACAGCAGCCTTCAACTTCCTGAAGGGAGGTTCCAAAGAGGATGGAGGGAGGCTGTTCTCAGTAGTGACCGATGGCAGAACAAGGAGCAATGGTCTCAAGTTACAGTGGGGGAGGTCTAGGTTGAATTTTAGGAAAAACTATTTCCCTAGGGGGGGTGGGGAAGCACTGGGATGGGTTCCCTAGGGAGGTGGTGGAATCTCCATCCCTAGATGTGTTTAACTCCCGGCTTGACCAAGCCCTGGCTGGGGTGATTTAGTTGGGATTGGTCCTGCCTAGGTCAGGGGGCTGGACTGGATGACTTCTGAGGTTTCTTCCAGCGCTGTGGTTCTATGATTCTATGATTCTCTCTTCCGGCCGGGTTTCCAGGCCTCGGCGGCCCTGGCAGCGGTTCCCTCCAGGGAGAAGCGAGCGAGGGGCAGAGCTGCGTTTTCCATGGGCCAGCAGGGATGCATGGCTGCCACCGCTCACCATCTGGGAGGCGCAGGGGCAGCGACCCAGCGTGTGTTCCTCCCGGGGCCCGCGCAGAGCACAAGAGCAGGGCGGGAAGGCCGAAGGTCAAGCTTGTTTGCAAGTTCAGCATTTCTCCAAACGATTCCAATAGCCCAGTTCCCGGCGGAGGCTGAGCACGCCAGCAGCAGGGCACCTTATCTCTGAGCCCACGGACGCCAGCTCCCTCCTCTGTGCATCACCCAGGCCCCCCACAGGAGTCTGCTCCCCCCCACTGCTGACCCCATTTCTTCCCTGCCACAAGGCTCAGCCCCTTCACAGTGCTGCAAGCCCTCGTGACTCGCCCCCACCTGCAATGTGTGGCAAGCTGATCCCTCTCTAGGTTCCAGTCAGGGCTGCCCTTAAGGCTTATGGTGTCCTATGCAGGGAAGGAGGTTGGGCGGGGGGTGAGGGGGAACTCAGGGTTATGGGGGCATTACTGTTCAAGAGAGAGATCTTGGAGTCACTGTGGAGAGTTCTCTGAAAACATCCACTCAGTGAGCAGCGGCCGTCAGAAAAGCGAACAGAATGTTAGGAATAATTTAAAAAGGGAGAGAGAATAAGACAGAGAATATCTTATTGCCTCTCTATAAAGCCATGGGACGCCCACATCTTGAATACTGCGTACAGATGTGGTCACCTCATCTCAAAAAAGATATACTGGCATTGGAAAAGGTTCAGAAAAGGGCCACAAAATGACGAGGGATTTGGAACGGGTCCCATGCGAAGAGAGATTAAAGAGACTGGGACTTCTCAACTTTGCAAAGAGGAGGCTAAGGGGGGATAGGATAGAGGTCTATAAAATCATGAATGGTGTGCAGAAAGTGAATATGGAAATGTTATTTAATTGCTCCTGTAAGGGTATGTCTAGACTACATGGCTCTGTCGACAGAGACATGTAAACTAGTTTACTCGACATAGTCAATGAAGCGGGGATTTAAATAATCCCCGCTTCATTAAAATAAAAATGGCCGCTGCACTGTGCAGACAATCAGCTGATCCGGCACAGCACTGGAGTCTAGACGCGGATCGGTCGACAAAGAAAGCCTTTGTCAACCGCTCCTGTAAACCTCGTTTCACGAGGCATAAGGGATCAGTTGACAAAGGCTTCCTTTGTCGACCGATCCACGTCTAGACTCCCACGCTGTGCCAGATCGGCTGATTGTCTGCACAGTGCAGCGGCCATTTTTATTTTAATGAAGCGGGGATTATTTAAATCCCCGCTTCATTGACTATGTCGGGTAAACTAGTTTACATGGCTCTGTCAACAGAGCCATGTAGTCTAGACATACCCTAACACAAGAACTAGGGGTCACCAAATGAAATGAATGGGCAGCAGGTGTAATACAAACAACAGGAAGTATTTCTTCATGCAGCGCACAGTCAACCTGCGGAACTCCTTGCCAGAGAACTTCAACAGGGTTCAAAAAAGAGTTCAATAAATTCATGGAGGTCGGGTCCATCAATGGCCACTAGCCAGGCTGGGCAGGGTGGGTGTCTCTAGCCTCTGTTTGTCAGAGGCTGGGAATGGGCGACAGGGGAGGGATCACTGGATGGTTCCGTGTTCTGTTCCCTCCCTCTGGGGCACCTGGCATTGGCACTGTGGGCAGACAGGACACTGGGCTGGATGGGCCTTTGGTCTGACCCAGTCTGGCTATTCTGATGTTAAACAGGGCAGGGAGGCGTAGGCAAGAGAACTGGAGGGGTGCTGCAGCCCCCCCTCATTTTACAGGGATCAGAGCTGCCACAGGTCCCAAACCCAGAGTCCCAGATGCTCCCAAGGGTCCTCATTGACACCAAGACTCCCCTGCAGGTCCCCAATCCCGGCTGCCACCCCAGCGCCACGCCCAGCCCCTACCCAGGCCCCAGCCTCAGCTTCCCCACCCCCCGCCCTCTGTACATCCCTCCTCTCGCAGAAATGGCCTTGCACCAGGCCCCACAGCAGGGAATGGTGCTTGGGGCTGCCCACACCTTGCTGTCATGTGCTGGCAGCAGTGTGCCCAGGCATAAGTCATATACAGCCTGTTAGTGCACCACAAAATGGGACGGGTCTGGAGCCCTGAATTGAGAGGTCCCTACGCAGCTGCATGTTCTGTGTATGCTTAAAGCTGGCCCTGGCCCCCGTTCCCACATCTCCCCACTCTATGCTATCACCCTGCCAACTGTTCCCCGGCTCATCCAGACATGTGCTCCCAAGGATCCACCGGCAATGTGCCACCAATGCCCCCCAGCCACATGCCTTGGAGAAACCGGACTGGCTCTCTGGAAAAGAATCAGTGGACACAAATCAGACATCAAGAATGGTAACACTCAAAAACCAGTGGGGGGCATTTGATCCTCCTTGGCCACACAGTCACTGACTTGGTACACCTCTGCAGTCTCTATGGTCCCATGGAAGGACTCTCTGGTACGTCTCTCTAGTCTCTATGGTTCCA
The DNA here is from genome assembly GCA_032595735.1 of Pelochelys cantorii. Lineage (NCBI taxonomy): Eukaryota > Metazoa > Chordata > Testudines > Trionychidae > Pelochelys > Pelochelys cantorii. The sequence goes on along the minus strand of CM064327.1, from coordinate 262,840,199 downwards.
TGGACAGGCTCTCTGGTACATCTCTCTAGTCTCTATGGTTCCATGGACGGGCTCTCTGGCACGTCTCCGCGGTCTCTATGGTCCATGGACAGGCTCTCTGGCACGTCTCTCTAGTCTCTATGGTCCCATGGACGGGCTCTCTGGCACGTCTCTCTAGTCTCTGTGGTCCATGGACGGGCTCTCTGGCACGTCTCTATAGTCTCTATGGTTCCATGGACGGGCTCTCTGGTACGTCTCTCTAGTCTCTATGGTTCCATGGACAGGCTCTCTGGTACGTCTCTCTAGTCTCTGTGGTCCATGGACGGGCTCTCTGGCACGTCTCTCTAGTCTCTATGGTTCCATGGACGGGCTCTCTAGTACGTCTCTCTAGTCTCTATGGTCCATGGACGGGCTCTCTGGCACGTCTCTCTAGTCTCTATGGTTCCATGGACGGGCTCTCTGGCACGTCTCCGCAGTCTCTGTGGTCCATGGACGGGCTCTCTGGCACGTCTCTCTAGTCTCTATGGTTCCATGGACGGGCTCTCTGGCACGTCTCTCTAGTCTCTATGGTTCCATGGACGGGCTCTCTGGCACGTCTCTCTAGTCTCTATGGTTCCATGGACGGGCTCTCTGGCACGTCTCCGCAGTCTCTGTGGTCCATGGACGGGCTCTCTGGCACGTCTCTCTAGTCTCTATGGTCCCATGGACGGGCTCTCTGGCACGTCTCTCTAGTCTCTGTCGTCCCATGGACGGGCTCTCTGGCACGTCTCTCTAGTCTCTATGGTCCCATGGACGGGCTCTCTGGCACGTCTCTCTAGTCTCTATGGTCCATGGACGGGCTCTCTGGCACGTCTCTCTAGTCTCTATGGTCCCATGGACGGGCTCTCTGGCACGTCTCTCTAGTCTCTATGGTTCCATGGACGGGCTCTCTGGCACGTCTCTCTAGTCTCTATGGTTCCATGGACGGGCTCTCTGGCACGTCTCTCTAGTCTCTATGGTCCATGGACGGGCTCTCTGGCACGTCTCTCTAGTCTCTATGGTCCCATGGACGGGCTCTCTGGCACGTCTCTCTAGTCTCTATGGTTCCATGGACGGGCTCTCTGGCACGTCTCTCTAGTCTCTATGGTCCATGGATGGGCTCTCTGGCACGTCTCTCTAGTCTCTATGGTTCCATGGACGGGCTCTCTGGCACGTCTCTCTAGTCTCTGTGGTCCATGGACGGGCTCTCTGGCACGTCTCCGCAGTCTCTATGGTCCCATGGACAGGCTCTCTGGCACGTCTCTCTAGTCTCTACGGTCCATGGACGGGCTCTCTGGCACGTCCCTCTAGTCCCTATGGTCCCATGGACGGGCTCTCTGGCACGTCTCTCTAGTCTCTATGGTTCCATGGACGGGCTCTCTGGCACGTCTCTCTAGTCTCTATGGTCCATGGACGGGCTCTCTGGCACGTCTCTCTAGTCTCTATGGTCCCATGGACGGGCTCTCTGGCACGTCTCCACAGTCTCTATGGTTCCATGGACGGGCTCTCTGGCACGTCTCTCTAGTCTCTATGGTTCCATGGACGGGCTCTCTGGCACGTCTCTCTAGTCTCTATGGTCCATGGACGGGCTCTCTGGCACGTCTCTCTAGTCTCTATGGTCCCATGGACGGGCTCTCTGGCACGTCTCTCTAGTCTCTATGGTTCCATGGACGGGCTCTCTGGCACGTCTCTCTAGTCTCTATGGTCCATGGACGGGCTCTCTGGCACGTCTCTCTAGTCTCTATGGTTCCATGGACGGGCTCTCTGGCACGTCTCTCTAGTCTCTATGGTCCATGGACGGGCTCTCTGGCACGTCTCTCTAGTCTCTATGGTTCCATGGACGGGCTCTCTGGCACGTCTCTCTAGTCTCTATGGTCCCATGGACGGGCTCTCTGGCACGTCTCTCTAGTCTCTATGGTCCATGGACGGGTTCTCTGGCACGTCTCTCTAGTCTCTATGGTCCATGGACGGGCTCTCTGGCACGTCTCTCTCGTCTCTATGGTCCCATGGACGGGCTCTCTGGCACGTCTCTCTAGTCTCTATGGTCCCATGGACGGGCTCTCTGGCACGTCTCTCTAGTCTCTATGGTCCCATGGACGGGCTCTCTGGCACGTCTCTCTAGTCTCTATGGTCCATGGACGGGTTCTCTGGCACGTCTCTCTAGTCTCTATGGTCCATGGACGGGCTATCTGGCATGTCTCTCTCGTCTCTATGGTCCCATGGACGGGCTCTCTGGCACGTCTCTCTAGTCTCTATGGTCCCATGGACGAGCTCTCTGGCACGTCTCTCTAGTCTCTATGGTCCCATGGACGGGCTCTCTGGCACGTCTCTCTAGTCTCTATGGTCCATGGACGGGCTCTCTGGCACGTCTCTCTAGTCTCTATGGTCCCATGGACGGGCTCTCTGGCACGTCTCTCTAGTCTCTATGGTCCATGGACGGGTTCTCTGGCACGTCTCTCTAGTCTCTATGGTCCATGGACGGGCTCTCTGGCACGTCTCTCTCGTATCTATGGTCCCATGGACGGGCTCTCTGGCACGTCTCTCTAGTCTCTATGGTCCCATGGACGGGCTCTCTGGCACGTCTCTCTAGTCTCTATGGTCCCATGGACGGGCTCTCTGGCACGTCTCTCTAGTCTCTATGGTCCATGGACGGGCTCTCTGGCACGTCTCTCTAGTCTCTGTGGTCCATGGACGGGCTCTCTGGCACGTCTCTCTAGTCTCTGTGGTCCATGGACGGGCTCTCTGGCACGTCTCTCTAGTCTCTATGGTCCCATGGACGGGCTCTCTGGCACGTTTCTCTAGTCTCTGTGGTCCATGGACGGGCTCTCTGGCACGTCTCTCTAGTCTCTATGGTTCCATGGACGGGCTCTCTGGCACGTCTCTATAGTCTCTATGGTTCCATGGACGGGCTCTCTGGTACGTCTCTCTAGTCTCTATGGTTCCATGGACGGGCTCTCTGGTACGTCTCTCTAGTCTCTGTGGTCCATGGACGGGCTCTTTGGCACGTCTCTCTAGTCTCTATGGTCCATGGACGGGTTCTCTGGCACGTCTCTCTAGTCTCTATGGTCCATGGACGGGTTCTCTGGCACGTCTCTCTAGTCTCTATGGTCCATGGACGGGCTCTCTGGCACGTCTCTCTAGTCTCTATGGTTCCATGGACGGGCTCTCTGGCACGTCTCCGCAGTCTCTGTGGTCCATGGACGGGCTCTCTGGCACGTCTCTCTAGTCTCTATGGTCCCATGGACGGGCTCTCTGGCACGTCTCTCTAGTCTCTGTCGTCCCATGGACGGGCTCTCTGGCACGTCTCTCTAGTCTCTATGGTCCCATGGACGGGCTCTCTGGCACGTCTCTCTAGTCTCTATGGTCCCATGGACGGGCTCTCTGGCACGTCTCTCTAGTCTCTGTCGTCCCATGGATAGGCTCTCTGGCACGTCTCTCTAGTCTCTATGGTTCCATGGACGGGCTCTCTGGTACGTCTCTCTAGTCTCTATGGTTCCATGGACGGGCTCTCTGGCACGTCTCTCTAGTCTCTATGGTCCATGGACGGGCTCTCTGGCACGTCTCTCTAGTCTCTATGGTCCCATGGACGGGCTCTCTGGCACGTCTCCGCAGTCTCTATGGTTCCATGGACGGGCTCTCTGGCACGTCTCTCTAGTCTCTATGGTTCCATGGACGGGCTCTCTGGCACGTCTCTCTAGTCTCTATGGTCCATGGACGGGCTCTCTGGCACGTCTCTCTAGTCTCTATGGTCCCATGGACGGGCTCTCTGGCACGTCTCTCTAGTCTCTATGGTCCATGGACGGGTTCTCTGGCACGTCTCTCTAGTCTCTATGGTCCATGGACGGGCTATCTGGCATGTCTCTCTCGTCTCTATGGTCCCATGGACGGGCTCTCTGGCACGTCTCTCTAGTCTCTATGGTCCCATGGACGAGCTCTCTGGCACGTCTCTCTAGTCTCTATGGTCCCATGGACGGGCTCTCTGGCACGTCTCTCTAGTCTCTATGGTCCATGGACGGGCTCTCTGGCACGTCTCTCTAGTCTCTATGGTCCCATGGACGGGCTCTCTGGCACGTCTCTCTAGTCTCTATGGTCCATGGACGGGTTCTCTGGCACGTCTCTCTAGTCTCTGTGGTCCATGGACGGGCTCTCTGGCACGTCTCTCTAGTCTCTATGGTCCCATGGACGGGCTCTCTGGCACGTTTCTCTAGTCTCTGTGGTCCATGGACGGGCTCTCTGGCACGTCTCTCTAGTCTCTATGGTTCCATGGACGGGCTCTCTGGCACGTCTCTATAGTCTCTATGGTTCCATGGACGGGCTCTCTGGTACGTCTCTCTAGTCTCTATGGTTCCATGGACGGGCTCTCTGGTACGTCTCTCTAGTCTCTGTGGTCCATGGACGGGCTCTTTGGCACGTCTCTCTAGTCTCTATGGTCCATGGACGGGTTCTCTGGCACGTCTCTCTAGTCTCTATGGTCCATGGACGGGTTCTCTGGCACGTCTCTCTAGTCTCTATGGTCCATGGACGGGCTCTCTGGCACGTCTCTCTAGTCTCTATGGTTCCATGGACGGGCTCTCTGGCACGTCTCCGCAGTCTCTGTGGTCCATGGACGGGCTCTCTGGCACGTCTCTCTAGTCTCTATGGTCCCATGGACGGGCTCTCTGGCACGTCTCTCTAGTCTCTGTCGTCCCATGGACGGGCTCTCTGGCACGTCTCTCTAGTCTCTATGGTCCCATGGACGGGCTCTCTGGCACGTCTCTCTAGTCTCTATGGTCCCATGGACGGGCTCTCTGGCACGTCTCTCTAGTCTCTGTCGTCCCATGGATAGGCTCTCTGGCACGTCTCTCTAGTCTCTATGGTTCCATGGACGGGCTCTCTGGTACGTCTCTCTAGTCTCTATGGTTCCATGGACGGGCTCTCTGGCACGTCTCTCTAGTCTCTATGGTCCATGGACGGGCTCTCTGGCACGTCTCTCTAGTCTCTATGGTCCCATGGACGGGCTCTCTGGCACGTCTCCGCAGTCTCTATGGTTCCATGGACGGGCTCTCTGGCACGTCTCTCTAGTCTCTATGGTTCCATGGACGGGCTCTCTGGCACGTCTCTCTAGTCTCTATGGTCCATGGACGGGCTCTCTGGCACGTCTCTCTAGTCTCTATGGTCCCATGGACGGGCTCTCTGGCACGTCTCTCTAGTCTCTATGGTTCCATGGACGGGCTCTCTGGCACGTCTCTCTAGTCTCTATGGTCCATGGACGGGCTCTCTGGCACGTCTCTCTAGTCTCTATGGTTCCATGGACGGGCTCTCTGGCACGTCTCTCTAGTCTCTGTGGTCCATGGACGGGCTCTCTGGCACGTCTCTCTAGTCTCTGTGGTCCATGGACGGGCTCTCTGGCACGTCTCCGCAGTCTCTATGGTCCCATGGACAGGCTCTCTGGCACGTCTCTCTAGTCTCTACGGTCCATGGACGGGCTCTCTGGCACGTCCCTCTAGTCCCTATGGTCCCTTGGACGGGCTCTCTGGCACGTCTCTCTAGTCTCTATGGTTCCATGGACGGGCTCTCTGGCACGTCTCTCTAGTCTCTATGGTCCATGGACGGGCTCTCTGGCACGTCTCTCTAGTCTCTATGGTCCCATGGACGGGCTCTCTGGCACGTCTCTCTAGTCTCTATGGTCCATGGACGGGCTCTCTGGCACGTCTCTCTAGTCTCTATGGTCCATGGACGGGCTCTCTGGCACGTCTCTCTAGTCTCTGTGGTCCATGGACGGGCTCTCTGGCACGTCTCCGCAGTCTCTATGGTCCCATGGACAGGCTCTCTGGCACGTCTCTCTAGTCTCTACGGTCCATGGACGGGCTCTCTGGCACGTCCCTCTAGTCCCTATGGTCCCATGGACGGGCTCTCTGGCACGTCTCTCTAGTCTCTATGGTTCCATGGACGGGCTCTCTGGCACGTCCCTCTAGTCCCTATGGTCCCATGGACGGGCTCTCTGGCACGTCTCTCTAGTCTCTATGGTCCATGGACGGGCTCTCTGGCACGTCTCTCTAGTCTCTATGGTCCATGGACGGGCTCTCTGGCACGTCTCTCTAGTCTCTGTGGTCCATGGACGGGCTCTCTGGCACGTCCCTCTAGTCCCTATGGTCCCATGGACGGGCTCTCTGGCACGTCTCTCTAGTCTCTATGGTCCATGGACGGGCTCTCTGGCACGTCTCTCTAGTCTCTATGGTCCCATGGACAGGCTCTCTGGCACGTCTCTCTAGTCTCTACGGTCCATGGACGGGCTCTCTGGCACGTCCCTCTAGTCCCTATGGTCCCATGGACGGGCTCTCTGGCACGTCTCTCTAGTCTCTATGGTCCATGGACGGGCTCTCTGGCACGTCTCTCTAGTCTCTACGGTCCATGGACGGGCTCTCTGGCACGTCTCTCTAGTCTCTACGGTCCATGGACGGGCTCTCTGGCACGTCCCTCTAGTCCCTATGGTCCCATGGACGGGCTCTCTGGCACGTCTCTCTAGTCTCTATGGTTCCATGGACGGGCTCTCTGGCACGTCCCTCTAGTCCCTATGGTCCCATGGACGGGCTCTCTGGCACGTCTCTCTAGTCTCTATGGTCCATGGACGGGCTCTCTGGCACGTCTCTCTAGTCTCTATGGTCCATGGACGGGCTCTCTGGCACGTCTCTCTAGTCTCTGTGGTCCATGGACGGGCTCTCTGGCACGTCCCTCTAGTCCCTATGGTCCCATGGACGGGCTCTCTGGCACGTCTCTCTAGTCTCTATGGTCCATGGACGGGCTCTCTGGCACGTCTCTCTAGTCTCTATGGTCCCATGGACAGGCTCTCTGGCACGTCTCTCTAGTCTCTACGGTCCATGGACGGGCTCTCTGGCACGTCCCTCTAGTCCCTATGGTCCCATGGACGGGCTCTCTGGCACGTCTCTCTAGTCTCTATGGTCCATGGACGGGCTCTCTGGCACGTCTCTCTAGTCTCTACGGTCCATGGACGGGCTCTCTGGCACGTCTCTCTAGTCTCTACGGTCCATGGACGGGCTCTCTGGCACGTCCCTCTAGTCCCTATGGTCCCATGGACGGGCTCTCTGGCACGTCTCTCTAGTCTCTATGGTCCATGGACGGGCTCTCTGGCACGTCTCTCTAGTCTCTATGGTCCATGGACGGGCTCTCTGGCACGTCTCTCTAGTCTCTGTGGTCCATGGACGGGCTCTCTGGCACGTCCCTCTAGTCCCTATGGTCCCATGGACGGGCTCTCTGGCACGTCTCTCTAGTCTCTATGGTCCATGGACGGGCTCTCTGGCACGTCTCTCTAGTCTCTATGGTCCCATGGACAGGCTCTCTGGCACGTCTCTCTAGTCTCTACGGTCCATGGACGGGCTCTCTGGCACGTCCCTCTAGTCCCTATGGTCCCATGGACGGGCTCTCTGGCACGTCTCTCTAGTCTCTATGGTCCATGGACGGGCTCTCTGGCACGTCTCTCTAGTCTCTACGGTCCATGGACGGGCTCTCTGGCACGTCTCTCTAGTCTCTACGGTCCATGGACGGGCTCTCTGGCACGTCCCTCTAGTCCCTATGGTCCCATGGACGGGCTCTCTGGCACGTCTCTCTAGTCTCTATGGTCCATGGACGGGCTCTCTGGCACGTCTCTCTAGTCTCTATGGTCCCATGGACAGGCTCTCTGGCACGTCTCTCTAGTCTCTACGGTCCATGGACGGGCTCTCTGGCACGTCCCTCTAGTCCCTATGGTCCCATGGACGGGCTCTCTGGCACGTCTCTCTAGTCTCTATGGTCCATGGACGGGCTCTCTGGCACGTCTCTCTAGTCTCTACGGTCCATGGACGGGCTCTCTGGCACGTCCCTCTAGTCCCTATGGTCCCATGGACGGGCTCTCTGGCACGTCTCTCTAGTCTCTATGGTTCCATGGACGGGCTCTCTGGCACGTCTCTCTAGTCTCTATGGTCCATGGACGGGCTCTCTGGCACGTCTCTCTAGTCTCTATGGTTCCATGGACGGGCTCTCTGGCACGTCTCTCTAGTCTCTGTGGTCCATGGACGGGCTCTCTGGCACGTCTCCGCAGTCTCTATGGTCCCATGGACAGGCTCTCTGGCACGTCTCTCTAGTCTCTATGGTCCCATGGACGGGCTCTCTGGCACGTCTCTCTAGTCTCTATGGTTCCATGGACGGGCTCTCTGGCACGTCTCTCTAGTCTCTATGGTCCATGGACGGGCTCTCTGGCACGTCTCTCTAGTCTCTATGGTCCCATGGACGGGCTCTCTGGCACGTCTCTCTAGTCTCTATGGTCCATGGACGGGCTCTCTGGCACGTCTCTCTAGTCTCTATGGTTCCATGGACGGGCTCTCTGGCACGTCTCTCTAGTCTCTATGGTCCCATGGACGGGCTCTCTGGCACGTCTCTCTAGTCTCTATGGTTCCATGGACGGGCTCTCTGGCACGTCTCTCTAGTCTCTATGGTTCCATGGACGGGCTCTCTGGCACGTCTCTCTAGTCTCTATGGTCCATGGACGGGCTCTCTGGCACGTCTCTCTAGTCTCTATGGTCCATGGACGGGCTCTCTGGCACGTCTCTATGGTTCCGGGTGCGGTGCTCTGGCCGCTCCTGCCAAGGCGCCTCTGCCCCGCAGAAAAGCTCGCCCGCCCTTCCCGCAACTACATTTCCCATTAGCCCTCGTGGCGCGTGAGATTTCCTCCGTTCTCGCGAGAGTACGGCCTTTCCGGAAGTGTCTTTCCCGCGATATCTTGGGGGACAGCGGGAGGCGGGGGTAGCCGAGCGCGTCTGCGCGTGCCCGTGGTGTCGTCACCGCGTTCTGACGGACGTCATTCCGCGAGGCAGGCAGGGGCCGCGGGGGCGCGGGTGCGGCGCGTAGCGCGGGAGCCGGGCGGTGTTGCCATAGCAATGCGCGATGACGTGCCCCCGCCACAGCATGGAGTCACCAGGTGACGTAAGCGCCGCTGCCGTGACGTAAGGAGGACTGACGGTCACGTGCTGAGTTGTGGTGTGGAGTTTGGGGTAGGGGCTGGTGGGTCGGGTGGGGTTGAGGTGGGGAGGGGCAGGATGAGGTGAGGGGGAGGGTGGGAAGTGGAGGGGCAGGGGCTGGGGTGGGGGAGGGGCGGGAGGAGGTGGGGAGGGGCAGGGGCGGCTGGGTTGGGGGAGGGGGAGGGGGAGGGGCGGGTGGGGTTGAGGTGGGGAGCGGCAGGGGTGGCTGGGGTGGGGGAGGGGCGGGATGAGTTGAGGGGGAGGGTGGGAGAAGGTGGGGAGGGGCAGGGGCGGCTGGGGTTGGGGGTGGGTTGAGGTGGGGAGGGGCAGGGGCAGGGGCGGCTGGGGTGGGGGAGGGGCGGGATGAGGTGAGTGGGAGGGTGGGAGGAGGTGGGGAGGGGCAGGGGCGGCTGGGTTGGGGGAGGGGGAGGGGGAGGGGCGGGTGGGGTTGAGGTGGGGAGCGGCAGGGGTGGCTGGGGTGGGGGAGGGGCGGGATGAGTTGAGGGGGAGGGTGGGAGAAGGTGGGGAGGGGCAGGGGCGGCTGGGGTTGGGGGTGGGTTGAGGTGGGGAGGGGCAGGGGCAGGGGCGGCTGGGGTGGGGGAGGGGCGGGATGAGGTGAGTGGGAGGGTGGGAGGAGGTGGGGAGGGGCAGGGGTGGCTGGGTTGGGGGAGGGGGAGGGGGAGGGGCGGGTGGGGTTGAGGTGGGGAGGGGCAGGGGCGGCTGGGGTGGAGGAGGGGCAGGGGCGGCTGGGGTGGGGGAGGGGGAGGGGGAGGGGCGGGTGGGGTTGAGGTGGGGAGGGGCAGGGGCGGCTGGGGTGGGGGTGGTTGTCAGGATCGTTCGGTTGAAGCTGGTTTTATCCCTGTGACTGCGCCGTGGTGTGCGTTAGCGGCGCCGGCGGAGCCGTTACCCGGGTCGCCACCAGGGTGCAATGGTGACTGGGAAGGGAGGAAAGGGGAATTACGGGTGACTGTCTAGGAAAGTCTCGCCGGGGTATGAGATTCTCAACCCTTCCGGGCTGCGGTTTCCCTTCGGGGTTTCATTTGTCTTGTGTACTCCAAGTTTCACCTCACTTCAAAACTCCTCATGTGCAAACTCAGACACAAACATTCAGAAGTTCAGAATATGCACTTACTGAAACATTTCTGGTTTTCTCATTTTTACACTATAATTATAAAATACATTGATGGGAATATAAATCTTTCACTTACATTTCTGTGTGTAGTTTATAGAACAGTATAAATGTAGTTTGTGCTGACTTTGTATATGACCTGTTGTAAAACTAGGCAGATAGCTAGGCGAGTTGATTTACTGCCCTGGAACGTCTCTGCATGCCATAGCGGGGACGGTATTCACTCTGCTTGCTTTGTTGTGTTGCATGTGATTCTACTGTCTTGTGCTGCTCTGTAGTGTGTGTGTGTGTGTGTGCGCGTGCGCAGTGCCCAGTGCCCAGTGAGGGATGGGATCTCTGGGGGAGAACTGCTGAGGGAGGCACCTAGGGAATGGCCCAGGCCTCCTGTCACCTGAGCTAGGTGGAGAATTCAGTCAGGTGACACTTTGCGGGGGAAGCAGGACAAAGGAGGGGGTGGAGCTGCCTCCAGGCTGGGGCCAGTTGCTGCCGGTGTGAGTTTAGTTTTCAGCTGGCTCAGGAAGAGGGGAGTCTAGCTGTCCTGGGGGGCTGGGCAGGGGCTCGGAGCCCTGGCCCTCTTTTAGCCCCAAGATGGATTGTACTGACTGCTCCTGGTTCCTGTCACAAGTCTGTGCTACGCTGTGTCCCTGTCAGTGAATAAACCTCTGTTCTATTTGCCGCTGAGAGTCAGGTCTGGCTGCGGATGGGGGGGGTGCAGGGCCCAGTGACTCCCCCGCAGCCGGTGACAGTATCCATCTCCATTATTGAAAACCACTGTCTTAGGGGAAGGGAGGTTAGATGAGACATTACACATAAGCTCTGTAAATAGACTGTAGGGAACCATCGTGCCCAGGCCAAGGACTGTAGCAAAACAGGGGTAAATTCTCTCTTCTTTAGATCTCAGTTCTAGCTAGAGACCAGGCTTTCAGCTCAGCGCTGTTGATATTTATGTTCAGCCCGCTCCCTGCAGTGCTAGTTCTGTTTAGCTTGAATTCAGGGAGGGGCTAAAGGAGCCTCGAAGTTTCTTTTAGATTCAGTGCGTTAGTTCAGCTGCAGCAATCCAAGGCCGAAGAAATCTCTCCCTGTGCGTCAAAGGGTTCTTCTGGAGCCTGGGAGCCTTCATGTCACCCTAACCAAACCTTGGTACTCCTTCGCATCTAACTGCAAAGGAAGAGGTTCTGAAGGCCAGTTCTACTCAGATGGCCCATGCCTGCTTCCCTGTGATACCCACAGGAGCTAGCCAATCCCTGGGGACTTGCGGGTTGTTCCTATTGGAGTTGGGCATTTCTTTAGTGCGGCCCTGTTTACCTACACAGAACGCACAATAACACAGCAGGACTCAAACAACAGGAGAAACACCTTTGTGCACTGCCCAGGCCTCTTTCCTGCCAGCGCTCTGCCCAAAAGCTTCCTCCTAAGGTTAAGCTGCCTCTGGTGCTTCCCTGCTGCCCTCTCTGTGTGTCTCTGGGTGCTGTGCTGCACCACAGCCCCGCGCAGGTTTAGCCCCTTGCACACGGGCTGCCATGTGGGGATGGCTCCCATTGCTCCAGCCCTCTTATTCCACGAAGGACTTAACTGTTTCGTACACTTCTCTCCTGAAGGGCAGCTGCCAAGCCCCCTCCCTCCAAGCACCCACCCTGCCCCCAGAGGCTGTAACACGCCCGCCTGGTACAGCAAGTAAAGCGATGGCATCCGCATGCGTCCCCGTGTCAGGTGGGCCAGCGTCACCATTGCTTGTCCCCCTGCCCCACATGGATAGGTCAGGAGTGGCCCTCCCTAGCAGTGTGTGGCAGGGTGAGAGGGCGTGCACAGTGGCCGGGGTTTCTCCTCTTCTGTGCTCCCTGCAGTGCAAGTATGGAGGCCGGACCCCATCCTCTCTGCCTTCCATACCTCCCCCCAGCCAAACCTCTGCTTGGCTGCCTGCCAGGCGGGGGCACTCTGCAAGCCGAGCCAGCTTGCTGTCTTTGTGACTAGGCGAGGGGCCAGCAGAGGGATTTCTCTGCTTTGCAAAGCTCCCAGGCAGTTTTCCTCTTCCCACCCCAATGGCTCCTCTTCCCTTCCTTCTGGCCTGCCCATGGGACTGGGCTTCACGCAGGGGTTCCGGGGGGCGGGACTGGGCAGTGCCTCACATGTTTCCGGGGGGCTGGGGGGTGGTTTACTGGCAAGAGCTGGGGATTGAAGTCAGGTTGCCTGGGCTCCAAACTCAGCACTGGCTTGCTTTCCTGAGTAGGGCTGTCCAAGTCATTTCCCATGCCTCGGTTTCCCCAGCTGCAAACAGGGGAGAGTCTCGTTGTGTGGCAGAGCTGTGAGTGCTTGATCTGCCGGCGTGCTGACGCTACAGGTCCCCCGGCCCCACCACGGGCTCCTGGATCTGCTAAACTGCTCCGCTTGCCAGGAAAGGTTGAGAACCGCTGGTCCCAACGAGCTTCCATAGGTGCTGCCCTTGCCAACTGAGCGAGGCCAGAGGTTGTGCCAGGGAGGCTCAAGGGCTCCGCAGGAGCAGCCAGGGAGCCCCGTTAGCGTTTATGGCCCAATAATCTGTGGGTGCATGAGAGGAGAGGCGCGTGCGAGTCCCTCGGGCACTCCCTATCACCTGTGTCTCACCCGCTTGGTGGCACTTGGCTGGCAGGCTGCGTGACCCAGGGTCGGTCCCCATGGTGCTCTCCTGTTCCCAGAATGCTGTGGGGCGCCTGGAGGAACAGGGGTTTAAAGCATTTAAAGACACTGAAGTTCAAAGCCTGTTTTCTCAGCTCAGTTCACACTTGGCGATGAGATTTCCTGCCGGTTGTTTGTCCTGCAGGCCCAGCGGGGGGTGGCGGTTCCTTCGGAGCCTTTTGGCAAAGAGGAAGGCGTCCCACAGAGCGGGTAGAAGAGCTAACGAGTGTTTGGTAAAGTTCCTGCCCCAGAAGAGAGTGCTAAAGACGTTTGCAATATGAAACAACCGCTCTCCCCGGGGTACCACACATCACACCCAGCAACTACCCCTCTGCGGCCCAGGGAGAAAAACAACTGGAGATAAAATTAAAAAACAGCCAATGGTCAGGTAGCACTTTATAGACTAACAAACATGTGGATGGGATCATGAGCTGTCGTGGGCACAGCCTCCCTCTTGAGAGGACCGCAGTGTTGAGTTTAGGATGTGCAGACAACACCTGGCTGGTTCCTATGGCCATGTGGGGCATGCACAGCAGTTCAGTGCAGAATGAGCGTGGGCCTGAAAGCTGGGCCCTCCTGAGTCTGAATCCCAGCTCCGACATTGGCTCGAAAGCCACGTGTCTGCCCAGGGAAGGCGAGAGTGCTGCAGAGGGACAAGGGCTCTGGAAACGGGAGGCACTCTGTCAGCACGAGGGGCCTGGCGCTGGGAGGTGTGCAGCGCTAGTGACTTCAGAGGGACCCTGTGGCTAGCCGGCCCCTGCTGCACTAGACTTAACCCTTCGCATGCTAGCTACTCCGAGATGTGGCACTCGCAAACACTGGCGGCTTTGGAAGGAGTTGGCAGGGGGGCTGTGGCGTGCGGGTCGGGGAGGGGTTCTGGCAGCTTCGGATGTGGCAGGGCTCTCGTCGTGGAAAGGCCATGAGCGAGAGGCTGAGAAGACGGGGGCTGTTCAGTGGAGAGAGGAGGGGGCTAGACGCGGTGACTGGCTTTATCCCTGCCCGTGCTGCAGGAAGAGAGGGCCGGTCAGTGAGGCTGAAGGCAGCACGGGTAAGACTGAGCTAGGGGAGCCGCTGGGGCTGCGGTCACCGGTAGCTCTCTCGGCTGCAGGCTGTCACTGGGGTCAGGAATCGCTGGGCTGACCGCATCTTGCCGTGCTGCCCTTCGGGGCTGTGCCTAGCCCAGCAGGGGCGGCTGGGATAGAGGGGCCCCTTCCCTGCTATCCACAGGCTGGCTTCATGCTGCACCGGGGGCTGCTGGGAGCTGTAGTTTTCTCCCACACCGGGAAGCAGGCTGAGCCGAAGGCGCCTGTGGCCGCAGCCCCTGGCCGGCAGGACTACAGGTCCCAGGAGCACGGTGTGGGCTGGGGGGGGGGGGGTTCAGTAACAGGGGCTCTGTGACGGCAGCGGGGAGCCTCGGCTGAGGCGAACTTTTCCCTAAAGATGGTTGGAGGGAGGGGGCCGAAGCCCTGCCCAGCCCCCGCTCAGTGACTCTCCTTGTGGTCCATGCAGGGAGCTGCGGCAGCCGTTAAGAAGCTGAGCGGAGGGGCGGTTTGGTCAGAGGTGACGCCCGGGGCAGGCTCTCATCCCCACGCCCTGCGCACAGGATCTCCCCGAGGGCTCTCTGATGGGCAAGTGCCTGCAGGGGCTGCCGCCCAGGTAGGCTGCAGCGGGGCGCAGGGTCCATTCTGCTCTCTGTGCCTGGCCCTGCCCCACACCACGCAGGTGGGCAAGGGGTGCTGGGAGGGGCTTGTGGGGGGGCTCAGGCACCTCCTGGGGCCGCTGGAGACCCGACAGTCCGTCACCCCATTTCTTGTCCGGTCATTGTTTACACTCCTGGCTCAGCTCCCTCCCCCTGGGGACCGTCACCCGGAGAACTTGGGCTCCTCAGCCACCTGAGTCTGAGCTGCATCCAGACCTTGTCTGTAAATATGGCCCCTCTGGCACACTTGGGGTACCCGCCCCCAAGCTGGCACCCCCTCCTGGGGACGTGGAACCCTGCGGAGCAGCTGTCCTGGCCCCCAAGACCAGTGCAGCCTCCCCACCTGTTCCCAGCAGCTAACGCTTCACCTGTACAGGTGTTCTGGGGTGCAGGTGAACCCCAAGGGACTTTGTCCCAGTTCAGGCAAGTAACCCGGGCATCGCAAAGGCAGTTCTGGGCCACACCCCTCGCTCACACCCCGCCGGAGGGGACATGGAGTGATGGAATAGTGACAGCGGCACACAGGGCCCTGCCTCCATTTCCTCCCCTCCTGAGAGCCTTCTGGCTCTTTAGTTCCTGTCCTTCGGGGAGGCCAGGGATGCGCCGGGCCCCCTCCCCTGTCCCAATCTCTCTGCGTTCTGGGCTCCCCTTGCTAGCAAATGCAGCTTAGCAGCTTGTCTGGTACCTCCCAGACTTGCTCTGGGGAAACTGAGGCAAGCGGGCATGGCTCTCCAGGGCGCACAGTGAGTCTGTGGCTGAGCTGCACGTAGAACTCCCAGGCCCTGCTCCTCCCCCTGGCCATTCCCCTGCCAGCCGCCCCAGGCTCTCTCCTCCACACAGAACTGGACCCTCTGCGCTCTGAGGTGACACCTGCTCTACAGGGGGCGGGGCTGGAGCCGTGGTGCTGCCCGACACCATATGGGGCTTCGCCCTGTCCAAGCGCCGGGCAGTCCCAGCCATCCCTCAGCAAGAGTCTGCCCCCAACCCCGTGCGTGGGGCCGTGCTCTCCCCTAGCCCCTGCGGGAACTCCCTGCCCACAGCTGCCTGCAAGCAGGCCCAGTCTGTGCTCCCGCAGCCGGCTCTGGGAGCCAGGAGCCGAGGGGAGCTGTACGGGGGCTGGCAGGAGCCAGGCTTGGTGCCCGTTGACAGGCAGGGCAGAGGGCTGTTCCCTGGGGCAGGCGTGGTGCTGGGAGGGGCACGGGAGAGGCCCCCCTCTCTTCAACATCCCTCCTCCTTCTGTTGCTCCCCTGCGCAGGGCCCTCGGCGAGAACAGGCCCGGCCCAAGCCAGCTCAGCGGGGAAGAGCGCTCGGTCTGGGCGGCCTGGTGGAGCGCAGGGTCAGGAGCTGCCTGTCGCCAGGTCTGAGAGCCCCGTCCGTCCTGCGGCGCTGGGTACAGCCATGGCCGAAGAGTCGCGCCCGTCCAAGGAGGGGGCTGGCTGGCCCCGCGCGCTGGAGCTGGGCTGCGGGCCCTTCTCTCGTGGCGTTGCTGGCTCAAACACAGGTCAGTGCTGCTCCGATGCCGCTGCCGCCTGTGCCCCTTTGGAGGCCCAGGTAGAATTGGTTGGAGGGCCTCCGCCCCCTCCTGAAATCCACTCCTTGCGTAGCCCACCCGCCCCCCGGCCGTGGGGCCCCAGCCGCGGAGGGCACCGTGATCCCCTACAGGCAGATACTGGGTTTGCTGCTCGGCCCTACCCACCCGCCAGCCGGCTCTTTGCTCCAGCTGCAGCGGCTCACGCCCGGTGCTCCAGTCCCAGGCTCGGCTCAGCCTGCCGGTGTCACTCTGGGCTGAGTGAGCAGTGGAGACGCGCTCCACCCCGCCCCCGCCAGCGCGAGAGGGCTGGGGAGGCCGTTTTCTGTGCTCCCCTCTGACCACAGCTGTCCCCCCACCCGCGCCCGCCAGCCGTGCAGTGGGGACCCACCCAGTGAGATGCTGGCCCCTGGCTCTCCTTGACTTCAGTGGGTCGCGCATCAGTTAACGGGACTATCCCCCCCACACCAGGCCACACAGTGCTCAAAACCGATCTCCTGCCCCGGATGGAAGGAGGGGAGCACGCCGCCCTTGGGGTGCAGCTGGTCTCAGGGGGCTTGGAGCGGCCGCCAGATCCCTGCGCAGGTGGGTGCTCAGCCTGGGAGCCCCTTGGCAGCGCACGGGGTCGGAGGGGCCGATGAAATCGGGTGGCTCCGCTCCTTCATGACGTCCCTCCCATTGCTCCCATGATGTAGAAATTGCCCGGGCTGCAGGGGGCGAGTCAGTCGTGGGTTTGCACCCTCCTACGTGGCCTCTCCCTGGTGCCCTCCCCTCACAGGGAGCTGCTTAGGGGGCGAGGCCAAGTCCAGGGTCCCGGTTCTCATCCCACTGCTGCTACCCATCCGCACAATGGGGCTGGTGCCCAGACCTGCCCCCCGGGCGGCGCGACTCAGGAACCCGTGTGATGGGCTGGGAAGTTCCGGGCCAAAAGGCACCAGCACAAGGCCCCGTTATGAGCCTCGCTGGACGCTCCTTGTTTTCCTGCCTAGACCGGCTCGCTTGTGCCTGGCCACCCCCCGGGGCAGCGGTGAGCACCCGGTGGGGGCTTGCCGGGGGGAGGTATTGCCTGGGGCCTTGGGTTTCACCGGCGGCACTGGGGTAGAGTCACATACAACGCTCCTGGGACTCGGGCTCTCGTTGGGTTGTGCAGTGGCAGGGGCCTGTCTCCGGCTGGGCGGGTTGTCCCGCCTGAGCGCCCCTGACGCCTCTGTGCCCTCCAGCAGGCTACAGCTTTTTCCGGCCTGATGGGCTCTTCCGGGTCGAGCAGTGGGAGGAGCGATACGTCGGGCCGCAGCAGAAGCTGGCGGAGGACAAGCCCCACGGCAGTGCCTGCGGAGGTGAGTGAGCGTGGCGGTGTCCCCCGCCCCACCCCCCGGGAATGCTGCCGCCTGCTCTGCTCCGTGCTCCCCAGTGTGGCCTTGGCTGCCGACACAGCCCTCAGCGGGGTGCAGTCAGGCCTGGCCTCATGGCCCGCTTACGCCTGCACCCTCCAGGGAAGCCTGGGGAGTTAATGCCTTCGCTCTCTCTCTGCTGCAGCCGCGCACGGGGGCGTGAGCACCGCCGAGCAGGAGCAGGACGCGGAGAGCTTTGCCCAAGACTTGGGGCTGTGCCCTGTGGCCTGCGACAGCCCCAACGGCCCATTCCCCAGTCGGCAGCCGGCACCCAAGGGCCAGCAGGTGAACCAGACCCGGATCAAGATGGAGGAGTCAGCCGGCTTCAGCAAGTGCTCGGATGCCGCCGTGCGCCAGCTGGGGGCGGGGCCTTTCCAGTGCGCCGAGTGCGGGAAGCGCTTCCGCCAGAAGCAGAGCCTCGTCACGCACGAGCGGATCCACACGGGAGAGAAGCCCTACCGCTGCCCCGACTGCGGCAAGGCCTTCAGCCAGAAGCCCAACCTCCTGACGCACCGGCGCATCCACACCGGCGAGCGGCCCTTCGCCTGCCCCCAGTGCGGCAAGCGCTTCAGCCAGAAGGCCAATCTCATTGCCCACCAGCGCACTCACGCCGGGGAGCGGCCGCAGCTGTGGGGCGGGCCCGGGGGCAAGCCCCAGTCCCCCACGCACCAGGCCGAGCATGAGGAGAAGCGCCCGTTCGTCTGCCCCGAGTGTGGGAAGAGCTTCACGCAGAAACCCAACCTGGTGACGCACTACCGGACCCACACAGGCGAGAGGCCCTTCAGCTGCGCCCAGTGCGGCAAGAGCTTCAACCAGAAGACCAACCTGGTGACGCACTACCGGACCCACACCGGGGAGCGGCCCTACGCCTGCCCCCAGTGCGGGAAGCGCTTCACCCAGAAGACCAACCTGGTGACACACCAAAGCACCCACACCGACGTGCGCCCCTACCCGTGCGGGGCCTGCCACAAGTGCTTCAAGGACAAGGTGTCCCTGAAAGCCCACCAGAGAACCCACGGCCTGGGCCATCCCAGACCCTGTGGCAATGCAGAGCCTGTTCCGCTCCAAGGCTCCCCCGCCCTGCCGCCGCAGCCCGCAGGCGCAGAGCAGGACAGCCAGCCCACTGCCAGCCCGCCGGCGCTAGCCCACAAGCTCCCGGGGAGCCAGGCCCCCTGCATGTGCCCCGACTGCGGGAGCAGCTTACCCCAGAAGCAGCACGCCCAGCTGCACCCGCAGAGCCCTGCGGCGGAGCAGCCCTTCCTGTGTGTGCAGTGCGGGGAAAGCTGCCCGCAGAAGCATGCCAGGGACAGGCCCTGCGAGAGTGCCCAGTGTGGGAGAGGTCTCAGCCTGAACCAGCATCTCCTCCGGCACCTGGAGCCATGCCTGGGCCCTGGCGGCGCAGCGCCCGCGGCCCCCGGGGCGGAGCGCCCCTTCATCTGCAACCAGTGCGGCAGCAGCTTTGGCTTTTGGCCGGCTCTCGTTGCCCACCAGAGCAGCCACGCGGGATGGCAGCCGTACCCGCCTCCCGAGCGCGGGAAGGGCACCCGGCCCCAGCCGGCCCCACCGGACGCGCAGGCGGGGGACAGGGCCTGGCCGTGCCCGGAGTGCGGGCAGAGCTTCAGCCAGCACAGCCAGCTGACCACGCACTGGGAGAGCCACTGGGGCGAGCGGCCGCACCGGTGCGACGTGTGCGGGAAGAGCTTCGGCTTGAAAGCCAACCTGCTGACGCACCAGCGGCTGCACACAGGCGAGCGGCCCTTTGCCTGCAGCCAGTGCGGGCGCCGCTTCAACCAGAAAGGGAACCTGGTGACGCACTTCCGGACCCACACAGGCGAGCGGCCCTTCGCCTGCCCCCAGTGTGGCAAGAGCTTCAGCCAGAAGCCCAACCTCCTGGCCCACCAGAAAACCCATGTGGGGCGGCGGCCCTTTGCCTGCGCCCAGTGCCCCAAGCGCTTCAAGGGCAAGGTGTCCCTGAAGATCCACCAGCGGGTCCACGGCGGGGAGAGGCCCCCTGCCAGGCCCCAGAGCGTGGATCCGCTGGAGGCCCAGCCCGGGAAGAGGTGCTGCTCCCACGCCCCCTGCGGGAAGCCGTTCAGGGAGCCCCTCGCTCTGCCGCTCTGCCAGGGTGGGCCCGGCGGGGAGCGGCCCTACGCCTGCCCTGAGTGCGGGAAATGCTTCCGCCAGAAGGTCACGCTGGTCACGCACCTGCGCACCCACACCGGGGAGCGGCCCTTCCAGTGCTCCCAGTGCGGGCGCAGCTTCAGCCAGAAGCCCAACCTCCTCACGCACCAGCGCACCCACACCGGCGAGCGGCCCTTCGCCTGCACTGTCTGCGGCAAGGGCTTCAGCTGGAAGCCCAACCTGGTGACTCACTACCGCACCCACACTGGGGAGCGGCCCTACGCCTGCGCCGATTGCGGCAAGGCCTTCAGCCAGAAGCCCAACCTCCTCACGCACCGCCGCACCCACTCCCAGCAAAGAGCCTTCGCCGCCCCCGGCGCCCTGCACGCGGCCCCCCTGGACGCTCCTTCACCCAGCGCCCCTGAGGCCACTGGCCCCGCCTGCGCCTGCGCCTGGCCTGCAGAGGGCACTTCCACCCCCGTGGCCCCTGCACCGGGCAGCTCCTGAAGGATGGGCGGCGAGCGCTGGTGCCGCGGGTGTGACAGGAGCGGTGAGGCACAGAGAGCTCGGTGAGCCACCAGGGAGCACCTGGCCATCCGGCTGGACGGGGACTGGGAACGTGGGGCTAACCCGGCTGCTGCTGCACCAAACCCGGGCGGGGAACGCCTCGGCCAGGAGCCGGATCTGACTGAGCCCAGCTGTGGGCAGCGGGAAGCCGGCGGATCGCCCCGTGGCCGGCTGGGCGCAGAGCCGGGTGGGCCTGTCGGTACGACAGGCTGCAGAACAGAGCCAGCAAACCCTCTGCGAGAGCCCAGGGAGGGACTGGCCGCAGAGCTGCACCCTGGGACCTCTGCCCCTGCAGCTAAACGCGGGGGTGGCTTTTGGAGCCCCACTCCTAGCGAGGCAGAGCCAGGCTAGCAGGTTGCGCTGAGAGTCTTGGTGGGTTCCGGCCACTGCCCTGCGCCCCGCCAGCTGCAGGGAGAGCCCCTGCGGACACAGAAGGGCTGTGCTTGGGGCTGAGCAGACGGGTCCCCACAAGGACGGGGGTCCCAGGAGGAGCAGCCGGATGCTGACGCCCTGATGCAGGAGAGCTGCTGCGCTGAGCTCCGTGGCCTTGCTCGGTAACGTGGCAGGCCCAGAACTGAAACGCGGGGGGACAGGGGACATGTGGGGGCCCTGGTGCAGGCTCAACTGAGCCCCAGTGTTAGCCGGGGGTCTCTACGGCAGAGAACAGCGCCCCTAGTGGGAGGCAGCAGGACGCTCTCGGGCTCAGCCCAGCAGTGACGTGGTGACCCCCCGAGCGCTGCACGCCCCAGCCACAAAGAAGCATTGCTGACGGTGGGAGGGGCCAGTGGCATGCAGGGGGCGTGGGCTCACAGAGCCTGTGGGGCAGGTGGGGGTGTAGCCGGGAGCCCCTGCACTAGAGGGGGAAGGAGGGTGGCACCCGGGGAGCTTGTGGGGCGGCACGGAGGGATGCAGGGAGCCTGATGTGAACTGAGCTTGGCTTGCAGACGCGGCAGGGCGTGGGTCGACCCTCCCATTAGTTCTCCTCCCTCTGTGGACACTTGGCCGGCAGCGCCCCCGGTCGTGACAGCCCAGGGTCTCACCCAGCCCTGGCTTGCAGGCCTCCCCAGGATCTCGGGTGCTGGTGGCCACGGCACATCCTGGCCGGGATTGCTGGGGCGGGAGCCTGAAGCTACCTGCTCCGAGGAGCGGGCAGAGGTGGGGAGGGGCCGAGGCGGGACAGACTGGCCTGTGGCGGGGCTGACTGGGCAGGGTGCAGTGAAGGGAAGGCAGACACCAGGGCCGGTTGGGGCGGGGGCACCAGACTGAGGCTTCGCTTAGTGACAGAGCTGGGCCCAGCCCTTCCCGGAGAGCTGCCCCGAGCTGCACAAACAGGCGGCGGCTTTGCCCAGGCAGTGGCAGGAGCCAGAGTGGAGCTTCCACCGCGATGCACATTTTGGGTGGAAGCGGAGAGCCATGTGCACCATCCTGCAGCCTCCCCGCTTTCTTCTCTGGAGGCACGGCGCCCCCTGCGAGGACCACACCCTGCTCGCGTCTCCCTGCGCTGGGACACGGGGCGCTCTGCTGACCCCCACCATAGTGGTTGTGTTCGCCCTGTCAGCAGGAGCTGGCCGCCCGGGGCTACAGCAGGAGGAATGGGGCGTTTCGGTGCCCAGCCCCAACTGTCTGCCGCTGGCTCAGGCGGGCCGCATCGCATGAGCCAGGCAGCTGGGGCTGGTGGTGCCCTAGGGAAGGAACAGGTGAGTGGCGGTGGCGGGTGAGTTTCTTGGGCCCCGGCGCAGCGCGTCCCCCGCCGCGGCAGCAGAACGCCTGGCGGGTCCGTCAGGACTGTGCGTTACCGGGCAGGCTCCTGGCTGAGAAGACACCCAGCTCGGCAGCCAGCTGGCCGGGCCTGGGAGGGACAGGAGGCTGCTGGCGAGGGCGGGTGGCACAGTCACTTGGCGGGGCCAGGGACCATCTCTCCAGCACGAAGCCAGACTCTGCCGTGTACCCGCAGCCCTCTCGTGCCGCTGCTGTCTGCGCGGTGCATGCTGGCAGGAAATGCGCCCGTGTGGCCGCCTCATTCACCCGGTGCTGCGCTCCAGACCCCTGGGCATCATTGGCAATCAACGCGTTGGGCAGCCAGGGCGCTCTGCCTTTGGGCAAGCGCCCATCTGGTTTTGCGGGCTGCTGGGGAGCAGGACGCAGCCTTGAGCGGAGCCCGATTGCTCCTTTGCTTCTAGGCCGGCTCGGCAGCCGTTCCAAACCGATGCGCCAGACGACATCAGAACTCAGACCTAGCGGCCAAGGAAGAGCCGGATACGCACGCCCTGGGCATGGCTGAGAATAGACAACGTAACAGCATTGACAATTGACGGGATCGCTGACAGCACAGACGAAACGTCGTACTCACGCCTTGAGCTCATGGGACTCCTGCGGCTGCCTCTTTCCGCACAGTTCTTTGATGCTTACTTCATAACTGGCCAAATCCATCTTCATGCACCATCCAGGCTGTCTCTGTCCATCTTATGCTGAGGGGTGGGGGCACAGGAGTCTATTGGGGTGTTTGAGGGGCTCAGGGTGGGGGTGCGGGAGTCTGGGTTGGGGGGGTATGAGGGGTTCAGGGTGGGGGTGCAGGAGTCTGGGTTGGGGTGTATGAGGGGCTCAGGGTGGGGGCACAGGAGTCTATTGGGGTGTTTGAGGGGCTCAGGGTGGGGGTGCAGGAGTCTGGGTTGGGGTGTATGAGGGGCTCAGGGTGGGGGCACAGGAGTCTATTGGGGTGTTTGAGAGGCTCAGGGTGGGGGTGCAGGAGTCTGGGTTGGGGTGTATGAGGGGCTCAGGGTGGGAGTGCAGGAGTCTGGTTGGTGTATGAGGGCTCAGGGTGGGGGCACAGGAGTCTATTGGGGTGTTTGAGGGGCTCAGGGTGGGGGTGCAGGTGTCTGGGTTGGGGTGTATGAGGGGCTCAGGGTGGGGGCACAGGAGTCTATTGGGGTGTTTGAGAGGCTCAGGGTGGGGGTGCAGGAGTCTGGGTTGGGGTGTATGAGGGGCTCAGGGTGGGAGTGCAGGAGTCTGGGTTGGGGGGTATGAGGGGCTCAGGGTGGGGATTGGGGTGTGTTGGAGGTGCGGGGGCAGGGCACTGGGGAGGGCAGTAGAGTATGAGGGGGGCCAGATTGCCTTACCTGGCTGGGGCTGGGCTGCTGCACCCAGGCAGAGGTGGTTGGACGAGGGGCTGGGCCAGGATCGACGCACCCAGATTGTGGCCTCCGCTCCCACCCGTGCCGCAGCAGGAGGGTGGGGGCACTGCCAGGCCTTCCTGCGGCCAGATGGGGCCGGAAGGTGGGGCCTGCCCCAGGACTGAGGCCAGGGAAGGGATGCTATGGCCAGGCTCAGCGCTGCTTCAGCATGTGGAGCAAGTTGCCCACCCTGTGGCCTGCCCTGGCTGCCCATACAGCCCTGGGGACGGGCTGCGTGGTGGCTGCCGGGCTGCCCCCGTGGTGGGGCCGTGTGGCAGGCTGGTGCCAGGGCTGCAGGAGCACACGCACCGCGGACCAGCCCCAGCACACCCATCTTTGGCTCGTGAGCTGTGGGCTGCTGACCCAGTTCTGGGCTGCTTAGCTGAGTTCAGCCAGGCCGGCAGGTGCTGCAAACCTTTGCGCGTGGGTGGCCAGTCAGAGGCCTGGGGCAGGGTGAACCTGGAGTGCCTGCCTGTCCTCGGGCTCAGCTTAACCCGAGCCGTGGCATGTGTGTCTCTGAGCCGCAGGTCAGGGGCCCCGCAGCTCCTGGACATGCTGCAGACTTGACCCACGGGCCAGTTCCGCAGCCACGAGGCGTAGGGTGGGCTGGGCATGGGGACCCCAGGACCCTGAACTATCTGGCCAGCCCGGCTGGCTGCTGGGCCTTGGCTGGACAACTGTCCCAGTCGGCTTTGCAGAGGCTCCGTGACAGCGTTGTTCCCAGATGTGCCCATCGCTCTGGGGTGTGCTCATGTGTTAGGGTCACTCTTATGGGGCTGGCGGGGCAGGTTAATCTGTCTGTGTGCTGCTTGTGCTAGCCTATGGAGCTGCATTCCCCTGCTGCCAATTCCCCCCCACTGCAGCTCTCCTGCAGGAACTGGGTTCCTCAGCCGGGGTTCTTCCCACCTTAGCAGCACATGGACACTCACCCCCACTGCCAGAGCACGTCTGAGAGGGCTGGGGAATCAGCACTCGCACGCTGACCCCTCCTATGTCCCTGGACTCAGCAGGCTGGTTTAACTGCACCCTCCTGTGCCTTTGGGCTCCGTGGGCTGGATTAAACAGCACTTGAATCTGCCGTCCTCATACGCCCCCGGGTTCAGCACCCCCATCCCCACTCTCACCCCACAGTCATTCACTGGGAAACCACACGCTGAGCAAACCCCACAGGCTTTGGGGCCTTACAGGGATCTTTAGCTTGGGGACAAGAAGCGTTGTTGCAGAGCGGATGGGGAAGCCAAAACAACCCCCCTTGAGGAAGAGAGAGAGAGAAGCAACCAGCTGAACAATGAAAGTCGTTTATTTCTGGGTAGTGAGTAGATAGATAGATAGATATGGGGAGCAAACACACAAAACAGTGACAATATTAAATTAAATTGAAACTGATTACAGATGTTAGGGCTAGCAACCCCCAGAACTGATTACGTAGGGCAGGGGCAGGCTGTCCCTAGAGAGGTGGGGCGGGGGGGGGGAGATCTCCTACTCTGTGGAGCTTGCACTGATCCAGATGGTGGGAGGACCTGGAGGTCCAGAGAGCAGGAGACAAGCAGAACAGGGCCCCCAGCACGATCAGACGAGATGAAGTCTCAAAGGAACTGATGCAGTTGAAATCCAGGCAACAGAACAGGTTTTCTTGGGCAAGGGTGGGCATTTTTGTAGGGACAGGACACCAGTGTGAGGAGTTAGTTGCTGGGTTTGTTTCTGGGTAACCAGAGGTGAGACACTAGAGACTGATCACCCCTGGCTACGGGGATGTTCCTGGAACGAGCTCACGATGCAGCTAGGCAGTGTCAGTATTTTGGATGTCAATAGGATCCGTTACTTGAATTGGTCTGATAATGACTAATTTGGGGGTGAGCAGGCCTGGGTTCATTAGCATCTGGAGCAGAGATTTCCCAGCAGGCCGTGCTTCTCTGCTTTCGGTATCCCATAGTTCAGTGCGGTTCCTGCTTTGGAAGAGCTGGTCTCCATGCTGTGTGCTAATGGAGATGTGTCTCTGCTCTGTCTTCCATGCAGCTGAGGCTGGGGTGTTTCCTTACCCCTATCGCCCTTGTCTGGAGGGGCTTAGCTGGGTCTCCCCTGGCCGTTTCCTTGCTTTGTGATTCCAGCAGAGGCTGGGGCAGGAGGATGGTTTTCCCTGAGTGTCACTCCCTGGCTCCCAAGATCCCAGGGCTGGCAGATAGTAGCGTGGCCAAGGCTGGGCACTGGGAGGTGGGGGAACAGCCTGCCCATGCACCCATGTAAAGTAGCCTTGGCTGCAGCAGGATTTGTGCGTAACGGGCAGGGCGCTTCCTCCAGAGCTGCTGCCTCCCTTTGGTGGGACACCTGTCCTCCGCCTGCTGGGCTGTCCTGGGACCAGCAGCTCCTCCCCGTGGCCGGCTCTCTGGCAGCGGAGTGGCGGGCAGCGTGGCTATCGGCGCCCGGGACTGAGACCAGGTAGCCTGTCGTGTCTGTGCGCACGCCTGCCTCGGGGCACTGCCAGCTGGGGCAGGCACCTCAGAAGAGATCTCGTGGTGTTGGAGAGGGGTCAGAAAGAGGAGGTAGGAATGGCTGCCAAGTAACGACACGGATGCTTCAGCTTGGCAGATCCGGCTCGGGGATGTGACCATCTGTCTGGCCATGACGGGTGGGAGACAGTGAATAGGGAATTGCTATTTACTCCTGCCGAGAACGTGTTGGGGTGACCCTGAAATTCCCAGGGCCACGCGTGTGCAGGCCTGCACTGGGGGGGTTCACATCCCCCCCCACACACACACAGCCCTTCCCAAGAGCAGGGCCCCGCCCACATGGTCTCAGACCCCAGCCCTGCCCATGAAGTTTCTCCTTTTCTCCCCTCCCTGTGAGCACATGAAACGTGGCTCTCGGCAGGATACACGGCTTGGCAAGGCCCAGGGTCCCCGGTGCAAGGCCCATGGCGGGAGTCCAGCCTGGATGCTCTGAATGAGCCAGGTATTTGCTCCCAGGCTGGGAGAAGCTGGATGGCCCGTGTTTGTGTGGCCCATGTGAGAGCACCTCCCCCCCAGGGGCTCCAGGAACAGGCCCCTGCAAATCTCCAGACCGCGCCTGCCAGCCCCTTTGTCGCCAGGCGCCAGCGTGTGCCAGTGGGAGCGCAGGCAGCTGCTGCGCCTGGCTGAGCTGGAGGTGATGGTAAATCGGACCGATCGCCGTGGGCAAGGGTGTGGGGATATTTGCCCAGGTGTGTCCCTGAGGATGACCCGCCCCTCACGGCATAGGTCCACAGCCCGCGCCTGTCGGGGCCTCAGGGCGCGGTGCTGGTCCTGCGCGGGCAGCATTGCAGGGGCATGGCCGTACCACGAGCCCTTACGCTGAGCTTCCAGGGCAAGCCGCTTGCTTTGCTTTGGGAGCCGGGGCAGCTGGTGGCTATTGACATGGGTCAGTCCCCATAAGCGATTGCAGCGGCTTTGCCCTGGCATGGACTGGCCCCTCTCTGACCGCACAGTACGAAGCCGCACCTTGCGCAGGGCCCCGGTACGGGGGCAGCAGTGACCTCTCGCTTTCCAGTTTCCCACCGTTCTTCAAACCCAGCCGTAACGTGGCCGCTAAGCACGTCGCCCAGCCTCTGAACTCTGGGGGAACGGAAGATGAGACGGGGGCAGGGCCCAGCCTTCTGTTCTGTGTCTGTGCAGTGCCGAGCGCAGAGCGGGCCTGGCCCATGAGTGAGGCTCCCGGGGGCTACAATAAGAACATAAGAACGGCCAGACTGGGTCAGACCATCCAGCCCAGTGTCCTAACTGCCCACAGTGGCCAATGCCAGATGCCCGAGAGGGAGGGATCACAACAGGGAATCCTCACATGATCCCTCCCCTGTCACCTATCTCCAGAGAAACAGAGGCTAGGGACACCGTCCCTACCCATCCTGGCTAATAGCCATTGATGGACCTAACCTCCATGAGTCAGACTAGCCCTTTTTAGAACCCTGTTAAAGTCCTGGTCTTCACAACATCCTCTGGCAAGGAGTTCCACAGGTTGACTGTGCAGTGAGTGAAGAAAAACTTCCTTTGGTTTTGTTTTAAACCTGCTGCCTATTCATTTCATTTGGTGACCCCTAGTTCTTATACTGTGGGAATAAGTAAATAACTTTTCCTTATTCACTTTTCCCACACCAGTCCTGATTTTATCGACCTCCATCATGCGATATGAATAATAAACCATAGTTGGGGGGGGGCGGATCAAGCCATGCCAGTTATTTCACTCTTTCTGCTGCACTGTTTTCCTATGCAGGGAGCTCCTGCTTTGTGCTGTTCTCTGTGAGTTTCTCTGGCTCACCCCCACAACAAGCTCGCCTGGGCAGGGTTTCCCAGGGCTCTGCAGCAGGAAACATAGCCTGGGGCCACGTTTCCCGTGGCTTTTTGTCTGCCTGTGAGGAGGAAGGACAGGAACAGCTTCCGTGTCCTGAGCTTGTCTCCGCGGCACAGCGCCCCGTCCACCCATCTGGCCCGTTCCAGTTCTAGCTCCAGCTTCACAAAACAGCTCCCCGGGTGGGCTCCCACGTGTCACACCCCCCCCCCCCCGGAGGCCCATGTGGGGTGGGAGGAAGAGCCCCATTTTGCCCAGGTAGCTGGGGCAGCTGTACAGAAGCGGAAACACGCCCAGCCCGCCAAGGGAACAGCACTGACCTTGTGCGCCTGGTTTAGCATTCGAGCCAGCTGGGGCAGCGTTAGCTGTGCCAAGCCTGTCTGGGGTGGAGCCCTGCATGGAGATGAAATTTGCATCCGTATCCGCAGCCATAGCCACAGAAACGAGCCTGGATACTCGCCGCCACACCCCTGGATGCGGATACCTGAGGGTTGGCAAGGCCCTAGTCCAGTGTTCCCTCTAATTTTTCCCACCATTGTGTGGAATACATTTTATTATGTGCACCGAGGCAGGTGTGGATGTGCACCACCAACAGACACGCACATGCTGCTGGCTGTGGGCGCTCTGCTAATCAGCTGGGCAGCACCTGAGTCTCCCCTGAGTGGCCGCCCAAGTGCCTGGCTCACAGGGCTGCTGCTCTAGCTGGAAAACACGGAGGTGCCTGATTCTAGCTTCCAGGCGTGGCTGAGGGCGGGTGTGTGGGGGGGGCGGGGGGGTCTATTTACACTTCATTCCCCATTTCAATGTTCCCTTCATTCCTGGCTCAGAACGTGCTGAAACCAGACAGGCGATTCAACCTGCAAGGGCCCGCAAGCTCGCTCAGGCCCTTGCGGGTTCAGTGGAGCTCTTCTGAACCCCCTGAAGTTCTCCCCTGATGGGCCTATGCCCCCCACATGGCAGATCAGTCTGCCCCAAATGCTGACGTGTCTCAGGCATCAGACGGTTCCTCCGTAGCTGTGGCCAGCAAAGGCCACATGGTGGCACCAGCCAGCTGCCTGTTCTATTCCCCCACAGAGCCCGTGGGGATGCCCCGCACAGGCACAAGCAAAACCCCTCTTCCTCGGCAGACGTGGGCTGTGCCCACCAAGCTCACGGCCCCACCAACAGGCTTTGCCCGGCGCTAAGGTGCGGCAGGACCATGTCCTATTGCATTAGGCCCCATGGTCGCAGCGGGCGGCTAGCGCGAAAGCCCGTTGGATCGTTGTGTGGCAGGCTGCTCTGACCTCATCCCACGCCACATCGAACCAAGCGATTCACGAGAACGCAACTCACCGAGTCCACGGGTTTAGCTCTGGGTCAGCAGGGGCCCTGGTCTCTGAACTGCTCCCACAGGGCTCTAAAACCGCCCTGCAGCACCTGGCGCTGAATTCTGTGTCGGGAGTAAATATCGGCCCAGCTGGAAGCTGTGTCTGTCCCGCTGCGTGTCCAGCACCAAGTGCAGTGAGGGTGCTTGGTGCAACTGCAGTAGCTATGTGTGTCTGTGAGTCCATTAGTTCAGGACCCCTCCCAAACGGCAGGGCCTAGCATCTCCGCACTCGGGACGCCGCAGCCTCCTCGCCTCGCTCAAAGCAAGGGCAGGGCTGGCTGTGCCTGGGAAACAGGAAGTGCTGGGGATGGGACGGGTTTCCAGAATTTACAAAGGGAAGGGCAGGGAGAGGAGACGCGATACTGCGTGGCCACTGGGGGCAGCCACATCAGCAAGACAGACTGGCCTGCCGGGGTACGGGGCTCTGCAACAGAGTGGGTGAGAGGCCCTCCAGGGGGGAAGCCTCTGTCCCATCCTGGCCCCCCCCAGCCCCAGGGCCTCCCGCTCCCGCCCCTCCACCCCCAGCCTCCCAACACCCTCTTGTGTCCCCCCCCAGCCTCCCACCCCCACCACCCCTAACTCTCCCACTATGGGACCCCCCCCCTGCTCCACCCAGGAGCCCCTTCAACAGAAGCTCAGATGCCCAGGCTGCGGGGGGGGGGGACAGTAAGGCAGGTTGGGGGCAACCCCTGGAACCTGCCCCCTGTGCCAAGCCTGCCATTTGGGACCCTAATGGAGACAGCCCCACCTGTGGCACCCGCTTGCCCCTCTAGCATGCTCTCCGATGGGCGTGCTGTCGCTGTGATTGTAGCCATTACCAACAGACTGGGGCAGACGTGGGTCTGAGGAATTTGGCTTTGAGCTTCCAGGTGCCCCCCTGGAATCCCCAGCTGGGAACCTTATCGCCAGAGCTAGGGTTGCCAGACACTTTCGCAAAAATTCCTGAACATGGGGAAATCCTGGACGGGGGGAAAAATTGGTTAAGCAAAAAAAAAAAAAAAAAAACCAGGAGACCAAACTTGTTGAGCAAAAAAAAAAAGGGGGGGGAGGGGACTTGTTGAGCAAAACTCCCTCCACCTTTAAATTGCCCTGCTCTCCACTCCCCCCGCTCCCACCAGACGCGGCAGGGGAAAGATGTCCCCGTCGGCCTTCCATCCAAGAAAAACAGCAAATACCGGCCATTTTACATGTCCAGTATTTTCTGGGGCTTTTTTTTAACCGGACAGAAGATGCAATTTCCAGACTGTCCGGGCGAAAACCGGACACCTGGAAACCCTGGCCAGAGTGCTCGAGAGCCCCTGACCGCAGGTACCTGGGATGGCTCTGTGTGTCTGGCTCTGCTGGAGACAGCACAGAGCTTGGAGTAAAGGCATCAGGGGGAGATGCCGAGGCTTTAAGTGAAAGCGCTTGACCTGGAAGAAGGGAAAGTGATCAGGCATAGTCAACAGGGAGTCGCGAAGGGCAAGTCCTGGCTGACCAATCTGATTAGCTTCTATGACAAGGTAACTGGCTCTGTGGACATGGGAAAGTCAGTGGATGTGATATACCTTGACTTTAGCAAAGCTTTTGATGCGGTCTCCCACAGTATTCTTGCCAGCAAGTGAAGGGAGTATGGATTGGATACATGGACTGTAAGATGGATAGAAAGCTGGCTAGACTGTAGGGCCCACCGGGTAGCGATCAACGGCTCGATGTCAGGTTGGCAGTCGGTTTCTAGCGGAGTGCCCCAAGGATCGGTTCTAGGGCCGGTTTTGTTCAACATCTTTATTAAGGGGTGAGGGGATGGATTGAACCCTCAGCAAGTTTGCAGATGACACTAAGCTAGGGAGAGAGGTAGATACGCCGGAGGGCAGGGATAGGGTCCAGAGTGACCTAGACAAACTGGAGGATTGGGCCAAAAGAAATCTGATGAGATTCAACAAGGACAAGTGCAGAGTCCTGCCCTTGGGACGGAAGAATCCCAAGCATTGGTACAGGCTGGGGACCAACTGCATGCATGAATAAAGAACAGGGATGTTTTTGCCAAGCTATCAGGAACAAGGAAGTTACAAGCAGCTGGCATGGAAGATGTAAGGTGGGGTGTAAGCTATGTGCTCTAGCTGTTTGCTTTCACCCGTGAATGTCACAGTATTTCACCTGAATTCTTTGTTTGGCCGAGGGGGCAGCCAACATTCCTGCTGTTGACTGAGCCATGCCTTGCCATGGGGCACTTGTGTTAGCAAACCTGTAACCACAGAGCCAGGGCATAGGGCTGGGTCTCGATGACAAGAAACCTGGCCCAGTGCCGTTGTCACTGAACCGAGCCTGGGGCCTTTCCTTATGAGTATCGCTGACTCTGCTGAACGAGCAGGCTGCCTTCCCTGCTCCGAGGCCAGGCCCACCGGGCGGCCGGAACGGCGTTACTAATGCAACACCACGCCAGCTGCCAGCACCTAGCAGCTCTGCACTGTACTGTCCGGCCTGTTGAGCCAGCTGTCCATGTAGAGCTGGACTGCACACGGAAAGACCATGCCCACCCAAGCCAACTGAGCCAGGAGTTTTGGTCTCCTGCAGGTGGCAACCGTGAAGCTGTCTCCTGTTTTAAGTTCCTCCTCTGCTCGGAGAAGCAGGGCTTGGCACAGTCCGTGCAACTAGGCAAGATAGTGTCAAAGAGAGAACAAGTCTCCGACATCAACTGCTACACCCCCGGGGCCCAAACTTCAACAAGCTGCTAAGATGACGATACTAATAAATACTAATACTAATACTCCAAGGTTACCTGGTTTTTGTGTCAATATAAAACACAGGTACATACAGAATGCTGCAGCCGTGAGCTTTTAGGAGTAATCTCTGACGTGAATGCTCCCTTTCTCAGCACCAGTGACCCCTCCCTGCACGGGGAAGATTTGGTAACAAAAGTGCAGCCAACATGCAAAAGTTGCCAAAAGTAAAAACTGGTCAAATTGGTTTTTCTGCCTTCCCTTGTCAACATTCCATGGCCACATGGCTGCTCCCCTATCGACAGAGCAAAGCATTGTGGAGAAGCATCCAGCAGGGCAGTGTTGTGGGAAGGCTGAGCTGATCCCTGCGCTTCTAGGGATTCCCTCATAGCTCTGGGAGCTCGCTGTGCTGAGGAATGGCCAAGCACCACCCTCCCCCTGCAGCAGCAGCCTGCCTGCCGCTGTGTTCCTGGCAGTGCAGAACAGGAGCACTCCAGTGATTCGCTCTTTGTTTGCTCCCCAAAGGCAGCAGCTCACTCAGCTGTCAGACACTTCCCGGAGCTGTGAAAGGGGCAGGACACAGGCCTGCAGGGCAGCAGAGATCACAGAACACTGAGCACAGGCATGAGGGCAGGCCTTGTGGGATACTGACGGAAGCCAGTTCTCTGCACAGAACACACAGCAGAGTCCACACTGGCTCTTTGTGAACAATAAAGGGAGGGGGGGAAACAAAAGTCTCTCGCAGCGGTGTTAGTTTTTTGTCCCAAAACTGGATGTTTTTCCTGACAAAAGTTGCATTGCGGTGTAAATGCTCTCACTGTTTTGTTGCCAAAAGGCAGGTGTTGGTGACAAAACGTGCCAGTGTAGACAAGACCGGAGTGTGTCATTTGAGAGACTAGAGAAGTGTCTTTCCCCACAGGTTAGTGTGTAGGGTTTGTTTGGTTTGTTTGACATTTGATGCAGTCAAGTCCACTAGGCTAAGGAGAAAAAAAAAGTGGGACTTTTCAATCAGCATTATTGTTTCAGATAGGAAAATCAGTTCTCTCTAGTGGAAAATGTATCTAGCGAGGGAGCCCAATGTCAGAGTGATTACGGTACCTGGTCCATAGGCTACTAGCTCTGCAGAGAGACCTCACCTGCCACTCGTCAGTGAACTGCAGATATCTGTCCCAGAGGATCCCTGTAAAGCCCTACGTACCTTCTGTGCCCCCTGCCAGTTGGCACCAAGAGGCCCCTAGGGTGCAAGGAACTTGTTTAACACTCACCAAATACCCTGACTCCAAGTCACCAATTTCTCATCCTAATGGCAACCTACCAGCGAGGCCCCACGTTTCAGCCACTGGCCGGTTGCCGGACAGACACTGACCTAGCCACGCTGGCGGTGCCAGAACTCAGTTTGCCAAGGAATCTGGTGGTTGCTTATTTGGATTCTAGAGACCTTTGTTCAGCAGAGTGACACCACCCGGGGAAAAGGTCAGTCCACAGTTCACTCCCCATTAAACTGGAAACCCTGTCACCAGCGAGGGGCAAGACCAGCGATGCAAGGGTCACTGGTGTCTGGCTCAGTGTCCCAAGCAGATAGACTCTGTTGGACTGGCTTCCAAACAGTTTCCATGCTGTTGGGTTTTGTAATGATTTCTCATGGCAGCGGTATGTGGGGAAGGACCCACAAACTCAGGCCAGCACCTCCAACCACCCCCCGGCTGTGTCACACTTTGGAAAGTCGTTCCGGCTGGAAGAGTCGCAAACTCGTGTTTCCGTGAGTGCAACTGTTCTCTGGAAATGGGGGGCCGAGGGGAGCCACTGCGCTGAATGGCTGGTGAGCCAGACACCTCGTGTTAGCGAAGGAGAACCGCGCACGAGCGAGCCAAGCGAGGCTGATGGTCTGACGCAGAGAGAACTACAACAAGTGAAGCAATAAAATGGGGCAAATGAAATTGGATTTAAAATTCTTGCAGGTTTTACTATCCCCAGGTGACAGAAGTTTGCAATTAAGGGAAATGTTGCAAATACACAGTTGAAATCTCACTGTCACTTTAATGATTTGATATTAGTAGACGCCACAAAATTCAACCAATCTCCAAGCCCCCGTTCTAAAAGGGGAACATTTCTTTCCTTGCAAGGCCATGATCAGTAATTAGAGTATAGAACAAAATTTTTTTAGTCCTGTCTTGTCCTTCTTAAACATTCCCTCGGAGTAACAGGGCTGCTCGGCATTTTTACGCACCATTTGATCGATCATGTCAAACAACTCAGAGACTTGCTCAGACGTTTCGTTTCCTTCGGCTCTGTTGTTGAAAGCAAGGCATCGGTGTCCACAAGTCTCAATCAGGTTCTTTAGATCATCATCGCCCTCCTCTAAGAATGCGTCCAGGGTTTTCTTCCCCAGATCTTCTTTCCGGGTGAACAGGATGAGCATGTATTTCTTTGCTTCAAAACTGAAAAGCCTTTGTATCTCCCTGGCCACTTCCTTTTCTTCTTCAGTGAAGCGCCCCAGCTGTATGACATGAACAATGGCGTGGACACCTGGAGAGAGGAGTTTCAAAGACGCGCCGATTTTTTTGGAGATCTCATTGTTATGTTTCTTAGTGTCAAAAAGGCCGGGGGTGTCAAGCACAGTAATTTACCTCCGGTGAGTAAAGGCTTCCTGTCTTTCACACTCCTTGGTAACCGATGAGGGGGAGATGTCAGAAATAAATTTTTCGGCCCCAAGAATCATGTTTCCTGTTGCACTTTTCCCGACTCCAGTTTTACCAACCAGGACGATTCTCCGCTCTGGTGCTGCTGGGAATAAGCAAGAGAGAGACAGTAGGCCAGCCGGTCAGTCCCGCTTCATTGAATAATGGAAAAAATTGTTCCCCAAACGTGTGTGGAGCAGGAATTCTTCTCTCACTTTTCCCAGTTTGTCATGATTTACTATTTCAAAAGTTTACTAACCCGAAAAACACTTCACACCTGCTCCACTTGCCCTCTGCCACCTGCCTGCCTTCCCTTCACCCTGCTTTACATTTAGCTCACCCCCTACTGAAAAACACCCCCCATCCCAAAATATGGCCCTAGCATGCTGTGTTCTGCCGTCACAGCTCACTGCTGGCGTCTTCTACTTCCCACCCTGTAAGCTGAACACCTGGGCAGCCACCCAGGAGAGATTCAAATGGGGCTCAGCTGATTAGTGGAGCACCCACAGCCAGCAGCATGTGTATCTATGGGTGGTGCACTTCTGCACATGCCTTGGTGAACTGAACAAAATTTATTCCACACATGGCTAGAAAAATTAGGCAGGGCATTGCTTCCTACCACCATCTGTCCATCCTGTTTATTGAGCTCTTCAGAGCAGGGACATCACTAGTCAGTGTTGCCAGCTCTTGTGATTTTCCACACAGGCCCCGTGACGGCTGCGGGAGCTGGAGCCATGCGGCCTGCCCCGGGAGCAGCCTGGGGGGTCATTCCGCTCAGACTGGAGCCAAAGGGCAACTCCTTAGTCACATTCTAATTTACGTATTTGATACATTAGCCCTTGAGCTATGATCAAGTCACACAGCTGTACAGTCCTCTTTTAAGAGGCCAGAAATTGTATCGGGCTGTGAGGCGTGCCAGTATTTTTGTAAATTGCAGTAAAAATACAGCATTTAGTGTAGCCACGCTACAGACCTATGAAATTGCTGTATCCAGGTTACACACATACGAACCACTCAACCCTTTGTATGCTTGTGAACACTGCACTGCACACACTGAAAAAACAAACTGTCTCTCCACAGCGTGGGTTTGGTGCTGAGAGCTGTAGTCCTTGATACAGTTGTCGGCGTCTGGGGGGAATAAAGTAGTCACTGAGTGCCCAGTGGAATGGATACCTAGAAACCACCACAGTAAAAAGTACAAGTGCCCACTGGCCTATAATGTGGAATCCCTGAAGCTAAAACCGCGGAGTTAAAAGATGTCATGCTCTCCTACGCACTGTGAAACATGAACCACTATTTCCCATTCCAAATGTAGCTTTGACTGGCATTTCTTGTTTGATAACAAGTGGAAGATGATAGTTCATAGAAAATCAAATCTAGTACAAAATGAAAGCGGCAGAATAGCACAACGCTGACCACTATAAACATCTGGGCTGCATCTAGACTGGCAAGTTTTTGCACAAAAGCGGCTGCTTTTGCACAAAAACTTGCCAGCTGTCTACACTGGCCGCTTGAATTTGCACAAGAACACTGACGATCTAATGTATGATCGTCAGTGTTCTTGCGCAAATACAATGACTCTCCCACTCGGGAAAAAGCCCTCTTGCGCAAATGCTTTTGTGCAAGAGGGCCAGTGTAGACAACTGAGAACCGTTTTGCACAAAAAAGCCCCAATGGCGAAAATGGCGATCAGGGCTTTTTTGTGCAAAACCGCGTCTAGATTGGCCACGGATGCTTTTGCACAAAAGCACTTTTGCGCAAAAGCATCCGTGCCAATCTAGACGCTCTTTTCCACAAATGCTTTTAACGGAAAAACTTTTCAGTTAAAAGCATTTGTGGAAAATCATGCCAGTCTAGATGCAGCCCTGAAGACAAATCTTAATTCCTATGTGGGTCTATTCTGGTCATTTTGCATCTTGATAACCCTGGGTAAGATTTCCTAAACATCGAATGAGGATGTTTTGGTTCCACTGAAAATTCTGAATCACTGTCACCCACCTGAACAGACCCAAAAGGGGAGTCATTCTGCCCATATTCACACTACCAGCTCCTTCAAACCAGCATGGTCCCCCCTCTTTTGTCACAAGTTTTCTACCCATTCCTATTCTTGGCCTACAGCTTTCCAGATCATTGCCTTTCAGCTGAGGACGGAGCATGTTGCTCTGTTGCAAGGCAGAAGAAAACAGCAACATGAAGCTAATAGCAAAGGACTCCTAGTTCTGAGACAATTCCCGCAGCAATGGCTTTGGATCATCTCGCCTCAATCAAGTCCATTTTAAAGCCTTCGGTAGTCTATTGATGGCAAGCGCTGCCATCTCTGAAACTTTTCATTCTGGTACGTTTGAGAAACCCACTATTTACCCGTTGTCCAATGGCTCAGGCAAACCCAGCAGTCTGTCCATTTCGAGGGAAAGGCTTTCCAGTTTTGGGGAGAGGAGGGAGAGCGATAGAACGGGGGTGAGCTGGATCCTGTGCTAGAAGCTGTGTAAGGAATGAGACTAGACCCCAAGGCGAGCATGTGATACTTTCAATGCCACCATGAAATGCACATGTACTTTCTTGACTTGGGTTCTTTTGGACCTGCCTGCCAGGAAGGAAAGAGGAGGGGCATTTGTCAGCAGGGTATTTCCTTGGTAAAGAGGTCTTTCTGCAGACCCATTCCATGTGCATTTTGTTCCTATAGCAGCCTCTGCCCTGGAAAGGTTACCAAACTCTGACAGAATCTCTTCAACTGGATGGGGCCAGAATAGGCTGCATGCTCCCCTTACTTTCTTCATACTATCGAGGTGAAGGGCTTGATTGACACAGGGCGGAGGAGCCAGGAGGAAAGGTGACCTGTCTCGCCTGGCACACCCTGGAATATTTCTGGGCATGATCATGTTATGTAAAGTACTGGATCTCCACTTTCAGGAATATTAACTGCAAGGTGGGGAACCTTCAGTTGCACCCTGCGCTTTAGTATGTTTTCTTCCTTAACAAAAAACAGGACTATGCAGCACTTTAAAGACTAACAAGATGGTTTATTAGGTGATGAGCTTTCGTGGGCCAGACCCACTTCCTCAGCTCAAATTGTGGAAGAAAATAGGCATGACCATATATACCAAAGGGATACAATCAAAAAAAAGTGAACACATATAAAAAGGACAAATCAAATTTCAGAACAGAGGGGGGATGAAGGGGAGGGAGGTAAATGTCTGTGAGCTAATGATATTAGAGGTGATAATTGGGGAAGCTATCTTTGTAATGGGTAAGGTAATTAGCATCTTTGTTTAGACTCCTGTGTAAAGTGTCAAATTTACCTTACCCATTACAAAGATAGCTTCCCCAATTATCACCTCTAATATCATTAGCTCACAGACATTTACCTCCCTCCCCCTCACCCCCCCTCTGTTCTGAAATTTGATTTGTCCTTTTTACATGTGTTCACTTTTTTTTGATTGTATCCCTTTGGTATATATGGTCATGACTATTTTCTTCTACAATTTGATCTGAGGAAGCAGGTCTGGCCCACGAAAGCTCATCACCTAATAAACCATCTTGTTAGTCTTTAAAGTGCTACATAGTCCTGTTTTTTGTTTCAGCTAGACTAGACTAATACAGCTACATCTCTAGTACCATTCTTCCTTAACAGTTTGTCTAAGAGATTTGTTCATAACTTGG
Source organism: Pelochelys cantorii (assembly GCA_032595735.1). Lineage (NCBI taxonomy): Eukaryota > Metazoa > Chordata > Testudines > Trionychidae > Pelochelys > Pelochelys cantorii. The sequence continues at coordinate 262,802,235 of CM064327.1, read as the reverse complement.
GTGCCGAGGTGGCACGCGCCCGAACAAGCGTGCAAGGCCTCGACAGTGGGGCACAAGACAAACCTCATGCTGCTGACGGACAGGAGCGCTGCTTGCATTCTGGCTCTCAGGGGGTCTGCGTGGCGCTACCCTATGGCTCCCAGAGTGGGAAGGAAATGCCCGGTGTGGGTCGGAGGGGAAGCCTGTCACATGTGCCGCGGAATCTCTGGGTTCACTTCCCTTGTGCAAAGGAGAACAGGTGAGACTGTCATTGGCAAAGTCGAAAGTCCTGGGAAGAAAGGGCTGGCAGCAGAGGGGAACAGCGGGGCTGATTTTGGAGCTCACCAGGGAGCAGGCAATAGACCCCATTGTAGCTCTAGCCTAGGGCCATGGATGTCGAGTCTGTTGCAGTTTTCAGCATCTTAAGACCACCCGCTCTCTGGAACCCGACTGAACAGGCAGGGCAGGGCAGGGCGGCTGCCCCACCATCTGGAGACGGTCAGGACGGAGGGCTAGCAGAGGTGCGGCTGGGCTGGATTTAGGGAAGAGAAGAAAAGAAAGTGGGGAGGAAGCTGGAGGCTGGGAAGGGGGGTGGCCCAGCTGGGTGAGAGCTGCGAGAGGCAGGCAGGCGGCGGGAAGCCACAGCAGGAGGGATCTGCTGACAGGGCAGGGAAGGAGGAGCAGATACCAGCCCTTCCCTCACACAGAGCCTGGGGGGGGGGCAAGGTTAGCTCAGTGCTCTTCAGGCTTCTCCCGGAGAGGAGGCCCGGGGGGGGTCCTATTCCCCCTTCCCCTCGTGAGCCTGCCTAGGCAGGAATTATGGAGCCAGAGCCTGGTCTCCCTCCTGGGACTGGCTGGGGAGGCTCATCACCTGCGCTGGCTCCGCAGGAGAGGGGGGATGTGAGCAGGCTCCGTTTCCCATCACCCACAGGTAGGGAGTTTCTGGGCCCTGCCCCCACCCGCAGCCGGGGGGCTCCCAGCCGGCAGAGGCACAGGAGGGTTACTGGCCCCAGGGACCCAGCGCGGCACAGACTGGCCAGTGCAGGGACCAGGGACAGCCAGGCAGCCCAGCCTGGGGAGCGGGGGCCCTGGGCCCCTCCCTGCACCCTAAGCCAGCCCAGATTCCCCCACACCCAGCAACTGGCCCCAGCCCTGCAGACCGCCCTGCCCTCTCCTTTGTCCCTTTCCCAGGCAAAAGGGGTCACCTGGTCACACACACCCCTTCAGGCTCAGGATCCAGAAAGCCTGGGCCAGTGTGTAGGTGCGGGAGGCTGTCACACCCAAATTCCCGTCCCCATCTCGCTATTGGTGCAGAGCCCAGGGAAACTGAGGCACACACACGCGGTTACTGCAGGCCAGTAGAGTCCCACACAACAGAACAAGCGCACAGAGTGACTCCAATCCCCCTCTCTCTCCCCCGCTCTGCCCCAGGCTCGACCCGGCAGCGTGAGCTGGGCTCTAAGCACCTGCTCCTCAGTGACGTTCTGGTGGGAGAGCTGCAGGGGCCGCGGGGCCCCTTCCTGCCCGCCCCAAGCCCACTGGGAGTCAGTGGGGGTGGGCTCCGGCCTGTCCTGAGCGACCGAGGGCCTGCCCGGCGGCTCCAGCAGGGCCCGGGACATAGCGACGCAACGGCCCCGGCGGAGCTCGCGTCCCACCGACGGGAATCTCACCTCGGCCCGGCCCATGTACCATGGAGAGACACAGCTTTTCCTCCCAGGACTTTATGACCAGCTTCACAGTCATGATCTCCCAGGATTTCTGCACAAGACAAAGGGAGAGGGCCACGGTCACGAGCCTGGCTCCACAAAGGCTGGTGACCCATAGGCCCCTGGCAAATCGCCAGGCTCCATAGACCCTGCCCCGGCTCCCTCACACCAGGTGGCCACCTCTGAATGGGATCCACACAGGCCCCCAGGCTGGGCGGGGAGCCCCTAAGCTAGCCAAGGGGAGAAGCCAACGAGAGGGGTGTGTCTTAACCCCCGCCCCCTCTAGAGTTTAGGCACTTAACTCTGGGCTGGAGAGGAGCCCGTCTTGGTGAATGATGCACAACCAGGAACTCTGCCCTGCAGGCAGGGGCCTCCGCTATTTCTCACCCCAAATGGCTGAGGGGCATGGCAGAGGTGAGCGCTCTAACCACTAGGCTAACTTGCCTTTGCAGGGAGGTCAGTGTTCTCTGAGGAGCTACAAGATGAGGATGTCTGATGTCACGGACACTGCTCAGTGAGCAGGCTGGTATTAGCACTGGGTGAGGGCTGCGGCGGGGCTGGTTGTAAAGGAAGGGTCACAGGGTATGTGTGTGACTCCCACCGGTCACCGGCAGAAAACACTGAAGGAGCCTGGGCTCAGCTACACACATAGGGCAAGGTGTGGCAGTGAGTGTGGGGCCTCGGGAAAGGAGGGCTGGCGACGGACAGTCCTCAGCAGGCTTAATTCCAATTGATGCTTTCAGTCCCGTTTGTTTGGGTGGCAAGAGAGTGGAGCTTCTACCGGGACCGTCCCGGGTAAGACTAACACAGTGGTCCAGGGATTCACATTTGTTACTGGCTCGGTGAAAGCTAAGAACAGAACACACCATAGAACACTGGAACCGGCAGGGAGCTCACGAGCCATCGAGTTCTTCCCCTGCCCTCACAGCAGGACCCAGCACCGGCTAGCCCATCCCTGACAGGTGTGTGTCCAACCTGCTCTTCCATATCCTCCAGGGATGGAGACTCCACAACCCGCCTCGGCAACTTATCCCAGTGTTTGACCCCCTGACGGGCAGGACGTTTTTCCTAATGTCCAACCTGAACCTCCCTTGCTGCAGTTTAAGCCCCTTGCTGCTTGTCCTGTCCTCAGAGGCCAAGGGGAACATGCCTCTTCTTTATGACACCCTTTTAGATACCTGAAATCTGCTCTCATGTCCCCTCTCAGTCTTCTCCTTTCCAAACTAAACAAGCCCAATTCTTTCAGTCTCCCCTCCTAGCTCATGTTCTCTAGACCGTTCATCATTCTTGTTGCTCTTCTCTGGACCCTCCCCAATTTCTCCACATCTTTCTTGAAATGCGGTGCCCAGATCTGGACACAACACTCCATCTGAGACCTAGTCAAAATGCGCAAGGACGCAAGTGACTGAGCCATTCATGAAAAGGGCTGTGAACCCCACTAGCCGATTGAATTTGAACACCCATGAATGGTCACTGGACGCCTGGGACATGGCTAGCAAATGTCCAGCGGGCAGAGAGCTTGCGTAGCTTCCGCCAGGAGAGCAGGACATTTGCGGCCGCTGGGCCTGGTTTGCGAGCGAGTCTCTAGCCAGAAAAAAGGGGATACGCGCACGGGGGTTTGAGCCAGACTGAAGCGTCGCACCAGCTGTCAGTTACAGCAGGAAGAGAACCGGCAGCTAGAAGGCTTGAGCCCAGCTCCCAGGGGTGGAGAGCCTGCGACGCTGACAGGACTAACGTCAGGGACAAGCCTGCCCGCTCATTCCCACCCCCCACGCCGAACTCGGGAAAGCGCCGCGTGCGCCCCACCTGCGAGTCTCCATCTCCTGGCGTTTGGAATCCCCAGAAGCTCCTATATACTGAGCGCACTTGTGCACGCGCGCACACGCACACACCACACACACACACGCATGCACACTGCGCGCACACACACACACCCACACAAACACATGCATACACACTGCGCGCGCGCGCGCGCACACACACACCCACACACAACACACACACACACACGCATGCACACTGCGCACACGCACACACACACACACATGCACACTGCGCGCGCACACACAAAGGCATGCACACTGCGTGCACACACACACACGCATGCACACTGCGCGCACACAGACACACACACACACTGAGCGCACACACACACACACACAACACACACACACACGCATGCACACTGCGCGCACACACACACCCACACAACACACACACGCATTAACACCGCGCGCACACACACACACACACACACACACATGCACACTGCGCGCACACACGCACACACACACACACACACCACACACACACACACATGCACACTGCGCGCACACAGACACACACACACACACACTGCGCGCGCGCACACACACACACACAAAACACACACACACACACGCATGCACACTGCGCGCACACACGCACACACACACACACCACACACACACACGCATGCACACTGCGTGCACACAGACACACACTGCGCGCGCGCACACACACACACCCACACAACACACACGCATTAACACTGCGCGCACACACACACACACGCATGCACACTGCGCGCGCGCACACACACACACAACACACACACACACGCATGCACACTGCGCGCACACACGCACCCACACACACACCACACACACACGCATGCAAACTGCGCGCGCGCGCACACACACGCATGCACACTGCGCGTGCACACACACACACACACACACTGCGCGCACACACACCCACACACGCACCACACGCACACACGCATGCACACTGCGCGCGCACACACACATGCACCACACACACACACACGCATGCACACTGCGCACACACGCACACATGCACACTGCGCGCGCACACACACATGCGCCACACACACGCATGCACACTGCGCGCACACACACACACACACACATGCACACTGCGCGCGCACACACACACGCATGCACACTGCGCACACACACACGCATGCACACTGCGCACACACGCACCACACACACACACAGACACGCATGCACACTGCGCGTACACACACAACACACACACGCACACTGTGCGCACACACACATGCACGCACACTGCGCACACGCGCACACACACACACACACCCACACACACACACGCACACTGCGCGCACACACACGCACGCACACACACACCACACACACATGCACGCATGCACACTGCACACACACACACACACACACGCATGCACACTGCGCACACACACGCACGCATGCACACTGCGCACACACACGCACGCACACACACACACACACCACACACACACATGCATGCACACTGCACACACACACACACACACACACACCACACACACACACACACACACGCATGCACACTGCGCGCACACACACACCACACACACACACGCATACACACTGCGTGCACACAGACACACACACACAGACTGCGCGCTCACACACACACACACAACACACACACACGCATGCACACTGCGCGCACACACACACCCACACAACACACACACGCATTAACACTGCGCGCACACACACACACGCATGCACACTGCGCGCACACACACACACACACACAACACACACACACGCATGCACACTGCGCACACACACGCGCATACACACACACACATGCACCACACACACACACACATGCACCACACACACACGCATGCACACTGCGCGTGCACACACACACACACACACCACACACACACATGCATGCACACTGCACACACACACACACACACACACACACCACACACACACACACACACACACACAGACGCATGCACACTGCGCACACACGCGCACACACACACCACACACACACACACACACACACACCACACACACACATGCATGCACACTGCACACACACACACACCACACACACACACACACACACACACACACACACACACGCATGCACACTGCGCGCACACACACACACACACAACACACACACACGCATGCACACTGCGCACACACACGCGCATACACACACACACATGCACCACACACACACACACATGCACCACACACACACGCATGCACACTGCGCGCGCACACACACACACACACACACACCACACACATGCACCACACACACACACACACACACACACATGCACCACACACACACGCATGCACACTGCGCACACACACACACACACCACACACACACACGCATGCACACTGCGCGCACACACACACACACACACACCACACACACACACACGCATGCACACTGCGCACACACACACACACACACACACACACCACACACACACACACACACACACGCATGCACACTGCGCACACACACACACACACCACACACACACACGCATGCACACTGCGCGCACACACACACACACACACCACACACACACACACGCATGCACACTGCGCACACACACGCACGCACACACACCACACACACACACACACACGCATGCACACTGCGCGCACACACACACACACACACACACACACACACCACACACACACATGCATGCACACTGCACACACACACACACACACACACACACACACACCACACACACACACACACACACGCATGCACACTGCGCGCACACACACACCACACACACACACGCATACACACTGCGTGCACACAGACACACACACACAGACTGCGCGCTCACACACACACACACAACACACACACACGCATGCACACTGCGCGCACACACACACCCACACAACACACACACGCATTAACACTGCGCGCACACACACACACGCATGCACACTGCGCGCACACACACACACACACACAACACACACACACGCATGCACACTGCGCACACACACGCGCATACACACACACACATGCACCACACACACACACACATGCACCACACACACACGCATGCACACTGCGCGTGCACACACACACACACACACACCACACACACACATGCATGCACACTGCACACACACACACACACACACACCACACACACACACACACACACAGACGCATGCACACTGCGCACACACGCGCACACACACACCACACACACACACACACACACACACCACACACACACATGCATGCACACTGCACACACACACACACCACACACACACACACACACACACACACACACACACACGCATGCACACTGCGCGCACACACACACACACACACAACACACACACACGCATGCACACTGCGCACACACACGCGCATACACACACACACATGCACCACACACACACACACATGCACCACACACACACGCATGCACACTGCGCGCGCACACACACACACACACACACACCACACACATGCACCACACACACACACACACACACACACATGCACCACACACACACGCATGCACACTGCGCACACACACACACACACACACACACACACACGCATGCACACTGCGCGCACACACACACACACACCACACACACACACACGCATGCACACTGCGCACACACACACACACACACACACACCACACACACACACACACACACACACACGCATGCACACTGCGCACACACACACACACACCACACACACACACACGCATGCACACTGCGCGCACACACACACACACACACCACACACACACACACGCATGCACACTGCGCACACACACGCACGCACACACACACCAGACACACACGCACGCATGCACACTGCACACACACACCACACACACACACATGCATGCACACTGCGGACACACACATGCACACTGCGCGCACACACACACACACACATGCACCACACACACACGCATGCACACTGCGCACACACACACACACACACACACACCACACACACACACACACACACACGCGCATGCACACTGTGCACACACACACACACGCACACACACCACACACACACACACACACACACACACGCATGCACACTGCGCACACACGCACACACACACACCACACACACACACACACAACGTGAGACATCAGCCTGTGGCATTTCTCCTGTCTGCAGCCGGGAACATTTCAGTGATTCAGTTTCACTTCCACAACTCTTGATTCCGACACACGAGCAAAGTTGAAATCCCTCGAGCCAACAATACCTCAGGGCGGCCGCCTCGGTTTGGAACAAGCGAGAGCTTTTCCTGTCGCCTCCGCAGCTCTGCCCAGCTTCCGTGGCATCTTCCCGGGCTCCTGGAGGGCTGGCAGCACCGGGACCCATTTATAGGCGGCGGCCGGTGTGTTCCGGGTTTACTCCGAATCGGGTCACCGCGCGTGCAGGACGACAAACCAGTTCAGCTTCATTCTGCGGCTCTGCTGCTGATCCGGGGGGGGAGAAGGAGGATTCATCTGGGGGCCGGCCGGCCGGTTCGCTCTGACATGATCCAGATGTCTAAGAACTGAATTTGTGTCAGTGCTTAAAAAAACAGCAAGCAAATGGTGCATGCGTGTGTGTGTGTGTGTGTGTGTGTGCAGTGGGCGTGTGTGTGTGTGCGCGCGCAGTGTGCATGTGTCTGTGTGTGTGGTGTGTGTGTGTGTGTGTGCGCGCAGTGTGCATGCGTGCGTGTGTGTGAGCGCAGTGTGCATGTGTGTGTGTGTGTGTGTGTGTGTGTGTGCGTGTGTGTGCGCAGTGTGCATGCGTGTGTGTGTGCGTGCGTGCGCGCAGTGTGCATACGTGTGTGTGTGTGTGCACAGTGTGCATGCGTGTGTGTGTGCGTGCAGTGTGCATGCGTGTGCGTGTGTGTGGTGTGTGTGTGTGTGTGTGTGCGCGCAGTGTGCGTGTGTGTGTGTGTGCGCGCGCAGTGTGCTTGTGTGTGTGCGCGCGCACAGTGTGAATGTGTGTGCATGTGTGCGCGTGCAGTGTGCATGCGTGTGTGTGTATGTGCGAAGTGTGCATGCGTCTGTGTGTGCGCGCAGTGTGCATGCGTCTGTATGTGTGGTGTGTGTGTGTGTGCAGTGTGTGTGTGTGCGCGCGCAGTGTGCGTGTGTGTGCGCGCGCAGTGTGCGTGTGTGTGTGCGCGCGCAGTGTGCATGCGTGTGTGTGTGTGCGAAGTGTGCATGCGTCTGTGTGTGTGCGCAGTGTGCATGTGTGTGTGTGTGCGCGCAGTGTGCATGTGTGTGTGTGTGTGTGTGTGTGTGTGTGTGTGCGCGCAGTGTGTATGCGTGTGCATGTGTGTGTGTGTGTGCGTGTGTTACACGCTTCTAGGGATTCCACGTTCCAAAGATGGAAACATGCAGGAGGTGACTATGGGGTGTGCTAGTTGTTTTGGGGGGTGTGTGCGTGTGCGTGTGCGTGCGTGTGCGTGTGCCTGTGAAGGGGGTTAATAGCCGCCCGCTCATTTGCGAGATACTCCGTGATGTTCGGGGAGCGCTGCCCCTCGGAGCTGGGCCCAGGTGGATCTGGGACGCCGAGACGAAGCGGCCGTTCAGACAAGACGCCGACAGCCGAGTCCGTGGGGGGGTGGCCCGATGGTGCAGCTCACAGAGACCCCCCCACCCACCCCCATTCTCCACCTGCCAAAATTGGGTGGGGGAACCTGGGAACCTGCCAGAAATTACTGGTGTCTGCTGGGGGGGGGCACAATAAACGATTCGGCCCCTGCCAACAGCTGCAGTCACCCCCCAGGCAGCCCCCCCGTGCCCTCCGCAGCCCTTCCTGGCAGCTCCCGGGGGGGGAGGCAGCAGAGACTTGCCCTTTGCGAGGCCAGCGGTGGGCAGGGAGCTGGGCCGTACCATGCGGCTGAAGGGGGCCGACAACCCCGGCAAACATTGCTGGGGACATGGGACCCCCCCTTCTGCGTGGCCTCTGCCGGCACCCCCATGGGGTGGGGGTCGTGGGGCTCCTCCAATCCCCCTGAAGCTCTGGCCCGGCAGGGCTCCCCCCGAGCCATGGCCGCCCCCCGGGGCCCAGGCCAGCGCACGGCCCAAGTGAGGGGGCGGGGACGTCCGGCCGTGGGGTCTGAGCGCTGGGCGCTGCCCTCCTGACGGGCCCTGGGCCCCGACGGCCCCCCACACCCGTCCCCTGAGCCCCACCTCCCCCACACCCGTCCCCTGAGCCCCACCTCCCCCACACCCATCCCCTGAGCCCCAACTGCCCCCCACACCCGTCCCCTGAGCCCCAAATCCCCCCCACAACCATCCCCTGACCCCAACGGCCCCCCACACCCGTCCCCTGGGCCCCGACGGCCCCCCACACCCGTCCCCTGAGCCCCACCTCCCCCACACCCGTCCCCTGACCCCAACGGCCCCCCACGCCCATCCCCTGAGCCCCACCTCCCCCACACCCATCCCCTGACCCCAACAGCCCCCCACGCCCGTCCCCTGGGCCCCAACGGCCCCCCACACCCGTCCCCTGGGCCCCGACGGCCCCCCACACCCGTCCCCTGGGCCCCGACGGCCCCCCACGCCCGTCCCCTGGGCCCCGACGGCCCCCCACACCCGTCCCCTGAGCCCCAACGGCCCCCCACACCCATCCCCTGACCCCAACGGCCCCCCACGCCCATCCCCTGAGCCCCACCTCCCCCCACACCCATCCCCTGAGCCCCAAATCCCCCCCCACACCCATCCCCTGACCCCAACGGCCCCCCACGCCCGTCCCCTGGGCCCCAACGGCCCCCCACACCCGTCCCCTTACCCCAAATCCCCCCCACACCCATCCCCTGAGCCCCAACTGCCCCCCACACCCGTCCCCTGACCCCAAATCCCCCCCACACCCATCCCCTGAGCCCCAACTCCCCCCCACACCCATCCCCTTACCCACAAACTCCCCCCCCACACCCATCCCCTTACGCCCAACTCCCCCCCACTCCCATCCCCTGAGCCCCAACTCCCCCCCACACCCATCCCCTGAGCCCCAACTCCCCCCCACACCCATCCCCTTACCCCCAACTCCTCCCCCACACCCATCCCCTGAGCCCCAACTCCCCCCCACACCCATCCCCTTACCCCCAACTCCCCCCCACACCCATCCCCTTACGCCCAACTCCCCCCCACTCCCATCCCCTGAGCCCCAACTCCCCCCCACACCCATCCCCTTACCCCCAACTCCCCCCCACACCCATCCCCTGAGCCCCAACTCCTCCCGCACACCCATCCCCTTACCGGCCAACTCCTCCCCCACACCCATTCCCTTACCCCCCAACTCCTCCCCCACACACCTATCCCCTTACCCCCAACTCCCCCCACACCCATCCCCTTATCCCCAACTCCTCCCTCCCCCACACCCATCCCCTTACCCCCCCAACTCCCTCCTACACCCATCCTCTGACCCCCAACTCCTCCCCCCAAACACCCCCATCCCCTCCGCCCCCAACTCCTCCCCCACACCCATCCCCTTACCCCCTAACTCCCCCCCCACACCCATTCCCTTACCCCCATCTTCTCCCCCCACACACACCCATCTCCTCTGCCCCCCCAACTCCTCCCCCCACACCCATCCCCTTAACCCCCAACTCCTCCCCACACCCATCCCGTTACCCCCACCCCCGAGGTCTGCTGGGCTTGGGAGCCTAAGCAGGAGCTAAATGAGCGTGAAAGGCTTCCACAAAATTGTTCTGACTTCTCTGGGAGTTCCCCTCACGGGACGGGACGGGAGTGAGGTCTTAGGCGGGATCTCACTCCCCCGGCCGGCTGGGTGGCGGTGTGCTGGGAGAATGGGTCCGTGTCTAAATAGCGGGGGGAGGCCTTTCCAGGGGGCTGCGTCTCAGGACCCCCAGAGTCAAGGGATCCCAAGTTTGGATCATGTATTGCACCCCACAGCCCTGTCCAGGCAATGCAAGCGAGGGTGCAGGCTTTGAGCCTACGGCAGAGTCAGGGCTTTGAAGGAAATCTGGGCTTGAGCTTCCCTGGCTCCAGGGGTATGGCTGGGATATGAGAATGTGTGTAATGTTTAAACAGGATTGTCAGCAGGTGGGGGGTGGGGTTCAGCCACCCTGGGGGTGCAGCCTGGGAGCCGGGGGAACCGCTTCGCCCCAAGCATACAGCTGGCCTGGTCCCTCCAGGCCCTGCTATCACCCCCAAGCATACAGCTGGCCTGGTCCCTCCAGGCCCTGCTATCACCCCCAAGCATACAGCTGGCCTGGTCCCTCCAGGCCCTGCTATCACCCCCAAGCATACAGCTGGCCTGGTCCCTCCAGGCCCTGCTATCACTCCGCACAACAGCAGGGCCCCCCAAGCTACCCAGGTGCTCTACCCAAGCCACTGCAGGCCAGACACAAACAAGGGCCCCTTCCCAGCCTTGCATGCTTGCTGGTGTGGGCACGAACCCAGCGCCAAAGCACCTGGCGCCACCCAGGGAGCTGCGCAATGCAAGTGCATTCAGCAGTCTCTAAGGCGGGGTGGCCGACCCGCGGCTCTTCCCCCCTTCAATTGCGGCTCGTGAAGCCTCCCCTGTGGCTCACAAAGCCGCCACCCCTAAAAATGGCCCCCTGGATCCCGGTTCCCTGTGCTCACCGTCCGGCACGGCGAAGCACAACGGCGCTGACAAGATGGCTCCGGCCACCAGGAGCTTGACGTGGCCAAGAAGCCACCCAGAGATTTTCAGTGCCTTTTTTCCCTCGGCCCTTTGCGCTATAGCCCCAACTACTGTGGCTCTTTGCCTTTAACGGGCTGGCCACCCCTGCGCTAAGGCCTCGTGTGTGTCTCTGGACCCTGAGCATCTGGCGAGCCGGGATGGTTTTGATACCCAAGGGCTGATGGCATGGGCGGTTGGCGCAGCTCCCCAGCCCCACCTACAGCCCCGCCCCCTCTGCAGAGTCCATGCCCCCAGGGAGGGGAGGAAGTGGGGCAGCACACTGAGCATGCCCCAGCCTCCCCAGAGCATTGGGGAGGGGAAGAGAGGCGAGGGGATACATGTGTGTGGCACGGCTGGAGCACAGGGGAGGGTGGAGGCCACACAGGGAGGGCAGGTGTGGGAGGCAGCGACACTTCGCCCCCAAACACCTATCGCAGGGTGGAGTCTGGGCATGGCCGTGCCCCAAGGGTCGGTTCTAGGGCCGGTTTTGTTCAACATCTTTATTAATGACCTGGCTGAGGGGATGGATTGCACCCTCAGCACGTTTGCAGCTGACACTAAGCGGAGAGGTAGATACGCTGGAGGGCGGTGAGAGGGTCCACAGTGACCTGGACAGATTAGAGGATTGGGCCACAAGAAATCTGATGAGGTTTGACAAGGACAAGTGCAGAGTCCTGCCCTTGGGACGGAAGAATCCCAAGCATTGGTACAGGCTGGGGACCAACTGGCTAAGTAGCAGTTTGGCAGAAAAGGCCTTGGGGATTACAGTGGATGACGCTGGATATGAGTCACCAGGGCGCCCTTGTAGCCAAGAAGGCTAATGGCATATTAGGGGGCATTAGGAGGAACATTTACAGCAGATCCAGAGAAGTGATTATTCCCCTTTATTCACCATTGGGGAGGCCACATCTGGAGTATTGTGTCCAGTTCTGGGCCCCCCATTACAGGAAGGATGTGGACACATTGGAGAGGGTCCAGCGGAGGGCAATGAAAATGCTGAGACGAGGCTGAGGGATTTGGATTTGTTTAGTCTGCAGAAGAGAAGAGTGAGGGGGGATTTGAGAGCAGCCTGCAACTTCCTGAAGGGGGGTTCCAAAGATGCTGGAGAGGGGCTGTTCTCAGTAGTGACAGATGGCAGAACGAGGAACAATGGGCTCACGTTGCAGTGGGAGAGGTCTAGGTTGGAGATTAGGAAAAACGATTTCCCTAGGCGGGTGGGAAGCGCTGGCCTGGGTTCCCTGGGGACAGGGTGGAATTTCCATCCCTAAAGGTGTTTATGTCCCGGCTTGACAAAGCCCTGGCTGGGATGATTGTGTTGGGGTTGGTCCTGCCTTGGGCAGGGGGCTGGACTCGATGACTCCGGAGGGCTCTGCCAGCCCTGGGGTTCTAGGATTCTGTGCTCACTAGTCTTCATCAGTTGGTTCTGAATTAAGAATTTAGATTGGACAGTTCTGGTTCCTGTTCTTGCAATGGGGCAAAAGTTGAGAGGAAAAAACCATCCATGGATAGAATATTATTGGAGATAGTTCACCACACAATAGGACTGAATCACATCAACCACCATGTTACCTGCCTCAAGTGCCTTCTACAACGTCGACACTGCCTCGGTTTCCCCTCCTGATCACCATGGAAGGACCATAGTCTGTGTCCACTACATAGCCAGCCCCAAGCATCACCGACTCATCCGCCTCCATGCAGACATTCCCCCAAGCCGTTGTCATAAAGCCATGCCCCACGCCCCCCAGAAAACACACCAAATTTTTCTGTTCCCCTCTCCAGGGACATCACCACCAGGCCCCCCACCTGGCAGTCCAGAGCATCACTTTGTTCCCACTTTCTTTGGCCCCGATCCAGGCCCCACTCCCAGGCCACCCCCGAGAGTGGCCCGTCCATAACTTTTGTCACAGCCCAAGCAGTGTCCCACAAGAGAGCTCCCACAGGGGTCCACGCCCCGGCCTCCCTGACTCTGGGCATGTCCACACTGCGAGCTATTTCGAAGTCGGCAGGCGGGCACCCCACGCCCATGCCCACGCCCATCATTTTGAAATGAGAAGGCCGGCATGGGAAGAGGAATACGCTTGCTTCGAAATGGTGATCTCGGGCGTCACCCGCCAGCGCAGCCCTCGCCTATGGGCCAACCCCTGCACGGTCCCTCCCCCTGCTAGGGCACGTCTCTCCAGGCTCAGCCCCTCGATCTAGGCCTCCACCCCCGAGGGCTCCACGCCGTATCCGCTCCCCAGGCCCTGCCGGGAAGTGCTACCCCGGCTCAGCGCCCGTCCCTCTGAGCCCACCGCCGTGCTGCCAGGCTCAGCTTCCCGGACCAAAGTGGAGCTTCTCCTTTTACCGAAGGGCCACGGCTCAAGCCTTCAGCACGTCTGGGGCCCCAGCTCTGGTCAGTGCTCACCAGCAGGACTGTTCGGCTCTCCCCAGCGCGCTGCTCTCCCGTGCGGGTCTCCTGCGGCTTTCCCCCGCTGCTTCCAGTCTGGCCCTCCTGGCCTGCGCCACTCCCGCCTGCCAGACTCCTCCGGCGACAGCCCGGGTGCCCTGCGAAGCCCCTTGGGTCAGCTGAGAGATCACAGGCCCACTGGGCTCTGAACAGCCAGCGTGGCCCCGACACAGCAGCCAAGCAGCCATGGGAAAGCAGAGAAAGGCTTTTGGATTGTGGGCTGGTGCTAACCGAACGCTGCTCTGGCCAGCCCCTTGCCCAGGGCTGCGCGTAACGCCATTCTCCTCGTTCTTTCCTTCAGGAACCCAGGGAGATCCTGTGTCGCACCAGGGGCTGGCCACGCTGCCGGATACAATGTCTTCTAGGGAGTCGTTCCCTGCCATGTCCGGCCAGCCGCATGGTAAGGGCTCCTCGCCTGAGTTCAGGGGAAGCTCTGGCACCGTGGAGTTGCCAAGCGGGGGGGCACTTGCTGAGCTATGGACCTGATCCATTGGCCACTGAAATCAATCACGGGGAGCCTTTCCACTTGGCCCGGGGGTCGTGTGTATGGGGACCTCTGGCCACAGCAGGTCAAAGCAGAGTCAAGGATGACTCGAACCTCAGAGACCAGCCCCGCCTGTCAGGGTGGGACTTCGCTCAAGCAGAGAGAGAGAAACCAGCCGGGGGGGAGCCAGGGCATGAACCCCCAGCCTGTCTGCTCTGTGACAGAGGAGGAGGTGCAGGGTCCAACTCAGGGGGGTGGAGGGGAAACGCGATTCCCAGTGGCCTTGCCCTGCGACAAGCTCAGCTCGCCATGGGCTCTGCTGGCCGCTTACAGCCTGAGCGGGAGGGCTGCTGACCTGCCCCAGCTCTGGTGGCTTCAAAGACAATCTCATCACCCTGCCTCCCCTCCCAGGGTTGCTCCCCTGGCTGTCCTCTTCCACTCGTCTTTGTCCTCTACCGCTTGAATTTCTGACCCACTGTCCCCCCCTCCCAGCCCCCCTTTCGTTCCTGCTGTTCCCTGAACTTGCTCCCATCCACCCGCTTCTGAGTGCAGTGTCCCATGTTCCCCTTTGTCTCCTGCTGCTCTGGTGTCTGGGGCCGGCTGCTAGGAACCTGGGCTGCTGCCTTCAGGGTCTTCTTGTTTCCTCTCCCAAGATTCATTCCTTTGGCTCCCTCCCCGAAGTTCTTCTCCTTCGGGATCCCTGGAAAGCAACCAGCAAGAAATGACGCACAGATTGAAGCTGGAAACAAAAGCTGGCCCGTAGTAGCCGTACCAGTGTTCCTTCCTATGCAGCCTGCCACCAGACCTGCTACTGGCCCCTCCCACTGCACGTTACAATGTACAGTTTCAGGACATTTACACACACACCCCGTAAACTCATTCCTTCCTCTCTGAGGTTCTTGCAGAGAGATTTCCCCAGTTAGTAAGCCTAAGATGTAGTGTGTCTGTGTGCGTGTGCGCGTGAGATCCTCTGTGTCCTTCGCTGAACATTTCAGTCTCGTTACCGAACAGAAGGCTGAGGGCTCATTACCATTGGCAGCTCCCCGTTCCTCGTCTAGACGGTGAACTGATTCCTCTGCTTTGAGGACAGCAAGGAATATCTGCAGCCTGCGTCCCGAGTGGCTCAGCAGAGATCCAGTCCCCGCTTTCCCATCAGGCTTTCTCTGCCGAGACACTTTCTCTTGCCTATAAGCCCAGAGGAGGTGGCGAAGACTTTATAGAGCCTCACCTCTCTGAGCTCTGCTGTTGCTCTCTACGGGAGATCAAACTCTCCGGGTGCAGGCAGTTAGCTAATAGCTCAGCGTAATTCCACCGGCTCTGTGCGCTCGGAGGCCGTCTGCACTGCCACAGCTCCCCAGAACACCACAAACTGAGCACGGCACACAGTGCGAGGGCTAAACGCTGGCTGTCCGACGGGCCTCGAAATGTCCTGGTCCATGCTGCAGTGCTGGGCCCTGCTCCGGGGCCACGATTCAGGAAGGAGGGTGGCAAATGGACGAGGGTTCAAAGAAGAGCCATGAGAATGATTAACGGCTCAGGAAACATGCCCGACAGTGACAGACTCAGAGCGCCATTGCCGCAGCTGGGCACACTGCAGGGGAAGCTGCCAGCTGCTCCTCGTTGTTCTGGTCCTCGTTAAGGCCCCAGTGGAGCTGACACTCAATGCAGAATAGATGGGTGGCTTTTCCATCCTAGCTGTCTCTGCTTGCCATCTCACATCCTCATTACGGATTGTCAGTGCGCTGAGGGCCAGCCATCCTCGCCCACACTGCGACTAGCCCTGCTCCAGCTCGGAGCCATTCCACCAGCAGGCCCTTGCACGCTGGCTGGTCCCCCCAGCCTGGCTTTCTGGGAGTAGGACATGCAGGCCACAGAGGCTGCCAGACCACAGCAAGCTCTGGGGAGAGGCTTGCGCGTGAGTCTCTCTGGATACCAGCGTAGACGTAGACGGGAGCAGCGTTGGCACCAGCGATGCGGCTTTTCTTAACCACAGTGCTTCTATTAGAAGCCCCTCCTACACACTCATTTGCTCGTCCCTGTCCACACCAGAGCATTAGCAGCTCTGGTTCCCGTGGGACCCTGGGAGCATTGAACCGAACCGTTCCCTGTAACTTTGGCCTGGTGGCCCATTTCCCTTCTCTTACAAAGCAAATGTGCCAGCAGTCGGACAAAACCTCTGTCGACAAAAGCCTATAGTCTAGACGTACCCAAGGAGTCATTCTTCTGCTCTGCTCTGCGCTGATTAGGCCTCAGCTGGAGTATTGTGTCCAGTTCTGGGCACCAGATTTCAGGAAAGATGTGGAGAAATTGGAGAGGATCCAGAGAAGGGAAACAGAAATGATTAAAGGTCTAGAAAGCATGAGCTATGAGGGAAAACCAAAAGAACTGGGCTTGTTTAGTTTGGAAAGGAGAAGACTGAGAGGGGACATGCTAGCAGTTTTCAAGTATCTAAAAGGGTGTCACATGGAGGAGGGAGAAAAATTGTTCCCCTTGGCCTCTGAGGACAGGACAAGAAGCAATGGGCTTAAACTGCAGCAAGGGAGGTTCAGGTTGGACATTAGGAAAAACTTCCTGCCTGTCAGGGTGGTCAAACACTGGAATAAATTGCCTGGGAGGTTGTGGACTCTTCATCCCTGGAGATATTTAAAAGCAGGTTGGACAGACACCTGTCAGGGATGGTCCAGACGGTGCTGGGTCCTGCTGTGAGGGCAGGGGACTGGACTTGATGGCCTCACAAGCTCCCTGCCAGTCCTAGTGTTCCATGAGTCTCTGAACTGCAGAACTCTCTAGTCCCACACTCCTGGGTCTGTCCCAGCAAGTGGTTAAATGTGCTGTATTGTGGACAGGTTCCCTAGGCCGAGAGATAAGCTCCCTTCATT
Source organism: Pelochelys cantorii (assembly GCA_032595735.1). Classification (NCBI taxonomy): domain Eukaryota; kingdom Metazoa; phylum Chordata; order Testudines; family Trionychidae; genus Pelochelys; species Pelochelys cantorii. Next base: position 262,784,244 of record CM064327.1, on the reverse strand, counting down.
CCCAGCCCGACTCAGATGGAGCCAAGAGCTCCAGGGTTTAAGGACTAGCTCAGCAACTGCCTTGCCCTGCCACTGACAGTGAAAGCAGCAAGGCACATGTGAGCACAGGGCCACCTCTTTGGGGTCTGGCCAGGGATGTTCTGAATCTGTCACATTTGCTCCCAGCAGGGCCGGGGAACGGCAGCCGCCTCACAGGGAAAACAGAGCTCAGGATCGTCCTCGTGGGTAAGACAGGAGGCGGGAAAAGTGCCACAGGAAACACCCTCCTGGGTGAGGAGATGTTTCCGTCGGTACTCCAGGCGACGCCCGTCACTCAGAGCTGCAGCCGAGGCAGCAGAACCTGGCGAGGAAGGAAGGTTTTGGTTATCGACACCCCTGCCATTTTTGACACCCAAGTCTCTGATGATCAAGTCACCCGGGAGATCAGTCGCTGTAGGGAGCTCTCCGCCCCAGGTGCCCACGCGCTGGTGCTGGTGACCCAGCTGGGCCGTTACACTGCGGAAGACCAGCGCGCAGTGAGGAGCGCACAAGAGCTGTTTGGCTCTGAGGCCATGAAGTACACGATCATCGTATTCACCCGCAGAGAAGACCTGCGCAGTGGGACCCTGGAGGAGTATATCTTCCACCGAGATAACGAGCAGCTTCTGAACCTAATCCGAGAGTGCGGTGGCCGATACTGCGCTTTCAACAACAAAGCTCCAAAGGAGGTTCGGGCTGCCCAGGCGGAGGAGCTGCTGGGTAAGATTGCCAAGATGGAAGGGGAGAACAAAGATCGACCGTTCTACATGAATGAGATGTCTGAAAAGGCCGAGAAGCTTCTGAAAGCAAAGGCCGCGGGCTGTGAGAGAGATGGAAGCACACGTGCAAGGGAAAGAGGAGCGGAGGCCGAGCGGAGAGAGCTGATGGAAACACAGAAGGCCTATGAGAGAAAACAGAAATCCAGGGGTGATAAAAGGAGAAGTGCTGGGGACTGGTGTTTATCATGGCCAGGCATCTCATTGCCAAGTTTGCCAGTGCCAGGCATCTCACTGACAAGCTTTTTGGAGGGCCGGAAGTGACAGCAACTGAGATGCACCTACTGCCTTGCTTGACTTTGTGGGGTCTCCGAATTCAAAGCTGGAGGGAAAAGAACTTTTAACTCTTCTGAGACACAAATTTCCAGGTGCCGAAGGGTACGTCTACATGATATTTTGGAGCGAGTGGGCGCAAGTCTCCCGGCCAGGTCAATGGACGCTGATCCCCAACCTCCTTAGGCTTCAGAGCCCGAGCGTCATTGTGAGGGGCAGCTTCCAAGCACTGTGTGTACTGCTGCTTTCGGAGCACTAGCGTGAGCTCTGCAAGCCTGGATGGGATGCTCACTTCGGCGCCCATGCAGCCACATGCCATGCGACCGGTCCCACGTGGCACCTGTCCTGGGAGACGCTGGAGGATTGTTCCGCACAGCGCGTGCCCCAAGCTTCCGTTCCATCCAGCCCTAAGCAAGTCACTGACGGACGTCACCCGTTTGCTGATGGAAGCCCCATTGTCTGTTAGGAAAATGGCTGGTCCCCTAAATGTTCTTTCCCTCAGTTTCATCCAGTTCTAGCTACGTATAAATCTTTGGCCCGTCCTAGTCCATTCAGTTCCTCCAAAAGCCCCGCTGGGTTTTACTGCTCTTCTCAAGCCTCCTACAGTCTACCCTTTCTGGTAGTGCAAAGCCAAGATCTCAAAGCACCATCCTCTGAGAGAGCCCACCAAGGGTCCTAGCCAACCACCCACCTCCCCACTCTGCACATGGTGCCTCTGGAGCCCAAAGGCATGCTGGCTTTTTCTGACACCTCACCCAGCAAACTCATGTGTAACATGTTTCCCTCACATCACATGATCTCTAAAGAGTCATTAAAGCAATTTCACTGTTTCCTGTCCCTAAGAATTCCTGAATCCTGCATCTCAGCTGCGTGTATGCCCACACCCTATATCAGTGCAGAATATTTATACAAAGAAGAATAAGTGGAACCACTAATTAGCATGTGTCCTCTGCTAGTACTGGGTACTGTGAAATCTGTACCCCAAACCACTTTATTAGCAAAATGTACCTTAGGAGAGCGCTGTAGTATAAAACTCTGAAAATTAAACATTGTTGAAATCTATTCCACATTCGAGTGGAAAAATGAAACTGAGCAGTAATCTAAGGTTAGGTTGGATGAAGCATTCGATAGTTGTAGTGAAAAAGTATATGAAGGAACCCTATTCATGTAATTTTTACTTCTTGGCTGAGTGAGACTTTTTTTTAAGTTGCCGAAGCTTGTAAAAGACTAGGGAAGAGACATGCTCTTTACAGCGAGAGACCCTAATGATCTTTTTCTTTATTCTTCTGAAATATTAGAAAAGTGCTAGTTTTTCAATTACAGAAATTAGAATTGTACATGCACAATCAGGTATGCATTCTGCTTTCTCTAACTTGGTACTGAACTAGCTTGTCTTTAAAAATGTTGCTCACATTTTGCACTGGTATTTTAGTGAGTTACAATCAAATATTTCCATCTCTATTTTATAAATATTAAAAAAGAGGATTCTGTTTGTGTTTTGTTCTTTTAGGGTGACAATCGCCTTGGTGCAGAGAGTCAGCACAAGGCCTGGGCATGACTTTGAATCCACTTAAGTCTGTAAAACATGGTTTTACATGGGATTTCAATGATGGTGTTTTGTGCAGCTGCTCTGTATGGGTACATCTACATTAGCGGACAAAGTTGAATTAAGATATGTAACTTCAGCTACATTAATTGCACAGCGGAAGTCAAAGTATCTTACCTCGACTTTTGGTGCTGTCTACACGGCAGGGAGTCAAAGGGAGAACACTCTTCCTTGGACTTCCCTTACTCCTCGTGGAAGCAGGACTGCAGGCATCGACCGGAGTGCTCCTCTCAATTCGAATTAGCTGTTTTAACTAGACTCACTAATTCGAACCCTGGAGGACTGACAGCGGCAGCTTTGGTCTTCCTCTGTAGTGTAGACATACCCTACACAAGACACAGAAAAAGACACAGAATATCTTACTGCCCCCATATAAAACTATGGTACGCCCACATCTTGAGTACTGTGTACAGATGTGGTCTCCTCACCTCAAAAAGATATTTTGGCCTTGGAAAGAGTTCAGAAAAGGGCAACTAAAATGATGAGGGGTTTGGAACGGGTCCCATATGAAGAGAGGCTAAAGCGAATGGGACTTTTCAGTTTGGAAAAGAGGAGACTGAGGGGGGATATGATAGAGGTCTATAAAATCATGACTGGTATGGAGAGGGTGAATAAAGAAAAGTTATTCATTAGTTCCCATAATATAAGGACTAGAGGACACCAAATTAAATTAATGGGTAGCAGGTTTAAAACTAATAAGCGAAAGTTCTTCTTCACACAGCGCATAGTCAACCTGTGGAACTCCTTGCCAGAGGAGGCTGTGAAGGCTAGGACTATAAAGGTATGTCTACACTACAGCGCTATTTCAAATTAATTCGAAATAGTTAATTCGAATTAAGCTAATTCGAAATAATGCATCTACACACAAAAACTATTTCAAAATAGCGTTTTGCTATTTCGAAATAGCATGTCCACACTGAGTGGACCCTGAACCGAAGTTAAGGCTGGCCGGAACCAGTGCCGGCAGGGCATCAGGTTAGGACTTAGTGTGTGGGGCTGCTGCCTGAGGCTAACTGAGCTCCGTGCTTAAAGGGACCCTACCCCCACCCCGGACAGACAGTTCTCAGGGTTCCCCACTTGCTGGTCTGCCTCGATGAGGGACAGCAAAGCAGTCCTGTCTTGGAGTGCCCTGAGTGCCCGCACTCGGGACACCACAGCACTCGGCCACATGGAGCCAGAGCTGCCCCTGGGCACGCCGGTGCATCTCGTGGGGTCGTTGCCATCAGCCCAGCTGCACTTGCTGCAGGCTGCCATCCGGGGGGTCCATTGGGGGGCTGTCAGGATCCAGGAGGCCCTGAGGGAGAGCGTCCACCCCGAGGAGCCCTCAGAGCCTCCCCGGTCCTCCCCACCAGGGGCTGGTGCCCCATTCCTCCCTCACGTCCTTCCACTTACTCCACCCTAGCCCCCCTTCCTGATGTCAAATAAAAGACACGTATGTTCAAAAATAGAAACTGGGTTTATTGAACAAAACTGGGGGTGGATGAACCTCTGGGGAGACTGGGAAAAGGAGGTGGGAGAGGGGAGGGGGAAACCTGGGAGGAGGGAGCTGGAAGGGGGAAGCCAGGGGAAGAAGGGGGAGGGGAAGCTCAGGGCCCAGGGTTGGGGGTCTCGCTGGACCAACTTGATTTTCATGCAAACCTGCTCCTGGGTTCTCATGTGGGGCCAGGCTGGCAGCTATCCTGCCATAGACGGCTGCATTCCTCCGTCTAGTGCGGAGATCATGGACGTTGGGGGCATCCCCCCCCAAACCTGAATAAGATCCTTGATCTCCACCCTGGACCAGGAAGGCAACCGCCTTCTCCAGCCCCTGGCAGGCTCCTGGGAGCTGGCGGACTGCTCCTGGGAGTGGTGGAGGGCTGGCTGCCAGTGGCTTGCTGGCTCATGTTTTGGGACCACTGGGTCAGGGGCCCCGGTGGCCACTGCTGGCTCTGAGCTAGCAGGCTTGGAGCTGGCACAGGCACTGTGGCCAGGGTCTACCCCTTTAATGGCTCTGGGGCTGGGGGAGAGGAGAGTAAGTTTTCCTGGTTGTGCCCAGAGTGGCCACCAGGGCTCCCTGGGCAGGGCTGGAGGCCTCCTATTTCGAATTAAGCATCTACACAGCACATAATTAGAAATAGCTATTTTGAATTTGGTGTTACTCCTCATAGAATGAGGTTTACCAAATTCAAATTAAAGTCTCCGCTATTTCAAATTAAATTCGAAATAGCGGTTTGCATGTATAGACGCTATTAAAGTTAATTCGAAATAAGGGCTGTTATTTTGAATTAACTTTGCAGTGTAGACATACCCTAACAGAGTTTAAAGAGAAGCTAGATAATTTCATGGAGGTTAGGTCCATAAAAGGCTATTAGCCAGGGGATAAAATGGTGTCCTTGGCCTCTGTTTGTCAGAGGCTGGAGATGGTTGGCACAAGACAAATCACTTGATCATTGTCTTTGGTCCACCCCCTCCGGGCAGGGCCAGCCCAAGCCATTTAGGAGCCCAGGGTCCAGGCGCGCGGCGCATGCACTGCCTAGCCCGGCCCGGCTACTGCTGCTGGCGCGCAGCCCGGAGCGGGATCGCGCCTGGCCATGCCGGGCCCTGCGGCCATGGGGGGAAGGGTGCTGCTGGCTGGCACCGCGGGGATGGGGGGGGCCGGCGCTGCAGGAGCTGGGCGCGTGGTGCCTGATGGCAGCTATAAGGGATGCCGCGCACCCTTTACAGCTGCCGTCAGGCGCCCCCCATCGGTTGGCGCCCCGAGCAGCTGCCCGGCTCGCCCACCCCTCAGTCTGGCCCTGCCTCCGGGGCACCTGGTGCTGGCCGCTGTCGGCAGACAGGCTAGTGGGCTAGATGGACCTTTGGTCTGACCCAGTACGGCCGTTCTTATGTTCTTATGAGGTGAACTTCACCTTAAGCATGTAAGTTACAGGTGCCACTCTATCGATGTTATATCACTTCTATCGATGTTGCTGTTAGCACATTGATCAAATGGATTTTGTTTTAGTAGAATTTTTAAACTGCAAGGCCTCCTTACAATACTGAATATGTGTTTGGAAAACCCTGAGATGAAACTGACCACCGCACATCGGACTATGAGAATGGCCACACCGGGCCAGACCAACGGTGCCTCAAGCCCCAAAGCCTGCCTTTGGACTGGCCAGTGCCAGCTGCTTCAGAGGGACTGAACGACCCCAGCTTTCTAACATCTCCGGGCAGCTGGGCACCTGTTAACAAACCCAGCGTGGCCAAAGGCAAGCTCTTCTCTTTCCTCGCTGCTGCTAGGCGAACAATATTTGGGTCTAGAACTGCAGAGACTACAAGTCTAACAGTGGGAACCAGACGGGTGCTACATTATTCTTCCCCCATCGTCTTTTTCCTGGTATATTCCTGATCTTGTACGTATGTCACCAGTCAGCTGAGAATGAACCAGCTGCTCCCCACTCCAGCCCCATAGCTACTGCAGCAACGAGAAAGGGGACGATGCGCTTGGACTAAACTCCTCCTCATGCATTGATCAGACAGCGGCATTTCCCCAGCTCCCATGTTGCCACGTGCCCCAGCATAACCCCCCTGACATTTTGGCACCCCTTTGCCTAATAGAGCTTGTTCCCCTCCCTCCCTACCCCCCCCCCCACTCTGCCAGGAGAGAGCCCTGTCTCTCTCCCCCACAACAGCTTTCCAAAAGCCCAAACACACTCTATCGACTGAATCGCCCTCGCCAAGTGCTTGCTGACATTGAGAAGGAATTCTAATAGATTGGCGAGGCACGATTCCCCTTCCCCACCAAACCGTGCTGCTCTTTGGCTCTGGCAATTCTGGTCTTTGCCAGAGTTTCAATCTATTTGCCCAATCCTGAGTTAGTTCCGGCCTGCTAACCCAGGGACTTGGCAGCCTTTTCCTAAGGAGGCTATCGCAGCCTCACTGCCCTCCTGTCGTCTGGGGCAGAGGCTGATTTCAGTGAGAGGCCACATGCACACTCAGTTGCTCTGCAAACTCCGGGGTGAGTTCTTTCAGCACTCCAGGGAGTGCATATTTGGCCAGGTGACTTCCCATGCCAGTGGACAGGTTGTCTTGCCCTCACTGAACTTGCAGCAGCTTTGCTCTTTCCTTCACAGTAGGATTTGACTTCCAGTGCTGGTGCCTCCAACAGCCTCTTTGAGGTGCTATATAGCAGTTTTGTTGGCCCATTACTGTTGTACATTCAGGGCTGTTCTCCAGAGAGAGGCTACTGCCTGGACCAGCCGCCACACACTGCCCCAGGGTGGCTAATGCAGTGCCTGCCCAAGGGAGGCTAGTGGCAGTGCCTGCCCCAAGGGAGGCTAGTAGGCAGTGCCGTCCCCAAGGGAGGCTATGGCAGTGCTTGCCCCAAGGGATTTGCTAATGCAGTGCCTGTCCCAAGGGAGGCTAGTGGCAGTGCCTGTCCCAAGGGAGGCTAGTGGCAGTGCCTGCCCAAGATGGCTAGTGGCAGTGCCTGTCCCAAGGGAGGCTAGTGGCAGTGCCTGCCCCAAGGGAGGCTAGTGGCAGTGCCTGTCCCAAGGGAGGTCTAGTGGCAGTGCCTGCCCCAAGGGAGGCTAGTGGCAGTGCCTGCCCAAGGGAGGCTATGGCAGTGCTTGCCCCAAGGGAGGCTCAGTGGCAGTGCCTGTCCCAAGGGAGGCTAGTGGCAGTGCTTGCCCCAAGGGAGGCTCAGTGGCAGTGCCTGTCCCAAGGGAGGCAGTGGCAGTGCCTGCCCCAAGGGAGGCCAGTGGCAGTGCCTGCCCCAAGGGAGGCTAGTGGCAGTGCCTGCCCCAAGGGAGGCCAGTGGCAGTGCCTGCCCCAAGGGAGGCCAGTGGCAGTGCCTGCCCCAAGGGAGGCCAGTGGCAGTGCCTGCCCCAAGGGAGGCCAGTGGCAGTGCCTGCCCCAAGGGAGGCCAGTGGCAGTGCCTGTCCCAAGGGAGGCCAGTGGCAGTGCCTGCCCCAAGGGAGGCTAGTGGCAGTGCCTGCCCCAAGGGAGGCCAGTGGCAGTGCCTGCCCCAAGGGAGGCCAGTGGCAGTGCCTGTCCCAAGGGAGGCTAGTGGCAGTGCCTGTCCCAAGGGAGGCCAGTGGCAGTGCCTGCCCCAAGGGAGGCCAGTGGCAGTGCCTGCCCCAAGGGAGGCAGTGGCAGTGCCTGCCCCAAGGGAGGCCAGTGGCAGTGCTGCCCCAAGGGAGGCCAGTGGCAGTGCCTGCCCCAAGGGAGGCCAGTGGCAGTGCCTGCCCCAAGGGAGGCCAGTGGCAGTGCCTGTCCCAAGGGAGGCCAGTGGCAGTGCCTGCCCCAAGGGTGGCTAATAGCAGTGCCTGCCCCAAGGGAGGCCAGTGGCAGTGCCTGCCCCAAGGGATGGCTATGGCAGTGCCTGCCCCAAGGGAGGCTAGTGGCAGTGCCTGCCCCAAGGGTGGCTAATGGCAGTGCCTGCCCCAAGGGAGGCCAGTGGCAGTGCCTGTCCCAAGGGAGGCTAGTGGCAGTGCCTGCCCCAAGGGAGGCCAGTGGCAGTGCCTGCCCCAAGGGAGGCCAGTGGCAGTGCTGCCCCAAGGGAGGCCAGTGGCAGTGCCTGCCCCAAGGGAGGCCAGTGGCAGTGCCTGCCCCAAGGGAGGCCAGTGGCAGTGCCTGCCCCAAGGGAGGCTAGTGGCAGTGCCTGCCCCAAGGGAGGCCAGTGGCAGTGCCTGCCCCAAGGGAGGCCAGTGGCAGTGCCTGCCCCAAGGGAGGCAGTGGCAGTGCCTGTCCCAAGGGAGGCAGTGGCAGTGCCTGCCCCAAGGGAGGCTAGTGGCAGTGCCTGCCCCAAGGGAGGCTAGTGGCAGTGCCTGTCCCAAGGGAGGCTAGTGGCAGTGCCTGCCCCAAGGGAGGCTAGTGGCAGTGCCTGTCCCAAGGGAGGCTAGTGGCAGTGCCTGCCCCAAGGGAGGCTAATAGCAGTGCCTGCCCCAAGGGAGGCTAGTGGCAGTGCCTGTCCCAAGGGTGGCTAATGGCAGTGCCTGCCCCAAGGGAGGCTAGTGGCAGTGCCTGCCCCAAGGGAGGCTAGTGGCAGTGCCTGCCCCAAGGGAGGCTAGTGGCAGTGCCTGCCCCAAGGGAGGCTAGTGGCAGTGCCTGCCCCAAGGGAGGCTAGTGGCAGTGCCTGCCCCAAGGGTGGCTAATGGCAGTGCCTGCCCCAAGGGAGGCTAGTGGCAGTGCCTGTCCCAAGGGTGGCTAATAGCAGTGCCTGCCCCAAGGGAGGCCAGTGGCAGTGCCTGTCCCAAGGGAGGCCAGTGGCAGTGCCTGCCCCAAGGGAGGCTAGTGGCAGTGCCTGCCCCAAGGGAGGCTAGTGGCAGTGCCTGCCCCAAGGGAGGCCAGTGGCAGTGCCTGCCCCAAGGGAGGCTAGTGGCAGTGCCTGCCCCAAGGGAGGCCAGTGGCAGTGCCTGCCCCAAGGGAGGCCAGTGGCAGTGCCTGCCCCAAGGGAGGCCAGTGGCAGTGCCTGCCCCAAGGGAGGCCAGTGGCAGTGCCTGTCCCAAGGGAGGCAGTGGCAGTGCCTGCCCCAAGGGAGGCTAGTGGCAGTGCCTGCCCCAAGGGAGGCCAGTGGCAGTGCCTGCCCCAAGGGAGGCTAGTGGCAGTGCCTGCCCCAAGGGAGGCCAGTGGCAGTGCCTGCCCCAAGGGAGGCAGTGGCAGTGCCTGCCCCAAGGGAGGCCAGTGGCAGTGCCTGCCCCAAGGGAGGCCAGTGGCAGTGCCTGCCCCAAGGGAGGCCAGTGGCAGTGCCTGCCCCAAGGGAGGCCAGTGGCAGTGCCTGCCCCAAGGGAGGCCAGTGGCAGTGCCTGCCCCAAGGGAGGCTAGTGGCAGTGCCTGCCCCAAGGGAGGCCAGTGGCAGTGCCTGCCCCAAGGGAGGCTAGTGGCAGTGCCTGCCCCAAGGGAGGCCAGTGGCAGTGCCTGCCCCAAGGGAGGCCAGTGGCAGTGCCTGCCCCAAGGGTGGCTAATGGCAGTGCCTGCCCCAAGGGAGGCCAGTGGCAGTGCCTGCCCCAAGGGTGGCTAATAGCAGTGCCTGCCCCAAGGGAGGCTAGTGGCAGTGCCTGTCCCAAGGGTGGCTAATAGCAGTGCCTGCCCCAAGGGAGGCCAGTGGCAGTGCCTGTCCCAAGGGAGGCCAGTGGCAGTGCCTGTCCCAAGGGAGGTTAGTGGCAGTGCCTGCCCCAAGGGAGGCCAGTGGCAGTGCCTGCCCCAAGGGAGGCCAGTGGCAGTGCCTGCCCCAAGGGAGGCCAGTGGCAGTGCCTGCCCCAAGGGAGGCCAGTGGCAGTGCCTGTCCCAAGGGAGGTTAGTGGCAGTGCCTGCCCCAAGGGAGGCCAGTGGCAGTACGCAAGCGCAGACCTGCCACACACTGGCCTGCGTTGGACAGTTGCTGCTGCCGCAGCTCAAGAGCCGTAGAGAATTTTGGCGGGAAAACTCTGAGGAGACGGAACCCTCAGGCCGGTCTCTGGCGGGGAGAACCGGATCGATCTGGTTCCAGCAGGCCCAGGCCAGACCCAAAGGCCCTTTGTGGCGGAGGTGGCCATAATATGGAGCTCGCGGTCTGTGTCTGGACTCCATTTTGGTTTCACAAGGCAGGCTCATGGCATATAAAACCCACAACAATCAACATTATGAAATGATTAACGGTGATTAACAACCGATATATTTAATCCCAACAAAAGCCACAGTCACCTCCTCCTGTGGCGTTAGATGCAGAGCCCCTAGGAGCTCATGTCGACAATGGACAGTGACACAGACATTCACAAGTACCACGTCTGGTCTGCATGATACGTTTTATTAGAGACAAGCACGGTTACAGTTACCCAAGCGTACAGAAACCCTGCGAATTCCCATGCCCAAGTGACCAGTGTAGTCGCACTCACAGCCTTACAGAGATCCCTTGAGTGATGGATTCCTGCCCACCTAAACATCAGGAAAGGGATGATTCCCTGGGGCTCCCCTGATTTTACTCACCCCAGGAACTACGTTTAACTCTCTGCCCATTGCATGAAAGTGTCAGGCCTCTTTTTCCTTGCCTGTATAAACATTGGGGTGCCTTGTTTTCCACAGGCTGGCCGTAGTTCCAGTGGCACCCATGCACAGTGCGCACCCTGCCGTCAGGACGTGCTGTGATCCATGTTACAGTGAGGTACAATCTCATTATCTCACACAGAACATTGTGGTTGATTTTCCGTAACATCACCTGTGGGCCCGTCTCTCCAGGCATCTTGGGCTCTTACAGGCACAGGGCCCTTCTGTGGTCACTTGTTCACGTCAAGCTTTCCTATCCCCATGGCAAAGCTGAAATCTTACAGGACTCAGCCTGCAGGCCTTGCGTTTCTGCCGCACTTTACTGACATAGCTAATGCTGCGCATCTCTGATAGTCCTGTAACCCCACAGCTGGCATCCAGCCAGCACCCCTGAGTCTGTAACTCAGCATCGCAGTGACTCCTCGCCTCACACAGCACGCCCGTACGGGGCCAATGACACGAGCTGATTGGCTGTCCCTCAGGCTGGGCAATAGGGCCATGCTGGGAGTGCAGCAATTGTAGGGGAATCAGAGCCCCCCGGTGCGCCTGCCTGAGCTGAGGCTCCGGGCCCAAGGAGAAGGGGGCCGTGAGCTGCCAGCGCGTGTGGCCGGTACCGCCCCGGGAAGGGGAGACGCAGGCGATGGGCCTGGTTTTACTTCTCCCCCTTCAGACAGCGAGCGCCCCGGGGGCTCTGGCCAAGCCCTGCCCAGGCTCAATAGGCAGAGCTCCATTCTGGGTCGGAGCCTCCAGCCGCAGAGGTGCTAGGACGGGGCAGGGATCGCGCTGCCAATGGCAGCCTGGCACTGCCCACAGGTCCCTCCACTTTCCCTCCCACCACCCGTGCTGTGCACAGCCCAGCCAGACCCTCCCACAGACGCTGTCTAAGGGACACTTCCTGGCACGGGCACCGGTGCCTGGGCCGTGCCCAGAGACAGCGCCTGCCCCAGGACAGAGAATCTCAGGCCAGGTCTATACTCTGCTACACTCCAGCCTATAACTTTGTTGCTCAGGGGTGTGAAAAATCTGCTCCCTGAAGCGACGCCCTTGCTGTGATGAAGGGAGCTTTGGCGGCTCAAAGGGGGGGGGCCGCATGCAGAGGGGAGAACTCGGTGTCCCGGGGTGTTACTGCTTTAACTAGGGGAGGGAGTTTGTTCTTACAGGGAACAGCACAGAACTGGGGCCCCCGCGCCTGGTGCCCAGCAGACCCAGCTCGGAGGGCACGGCCGGGTCTGGCCGGAGGGCAGGGCCAATGGGCTGCAGAGAGGAGACCTCGGTGCCCTGCCCCACTGGTTCCAGCCAGGGGAGAACGAGGGCAGAGGAGAGGGAGAGGGAGAAGAGGGGCCCAGGTGACCCTGCTACCTGGGGAGAAGACAAGGCCGGGGTGGGGCTGCTGGAGAAGGCTATCAAGGCTCAGCTGGATATCCTTCTGAACAGCACAGGGAGGGGGCAGGCAGAGCCCACCTGGCTGCAGGGGAGACTCAGACGCGGGGGACTGGGGGGACCAGCCCAACTGTCCTGAGGGATCCTTTGCTGGGTTCAAAGCTCCATAAATCCTCCTGTTTGGTGCTGGCTGGGAGTCACTCTGGGCTGGGAACCAGGGCCACGCTGTTCCCTCTGGGGCGGGGGGGTCCAAGGGCCGAGAGCAAGGGGAGTCCCCGAGGGGCCTATGGCAGAGACAGGCTGGAGGCTCCGAGAGGCCCAGCCCAGGAGGCAGGGGGACAGGCCCCAAGAAGAGATGGGCTCCCCGAGAAGGGGCTGTTGCACTGCAGTGGGTGCTACCCAGGGACCGTACAGGCCAGTGTGGGCCTGACCTGTAAGACCATGACACATGCACAACCCAGCCCCGTGTAGCTGGCGCTGTGTTGACGTAACTGCGGCCCCTTGGGCAGGTGCAGTAACCACGGGAGACACTCTCCCCTCGGCACAATAGCATCTTCCCGAAGGTGCTGCAGCTGCACAGGGGCACCAGGGCAGCTTTTCGGAGGAGACAAGCCCGCCCCGAGCCCAGAAGGAGGAGTGACAGACCCCTCGCCCCCGCCAACTCTTCTCAAGGCCTGTGGCCCTCCCCCTTCTGGCTGTGCACTTTGCTATCCCTCCTCCACTGCCCTGCCCGCCCCAGTGTCCCCTCCTATCTCCTCCTTCCCTGCTCCCCTGAGGTACTCCCCCCACCCTTCTCTGACCCTACTCACAGATAGAATCCCACAGGGCCAGGGCCATCCCTATCCAGAGGGAAATATGCAACTGTGTGGGGCACTCAAAAATTTGGGGCACCCCTGGGTCTTAATGTCCACCCACCTGCCTCTTCCTACCCCTGTGTCACGTTACTGGATTTTAAAGGGAGCAGCCAGCTCACTGCCGCACCCATGGGGGGGTATTTGCCCCCAAAGTGTATACAAAGGGGGCCATGTGAGGTGCCACATGAAAGCTTCTGTTCTACTGATTCTGTATATGCTATTCACGTACTTGTATAAGATCTGTATGTGGAGTTATAAACATGGACTCCGTAGGGAGGCTGGAAAATTCTCTGTCTGTGGCTGAGCAATGGGCCAGGAATGCTCAGCCAATGGCTATGCTAATTAGCAAGGGGACAATAAGGCTCTAGGTGCCGATACACACCTCAGGAATAGGACTGATGCCTGCAGACCAGCCAGAATAATGGTTGCTGACTTGGGACACAAGGATAAGTCAATGGACCATGTGACCTGCAGTGACCTGCTTGGGCCAAGAAGATGCCAGAGGAGGTAAATAAGTGCCATGTGGCACCCTCCATCTTGTCTTCAGCTCAGCTCTTGCTCTCAGAGGCAGCCTTGCAGGGAACCATGAGCTGGAAAGAACTGTGGACCCGTCCTGACATAGGATGTACACCAAAGACTTTTAAGATAGCTGTTTATAACATCTCTGCTACGAGCTTGTATGGAGACTTGGTGATTCAATGCATGTAATGTATTATCCTTTAACAACCTTACTCTCATGCTTTTCTTTCTTTTAGTAATAAACCTTTAGATTTTAGATTCTAAAGGATTGGCTCAGCGTGATCTTGTGGGTAAGATCCAGAGTGTAAACTGATCGGGACTTGTGGCTGGTTTCTTGGGACCGAAAGAACCTGTTTGGGGTAGGTGAGATTGGGTTCTATAACCCCTCACCTGTGTGTTTGGCCCAGGGCTGATTGGGGCACAGGGAGAGCTGGGGTGTCAGAAGGGTTTTGCTCATGAGGCTTCTGGCTGGCCAGATCGGCAGCTGAAGCACTCGGTGTGACTGGTTCGTGGCCTGTTTGGAAGGTCTCCAGTTTGGGGCTGTAAGGAGCAATTCGTCTGAGCAATTCACCCTGAGTGGACGCCCTCAGCGGTGCCCAGACCTGGCCTGGTCCGTCACAGTGGCATGGTCGGCAGGATCCACAGATCTTGGTCAATTGAGCTTTGGATCAGGACCCAGCGCTGTTACATTTGATTTTTGGGTGTTGAGAGTTTGGTTGGGTAAAGAGCTGCTGAAATGAGTCAGCAACAATATGAGAGTCTGGACGGAGAGGCTCTGGAAGCCTTGTGCTTGGGAAGAGGCATTGCCTTTAGTGAGGAAGCTTCTAAGCCAGAGCTGAGATCTTTGTCAGTGTCCAGAGATGCTGCAGAAGAAATGAGAGCGCAGGATCCAGTGAAGAGAATACAACTTAAATATAAGTGAGAACTGGAGGAGTTCCGTCTGCCAGCTGAGGACGGAACTACCTACTTGATGGGTAGTAGGTTCAAAACTAATAAAAGGAAATTTTTCTTCACACAGCGCACAGTCAACCTGTGGAACTCCTTGCCCGAGGAGACTGTGAAGGCCAGGACTCTATTAGGGTTTAAAAAAAAGCTTGATAAATTTTTGCAGGTTAGGTCCATAAATGGCTATTAGCCAGGGATAAAGTATGGTGCCCTAGCCTTCATAACAAGGGCAGGAGATGGATGGCAGGAGATAAATCACTTGATCATTGTCTTCTGTTTTCCTTCTCTGGGGCACCTGGCATTGGCCACCGTCGGCAGATGGGATGCTGGGCTCGATGGACCTTTGGTCTGACCCAGTATGGCCATTCTTATGTTCTTATGTTCTTATGGAAGCTAGACCAAGAACATGCAGAGAGGACGGCCGAGTCGGACAGAAGAATCAGACTAGCCAAGGAGAGAGCTGCCAGACTTGAACTTCAACTTAAGAGAATAGAAGAACTGAAGAGACTATCCTCCTGGGAGTTCGATGTACAACTGTGTGGGTATGTGGCAGATGTGTTTAACCCAGCTGATGTTGTAACACAGCCCCAAAGTATGGGGTTTCTGAAGAGGGTGCATGTGACTCTGGGCAGTTTTCTGGGGCTAGTCAGTCTCACTGTAACCAAGGAGAAAGTATCTCTAGATGTTTGCCTGAGGCAGACGGCCGTGTTTCTGGGCAGTGGGCCGGGGAGTGAGGGTTCTGACGGCCTGTCTGATGCCTCAGAGGTGAGGCTGGAGTCAGAAGCAGGGCAGGGGGACCCCAGGGGTCAGGACAGTGCTTCTCTGGGGCAGGCTGCAGGGGATGGCCTGGATAGATTCCTCACTGGGGAACAAGATAGAGTTCAGGGGGGGCGGGGGATGGATCATTGGCTGGTGATGCTTGTGAGTCTGAACCTGCACAAGCTGAAAGTGATTTGTGTGAAGAGGCCAGTGTGTGCAAGCTGGCAGTCTGGCTGGTGGAAGCAGCAGTGGGGCAGTGAAGAAAGCTGTCTCAGTCACTCGCCGTGTGCCTGAGAATAGCCAGGGGTGCTGGGACAAAAGAGGGACTGTGTCTAATTGTCTGTCTATGTATGGCAGTGGCATGCCTGTGGGGGAAGAGTTTCTTCCTGGGTGAGGAAGGCGCCCCATAGCCTGTGATGGCTGAGAGCGATGCTGTTGTCCCAGAGTCAGGTGGGGATACGGCTAAGGCCCAGAAAGGGGGTGGCCCGAGGTTTGTGTCTGCTGGGGAGAAGGAGGCTGTGACTTGCGTAGATCCAGTCAGTGTCTTGCCAGAATCCCAGAGATCAGATGGTTCTGGTGCTTGTATTTTATCTGAGAAAGAATGATTCCTACCCTTGTGTGTGCTGGGACAGAGAGCCGTGAGGGGGCCAGTCCGGAGAGATACAAAGGGAAGGAAGGTGTCTCTGACCTTGTATCTCGTGAGTCTGTCTGTGTGCTGGAAGGGGGATTGTCTCGGAGTCCACCTGAAGGGCCAGAGGTGATCCAGGGAGTAAAGGAATCTCAGAGTGGAGTGTGGCCCAGCAGAGCGATACGGCTGCAGGACCGGGGGAGGTGAACCGTTGCTTAAGGAAGCTCGTGGGGAAGAGAGTCCTTGCGGTGTTTTTAGCAAGGAACTGAGAGAGGTGACAGTGCCTTGCTTGGAAAAGGCATTCAGGAGAAAGTTCTGCCTGTAACAAGCAACAGCTTGTTGTGTGAGACACTTGTTTCAATGCCTGACAGACAGGATTTATCTGTTAACAGTGACTCCACTGACTTGAATTTAGAGAGATCCAATGTGGATGGTTGTGGAGAGGTCTCAGAAGGACTGAGGACTGTTTCGGATGAGGCAGAAAAAGCCAGAGAATTGGAGCAGTCTGATAACCAAGTGACTGTATGGGTATGTCTAGACTACATGCCTCTGCCGACAGAGGCATGTAAAATAGGCTACCCGACATAGTCAATGAAGCGGGGATTTAAATATCCCTGGCTTCATTAAAATAAAAATGGCCGCCACGCTGTGCCGGCTCAGCTGATCGTCGGCACAGCACGGCAGTCAAGACGTGGATCGGTCGACAGGGAATGCCTTTGTCGACCACTCCCTTATGCCTTATGAAACGAGGTTTACAGGAGCAGTTGACAAAGGCTTTCCCTGTCGACCGATCCGCGTCTTGACTGCCGCGCTGTGCCGACGATCAGCTGAGTTGGCACAGCGCAGCGGCCATTTTTATTTTAATGAAGCCGGGGATTATTTAAATCCCCGCTTCATTGACTATGTCGGGTAGCCTATTTTACATGCCTCTGTCGGCAGAGGCATGTAGTCTAGACATACCCTGTGTGACCAGCTTGCTAGGCAGTCAGTGTGTGTGGGACAGGAGTGTTCTCAGGTTGGTGATGAGGGTGGACAGTGTGTGTCTCAGGTTCATAAGAAGAAGGACTGTGTAGCTACGTATGCAGAGCAGAACGGCTGTGTGGTCACTCTCTCTAGAATGCAGCTCCCATCTCTAGACACTGTGGACACTTGTAATCAATCAGGGAAGTTGATAGCCGGTTCCATGTGGAAGCAGAGATTGAAGCTGAAAGCAGAGGTTCAGAAGGGAGTCTGGGCTGCTTATTGTTGTTACCCTACTGACTGGGGGAGAGAGAGGATCCCATGGCCATTGTGAACAGGGAGGTCACACCCAGCCAGCCCTTTGTCTCTGCTAAGTCAGGTTTTAAATCAACAGGACAAGGGGGAGGGGCAGAACTTGCTTTGCAAAGGAAAATTGCAGTTTACACCTGAAGGGTCAAAACTACAACAGTGTGGAGCCAAAGATGTGGCATAAGAGAAAGTACCGTCAATGTACACTGGAGATGGATTTGTTCCTATTACTTATGGTAACTTTTGTAACCAATGTACTATTGTTACTGAGAATTATAAAGAGGTATGATGTGCATGATCTTACGGATATACCTTGTAACCTGTCAAGAAATGTACCAAATGACAGACTATATGTTAAAGGACCTTGGGATATTGATAGTACATGGTTAATGCTTGTAACTGGTCTTGGAACTTCTTACAGGACAAAGAAGATTCCAGCCATAAGGTGCTGTATGAAAAGGGAAACTGAGGCACACCACCATTTTGTTTTCGTGGCTAAGTGCAAAGATGCCTACACTATGTGGGATGAGAATACATACATTAACACACTGTTAATTGGATTTCAGACAGTTGCCAGAGCTGGCCTGGATAACGTTACTATTTTCCTTAGCTCTGGGCAAGATCGCATGACACACATGGGAATCATGCTACAAAAGCAGATCCAATTAGCTATGGTTTTTACCAAGTTTTACCTTGGGTTGGTAAAACAGTGCAAGGACATGGTTGTCTTTATGACAGACCTTGCAGTGATGAAGCCTATTTTAAGCAAATTGGGTTTTCATACACTTGTCCAGGTCTGTACTGTTGTTTCTGACATTGGATTAGAACGTGTACTAACACAGAGCCAAAACACGGGGAGGCCTATGATGCCCTCAGTGATGTTACTAGCATCACTTCCTGCATCAGTTTTGTGTTGGGGGGCTCAATTGACCAAGATCTGTGGCTTCCTTGGGAGAGGGTCGAGTGCACTGAAAAGGGGCCCAGCCTGCCAGAGCTGTGAGCAGCGAACTGAACCTGTGACAGAGCCGTTCAAGTGGGAATGGAGCCATTTCACAGGCATCTACACTGCCGGGGCCTAGACGGCTGGTTTCTGAATGTGCTGTGGGAGTCGACAGGACCGGAGATTAAAATTTGCTTTAAACTATTTCATTAGCGTGTTGCTGAAGATGATAACATCGCAGCTCGAAAAAATCATCCTCCCCGCCCCCTCGGGGCTGCCATCGGGCAGAGGGGCCCTGGTTTAATAGCGCTGCGTAGGGCCCATAAATCCCAAGGATGGCCCTGGCCAGAGTCAGGCAGTATGAGGACAAGCAGGCTGGGCCAACCCTGCAGACCCTGCATGGGTGTATCCAGCCTGCTTTCCTGCTGACCCTCAGGGGCAGAGACACAGCTGGAAACCTCTACCCCAGACCCAGAGGAAAGGGAAGATTTTCTCCCCATTGAAAGAGGCCTTTGGGAAAGTGAAGATCGGGGCCAGGTCATCAGCATAATGAAATGCCACCAGCCCCCCTTCATAGTCCAGAGAGACCCAGATCCCGCTGGGTTCTCTGCACAAGGACAGGCGGGTGACAGGGGAGGTGAGAGCCTGGTAGTCTCTGGCACTGCCCAACTTCTGCACCACCCAGAATCCCTCCTCAAGGGTGAAGCCAATTTCTCCATCCCTCTTCACAGACCCCCTAGCGACTCCCACAGCCCAATCTCCGGCGGGCCCTCCCTCCACCTTCACCAACCAGGAATGTTTCCCCGAGGTGAAGCCCTCAGAGCCCAGCACACAGAGCAAATAATCAAATCTCCCCGGACTGCGAGGCACCGTCTGGCTCTTTTCTCCCCGGCTCACGCTTCCTAGGTCTGCAGACAGGACGAGCTCAGCATGTGCCGTGGCTGGATCCAGAGTCAGAGTCTCTGGGGAGAGACAGAATGGGAGCATTAGAAGCAGACACGGGTCAACGACAGAGCAAAAGGGTCAGCTGGGCCAGAGCTGAGAAAACAATTAACCAGCTCAGACATGATTTCCAAACCCCCAAACAAGGAAAACAATAAAACCTGATGGACTATCTAACCTTTGCCCTACTTACACATTTCAAGGAGTCCATTCTTGGGAGAGCCCGACTCCCTTGTTACCTGAGGAAAATGGCTCTGATCTCTAAACAAAAGAAGAGAGAAAAAAATCCCTCTCTCTTGGTTTGAAATTCCTCTTTGCATTTCATTGGCTGAATGCCCGAAGTCCCCTCCCTCAGGTGCCTCTCCAGAGTTGCTTAACCCTTTCCTCACTCTTCAGGTAAGTCAGACTCTCCTTAGCAGCTCCTATTCTTGGCACCCCCATTACTAATGACTGGAGTTCCCTCCCCTGGAGACGTGTGAGAGGTTACCGTAACATCCGCTGTGAGCGAAACATGAGAAGTCATTCTTCCATTCTACTCTGTGTGGATTAGGCCTCAGCTGGAGTATTGTGTCCAGTTCTGGGCCCCACATTTCAAGAAAGATGTGGAGAAATTGGAGAAGGTCCAGAAAAGAGCAACAAGAATGATGAAAGGTCTAGAGAACATGAGCTATGAAGGAAGACTGAAGGAATCAGGTTTGTTTAGTTTGGAAAGGAGAAGACTGAGAGGGGACATGACAGTGGTTTTCAACTATCAAAAAGGGCGTCACAAGGAGGAGGGAGAAAAATTGTTCTCCATGGCCTCTGAGGACAGGACAAGCAGAAATGGGCTTAAACTGCAGCAAGGGAGATTTAGGGTAAAAATTAGGAAAAAATTCCTGCCTGTCAGGGTGGTTAAACACAGGAATGAATTGCCCAGGAAAGATGTGAAATCTCCATCTCTGGAGATACTTAAGAGCAGGTTGGACAGACATCTGTCAGGGATCATCTAGATGGTGCTTGGTCCTGTTGTGAGGGCAGGGGACTGGACTCGATGACCTTTCAAGGTCCCTCCCAATTCTAGTGTTCTGTGATTCTATGATCTGGAAGGAGGGTCCCAGCTATGGGATCATTTCCCTCTGCTCCTGTTGACTGTTCTCCTTCCCTGAGCCTTTCCCCCTCCTCACCAGCACAGGGGCTGTCTGACTGGAGGTGGGGCAGTTCTAGGGTGTCCCAGAAAGCCTCATCTACGTACCTCTCAGACTCCCTTAGCTCCTCCAATTCAGACACCCTGGCCTCCAAAACCCGTACACGTCTCTGAGGGGCAGGAGCTCCTTACACCAAATGCACATGTAAGCAGGGTCTGAACCACTGCTTCCAATGCAGCCAGTTGCACTGAAAGGTATTCAACTGTTGATAAGTAAATACAGCTCATGCTGGAATGGGAAAGGAATCTGGGGTGTGGTTATGTAAATCCAGTTCAGCCAGTGCTATAGGCCTGAAAGGTGGTCAATTGTTGGAATGGAATGTTGTGTATTGTAACTAATTTGGCTGTTGTGTGGTTAGAAACCATGTTAACCCTAAACGTAGGAACTGTAAAATATGACCCCAGTGCTTGCAGGAGAGACACTGTCATTGCAAAGAGTCTCGAATGGGCAAGCTTCCCCCTCCAGACTCAAGTGAACTGGACTGGGCAGGGGGGAAGAGGCTTGAACCAGCAGGGTACAGGCCCTCCAGGCATGAGCTGTAAGATTGGTTCAACTTGTCTCTCTTCCCCCCTCCCCCTGTTCTAAGGATAGACCTAAAACAGACCCTATAAGGAGTCTCTTTTTATTATTTTGAAATATTATTCCAGTGGGAGCTGGAATCTTTTGGCCAGCCTAGGTAGTGGCCAAGAGCTGAAATCACTGAGAAACTGACAAAGAGCTGAAATCACTAGGTTTGGCCCAGAGCCAGACCCATTGTGGAAGCAGCAGCAGCAGCAGCAGCTGGTCAGCAGGGCAGCTGGTGGGCGCAGCCTGGCCGCTGGTGGGAGCAGTGGCAGGCGGGTGGCCAGCAGGGCAGCTGGCAGGGTTAAGCAGGCTGCTGGCAGGCATGGCTGGGCCGCTGGTGGGAGCAGTGGCAGGCAGCCAGCAGGGCGGCTGGCAGGAGCAGGCGGTGGGTGGCTGGTAGGAGCAGCAGCGGCGAATGACCAATGGAGTGGGTGAGATGCCTCCTATCCCTACACCCCCAAGGGTTGGAGGTGAGTTCTGAAAATCTCCCCAGGGCTCTTAACTGCCCTGACCAGGGCAGCAACTGTGGGTGGGGTTCAGAGAAATGTTGGGCATGCGAATGGGATACTTACTTTGCTGAACCTGTGAGCCTGAGAGGCAGAGGACATTGTTCAGTCCACTTGAGCTGGGATGGTCACTCGTGGGTTGGTTCTGAACTCTGTCGGTGGTGTTTTCCCAAGTTAATGCCACGTTACTTCTCTCCCTCTTTCATTAAAACTTTCTTTTCTATGCTCAGACTCTGTGCTTGTGAGTGGGGAAGATTTGCCTCTCAGAGGTGCCAAGGGGGGTGTGTGAATTTCCCAGGCTACTGGGTGGGGGCTCAAGCCACTTCTGTGTGAGATGGATGAAAAGGGACCCCTGGATATTGAACCCACCCTGGCTGCTGCCGGTGCTACCTGGTAGAAGGGTTACACACGTATATGCCACCCGTCCATAGGGCAGGGAATCATACATGCTACACTGGGTGCAATAAACAGGATACCCCCACTCTGCTGCTGGGCATTTGTCTGCATTCTCTCCTACAGAGAATTAGATTCTTGTTAGAGTTTTTATTTAAACATGGAGTTTGGATTCAGTTCAGTTTAAACAAAGTTTTAAAGAATGCCAGGTATATCCAGCCCCCTTCCAACTCCCTTTCTGAACTCCATCACAAAACTCCCAGTCAACTTTATATAACCCTGGTCTTCCCTTCCTGCTAGCCCCACCCCCTGGCTAAGGCTTGACCAATGAACAGAGGGTTCTAGATATCAAATCCTCCTTAAGAAACTTACAGCTTCCAACTGCCAGCCATAGCACATGGTCCTTCACACAAACAGCTCAGCACATGAACCTCCAAACAAACACCAGCTCAGCAGTTTCTTTCAGGCAACCAGCAAGTAACCCCCAAGCCCAAACACACACTACAGACAGCCACTTACCCCAAGGGTCCTGTAATCGCTCCTCCTTCACCTGAGAACTCCCTCACAAAACTCTGTTAGCTGCCCCTGTTCACTAAGTCCCCACTACACAGGTTACATACAGTCCTGGCACACAGTAGCACGTACAGTTAGTACAAGAGGGTCATATCTGCAGAGCCCAGCCCAGAGAGAATGAAAGCTTCCCTCCTCCAGATTTCAGTAGGAGCCGTTAGTTCCTGAGCAATTATTGTCTGTCTGATAATGCTTCGAATGCTGCTCTCCACAGGCCCCGTGGGCACCGTGCACTCTCGGGGGTTCCCCTCAAGTGAGTGAGACTTTGTACCGGGGCAGATCCACGGCTTGATCCCCCAGTCTGGGCAAAACCATGCTGGTAGAATAGTCCAGCCTTTAGAAAACATGGGTTCTGTATCCCAGAAACCCTTCGGTCAAACGATCCCACATTTGTGTCCCTGACCCCTAGCCGGCCTCCCGAAGCACTCCTCATTTCAAGGCAATGCTAGTACGCATGATGATTTCACAGCACTTAGAAGAGAGTAGCTTTTCAAAGGAAGCTGGTTGGAGCCTCAACTTGACCAGACCTGGCAGCCCAGTATAATTTGTACAGCCCCCAGCCCAGCAGAGCCCTGGTGTAGGGCTGAGCCCTGTAGGCATTGCTACAATTCAGATACTAAAGAGCAATAACTAATTTGATTCTGAAGTCACTCCCACATTATCCACCTGGGACCACTCAGTTGCCTTCCAATGATAAATACCGTTTTACTTGAATGAGTTACCCCAGAGTCCTGTGTTTGGGGAGGGAGGGGGAGAATGTGCAAATATATTTAAATGTTACCTTTCTTTAGCGTTGAGATGCAAATCTCCTCGTTCGGGTCACTCACAGCCCCGTCCGCACACACAGCTGACACCCGGAATCTGTAGGGTGTCTGTGGCCTCAGTCCTTCAATGGTGCAGGACTCGGTTCTCTTTCCCGTCCTTCGCTCCAGCCATTTGGCTTCTCCAGCCTCCTCTCTGTATTCCACCTTGTACTCGCTTATACTGACTCCATCTCCAGTGACACGTGGACTCTCCCAGGTCAGGGTGATGGCAGATGATACTACAGTCGCTGCTACAGGTTTCCCAGGTACGCTGGTAGGAGGCAGCATCTTCACTGTGTCACTCACGTCGCTGCTCTCGCTGAGCCCTGGTTTGCTCACTGCCGCGTATCGGAACTGGTACTGGGTGTTTGGATGGAGCCCTGTTACTGTGAGTGTCTCTTGTGTGTTACTGACATTCACAGCCACCCAGTTCTCCTGCCCGACAAGTCTGTACTCTGCCCGGTAGCCGCATATCTCAGCCCTGCCATAGGCTGCTGGTTTCAGCGTGAGCTGCACACGGTCATGTCGGACTCCACCAATCAGGGGAGGAAGAGGCTTTGATGGAGGCTGGAAGTTGGTGCTGATCAGCTCTCCATCCCCATACAGATAAATGGAAGCGCCTGGATTGGCCTTGTCTGGAACAGAGGCCACAATGAACCGGGTCTTCCCGTTAGATTCATTGGCCTGGGCAAAATGTGAAAAGCACTTTGCAACTTTTCGAGCTTTTTTACGTATTTCCTTGTCCTCAAACCACACTTTGCATTTTGGTTCCTCACTGGCAGAACTGGCTGGTGCAGGATCCTGAGTGTCCTTCGTAGACTGGGTGTGAAGCCAGGCATTTAAATCTGCTAAATATGGCTCCTGGTCATGTAAGGAAGTGAATGTAAAACAAACGACAAAGTCAAGCCCAGGGTCAAGCATTATCTTCTCTAGTTCACACTGGGAGGACACCTTTTCTGCCTTACTTAGGGCACTAAGATTTGTCACATAATTCATCTCTCGCTGCTTTGTCTCTAGAAATTCGTGGAGTTTCTGAGTGTTGAACAGTGACTGGTTTTTGCGTGACAGAATGACCACTAGATCCCCTTCCTCTTTCCCTCCTCCACGGATGGACGGTAAGAGTCCTGCCAGCTCTTTCTGGAAAGTCTGTCTGTGTTGCATGCACAGATCTTTGAAGTGTTGGACTTTCCTCTGCATTTCAGGGAAGGTTCTGGCAATTGGATTCTTCACCAAGTCGTTGCATTGCATGTCCAGTTCTGCCAGCTGCTCCAGGGCCGTTTGAACATCAAAGATCAGTGCTGTACTGATCTCACGCACCATCTGAGCAGCTTTGGAATCCAGTTTGGTCAGTGGGTACAGCCAGACTCTCACTGGTATGGCCTTCTCCCCATTCTCACCCAGCCGCGCTGGGAGGGTGGAGTATGTTTTTATGGCTTCTTGGAAAGTAGCTGGGTTGGTCTCAAGAGCAACATCACCATAAAATTTACAACTAAGTTGTTCAGCTAGTTTTTTTTCCTTGTCATCCAGTTTGAAAGCTCCTTCCCCTTCGATGGAAACCTGGGGTATCTTTTTAATGATAACCTTCAGTTTTCCCTGTATCTCTTGTACGTTCTCAGATGAAGAAACATCCTGATCGAAGACAAAAATCGCCTGTGCCCCGTACAGCACAGCCGTGACCACGTGGGTGGCCGTGCCTTGGTCAAACACATCAGGGTACGAGATATGATGGTGCCCTAAATGGCTCATAGTCAGCTGCTTAAACTGTGTCGTAGTTGAGTACTGGAGAGAAACGCGGGCTTGATGCTTTGATTTCTTGCTATCATTTAAATACTCTGCGGAGCCACCCACTTCCACCAGGCCAGACAGGAAACTGACCTTCAGCGAGGCTGTGACATTCAGGGTAGAGGCCTTGTCATCTGTGGTGTCAGATGCAACAATCTGAAATTCAGTCTTGGACTGCGGCTTTGTGTCTACATGTTGTTGAAGTGTCTCCAGGTCCCATAAAGTGATGCCTAGAACAGGAGAGACAGACACAGGGTCAGTGGCGGAGAGGGTAAGAAGCCTTTCTGTTCTGTAACTGCAAGGTGCAGAACAGAAAACTTCGTGACACTCAGAAACTCCACGAATTTCTTGCAAACAGGGACTGCTAACAGGGAGTTTGGAGAGGGAGTTCTCCAGGTGTAAAAGGAGCTAATATAGGACCCTTGAGGGAAGTGGCTGTCTGTAGTGTGTGTTTGTGTTTGGGGGTTTCTTGCTGTGTGCTGAGCTTGTGTTTGTCTGTCTGGGGTTTGGGGTTTTTTTTTCTCCTCTTCCTCTCCCCCCGCCACGGAGTGTGTGCTGTGGCTGGCAGGTGGAAGCTGTGAGCTTCTGATCAAGGTTTGAAATCTAGAAGCCTCTGCTCATTGGTTGAGCCTTAATCAGGGGGAGGGGCTATCAGGCAGTCAAGGGTTTTATAAAGGAGTGAGTCAGCAACCAGGGAGCTTGTGAACACGGACTGCTAACAGGGAGTTTGGAGAGGGTGTAGGGAAGGGGGTGAGATACACTCGCCATTCCTGAAAATCTTTCACTACACTCCTACCCTTCAAGGAGGCATTTAATAACTGAGGAATCTCTCAGAAGGAACGCAGGTATGGATATTGTGTTGTTACCTGCACAGTGTGTGCCATGTTTGTCTTCCTCCTGGAAGAAAGAAGGGATTTCATCGGCACTAAGTGCAAGCTGGTCTCCATTTTGGAAGAAAAAATTAAAGGACTTGAGGCCTCATTGCATGAGGAGTAACAGTTAATTCGAGGGAAGGGTTTTAAATCGGACTCCTGTGTCTACACGCGGCAAGTTAAATGGGGCGACCGGCATTTTAAAATGGCGACTGGCCACGAATATGCTAATCAAGCGCGGGATATTTAAATCCCGCGCTTGATTTGCAACTTCAGCATGCTTCATTTGCCTCCTTAGTTCAAACTAGGGGGCAAGTGTAGACATACCCATAGTGAGGAGGGCTTTAAACTAGGTTTGTTGGGGGATGGTGACCAAAGCCCTGAGGTGAGGAAGTCGGATACCAAGAAGGAACACAAGGAGGAAGGAGCAACAAAGGAGGACCTCTGATTCAAATGGAGAAGGCAGGGCAATCATCTGGTTATCTAAGGTGTTTGTACCCAAATGCAAGAAGTCTGGGAAACAAACAAGAAGAATTAGAAGCCCTGCCCCTGTCAAAGAACTATGACATGACTGGAATAACGGCGACTTGCTGGGATGACGCGCATGACTGGAGCGCTGTCATGGAAGGCTATAAACTGTTCAGAAAGAACAGGTGGGGGAGAAAAGGAGGAGGAGTTGCACTGTATGTAAGAGAGCTCTATGGTTGCTCGGAACTCCAGTATATAGAAGGAGAAAAGCCTGTTGAGAGTCTATGAGTTAAGTTTAGAGGTGCAAACAACAGCAGTGATGTTGTAGTTGGTGTTTGCTGTAGACAACTGGATCAGGTGGATGAAGGAGATGAGGCTTTCTTTGGACAACTGAGAGAAGCTTCCAGATCGCAGGCCCTGGTTCTCATGAGGGACTTTAATCACCCTGACATCTGTTGGGAGACAAATACAGCAGTACACAGACAATCCAGGAAGTTTTTGGAGAACGTTGGGGATAACTTCCTGGTACAAGTGCTAAAGGAACCAACCAGGGGCCATACACAGCTTGACCTGCTGCTCACAAACAAGGAGGAACTAATAGGGGAAGTAGAGGTGGGTGACAACCTGGGAAGCAGTGATCATGAGATGGTAGATTTCAGGATCCTGACCAAAGGAAGAAAGGGGAGCAGCAAAATACACACCCTGGATTTCAGAAGAGCAGACTGTGACTCCCTCAGAGAACTGATGGGCAGGATCCCCTGGGATGCTAACATGAAGGGGAAAGGAGTCCAGGAGAGCTGGCAGGATTTTAAAGAAGCCTTATTAAAGGCACAGGAAGAAACCATCCTGACGTGCAGTAAGAAAAGCAAATATGGTAGGCGACCAGATTGGCTTACAGGGAGACATCCTTGGTGAGCTTAAACACAAAAAGGAAGCTTACAAGAAGTGGAAACTTGGGGACAGATGACTAGGGAGGAGTATAAATATATTGCTCGAGAACACAGGGGAGTTATCAGGAAGGCAAAAACACAATTGGAATTGCAGCTGGCAAGGGATGTGAAGGATAACAAGAAAGGTTTCTACAGGCATGTTAGCAATAAGAGGGTGATGAGAGAGGGTGTGGGGCCCTTACTGGACGAGGGAGGTAATCTAGTGACAGATAATGTGGGAAAAGCTGAAGTACTCAATGCTTTCTTTGCCTCTGTCTTCACGGACAAGGTCAGCTCCTAGACAAATGCACTAGGCAACGCAGTATGGGATGGAGGTGGACAGCCCTTGGTGAGGAAAGAACAGGTTAGGAACTATTTAGAAAAGCTAAACATACACAAATCCACGGGCCCGGATTTAATGCATCCGAGGGTACTGAGGGAGTTGGCAAATGTCATTGCGGAGCCTTTGGCCATTTTCTTTGAAAACTTGTGGAGACCGGGAGAGATCCCGGATGATTGGTAAAAAGGGGAGCTAAGGCAAGAGGTAGATATGCTGGAGGTCAGGGATAGGGTCCAGAGTGACCTGGACAGATTAGAGGATTGGGCCAAAAGAAAGTGGATGAGGTTCAACAAGGACAAGTGTAGTAGAGCCCTGCCCTTGGGACAGAAGAATCCCAAGCATTGTTACAGGCGGGGGACCGACGGCTAAGTAGCAGTTCTGCAGAAAAGGACCTGGGGGTTACAGTGGATGAGAAGCTGGATATGAGTGAACAGGGCGCCCTTGTAGCCAAGAAGGCTAATGGCATATTATGGTGCATTAGGAGGAGCATTGCCAGCAGATCCAGAGAAGTGGTTATTCCCCTTTATTCGGCTCTGGTGAGGCCACACCTGGAGTATTGTGTCCAGTTCTGGGCCCCCCACTATAGAAAGGCTGTGGATGCATTGGAGAGGGTCCAGCGGAGGGCAACCAAAATGATTAGGAGGCTGGAGCACAGGACCTACGAGGAGAGGCTGGGGGATTTGGGTTTGTTTAGTCTGCAGAAGAGAAGAGTGAGGAGGGATTTGAGAGCAGCCTTCAACTTCCTGAAGGGAGGTTCCAAAGAGGACAGAGAAAGGCTCTTCACAGTGGTGACAGATGGCAGAACAAGGAGCAACAGTCTCAAGTTACAGTGGGAGAGGTCCAGGTTGGATATTAGGAAAAACTATTTCCCTAGGAGGGTGGTGAAGCACTGGAATGGCTTACCTAGGGAGGTGGTGGAATCTCCATCCGTAGGGCTATGTCTACACTGGCGTGATCTTGCGCAAAAACTCTTTAGCGCAAGAGTTCTTGCGTTAAAGTATTTGTGCAAGAGAGCGTCTACACTGGCATGTGCTTTTGCGTAAGAGATGTGCTTTTGTGCAAGAGCATCCATGCCAGTGTAGACTCTCTCTTGCGCAAGAAAGCTCTGATGGCCATTATAACCATAGGGCTTTCTTGCCCAAGAAATTCATGTTGCCTGTCTACACTGGCGTCTTCTGGAAGAGCTCTTGCGCAAGAGGGCTTATTCCTGAGCGGGAGCGTCAGAGTTCTGGCGCAAGAAGCCCTGATTTTATACATTAGAACGTCAGTTTACTTGTGCAAGAACACGCGGCCAGTGTAGACAGGCAGCAAGTTTTACGCAAGAGCGGCTGCTTTTGCGCGAGATCGCGCCAGCGTAGACACAGCCTAGAGGTGTTTAAGTCTCCGCTTGACAGAGCCCTGGCTGGGTTGATCTAGTTGGGATTGGTCCTGCCTTGGGCAGGAGGCTGGACTCAATGACCTCCTGAGGTCTCTTCCAGCTCTCTGATTCTATGAATAAGAGCTGAGTGTCCCTGAATAAAGAGTCGGGTCTGGTAACAGGGTTCAGTCCTTGTGTCTGTAAGGGTATGTCTACACTTGATTCCTCCTTCGAGGGAGGAATGCAAATGTAGACATTCAAAATTGCAAATAAAGCAGGGATTTAAGTATCCTGAGCTTCATCTGCATAATCACAGACTGCTGGTTTTCTGGAAGAGCGGCTTTCGAGATAACAAACTCGGTTCCTGCTGGGTTATTTTGAGAGAAAACCCTTCCCTCGAAATAACCCTTAAACCTCATTTTTTGGGGGTTATTTCGAGGGAAGGGTTTTCTCTCAAAATAACCCTGTGGGGACCGAGTTTGTTATCTCGAAAGCCGCTCTTCCAGTAAAGCGGCACTCCTCTATTATGCAGATGAAGCGCAGGATATTTAAATCCCTGCTTCATTTGCAATTTCGGACATCTACATTTGCATTCCTCCCTCGAAGGAGGAATCAAGTGTAGACACACCCTAACAGAGAGGTGGCCGTGTTAGTCTGAACTGGGTAAAACACAAAAAGCAGTCATGTCGCACCTTAAAGACTAACAAGATGGTTTATTAGGTGATGAGTTTTCGTGGGCCAGACCCACTTCTTCAGATCATATTCTGAAAGAGGATTGGCATGACCATATATAACAAAGGAATCCAATGAAGAATATATTCAAAGAGACTTTAACACCAGATTACAGAGAAAGACTTCAGAATTTGTATTTATGCTAAAATTCCACATGTTGCGAATGGACCTTAATTTAGATGCTAATTACCTTACACATTACAAAGACAGGCTCCCCACCTCTTGATGTTCATAGTAACTCCAGATTAGCCACTTCATTGACTCTTAAAATAAGCTATTTCCTCCTTCCTTGTCTCTTCCTCATCCCCTCGCCCCTACCTTCTATTCTCTGTAGCTGATTTGTTTACTTCCTCATTGTATCCCTTGGCTGTATAATGGTCATGCCATTTCACTTTCAGAATATGATCTGAAGAAAGTGGGTCTCCCGATGAAAGCTCATCACCTAATAAACCATCTTGTTAGTCTTTAAAGTGCTCCTTGTGTCTGTGTGAGAGTAACGACAGTTACTTGTGTCTGTGTGAGCGTAACCATCGTTTAGCATTCGCTTACAAGTCTGATAAATGCACAAAGCCTGATTCTGCACACTTACAAAGAAAATGACATTTCACCTTTGCCTGCTTCACCGAGAGGAGTTTCACCAGCTGCTAACAAGATTGTTACATGTACCTGCACTTATAAGAACAGTCAGGCGGTGTCGGAGCAAAGGCCCATCCAGCCCAGTGTCCTGTCTGCCCACAGTGGCCAATGCCAGGTGCCCAGAGGGAGTGACCAGAACAGGCAGGTGTCCAGTGATCCCTGCCCTGTCGCCTCAGGCCACTCCCCACTGGAAACAGCAACACGCATCTGCCCCCTTCCCTGCAGTAGCAGTGGGACATGAAGGCACTGGGCCACCCCCAAGCCCCAAGCAGTCATTTATGCTTAGGGTGACCACATGTCCCTTTTTTCCGGGACAGTCCCAGATTTAAGGGTTCTGTCCCGGTGTCACAGTAAAGGCGGCAAATGTCCCGGAGAACCCAGAGGGATCTGGCTACAAATGGCACCGCTTTCCCGGGACACCCTCCCAGACACCCAGCACTAGCACGGCGCAGCAGCAACGTCCCGCCCCCACCCAGCACGTAAGCAGCTCCCTTGCTGCTTTGCATGGGCACCCAGGACCGCTGCTGGTGGCGCGCAGTGTCTGGAGCACCAAGCTCCCCTGCAGCAGGCACTGCTGTCTGGCACACCCCCACGCCCCGGTGGCCCTTCCTTCCTACTGCGGGACTGCCAGCCTGGCCATGCCACCTCCTCCATCCCCAGGCGGCTGCCGCCGGAGGGGGAGGGGCGCTGGTTGGGGGATAAACCCAGTGAGCCGCTCCTGGGAGCTGCCGCCGGAGTCCTGGCAGAGACCGCGCAGAGCCCGGCTGGAGCGCTGCAGAGCAGGAAGTGTTCCGACTCTGCCGGCGCGCTCTGTGCGCGGCCCTTTCTCCCCCCACCCCGTCCCACCCCGCGGGGGGAGCGGCAGTGCACAGGCCTGCTCACACAGCCACACTCCGCAAGCCAGGTCTGGGACTCCTGCTCATGGGAGCCAAAGCTGGTGTGAGGACCACAGTAAAATTAGCACCGCGCAGCCCAGCTCCAAGCCCGGCAAGCGGTCCTGCCCTGGAAGCAGCGGGGGCCGGGGCTGCAGGGACTTCTGGAGCCCGACCACAGACTCCAGCCCCGCAAACTGGAAGACAGAAGGTGGGGGAGGGGCAGGGGGAAAACTAGGGAAAAGGGGGGTGGGAGAGGAAGGGGCTTGTGCTGAGAGGTGGGGGGCAGGTCAGGAGAAGAAAGGGGCAGGCACCAAGGGACAGGGTGGAGGAGAGACAAATGCCAGGGGGCCAAGTGGAGACAATGAGGAAAAGGGCAGGAGGAGGAAGGGGAGGTGTCAATGGGAGGGGGGACAGGGTGATGCTGGGAGGGGAGGGGCATTGGAGGCAAGAGGGAGGAGGGGAGGTGCTGAGAGAAGGGTTGAAAGAAGGGGTGGGCATGAGGAAGGTGGGGATGGAGCAAGTCATGTGTGAGAGCATAGAGGGGCATGAGGGGAACGGGGGCAGAGGGTGGAGAGGGGGTGGGCATCAGGGAAAAAGGGGGCAAAGGGGGCAGGGGCAGTGAGGGAAGGGGGAGGCACCAGGAGGGGGCAGGGCTAAGGGAAGGTGAAGGTGCCAGGGGATTCTGGGGGTGAAGCAGAAGGGCAGACACCTGCAGGGGAGGGACCGGCACCAGAGGAGAGAGGCAGGGCAGGTGTGTAGAGGAAGGTTTTAGGAGAGGGGATGAGGAGAGGTGGCTCACATGATCAGAGTGGGGCTACTGGAGGAGTGGGCACAGGGGGCAGAGAAGGGCTGGTGCAGGGGGGCAGGTCCCAGGAGGGCTGAGGGCAATGAGTCAGGACAGCAGAGGAGGGTGAGGAGTTGGGGGGCAGCAGGCACCAGGGGAGCTGATGGAGCAAGGGGAGGAGACACGGCAGCAGAAGGAAAAGGTCGAGGTTGATAAGATATTTATTAATAACTTGGGTGCCACAGTGGCACATGCAAACAAGCCCATGAACTCAGTACCGGTGCACAACACAAAATTCATTCTGCTCATGGGAGGAAACTCTTACAGGGAACACTTCCCTCAGCCTCTCCGCCCCCCCCCCCGAGTTAACGTGACACACATTGGGTTAATGCAATTGCAGGATAGTTGCACGAGGGGGGTTCAGTGGGGGCCAAACTCATCCCTATTGGTAGGAGGATGGTGGGAAAAGTTCGTAGAGGGGGTCACAAGACACCTTTTACTTCTGGTCATGTGTCCATCTTGACCCTGAGAGTGTTACCTCCAAAGGCCTGGTTAACGGGGGTCAGGGGCATGGTTAACAGAGGTCACGGGGTGTGGCTAATGTGTCCCTAATTTTGGTTCAGAAAATATGGTCACCAGGGAATGCCCCCTCCCCGAGGTAAGATTTAGTTTGGAGTTTTTATCGTACAAATCACAGGTCACAGGCTCTGTCTTAGTCCTTATTGCCTGTGACCTGTCCATGGCTTTTACTCGTGAGGTGTTTTAGCAGGTTTTATGTCCCCTCCCTTTGGGGTCTTGTATTTTACTTTATATACATTTATTTATAGCGTTTTAAAAGAATGTTGTAAGTCACCTCGAATATTTTCAGTGGAGAGGTGGGGTAAAAATAGTTTAAATAAATAAATACAACTACCCAGGACTAACTTGTAGCTTTAACCAGAACCATCGGGTCTGGGTGTTAGAGACGCAGGGCCCTTCTGCCTCTGTGCCCCACCAGGGCTGACCCCTTCTCCCCTGGTCACTGTCCTGTGCCCTGTCTGCAGCCTGTCCCTGTGACAGTGTTCCCACACCCCTCCCCTGGCAGCTCCTCATTCCTTTCCTTTCCCCTTCTGGGTCGTGTCTCTCTCCTCCCCTCCTCCTGGCTCTGTCTGTGTCTGCCTGTCCGGCTCTCTTGGCCTCTGGTTCATTCTGCCTTCTCCCGTCCAGTCTCATCACCGCTGTGACCTGGATTTTCAGTGTCCCCTTGGACCAGTCCTGGCTGCGACGTTGGGGTGACATTTACGGTGTCCTGGGGCTGGTTGAGACCGGTCTCAGCCATGGTGCTACGCATCAGTAAAATGGCACAGAAGGGAACACTGGGGAGGGGCTATAAACGCAGGCCTGGGATGGAGCGTTCCCGTCACCTGGCTCTGCTGCTGGGCCCTGCTCTGCTCTTGTCCCCCCAGTGCCTGCGGAGGTCACTGGAGTTGTTCCTGCTGGAACCCAATGGGACGGGAAGCAAAGTTTGACACAACGGTGTCTCCGCAGCAGGTCACGTGGCCGTAGCCAGCGAGCCAGGCCCAGCACACGGAGCAGGACTGAGCGCCCGGCACAGGGACGCCTGCTTTCACCTGGACTGGACCAGGCTCCTCCATTCGTGCAAACCCCTGGCTGGTGCGGCAGCAGGTTGGTTCTGCATTTCCCTGGAACCCTGAGCAGCGCCTGTGCTGGGTGCGCCCTGGGAGGAGTTTGCTCTCGGGCTGTGCGGTGCTGGGCCCTGGCTGACACTCAGGACTGAGGGAAGGGCCCTAAGTCTCACGGCCAATTCCAGGGTCCCTGTGGGGTGGGAGCCTTGCAGTGACTGTGGCTGCAGTTCGCAGTGGGAGTGGAGATGCCGAGTGTTTGTCCAGCCGTACTAGTGAGCCCTGTGGTGCCAACCGGGGCTCTGCTAAGGCCTGGCCTGTGAGGCTGGAGGGGGAGG
This sequence comes from Pelochelys cantorii, assembly GCA_032595735.1. Lineage (NCBI taxonomy): Eukaryota > Metazoa > Chordata > Testudines > Trionychidae > Pelochelys > Pelochelys cantorii. The sequence continues at coordinate 262,750,597 of CM064327.1, read as the reverse complement.
CTGGCATGTGCCCTGCATAGGACGGAGCCAGTGCCCGCTGGAGAGTCCACTGGGGCATGTCGGTGAGAGAGCCCCTCAGGAGACAGGGGGTTGGGGGAGGGTCCGGGAGAACGTGGGACCTGGCCCCAGAGCCCAGCACAATCCGGCTTCAGTCCACCCGAGCTCCTGGGCTCGGTGCAGGGGTACGAGGAGACGGTTACTGGCCGGTGACATGCAGGGGCTCAGATGAGCAGCTCTGAGGGTCCCGCCTGCCCTTAACATCTCTGAGGGTGCATCTACACTGCCACCCTAGTTCAAATGAGTGTAGACATACCCTGAGTGTGCAGGAGGGGTCGGACTCTTCTTCCCCCCAGCTGCACATCTTGTGACCTCCGGAATGAGCCCCCTTGTCCAGAGAGCAGCTCTGGGGCAGCCTCAAGATAGAGGGGGGTGGGGGGTTCATCCTGAGCAAGGTGACTACTGGGTGCAGAAAAGAGCTAGGTATGTTCCTGGAGCACAGGTCCATCAGCGGCTAATAGCCAGGAGGGGCAGGGACCCAGCCCCACACTCTGAATGACCCTGAAACTCCGGTTGCCCAAGGCTGGGAGTGGGCAGTGGGATGGATCACAACAATTGGTCTGACATGCTCCTTCCTCCTGGAGCACCTGGCATTGGCCACTGGGCGGGATGGGCCTTTCCTCTGGCCAGCCTGGCCGCTCTTTGGGGGTAAACATACAAAATCGTATTGCTGCGGGGACAGCTCTGGCCCCAGAAGGGGTCTTGGCTGAAGGGGTGGGCTGGGGGGCCAGCTGCTCCCAGACAGCCCTTCGGCCCTGCATCTAGCAGCCCAAGGCTCCTGCTACTGCCATGGTAGTGGTGGCCAGGAGCCCCAGGCTTCTTTAAGGCCCCCCGGCAGCTGCCCCTTTTGCCCTCCCCCATCAACGGCCATGCCACAGCAAGCACTTTAACATCAGCTGTGTCTGGGCTGGTGCTGGCCGCCACTTCTCACCAGTGCTGCACTGGGCCATCCAGCCCATCCCCCTGCCGCTCTCACGTTATTAGAGTCCTGAACACCAGGGAGGGGATGTTTAGAGTCCCTTGGCTGGTGGGCGGGGATACCAGGGGGCAGCCACCCCAGGAAAAGGTCCGGAGGAAATAGCCCCTCCCACGGGGGCAGCGGGTGGTTCCATGTCATCAGGAACACGCGATGTTTTCATCTCTGTGACCTGGAACGAGGGGCAGCAGGTCACCTGCCCAGGGCACGTCCCCCTGCCCCAGTCGGTCACCTCACTCCCAGACACGGGGCATGCGCGGGGTCGTTCCCATGGCACCCATCCCCAAGCCACCCCCAGCCCAGCTTGGTCCCAGGGATGACGGGTGGGACCGTGGCCCTTTCCTCTTTTCCCTCCGGGCCTCAGGGCTGCCCTCGGGTTACCTGGGATGAGGGTGTCCTTGCGGCAGTCGTACAGCATCCCCAGCTGGAAAGGGCGGCCCAGGGCCGGCATCACAATCGTGTCTCCTGACACAGGCATGGCCAATGTCGAAACGCTCTCCTTGGTGTCGGCCTGCAAGAAATAACTCGCGTCACACCGACGCCCTCCTGGGCCAGAGTCCAATCCCTTCCCCTGGCTGAGGGCTCCAGCCATCTGTGACTGGGGGCGTTGGGTTCATCCCACCGGCCATGTGGGGGTGTGACTGTGGGTCTGTGTCACGCTCAGGGGCATCTTGCGCAGGGCTCAGAACCCGATTCCCAGTGGGAACTCGCCCTTGTAGAGCCCAGCCACAGGGCTGGGTTCACTCCTGTGTGCGTCACTGTCACGACTGTGAGACGCCGAGGATCCCACTAGCCAGTGTGAACAGAGCTCTGGGCGGGAGGTGCCAGCCCTGTGGGTGAGCTCAGCTGGGGGGTGCTGGGGCAAGTGGAGTTAAGGGGAAGCTGGACAAGGAAGAGAAGGTGATGGCTGGACAGGGTGAGCCTGGCTGACACTGCAGACCATGGCCTGAGGCTCCACCTGGGGTTTTCCTTGATACCCCTGCAAAGGAAGGGCGAAATTCCCTGCCCTCCCGCCCCAGACAAGGTCACATTTCACACCCACCTTTGCAGAGGTGTCAAGAATCAGACACCTATCAAGTAGGATCCCTGCACAGCCTCAGCAGGGCCCTGCTAAGACTTTCCACCCCCCACCCCGTGAGCAGCGTGAGTTTTCTCTTGTGCAATACTGAGGTCATGGGCGCTTCTTCAGACGGGTGCTGCAGTGGCCCCAAGTCACTGAGATGCGTGTGTGTGTATTTCAATGGTGCGGACGAGAGAACGCTAACCCACGGAAGAGTTGACACGGGGCTTGCTCTGCCCTGCCCACGGCTCCACAGACGTCACCGGAGGCCCTGTCCCGGGAGCGTGGGGGACACCACAGAGCCGTTCCATTGGCTTGAAGCAAGATGGGGAGTCCCCCTACCTGCACTGGGGGAAGGCCCACGCAGGGAAGGGAGATCCCTGCCTCTACGGCACCTTTGTGCCACCGGAGCACAAAAGGGTCTCGGGCAAGAGAGACTCAAGGCTATCCTTCCTCGGGTGGTCTTGTCGGGAAGCTCCTCGGGCTACCCAGAGCCCTGCCAAGTGAGCGCCAGGCTTTGTAAATGTACATTCGTCTGACTTGGGCAACTCAGCACCGCGTCGAATGCGGGGAAGAGAAGAGCGAGGCGGCCGCCATGCTGAGCTAGCTGGTGGGCAGAATGTAAGAGCGGGAAGCACAGCGCTATGCGCGCAGGCGCTCTGCCGTGCCAGGTAGTCGTACGCACTGCGAACAGGAACAGCTAACAGGGAGTTTGGAGAGGGAGTTCTCCAGGTAAAAGAGGAGTAAAAACGGGACCCTTGTGGTAAGTGGCTGTCTGGAGTGTGTGTTTGTGTGGGGGGGAGTTATTTGCTGTGTGCTGAGCTTGTGTTTGTGTATTTGTTTGTTTGTTTGAAGGAGCTTCTAAAAGGTTTGAAATCTAGAAGCCTCTGTTAATTGGCTGAGCCTCAGTCAGGGGAAAGGGCTACCAGGGCTTTATAAGCCTGTGACTCAGCGACCAGGGAGCTTGTGAACAGGAACAGCTAACAGGGAGTTTGGAGAGGGAGGTTAGAGGGCACGAGGGACTTCTGACCTTCTTTAAAACATAACTCTTGTAGTAATCTATATTCCAGAGGTTTAAAAAGAATCCCAGTTTCTGCTTAAACTTATTAATTAGGAAAATGGAGACAGAAGCCCAGCAGCAGAGTGGGGGCTATCCTGTTTATTGCGTTGAATGTAACATGTATGATTACCTGCCCTGTGGGCGGGTGGCATATGTGTGCACCCGTTGCAAGGAGCTCCTGACCCTCAGAGACTGGGTTCGGGCTTTGGAGGCCAGGGTGGCTGAATTGGAGGAGCTAAGGGAGGCAGAGAGATATGTTGATGAGACTTTCCGGGACACTGTAGTACTGTCCCACCTCCAGTCTGAGAGTCTCAGTGCTCTTAAGGAGGATGAAAGTCTCAAGGGAACAGAGCATTCAATGGGAGCAGAGGGAAACCATCCCGTAGCTGGGACCCTCCTCCCAGACGATGTTGCGGTATCCTCTCACACTGAGGATACCTCTGAGGGGGAGGGAATGCCAGTTGTTAGGAAGAGGCAGGTGTTAGTAGTGGGTGATTCGATCGTTAGAAACATAGATAGTTGGGTTTGTGATGACCGGGAGAACCATATGGTCACTTGCCTGCCTGGTGCAAAGGTTGCGGATCTCTCGAGGCATCTAGATAGACTTATGTGTAGTGCTGGGGAGGAGCCGGTGGTCGTGGTACATGTAGGTACCAATGACATAGGGAAGGGTAGGAGAGATGTCCTGGAGGCTGCTAGGAAAGAGACTGAAATCCAAGACCTCTATGGTGGCATTCTCGGAAATGCTTCCAGTTCCACGTGCAGGGCCGGGTAGGCAGGCAGAGCTTCAGAGTCTCAATGCATGGATGAGACGATGGTGTAGGGAAGAGGGGTTTGGATTTATTAGGAACTGGGGACATTTTTGGGAGAGGGGGAGCCTATACAGGAAGGATGGGCTCCACCTAAACCAGGGTGGAACCAGACTGCTGGCACTAAACATTAAAAAGGCCGTAGAGCAGTTTTTAAACTAAGAGAGAGGGGAAAGCCGATTGGTGCGGAGATGCACCTAAATCGGAGGGAGACTTCTCTTAGAGGAGAATCCATTGATAGAGAGTCTCTAAGCTGTAGTCAGAAAGAGAGGAGGGGAGAGGGCAAACCATGGGCCAGAGCAGACAAACAACCGCATACAAAGGAATCCAATGCATCAGGGAAGGGCAGACAAATAAGCAGTGGCAAATTTTTAAAGTGCTTCTACACAAATGCTAGGAGTCTGACTAATAAGATGGGTGAACTAGAGTACCTAGTATTAAAGGAGGAGATTGACATAATAGGCATCACTGAAACCTGGTGGAATGAGGAAAATCTGTGGGACACAATCATACCGGGATATAAAATATATTGAAAGGATAGAGCAGGCCGGGTGGGTGGCGGAGTGGCACTGTATGTGAAAGATAATGTAGAATCAAATGAAATAAAAATATTAAGTGAATCAACATGTTCAATAGAATCGCTATGGATAGTAATTCCATGCTCCAATAATAAGAAATTAGCAGTAGGGATATATTACCGACCACCTGACCAGGACAGCGATACTGACATTGAAATGCTGAGGGAGATTAGAGAGGCTACCAAAATAAAGAACTCTAAAATAATGGGGGATTTTAATTACCCCCATATTGACTGGGTACATGTCACCTCAGGAAGAGAAGCAGAGATAAAATTTCTCAATGGCCTAAATGACTGCTTCTTGGAGCAGCTGGTACAGGAACCCACAAGGGGAGTGGCAATTCTCGATTTAGTCCTGAGTGGAGCGCAGGATCAGGTCCAGGAAATAACCGTTACAGGACCGCTTGGGAATAGTGACCATAATATAATAACATTCAACATTCCTGTGGTGGGTAGAACACCTCAGCAGTCCAGCACCCTGGCATTTAATTTCAAAAAGGGGAATTACACAAAAATGAGGAGGTTAGTTAAACAGAAATTAAAAGGCACAGTGACTACAGCCAAATCCCTGCAAGCTGCATGGAAACTTTTTAAAGACACCATAATAGAGGCCCAACTTAAATGTATACCCCAAATTAAAAAACATAGCAAGAGACCTAAAAAGTGTCACCGTGGCTTAACCACCATGTAAAAGAAGCAGTGAGGGACAAAAAGGCATCTTTTAAGAAGTGGAAGTCCAATCCTAGTGAGATAAATAGAAAGGAACATAAACACTGTCAAATCAAGTGTAAAAATGTAATAAGAAAAGCAAAAAAAATTTTGAGGAACAGCTAGCCAAAAACTCAAAAAGAAATAACAAAATGTTTTTTAAGTACATTAGAAGCAGGAAGCCTGCTAAAAAACCTGTGGGTCCCCGAGACGATCGAACTATAAAAGGCGCAATCAAGGACGATAAAGCCATTGCGGAGAAACTAAATGATTTCTTTGCTTCAGTCTTCACAGCTGAGGACGTTGGGGAGATTCCCAAATCTGCACCGTCCTTTGTGGGTGATGAATCTGAGGAACTGTCCCGGATTGAAGTGTCGTTAGAGGAGGTTTTGGAACAAATAGAAAAACTTAATGTTAACAAATCTCCGGGACCGGATGGCATTCATCCAAGGGTTCTAAAAGAACTCAAATGGGAAATTGCTGAACTATTATCTGTGGTTTGTAACCTATCCCTTAAATCGGCTTCCATACCTAATGACTGGAAGGTAGCCAACGTGACACCAATATTTAAAAAGGGCTCCAGAGGCAATCCGGGCAATTACAGACCAGTAAGTCTAACTTCAGTACCGGGCAAATTAGTCGAAACAACAGTAAAGAATAAAATTGTGAAGCATGTAGAAGAACATAATTTGTTGGACAAAAGTCATCATGGTTTCTGTAAAGGGAAATCCTGTCTTACTAATCTATTAGAGTTCTTTGAAGGGGTTAACAAACATGCGGACAAGGGGGATCCAGTAGATATAGTATACTTAGATTTTCAGAAAGCCTTTGACAAGGTCCCTCACCAAAGGCTCTTGTGTAAATTACATGGCCCTGGGATAAGAGGGAAGGTCCTTTCTTGGACTGAGAACTGGTTAAAAGACAGGAAACAAAGGGTAGGAATAAATGGTAAATTTTCAGAATGGAGAGGGATAACTAGCGGTGTCCCCCAAGGGTCGGTCCTAGGACCAATCCTGTTCAACTTATTCATAAATGATCTGGAGAAAGGGGTAAGCAGTGAGGTGGTAAAGTTTGTGGATGATACTAAACTGTTCAAGATAGTCAAGACAGAAGCAGACTGTGAGGGACTCCAAGAACATCTCACCAAACTGAGTGATTGGGCAACAAAATGGCAAATGAAATTTAATGTGGATAAGTGTAAAGTAATGCACATCGGGAAAAATAACCCCAACTATACGTACAGTATGATGGGGGCTAATCTGGCTACGACAAATCAGGAAAGAGATCTTGGAGTTATCGTGGACAGTTCTCTGAAAACTTCCACGCAGTGTGCAGTGGCGGTCAAAAAGGCAAATAGGATGCTAGGAATTATTAAGAAAGGGATAGAAAATAAGACCCAGAATATCTTACTGCCCCTGTATAAAACTATGGTACGCCCACATCTTGAATACTGTGTACAGATGTGGTCTCCTCACCTCAAAAAAGATATTTTGGCCTTGGAAAGGGTTCAGAAAAGGGCAACTAAAATGATGAGGGGTTTTGAACGGGTCCCATATGAGGAGAGGTTAAAGCGACTGGGACTTTTCAGTTTAGAAAAGAGGAGACTGAGGGGGGATATGATAGAGGTCTATAAAATCATGAGTGGTGTGGAGAGGGCCGATAAAGAAAAGTTATTTATTAGTTCCCTAAATAGAAGAACTAGAGGACACCAAATGAAATTAATGGGTAGCAGGTTTAAAACTAATAAAAGAAAGTTCTTCTTCACACAGCGTGTAGTCAGCCTGTGGAACTCCTTGCCAGAGGAGGCTGTGAAGGCTCGGACTATAACAGAGTTTAAAGAGAAGCTAGATAATTTCATGGAGGTTAGGTCCATAAAAGGCTATTAGCCAGGGGATAGAAATGGTGTCCTTGGCCTCTGTTTGTCAGAGGCTGGAGAGGGATGGCAGGAGACAAATCGCTTGATCATTGTCCTCGGTCCACCCTCTCTGGGGCGCCTGGTGCTGGCCGCTGTCGGCAGACAGGATACTGGGCTGCATGGACCTTTGGTCTGACCCAGTACAGCCGTTCTTATGTTCTTATGATGTCATGGGGCAGTGGCGGTGACTGAACACACTGCTAGCAACACCTCTTGACAGATTGGGCCGAGGGCCCCTAGCCCAGCCCTCGGAGCCAGGCTTGCAGACCCTGCACCTAGGCAGCATGCCAAAGGCCCCTCCTTGGAATGCAGGTATCTGGAAAATGCCTCCCGCGCCCACGTGGGTCGCAAACCCAGCGCCAAACACATGGAGTCCGTGCATTCGGCCAGTCAAGTGTGTAATCGGTGTTGCGCAGCTGGGCTCCCTTTACCAGCGCCCTGCTGAGTGGGCTGCCCAGCGCCCTTCCCCCAGCCCTTTCCCAGGGGTGGCATGCAGGTGTGGCTCCTGGCTAGCAGGCGAGAGGCTGCCCTGTGCCTCTGGGGTCACCTCCATGCTGTTGCCTCTGACGCTGCTGGGTGTCTCCTTGTGCAGGGAGCAGTTTGCCCAACCCTCCCCTTCGCATGGCCGCGTGGCCACGCCGCATGGTGCTGCACAAATAGCAGAGACACGCACCGGCACAGCCAGGCGGCATCCGGCGCAGGGCCATAGGCATCCGGCGAGGCTTTCCCTCCCCAAACCGCCAGCCTGGCCCCGCCCACACTCTGCCCCCAGAGCGCCTGCCGGGGGCCGAGTGTTGCTGCCCCAGCACCCGCCCGCCCTGGTGCTCTGGGCCGGGGAGGCTGGAACCGTGCGGCCCCCTCCCTTCCCTGGTGCGCCGTGCCCCCTCGCCTCTCTTCCCCTCCCTGGTGCTCCAGGGAGGCTGGGGCATGCCCAGTGCACTGTCCTGCCTCCTCCCCTCCTGGGAGGTGGGCACACACGGCACACTGCCCCACCTTCTCCCCTCCCTGTGGGGGCGTGGGGACTCAGCAGAGAGGTGGGGCTGGGGTCCTGCCTCCCCCAGCCCTAGCTGCACCAACTGCCCGTGGGCAGGGCACTCCTTTCCCCCTCTGCAGCAGTGCCAGGAGCTTGTGGCATGTTGCTGCAGGAGTCAACATCTCCTCCCTTCCTGCCCGCCTGCCACTAGCTGGGTCCCTGCCCTGGTTACCACCCCTCAGTGTCTGAGCCACGTGGCTGTGGCCCCCAGAGCAGCCACCCACCTGCCACACAGCCCTGGTCCCTGGCAGCAGCTGCCTGCCATGTGGCCCTGCCCCCTGGAGAAGCTGCCCATCTGCCTCGTGGCCACGGCAGCAGCTGCCTGCCAGGCAGTCCAAGCCCCTGGAAAAGCCACCTGCCTGCCACACAGCCCCGGCCCCCAGCAACAGCCGCCCACCATGTGGCCTAGGGCCAGGACCGCATGGTGGCTGGCGGCTGGCAGAGCTGGAGCCTGGGTGGTGGTGCGGCTGCTCCTGGGGCTGGGGCCACTGGGACAGCCTCACCATGGCCCGGCCCCAGCCCCCAGAGCAGCCGCTCCGCAGCCTGGCTCCAGCTCCGGCAGGCACCTGTCATGTGGCCCTCCACGCGGCTCGCCCAGGACCAGCCAGGCAGCCCCCACACGGCCCTCGCTGCAGCTCCAGCCCTGGGTCAGCAGGGACAGCAAAGAACTGACCCGCGGAGCCCCCCCCTCGCCCAGCAGCAGCTCACCGGCATCCACTGGCACGCGGCGGGGGGTAAATTCCCTGTGTGCACCCATGCAAGCGTGCCCCCTCGAAGGGACTTAGGTCCCTAGATAGAAACCCACAGCAGCCCGGCAGCAGCGGAGAGACCCTGCGACTGAATTGATGCGTCGCCCTGCAAGGGGCTGATCTGCTGAGTCGGGGGCGGGGGGGGGGCAGGTTTCGGTCAAACCGTTCCACTGGAAAAGTTGTGGCAGTGGCAGGTGCCAGGGTTTCAAATGGAGGCACGAAAGGAGACGAGTTTTAACACGGTATCGGTGAGCGCGGCCTGCAGTTACTTCCAGGGGTCCTCTGTCCGATGCGGGTCCTTGGGCGGGGCAGCAGGGTGGTCCGTGGCGCCTCCTTGTGGCTCCTCTGGGGAATTAGCTGGGATGCCCCGTCCTGTGATTACTCGGCTGTTGTTCCCCTCAGCCATGGCACCCGGAGCAGCGGCACTTTCCTCGCCAGGGCTCGGCCCTCTGGCCACGTCACACTGAAGTTCTCCCCCTTCCAGGCTATCACGGACCCTTTAAGGAAAACTTTCCCTGGCGGCCTGCTCCTGGTCTGGTCCACCCTCTTCCCCAAGTTCCAATCCAGGGACCCTCAGCCCAGCAGCTCTGGGCTTTTCAGCCCTGGTCACTCCTTCCCTGGGTGGCTTCCTCCTCCTTCATCACAGCTTCCTGCGCTACCAGGGAGTGCACCTGCCGGCCAGCGGCCTGCCGGTTCTCTCCCTTTGTAGTCCGACCCAGCTCCTCCCTCAGCGGGACTCCATCCGCAGACAGGGCCTAGCACTGCCCGGGTTCCTCCAGCCTTCAGGCCTGGCGTGGGGGCCGACCTGAAACGAGGGTTTTGTAAAACTGAAACTTTCTCCGAGAAAAACGGATTTTGCTGAAATTTAATATTTTTTCCATCAGGAAAATGAAACAAAAATATTTCTGTTTGGCTTTCCTCGGCCGGAATTGAACGGTCCAGATTGCTGGACTCACACAAAGCGTTCGGTTTCGGCTCAGCCTGGTGTCAGTCTGTGTGCGTCTGAGCTCTGCCCGGGCCTCGTGGGGGTTGTTGTTTTGGTGCCTCCTGCCCCCCCACTCTCCCTTAAGGGCTGAACTCCCTGGCTGGCCTCCATCTCCCATGATGCATTGTGCTCTCCCCTCTGGCAGGATAGCCAAGGTGCCCAAAGGAGACATGGTCTCCCGGGAAACCCGGCCCAGAAGTGAGACCGGGGGAACGAGAGGTCAGCTTACAGCCTCGGAGAGGTCCCACGGCAGTAAGGACGTGGGCAGAGCCCTGTCAAGTGGAGCCGAAACAAAACGTTTTCATTTGTTCCCAGAAACCTAAAAGAAGCGTTTTGATCTGGGAACGTTCCAAGTGAAACCTTTTGGAACCTTCCACTGGGTGACAAGTCTTGCTGCTTTGGCCTTGTCCTCATTCAGGATGAAAACGACAAATCAAAAAACGTCCACCTGTTGTTCTGGCAGGGTCTAGGGCTCCTTTGAGCGGTGTGTGCTAGTCTGAGGGGAGCTTGCGTCTGGCGAGGCGTTTGGGGAGCTGGAGGGTTGGCTGAGGGCCACAAGAGGTGCTTCAGGAAGTTTTCTGTCACGATGCGGCTGGAACCGGTCACTGCACACTCAAAGGACCTCCCACGAGACAATTAAGACAAAGACACAACATTACCTGAGGTGGCGCTTTTCCCAGAACAATCACTCTGTATCCGACCTCTCAATCCTCATCCAAAAGGAAACCTTCACAGCTCCCTCCAAAGACGAGTCTGGGCGTTTATACTTGTAACTGGGCTAACGAACAGGGCCTGAGCAGAGACACTGAATTAATGGCTGATCACAACAATCTGCAACTCACTAATCCACCTCCTCCAGCTGCCTTTTTTCTTGCTCCCTTCCTAGCCTTGCCAACCCGCCTGGTTTGCCAGGAATCTGCCCGAATCAGGCTTAATCTCTGGTATGCAACTGAAGCCAAATGGGGATATTTTAGGCTGCTTAGGCTCTGTCTAGACTGCGGCACTATTTCAGGATACCGGAGATATGCTAAAATAGCTATTGTGTGCCTTTTAAACCAAGCCAGTATTTCTAAATAGATTTTGAAATAACGGGCTCGCTATTCCGACATCCCTGTAACCCTTGTTCCACGCAGGTTAAGGGACATTCGGAATAATGGTTTGTTCTGAAATTAGATTGAAATAAGATACACAATTTGCGTAGCTCAAATTGCCTATCTTGTTGCGACCTGCCTGCTCTGGCTCTGTGCTGCTCCCGGAAGTAGCCAGTATGTCCTTCTAGCGCCTGGGGGAGCCAGGGGTCTGTCTCCGTGTGCTGCCCCCACCCCTCATTCTGCAGCTTCCATTGGCCAGGAACTGAGGTCAATGGGAGCTGCAGGGGTGCTGCTTGTGGCTTGCAGGGACCGCAGTTCCTGGCCAATGGGAGCTTTGGAGTTGGCAAGGAGTGGGGGCAGTGCAGAGAGGTCCCTGTCCCACCCCGCCCCCCCCGCAGTCATGGGGGGGAGCCAATGATCTGTGTTTATTGTTCATTTGTTGTGTGATGTTCCGATTCACTAACACATTATGTCACACATACTCATTGAGCGCTAAATAGAATGACGTTCGCTCAGTAGCTAGATGGCATAATGATGAATTAGGTATCTAAGTACATAGGCTGAAAGGCCAGGCCTACGAGGGGAGGCCTGCAAGATTTTAGCTGAGCTGTTTTAGGCCTTGCAGCTAAGAAATGCGGGCGTAAGTAAGTGACCAAAGAATCACCTGATGCCCTACGAGTTCGAGGAAAAGATGTACCAATGGGGCTATTGCGAAAAATGAGCGGTAAGCGTTATCTCTTGCCTACCAGAGCCCTGGGACTGTGCTTCTCCTCACCGCCCCCCCCCAACCGCAGGGCACACTATCTGCATAAACACTAACGAGGTGCAGTCAGAGCCACGTAACACAAAGGGGGCGCCCAGATTAGGAGAATTGAGCTCCCTGTGAGAAACAGGAACAGGAACCATAGAACCATAGAGCTGGAAGAGACCTCAGGAGGTCATCAAGTCCAGCCCCCTGCTCTAGGCAGGACCAATCCCAACTAAATCAACCCAGCCAGGGCTTGGTCAAGCCGAGACTTGTTCTGCCATCGTCACTACTGAGAACAGCCTCTCTCCAGCCTCTTTGGAACCCCCCTTCAGGAAGTTGCAGGCTGCTATCAAATCCCCCCTCACCCTTCGCTTCTGCAGACTAAACAGACCCAACTCCCTCAGCCACTCCTCATAGGTCATATGCTCCAGCCCCCTAATCATTTTGGTAGCCCCCTAATCAATCATGTGCAGATGGCTAGAGCGCAAGGCAGCCATCAGCCCCTAGCACTAGCATGAGACATGGATGTTAAGCCTGATTTGTAACTTGTAAAGCCCCTTGCCAGACAGGGACAGCCCTAGGCTCTGAGGTGCACCATGCAGGGAAAGGTTCAGCAAATGGACCCCTGGATTCTGAATTACCAGCCCACTCCACCTCAACCCGCTGCTCTAGTGAACATAAGAACATAAGAATGGCCCTGGCTAATAGCCTTTTATGGACCTAACCTCCATGAAATTATCTAGCTTCTCTTTAAACTCTATTATAGTCCTAGCCTTCACAGCCTCCTCTGGCAAGGAGTTCCACAGGCTGACTACACGCTGTGTGAAGAAGAACTTTCTTTTATTCGTTTTAAACCTGCTACCCATTAACTTCATTTGGTGTCCTCTAGTTCTTCTATTATGGGAACTAATAAATAACTTTTCTTTATTCGCCCTCTCCACACCACTCATGATTTTATAGACCTCTATCATATCCCCCCTCAGTCTCCTCTTTTCTCAACTGAAAATCCCAGTCGCTTTAACCTCTCTTCATATGGGACCTGTTCCAAACCCCTCATCATTTTAGTTGCCCTTTTCTGAACCCTTTCCAAGGCCAAAATATCCTTTTTGAGGTGAGGAGACCACATCTGTACACAGCATTCAAGATGTGGGCGTACCATAGTTTTATACAGGGGCAGTAAGATATTCTGGGTCTTATTTTCTATCCCTTTCTTAATAATTCCTAGCATCCTATTTGCCTTTTTGACCGCCGCTGCACACTGCGTGGAAGTTTTCAGAGAACTGTCCACGATAACTCCAAGATCTCTTTCCTGATTTGTCGTAGCCAAATTAGCCCCCATCATACTGTACATATAGCTGGGGTTATTTTTTCCAATATGCATTACTAGTGACAGAGCAATGACCCGGGACTTCAGCTCCATGTGGGGAGTACGAAAGGCAGGAAGGGCAGGCGGGGAGAGCGAATGAGGTCGCATGGCTCCAGACAGCAGGAAGCCAACAGGCCCTGCACCATTTTCTCCCCAAAGGCAAACGTGGCGAAGAGAAGGGCCAATGGGCAGGCAGCAGAGACTAAAGGTAGAGACACTTTGCTGAGTACAAGCCTGAGTGCAGAGGGGCAGCAGTGGCGGCTGTAAATCACAGGGTGTGATTGCCCCCCACGGAAACGCCTTTGGAGCATTCCCTTGCTCACACAGCCGCCCAGCCGAAGGCGAATGCGACTGGAGAATCGCCTGTCACGCCTCTGAGACCCGAGGGCTGCACCATCTGGCAAAGTGCTTGAATAACTATGTCCCATTTAGGCCTGGGGGGGCGATAGTCTGGGCTGGGGGGCACAGCGATCAGTGACAGGCACACACTGTTCCCTGCCTGCAGCTGGGGACGAGTGTGAGGTGACACACGCTCCTTCGTTTGGGTTCTGGTGATTGTCGTGTCGTGGATTTGGGGCGTGGGGAACACCCCGCTGCAGCATCCTGGGCGCCGGTCGATGTTATTCTTACCTTGCGCTCCTGAGTGAGCGTCTGGCCTCTCACTTGGACTATTCACTCACCTGCAGCTCCTGGAGCAACTGCGGGGGACGGGGGGGTTCATTCTCTTGGAACTTGCCTTTTGGGGTTGGCCGGAACTACAAACTTTCCACTCTTGGCCCAGCATTCCTGGGGGGGCTTTGGGGTACACATGCATCACAACCTTCGCCTGGACCTCCAGCAAAGGTCACTAACACGCACCTCAACAGATTTGGAGGCGGTTTCCTTTCCAGGCAGCTCGTTAGATTTCCAACCTGCACACGGCCTGCTAAGAAGCCCACATGGGGTTCTTCCTCCCTCTGTCTCAGATTAGCTCACAAGGCACTCACTGCCCTTCCTGGGCGCGTATTCTGTGCTAACACACAGGCAGTGTCCTTACATGATTTCCCCCTTCTGGAAATTCTGCTGGCAATGTCTCCTACAGGGCTCTGCTTGCAGTTACTGGTAAATCCCAAACACGTCCTCTGGCTCTAACTGAAACAACTTTGCATCTGTTTCTAAGCGCGCAGCATGTGGCTGGAGCTGTCCCAGAGGTCCCATCGTCTTTGCAATGCCAGCTAGCGTGTGTAGAGTCATGACCACTCCTAATGGAGAGGCAGGGCTAGTCTGTCCTGAAGGCCCCAGGTTAAAAGAGGGTTATTTTTCCTCCTTTTACAGTTGCATTGTGGATTTCCCTTTCCTCTATTTTCAAAGGAGATGGCATTGCCTGCCTTTGTCAATTTCTACAGTAGACAGTTCAGGTGGGGAGTTTTGTTCTAACCTTTTCTTATTGGCCACTGTGGCAGACAGGACACTGGGCAAGAGGGACCACCAATGGCTATTGGCCAGGATGGGTAGGAATGGTGTCCCTAGCCTCTGTTTCTCTGGAGGTGGGTGACAGGGGAGGGATCACGTGAGGGTTCCCTGTTGTGTTCCCTCCCTCTGGGCACCTGGCATTGGCCACTGTCGGCAGACAGGACACTGGGCTGGATGGACCTTTGGTCTGACCCCACCTGGCTGCTCTGATGTTCTTATAAACGTAAAAAACAATGAACGGTCCTGCAGCACCTTAGCGACTCACAAAACATGTGGATGGGATCATGAGCTTTCGTGGGCACAGCCCACTTCTTCAGCTGACTGACGTATTAAACGTCCAGTTCCAAAATAAACAGCGGATGGGGGGGGGGGGGGAGAAGGAAGGTGAAAAAAGAGTGAAGTAGAGTGTGCATGTTACAAGAAGCTGATAGAGAAGGTGCAAATTGTTCTTAGGTACCCATTCTTTGGGTGGTTAAGTCATTAGCGTGTGGAAGGCAATGTGCTAGCCCAGTAATATCTATTCATACCTTTGTGATGGGTCCCACACTTGTAAATGAAGTTAAGTTCCAAGGCTTCCCTGTGTATTTGGCTTGTGGAATTGGCCTGAAACAACAGGGTGACTTAGAGATCCATTAATGAGGGCCCGGGCAGGTTAACATATTCTCCAGTGGGTTTTTGTGTGTTGCCTTTTCAGAGATCTGATTTGTGTCCATTAATTCTTTCCCGTGGAGACTGTCCAGTTTGGCCAATACACATGGCCAGGGGGCATTGCTGGCATATGATGGCACAAATCACATTTGGGGATGCGCAGTTAAATGAGCCCCTGATGTGGTGGCTGATGTGGTCGGGTCCAGTGATGAAATCGCTTGTGTAGATGTGTGGGGAACGTTGGCACTCGGGCTGACTGCAGGGGTGGGTTCCTGGGGGAGTATGATGGAGGTGTGCCGCGTGGTGACTGGAAATAATTTGTTTGAGGTTAGGGGGTTGTCTGTAGGCGGGGATTGGCCTGTCCCCCAAGGCCTGAGAGTGAGGGGCCATGTTCCAGGCTAGGTTGTAGATTGTTGATAATGCGTTGGAGGGGTTTGAGTTGTGGGCGGTAGGTGATGACAAGTGGAATTCTGTTGTTTTCTCTTCTTGGCCTGTCTTGGAGTAGTTCATGTCTGGGTATTCTCCTGGCTCTGTCGATCTGTGTTTTCACTTCTCCGGGTAGGTATTTCAGTGTTAAGAATGCTCTGTATGGATCCTGTAGGTGTTTGTCTCTGTGGGACTGGAGCAAATCTGGTTGTATCTCAGGGCTTGGCTGTAAACGATAGATTGAGCAACGTGTCTGGGCTGGAAGCCAGAGGCATGAAGGTAAGTGTAGCAGTTGGTAGGTTTCCGGTATAAGGTGGTAGAAATGTGTCCGCCATGTTATTGTACTGTACTGTCGTGGAAGTGGATTTCTCGTGTGGAGAAGTGAAAGAACAGATCGACAGAGCCAGACGAGCACCCAGACACAATTGCTCCAAGACAGGCCAAGAAGAGAAAACAACAGAATTCCACTTGTCATCACCTACCACCCACAACTTTGTAGAATCCTAGAATCCCAGGGCTGGCAGAGACCTCTGCAGGACATCGGGTCCATCTCCTTGCCCAAAGCAGGACCAACCCCGACTTAAACCCCTCCAGCACATTATCAACAATCTACAACTTCTCCTGGACAATGACCCCTCACTCTCAAAGGCCTTGGGGGGAGCAATCCTCTGAAGAAGTGGGCTGTGCCCACGAAAGCTCATGATCCCATTGACATGTTTGGTTAGTCTCTAAGGTGCTGCTCGACTATTCATTGTTTTTAAAGTTTTTCTACTAGTTATAGAATAACTCGGCTCCCCCTCTGAAGCTTAGGTTCTTATGGGTTGGTGCCTGCACCTTGTGAAGGTTGCCTTCCCCAGTCAGTAAGGGTTCCACGCTTTCCCTGACCTTATTTCTGCTAATGTACCTGTAGAAACCCTTCCTTATCACTCTTCACATCCCTTGCTCGCTGCAATTCTAACTGCACGTTGGCCTTCCAGATAACACTCCTGCATGCTTGAGCAATGTTTTTATCCTCCTCCCTAGTTATATGGCCACATTTCCACTTCTTGGAAACTTCCCTTTTGTGTTTAAGCTCGCCAAAGATTTCTCTGTTAAGCCAAACTGGGCGCCTGCCATATTTGCTTTCCTTACTGAGCATCAGGATGGTTTGTTCCTGCGCCTCTAATAAGGCTTCTTTAAAATCCTGCCAGCTCCCCTGGACTCCTTTCCCCTTCATGTTAGCATCCCAGGGGATCCTGCCCATCAGTTCTGAGGGAGTCAAAGTCTGCTTGTCTGAAGTCCAGGGTGTGTATTTTGCTGCTCTCCTTTCTTCCTTTGGTCAGGATCCTGAAATCGACCATCTCATGATCACTGCTTCCCAGTGTCACCCACCTCTACTTCCCCTCCTAGTTCCTCCTTGTTTGTGAGCAGCAGGTCAAACTGCGCATGGCCCCTGGTTGGATCCTTCAGCACTTGTACCAAGAAGTTATCCCCAACGTTCTCCAAAAACTTCCTGGATTGTCTTTGTACTGCTGGATTGGTCTCCCAACAGATGTCAGGGGGATTAAAGTCCCCCATGAGAACCAGGGCCTGCGATATGGAAGCTTCTCTCAGTTGTCTGAAGAAAGCCTAGTCTACCTCATCCACCTGATCTGGTCAGAGCAGACACCAACCACAACATCACCCCTGGTGCTCCCACCTCTAAACATAACCCATAGACTCTCAACAGGCTTTTCTCCCTCTAAATACTGGAGCTCTGAGCAATCATACTGCTCTCTTACATACAATGCAAGTCCTCCTCCTTTTCTCCCCAGCCTGTTCTTCCTGAACAGTTCATACCCTTCCATGACAGTGCTCCAGTCATGCGCGTCATCCCAGCAAGTCGCCGTTATTCCAGTCGTGTCATAGCTTTTTGACTGGGCCAGGGCTTCTACTTCTTCCAGCTTGTTTCCCAGGCTTCTCGCATTCATGTACAAATGGGCAGTGACCACTCCACTCTCTGCGCCCCCTTCCGGGGATGTGTTGTTTAGTCCACTGCACTCCAGGGTTCTCCCTACCCCCCCCCGGACTCCCAGTTCTTCTCCCTGAGAACACCCAGTTCCCCTGCACCCACCTTGCCTCAATGACCCCCTGCCAGTCTCTCTAGCCCCTGCCATCCGGGCAGACTGCAGTCTGTAATGGCCATTCATCCCTGGCAAAGGGGTGTGGACCTCCTGCTCCTGCCTACCAGGCTGCCTCTCAAACGCCCTGTCACACCGACCTTCTCCATCCGAATCAGGGGTCCTCCCTTGCTGCTCCTTCCTCCTTGTGTTTCTTCCCGATATCCCACTTCCCCACTCACCTCAGGGCGTAGGTCACCGTCCCCCAACAAACCGAGTTTAAAGTCTCCTCATTAGGTTTGAAGCCTGCCCGCAAAGATGCTCTTTCCTCTCTTGGTTAGGTGGCTCCCACCTCTTCCTAGCAACCCTTATGCCTGGAACCGAGTCCCATGGGCGAAGATACCAAAGCACTCGCTCCGACACCACCTGCACCACTGTGCATTCACCTACACAATCCGGTGGTCCCTATCTGGGCCATTTCCTTCAACAGGGAGGATGGACAAGAGTATCTTGCGCCTCAGACTCCTCGATCCTCCTGCCCAGAGCCATGTAGTCGTGTTACGCACCAAGAAGTATAAATAAGAGATGTTCCCTTTTCCGTTTTTTCCTGAGCTCAGTTATTAGCACCTCACAAGCAAAACCGTCCAACAATGCAGTAGCCGCACACACAGGAGCCAAACCTCCTGTTAGTTACTTTGAGCACGACACAATTCTCTGACTGCATGAAATAACTGCTATCAATTAATGGCACCCATAAGGTCTTGCTTCCCATTGTCTTTTCCATGCTCTTCAGAGCCAAACACTGGGCACCAGTCTGTAGCCTTTCATTTTAGTTAGGGTTTAGCTCCACAGTGGCCACAGTTTCGAGGTTAACAGACTGAAAGTCATGTCTGCTACTCACCTCAGGTTTCAAGTTTCCCACAAGACTAAAGCCCAAGGGTAGTGACCACACATTCCGTCATCTGTGCTGTATCTGGTCTGTTTCACACGTTTTATTACAGGTGCAATTGCACAGACGGTTACCCAGACAGACTGGAACTTGATGCAAAGCGAGGCACAAGCTCCAAATGGAGCTTTACTCACGTCCTTCGTGATGTTCTCAAGGTCTGACGGCTGCCTTGCCAACTGGTCATCAGCGGAGGGATGGTTCCTGCTGCAGTTTCCCGTCAGGAGCTCAATTCTCCTAATCCAGTTGCCCCCTCTTTATAACGTGGCTCTGACTGCACCTCGGTAGCATTTACACACATGGTGTGCCCTGCGGTTAGGGCATGTGTTGGTAAAACATGATTACAGAGCATCTTGCAAGCAAGAGATAACACTTACTGTTAATTTTTCACAACATCACCTCTTGGTGCATCTTTTCCCCATAATCTTAGGGCATCAGTTGATTCTTTGGTCACTTACGCCACATTTCTTATCTCCAAGGCCTAAAATACTAAACTGCACTCTGCAGCGGTGTACAGAGGGGCATGGGGTGCAAGGGGGTAAGGGACATGGGGGGTGGCTCTGGAAGGTAGAGAGGATGGGAGGGAGAGAGCTGTAAGAGGCACAGGGGTAGGTGCAGGGGGGCAGGACAGAATGGGACTGGGGATGCAGTGAGGGGTGTGAGGCAGGACTGGATGGGGTGAGAGAGGGATGCAGTGAAGGAGATGGAAGTGGGCCATGAGATGGGGAGGGCTCAGTGTGGCCAGATGTCTGGACTTAGACTGGGAAACTGGGTTCAAAAGAAGTCCCACAGGCTGACTGGGCCTTTGACTGTCTGGGGGGAAGGAGGCAAGCTGGCATGTCCTGCTGCTACCATGAGGGGCTGCTGGGTGGGGTGGGGTGTTGGTGTGCTGTCCCACCTCCTACCCACAGGCGCAGCTCCCATTGGCTAGATAAGGGCAAGGGAGCAACTACTCCTGCAGTGAGCAGGGGAGTCCAGTGACCCAGCCGTTTGGGGCGGCTAGTCCCTGGCCCTTGTTTTCTGTCTCTTTCCTTGCAGCCACAATTCCCCCGGTGCCTTGGTGGTGTGGTTCCCACACTGCCAACCCTGATGCATTGGACAGCACAGACAAATGGCCAGGAGCAGGAGTGTCCCAGGTTCCCTGTAAGCTGCGCAACCACACAGCCACCCAGCTGTTCAATGAGCCCTGCCCAGAGGCTCGGAGCTCCCATACAGGGTGCTCAGCTGACTGGCTTGAATATAACAGGTGGTGAGAGGGTCAAATCAGGGCAAATTGCTTAGAGACAGAGCTACTGACAGCCCAAGCCTGGACTCCCTGTCTATAAGGCACCAAACCCGGCACACAGAGCACTCCAGCACCCTGGCCAGCAAGGAGCCTCACAAGAAAATCCCCTCAGATATCCCAGCGCTCCCTGTGCCCCCCCAGCCCCACCTTACACAGGGGAGAGGTTATAACCCATCCCCCACCTCCCCTCACACACCCCAGTGCTCCCTGTGCCCCCCCAGCCCCACCTTACACAGGGGAGAGGTTATAACCCATCCCCCACCTCCCCTCAGACACCCCAGGGTTCCCTGCGCCCCCCAGTCACACTTTACACAGGGGAGAGGTTATAACCCATCCCCCACCTCCCCTCACACACCCCAGTGTTCCCTGCGCCCCCCAGTCACACTTTACACAGGGGAGAGGTTATAACCCATCCCCCACCTCCCCTCACACACCCCAGCGCTTCCTGTGCCCCCCCCCAGCCCCACCTTACACAAGGGAGAGGTTATAACCCATCCCCCACCTCCCCTCAGACACCCCAGTGCTCCCTGTGCCCCCCCCCCCAGCCTCACCTTACACAGGGGAGAGGTTATGAAACCAATCTCACCAATTCCAAACAGGTACTCCTGATCCCAAAAGACCAGCCACAGTCCCAGGTCAATTTATACCTCAGATCTCACTCAAAAGAGCTCGCTGGGCCGATCCTTTAGAATCTACACTCTAAAGGTTTATTAATAAAAAGAAAGAAAATGTTGAGAGTAGGGTGGTTAAAGCAAACACATCATGTGCCTCAATCCCCAAGTTCCCGCTGCAGGCTCTTAGCAGAGATGTAACAAGTTGCCAGCTTCCAAGTCTCTGGAGCACGTCCTGTGTTAGGCTGGGTCCGTGAATCCTTCCGGGAAGTCAAGAGCAGGATTGAAGACCCAGATGGAGGCATCTCCAGGGTCCTTTTCTACCCTCGCCCATGCGGAAGGAAATCCAGTGTTCTCTTGAGTGATGGCACCTCCCAAACTGGAGTTGGTCACATGATCATGTGACCTGTCCATGTCCCCTTAGGCAAGCAGCCCTGGGGTACCTGCTGGTCTGTAGGTTCCCAGCTGTGTCCCTCGAGTGTGTATTGGCCACTGTGAGAGCCAGTGCCCCTGGAGCATCACTAATTAGCACAGCCCGCCCCTAGCTAACTGCCCCTCACAACAGGTGGTCACGCCCTAGTGCTGTCTCCCAGCCAGAACAGGAAAAGCAGAAATTCTCGATTCGTTTTAGGTTTTTACCTCATAGTTTTACTTAGTTCGACCTTTTTCAATGTTTACTTTGCTTGGGGGAAAAAAGCGGCAGCGGCTTTTCTTCTCTGCAACTATCCCGGCTTCAAAGCGATGCCTACAGAGACTCAGTGCCCACCGCAGATGGCCGTGCCTCGTGTGCCAAATGCCTGTGGAGTCGCACACGGCACAGAAGTGCCCTCGTTGCCTGAGTATGACGGCAAGGCCAGAAAGGACCAAGAACCGCGGCTCAAAGCAATTCTCTGCGAAAAGTCTCTTCAGTCACCAAGGGTACGTCTAGACTACAGGCTTTTGTTGACAGAGACTTTGTCGACAGATACTGCTGACAAAGCCTCTGTCGACAAAGAGTATCTAGACTACAGCCAGTTCTGTGACAAAGCAAGCCGCTTTGTCGGCATGAGAGTCCAGACGCTCTCTTTTGAAAAAGCGCAGTGTGGATGCAATAGCGCCTTTTTTCAACAGAACTCTGTCGACAAAAGGCGTTATTCCTCGCAGAATGAGGGTTACCGCTGTCGACAAAACTGCCGCCTTCTGTCAACTGACTGTCACCAGAACGCGGCGGCAGTGTAGACGCAGGTACAGTTTTGTCAACAAAACCCTGTAGTCTAGACACACCCCAAGGGACAAACCAGAGCAGGTGTGGGCGCAGCAAAAGCCCCCGCAAAGGCTCTCCAGCCGCAAGGGCTTCCCCGGCACGCTCCCTGTCCAAGCTGCCCAGAGCCTCTCGTCCCTCGGCGCCATCGGTCTCCGGCACCGTGGGGAAATGCACGTCGGTGCCAGCCAGGAGAGCTGAGGCACAAACTAAAACAGCCACAGCAACGGGTGCCAGTGATGCAGCAGCTTCAGACACTCTGCGTATGCCTCCTCCGTCAGCTCCGATGAGTTCTCCCTCCGCACCCAGTCTGCCCGGGCAGAGTGATTGTGACTGCCCCCAGGCACCGCAGCACCTACAAAATTCTCCTCGGCCTGAGTCCAGAGGGGTAACGGGCTCCCCCCGCCCCACGGCGCAGGGGCGCACTAACATTCCACAGGGTGTCCCCCACTCGCCCACACCGCTACCCCCAAGGTCTGACCATGGTAGCGGGCACAGGAGCAGGGTCTCGTCAGGCCACTCCTCCTATGCTCCCTCACTAGCTTCCTAGCATTCATACAGGGACCACTCCCTTCAACAGCATCCCATTTGACCCAGCCAACCGTGGATGTACCCCCCTCATCAGCTCCCGCCTCAGTGGAGCCCCTGGGATATGTGGCAGGGGTACCGACCGCGGTCCGCCCATATCTACCCTTCAAGGTACACAGCCTCTACATCCCAGCAACACTGCACCTCTAGGCGCTCCCCCTCAATCTCTGCACGCACCTCACCTGCTCACCCGCCCTCCATCACTTCTCAAGCGGGTTCCAGTGAGCAGGACAACGTCACATGGACCCAGATCCAGGCAGGAGGAAGCAGTATTCCAGATCTCACCTTCTCCCCCGGCAGATGACCTGAAACATTTTCAGGAACTTTTCAGACGGGTAGCCCAATCACAAGACATCACATTACAAGAGGTGCAGGACAAATAATACAAATTGCTCCCCATATTACAACCCTCAGCATCCTCCAAGATAACTTTACCCATCAACAAGGCTACCCTCGAACTTTCGGATGCTTTGTGGCAAAATCCAGCCTCTGTCCCGCCCACAAACCACAGAGCGGACAGAAAATACTTCATCCCTGCAAAGGACATGGACTTTCTATTTGCCCACCCACAGCCAAACTCGCTGGTGGTGGACTCTGTGAATCACAAGGCTAAGAACCCACAATTGGAATCTACGGCCCGTGACAAGGAACACAAATGGCTAGACACCTTGGGCCACAAAGTGTGCTCTGCGGCCACTCTCCAGTTCCCTATAGCTAATTATACAGCCCTGCTGGCTAAATACAATCATGCCAATTACGCCAAATTACGAGACTGCTACAGGACCTCCCTGAAAAGAAGCGACCTCACCGCCAGTCCATCATGAGGGAGGGCTCATCAATAGCAACAGCAGCTCTCCAGGCCGCTATGGATGTCGCTGGCACCATGGCTAGTGCCACAGCCATAGTAATGCGCAGGGCCTGGTGGCTGCAGTCATCGGGGGTCCCAGCAAGGGTGGAGGATCTCCCCTCTGACAGGAAACAATCGTGTGCTAGAAATACAGACGAGATCCTACACTCCACGAAGGACTCTCGCACGACACTACGCACCTCGGGGATGTGCACCCCTCCCAATAAGAAGCATAAATACACTCCCTAACAAAAGCCTACGGACAATAATTACAACTATTGCCGGCAGCAGCAGAGGCCATATATAAGGGGCCCAAGCAACGCCCTGATAGGAGGAGGAATCAGCAAAACCAGCCCACCACAAACCAGTCCACCTCTAACAAGTAGCAAATTTGAAGTTTTGGTCGGGGGTCTGAGCGATCACCCCATAAGTCCAGCGCAGTCCAATCTCCCCTTCGGCCGCTGCCTGAGAGCTTTCTACCAACAGTGGGCCCAAATTACCACAGACAAATGGGTCTTAGAAATTACCAGATCAGGTTATATAATCCCCTTTATTTCCATGCCCCCTACTCAACCCCTCCCCTCTCCCCCTTCAGGGACCCCTCTCAAGAGCCCCTGTTACAGGCAGAGGTGCAAAAGCTACTTACCTTAGGAGCAATAGATCATTATCAGTACAGAGTCCTCCCCTTTGGCCTTTCTACGGCCCCTCGAGTATTTTCAAAGACCCTAGCCGTCATCACAACCTTTCTCAGAAGACAAAACGTCATTATCTTCCCTTACCTAGACAATTGTCTAATCAAAGGCCCTACCTATGAGCAAACTGTTATCATGACAACTATTACCAGGGAATGTTTTTCCCAACGTGGCCTCAGTCGAGATGGGGGATGGCTGGGACATTATCAACCTAACATCCAATGAAGGTACAACAGCTCTTTGTCTGTGTAGAATCTTGTGTCAGTACCCTTCCTATCTACTGCTATCCTTTGATCCTTATCTGCTTCTTTTAACTATCCAATCTTCAGGTGCTTACAGATTGCCAGTTCTGCCTGCTTGTTTTTCCCTTTAATATTTGCATACCCGCC
Source organism: Pelochelys cantorii (assembly GCA_032595735.1). Taxonomy (NCBI): domain Eukaryota; kingdom Metazoa; phylum Chordata; order Testudines; family Trionychidae; genus Pelochelys; species Pelochelys cantorii. The sequence continues at coordinate 262,726,261 of CM064327.1, read as the reverse complement.
GCTCCTTGCTTCCTGCCTCCCTCTTTTTTTCCCTTCCCCCCTCTCCCTTCTCCCCTATTTATTTTGGGTCTGCACATCCTAAACTCAAAACTCTGGTCATCTGAAGAAGTGGGTTTTGCCCACGAAAGCTCATGATCCCAGCTACATGTTTTGTTAGTCTGTAAAGTGCTACCAGACCATTGGCTGTTTTTTCAGTTTATCCTGTTACAGACGAACTCGGCTCCCCTCTGAAGCTACAAAAGATAGAGTTCATTGGGGCACTGCTAGATTCAGTCGCAGCAAGCGCCTCCCTCCCACCACAAAAATTCAGGGCGATCCGCGACCTTGTTCAACAAGTCAGACAGGCCCCCTTCTCCACGGCCCGGATGTGAGTACAATTACTGGGGCATATGGCGGCCACGACCTTTGTGATCTTGTTCGCAAGGCTGCACATGCCTTGCACACAACATTGGCTGACAATCAACTATATACCAACCCCACACAGCCTCACAAAGTGCCTCGCACTTCCTCCAGCAGTGCTGCAGTCCCTCGAACGGTGGACATCTCCGAACAACCTCGTCGCCGGTGTACCCTTCCACCGACCAGCCCTTCAGTTACTATAACAACAGACACATCACTCATGGGCTGGGGAGACCACTGTGGTGCAGCGTCAATACAGGGCACATGGGCCCAACACGAGACGCTTTCACATCAATATCCTAGAGCTCAGGGCCATTCGCAGGGCTTGCGCCCATTTCCTTCCCCTGATAAAGGGCAGAACCGTCCGTGTGGTATGTCAACCGGCAGCGGGGTGGCCGATCACACTCGCTATGTGCGGAGGCAGTCAGAGTCTGGAACTGGGCATCAGACACCAGCTAACCCCAACGGCCATGTACATACCAGGTCACAGAATGTGAGAGCCGGCAAGCTGAGCAGACACTTCTCAGATCAGCACGAGTGGGAGACCAATACCAATGTCCTCCTCTCAATCTGCCGCAAGTGGGGCTTTCCAGCTATCGACTCTTTGCAACACCTCACAACTGCAAAGGCCACAGATTCTGCTCCCGGGCAGGACTGGGCAAGAGATCAGAAGGGGACGCTGTGATGTAGCAGGCATGCGGTACACTCTGTTTGGGCTGTGGGTGACCCCTGGCTGTAAGCACGGCCCACCGGGGGTCGCCCTGAGGGCCCTCATGGCATGTGGAGAGTGACCCGACCACTTCTCACCGGAGGGGGAAGGAGTCTGAACAAAGGACGTGAGTGTTTGGGGGAAGGGTCAGTCTTTAGCTGGGAACCCATGGAGGGGACAGTCTATGCAGAGGGCTGGGAGTTTAGGGGCCCAGGGTCCCCACCCCAGGGGGTCTACGGCTGCCTGACTCTGACTCCTTATCCCCACAACACGCCCACGCTGGGCTGAATCCTGGAGGAGCAATAACGCCTCTATTCTACTGGCTGGGGGAGTCTGTTCTTGCTACTATGGGGGTGTGCAGGATTAGGGAGACCCCGACGCGCCGTCACAGACCGCCTTCACCATCCACTGGACAGCTCCCCTACTTTATGCCTTTCCACCAATCCTGCTCATCGCCAGAGTGATCAACAAGAGCCGAGCCAATCAGGCCACAGTAATCTTAATAGCCGCAGCCTGGCCGAGACAGCTCTGATCGACACTACCTGTCGATAGATCAACCTATTCTTCTCCCGGCAGTGCCGAATCACCTCACGCAGCGCCACGGCAGCATATGTCACCTCAATATCAAAACCATGAAACTCGCGGCGTGGTTTCTCCATGGTTCCAGGATGAAGAACTCACCTGTTCGGACAGGGTCAAACAAGTTCTTCTAAACAGCTGGTGTCCCTCCACAAGAAGCACCTATCGAAGCAAGTGGGCGCATTTTCAACAATGGTGTACAATGCACAATTTGCATCCCACCAGAGTCCCCATACCTACTGTACTCGACTACCTCATGGGCCTCAGTGATGCAGGCCTCTCCACCAGCTCCATCTGGGTCCACCTGGTGGCAATCATGGCCCTCCATGGTCTGGCAGATGGCTTCTCTCTCTTCGCTCATCCCATGGTGAAGCGTTTTCTCACAGATTTACAGAAAATGCATCCAAGCCTCCCCCGGGTGCCACCATGGGACCTGAATTTGGTCCTTGACACGCTCACCAGGCCCCCCTTGGAGCCTTTAAACACTATGCCACCGCAGTCCCTGGCTATGAAGGTGGCATTCAGAGTGGCAATAACATCAGCTAGAAGGGTAAGAGAAATCACAGCCCTCATGGTGGAACCTCCTTTCACTACATTTACCAGGGATAAAGTCATACTCAGACCTCACCCCAAGTTCCTCCCTAAGATTCTGTCCAACTTCCACGGAAATGAACCCATTTACTTACCTGCCTACTTCCCTAAACCTCACGCCTCCCCCATACGCTGGATGCAAGGAGGGCAACTGCGTTCCACCATGATAGAACCAGAGCAACCAGGAAATGGGAGAGGCTCTTTGTCACGTGGTCAGGTCCACGCACAGGAACAGCAGTGTCGGCACAGCGCCTAGCCAAGTGGATTGCAGGCTGCATACGTACTGTCTATGAACTCAGGGGTATCAGCCACCGCAGCCCATCAGGGCTCATTCCACACGTGCGATGGCCACTACAACGGCCTTCCTGAGCAATGTACCATTGGCGGACATTTGTAGAGCAGCCCCGTGGGCCTCACTCCAGACTTTCGCACAGCACTGTGCCCTACACAAGGGGCCAATACCCTCCACTTCTCTAGCAGATGCGGTCCTTCCTCCTTCCCCTTAGAGAGACCCCAATGCCCACCCCCATCGGGCAGGTACCACTACGGAGTCACCTGGGGGAGCACCCAAGGGACACCACTCGCTGAAGAAGAGGAAGTTCCTCACCCTGTGCGGTAACGTTGGTTCTTCAAGATGTGTCCCTGTGGGTGCTCCGCTGGCCTCCCGCCCTCCCCTCGGCTTGGAGTCTACGGGGGCTTTGGGTAGAAAAGGAACAGACGGGGCTCGCGCCACGCAGTGCTCCACGGCCTCAGGGGGGAGGGGCGCTGAGTGCACAGGCACGGCGCAAGGGGCACTGCTACCAAAAATCTCCGCTCCCCGGCGCAGGCACGCACTGAGACCTGAGCGGCGCACCCACCGGGATACCTCGAAGCACCACCGTTACTGCACAGGGTGAGGAACTTCTCCTTGGGCAAAGGCGGGAGTTTTTATAGGGACAGCACAATAGCGCAAGGAGACGCTGGGTTTGTTTCTGGGTAACCAGAGGTGAGGCACTAGAGATTGATCACCCCTGGCTACGGGGATGTTCCTGGAACGCATTCCCAGTGCAACTCGGCAGTGTCAGTATTTTGGACATCAGTAGGATCTGTTCCTGGAATTGACTAATTTGGGGGTGAGCAGGCCTGGGTTCATTAGCATCTGGAGCAGAGATTTCCCAGCAGGCCATGCTTCTCTGCTTTCGGTATCCCATAGTTCAGTGCGGTTCCTGCTTTGGAAGAGCTGGTCTCCATGCTGTGTGCTAATGGAGATGTCTCTCTGCTCTGTCTTCCATGCAGCTGAGGCTGGGGTGTTTCCTTACCCCTATCGCCCTTGTCTGGAGGGGCTTAGCTGGGTCTCCCCGGCCTTTTCCTTGCTTTGTCTGTGATTCCAGCAGAGGCTGGGGGAGGGGGATTGTTTTCTCTGTTATCACTGCCTGGTCCCAGCCCTGCTTTGCACCTTGGGCTGGGAAGGGAGGGGAAAGGCCGTTGGGAGGTGGCAGCCCAGAGCCAGGGGGGCAGAGTCTGGGCTCAGGCATTGGCACCAGCTATTTCTTTGGTGTCACACAATGGATTTGGGGTCCTGGTTGCTCTCTCAACACCATGTAAAATGTCCCCTGTGGCCCTTCGCCAGGCACCCAGTGGGATCTACAGCCACATCCCTGGCCGGGGGGAGGGGGGCAGGGTGAGTTCCCACCTTCACGCAGCCAGTGGCCTACGCCTGCCACTCCCACGCTGGAGCGTCCCCATTGGCTCCTTGCCTGGGGCCTTATGGCGGAGAGGGGGCAGGGAGAGCCGCCCAGAGGGGCGGGGGAGGGACATGCAGGTGCCTGCAAGGTGCCCCAGGTGCCTGTGCTCCTAGGGATGGTGGCACGGCCATGTCCCCGGAGGCCTGTGACCGATTTTGCCGAACGCTGGGGCTGCTTGCCTCCTCCGCAGGCTCCTTTTCACACGGTGCTACGGGCCCTTCGGGGCACAACCCGGCCCAGGGTGCAGGGCTGGCGGGTTCCCCCCAGACGCTGCCCCTGGGCCCAGGCAGCCAGAGCAGGGAGTTCGGGGACTGGGTGGAAGACAGACCAGCTGGAGTTCGTGGCTGGGCCAATGTCTCTGAGCGACACCAAACGGAGCTAGCCCCCGTGCAGGATGGAAAGTGCTTCCCGCCCGTGGGTACGGCCCCCCCGCCTGCCCCTGGCTCCCAGGCACTCGGCAGCTAGGGGGACAGCCCAGGGCCCGGGCTCTGCATGCAGGCAGCGGCTGCAGGCCTTTGGCAGGGCTGAAACACTGTGGGAAGTACCCCTGGTCTGAGGGACCCGCTTGAGCTCCGCCCAGATGTTGCCGTAGGAATCCAAGGGCTTTGCAGAGGGGCAGGGCTGGAGCCTGCTGAATGCCAGCCCCACGGTGCTGCCACCCGGGTTTGCCAGCCCTGCCGCAAGGCCAGGCACACCCAGCCACAGCACCACGATCCCACAATTGCTGTGTGCAGGGGAAGCCGTGGGCCTCCCCCCCAAATGGCCATGTGCCGGGGAGGGAGGTGCTGGCAGCGAATGGCAGCTGCCTGGGGTAGGACGCGGGAGCTCCGGCAGTGGTGACACCAGGGTGGCTCAAAAGCCAGTCTCGTGCCAGCCGAAGTTGGTCCCATAAAAGTTGGTCCCTCTTCTCCCCCCCCCTTGTCTCACTGATGCTGAGAGCAGCACGTTCCCAGGGCCTCTGGGAGGCACGTGCCAAACTCCAGGGATTTGGGGGTGTCTGGTTTTGTCTTAGGGTAGCCTGCAGATGCCCCAGCTGCAGTCAAGGCCCTGTGGTCCTAGGCACTCCTCAGGCCCTGCTCCAAAGAGCTTACGGTCTCAACAGACAACGGAGGGGAAACCAAGGCACCGCCTGGGTGGTGATCTGCCCACAGTCATTGCAGAGCCCAGACTGGACTGGGGTTGCCGGACTCCCATTGCCCTGCCCAGGGCACTGTAGAGACTCAGGGAGCAGGACCCTGGGTAAGGATGCCGTGTGATTTGTGCCACTTGGTGGGGGCAGGCAGCTCTCGTGAGCTCCACGCAAGCAGTGCAGGCCGGGACCAGGCTGCAGGGACAGTGCTGAGCAGGTGGCCGAGCCCAGCGCGGGGTGTTTGCGCGTGGGGGCAGGGTAGGAACCCGGGCCCTGCGCAGTGCTGCATTCAGGGCTACTGTCCGGTGGGCGCCTGCTCCCACCCAGTCCCACCACATGCCCGAGGAGACGCGAGCAGGGGCGTGAGGAAGAGCCCTGCCGTGCGCTGGAGGCAATGAGAAACCCTGGGCAAGCGGGCGCTTTGAAAACTGCAAACGTCACGGCCGTGTTTCAGGGGAGAATCCGGGAACCACAGACCAGGCAGCCTCACCGCAGCCCTGAGGTGGGATCCTCAAGGAAGCCATTTTGAAGCACTTGGAAGAGGGGAAAGTGATCAGGAATAGTCAGCAGGGATTCACCAAGGGCAAGTCCCGCCTGAGCAATCTGTTTAGCTTCTATGACAACGTAACTGGCTCCGTGGACATGGGGAAGTAAGTGCACGTGATAGACCTTGACTCTAGCAAAGCTTTTGATACGGTCTCCTACAATACACTTGCCAGCACGTTAAGGGAGTATGGATTGGCTAAATGGACGGGTAGGTGGACAGAAAGCTGGTGAGATTGTTGGGCCCAACAGGCAGTGATCAATGGCTCAATGTCTGGCTGATCAGTTTCTAGCGGAGTGCCCCAAGGATCAGTTGTAGGACCGGTTTTGTTCAACATCTTTATTAATGACCTGGAGGAGGGGATGGATTGCACCCTCAGCAAGTTTGCCGATGATACTAAGCTAGGGGGAGAGGTAGATACACTGGAGGGCAGAGATAGGGTCCAGAGTGACCTGGACAGATTAGAGGGTTGGGCCAAAAGAAATCTGAGGCGGTTCAACAAGGACAAGTGGAGAGTCCTGCCCTTGGGACAGTCTGGTCTCAGTGGTGGCAGGCGGCAGGACAAGGAGCAATGGCCTCAAGTTGCAGTGGGGAGGTCTAGGTTGGAGATTAGGAAAAACTATTTCCCTAAGAGGGTGGGGAAGCACTGGGATGGGTTCCCCATGGAGAGGAAAGTCTCTCCATCCCTAGAGGTGTTTAAGTCCCAGCCTGACCAAGCCCTGGCTGGGATGATTGAGTCGGGATTGGTCCTGCTCTGGGCAGGGGGCTGGACTCGATGACTCCTGAGCTCTCTTCCAGCCATCATCTTCTATGGCAAAAGGCTGTAGGCTCTAGCTTAGGGGAATAAGAGACAAGGATGGGACAAATACCTAAGGACTTACCCACCACAGGTGTGTCTGGTCCCAATCCTGCCCCCCCAGTGGCACCTTTGGCTGCAAGTGACCCACTAGGACTGGCGCGGGAAGGGTCCTACACCTAGCGAGCAAGGGCTCCAGCTGCCCATAGGCCCTCGATGACACCAAAATGAAGGAGAAGCAGTTGCTAGAGCACCGCTGCCTGCTGAGCAGTGTGGGCACACAGGCACCTCTATGTTAGGTGGGTCCCAGACACACACTGCATGGCCAAGGCTGCAAGCTGACTGTGGGTCACACCCAGACACACACTGTACAGCCAAGGCTGTCCAGCTGCCACCTGACACAGGCTCCTTCCCTCCATCCGTGACCTGGGGAGGTGGTTGTCAGCCCTCGGGTGGCTATAGGGCACTATCTGCTGTGAAAAGTGCTATTCCCTCACTTCTGTGCTGCTGCTGGCACAGTGCTGCCTTCAGCGCCGAGCACCCGGCCAGCAGCCGCCGCCGCCCTCCGTGCTGCCCTACTGGCCTCAGAGTTGGGCGCCCGGCCAGCAGCCGCCGCCGCCCTCCGTGCTGCCCTACTGGCCTCAGCGCCGGGCGCCCGGCCAGCAGCCACCGCCGCCCTCCGTGCTGCCCTACTGGCCTCAGCGCCGGGCGCCCGGCCAGCAGCCGCCGCCGCCCTCCGTGCTGCCCAACTGGCCTCAGAGTTGGGCGCCCGGCCAGCAGCCGCCGCCACCGCCCTCCGTGCTGCCCTACTGGCCTCAGTGCTGGGGGCCTGGCCAGCAGCCGCCGCCGCCCTCCGTGCTGCCCTACTGGCCTCAGTGCTGGGGGCCTGGCCAGCAGCCGCCGCCGCCCTCCGTGCTGCCCAACTGGCCTCAGAGTTGGGCGCCCGGCCAGCAGCCGCCGCCGCCCTCCGTGCTGCCCTACTGGCCTCAGGTTGGGGCCTGGCCAGCAGCCGCCGCCGCCCTCCGTGCTGCCCAACTGGCCTCAGAGTTGGGCGCCCGGCCAGCAGCCGCCGCCGCCCTCCGTGCTGCCCTACTGGCCTCAGCGCTGGGCGCCCGGCCAGCAGCCGCCGCCGCCCTCCGTGCTGCCCAACTGGCCTCAGCGTTGGGCGCCCGGCCAGCAGCCGCCGCCGCCCTCCGTGCTGCCTTCAGAGCTGGGTGGTGATCTATGAACCTCTAGGGGGGATGGGACGTAAACAGCCGCACAGACACGGGGCCTGACCAAAGCCACCGTTGGAGGTGACACGGCCTCCCAGCACAATGACCCTGTCCCACAATGTGAACTGGGGGATTTTTGCGTGAGAATCGTAAATACCTTCAGCAGGCCCTGTCCTGCCCCCTGCTGGAGCCGAGGGGAATTTTTCCACTTGACATCAGAAAGCCCAGGCTGGGAGCCCAGCGCCCGATGGCATAAGAGTCGTTTTACCTAAACACGCATTTGCAAGGTGCACGCCCCGCACACGGAGCCAGCAGCTGCCTGTCACTGGGCAGGGCATGTGGGGGGGGGAGGAGTGAAGAACCCCTTCCAAATAGCCCCAAAGGGCGTTACAAATCGATGAGACCGTATGCAACGAAACAAAGAACTAGATGCACCCGTCCACAGCTGGCAGGGCCAGAAGAACCACCGCTCCCACCTGGCCTATCCTCCACCAACTTCTCTTGCAACCCCAAGTTGCGGAGTGCGCCTTTACCAGCCAAAACGGCACTAGCGGCAGCAGCACCTGTAAAGAGGCGCTTCACCCCTTCCTGCTGCGGCCTCAGCTTAGCTGTTCCCAGGGCTGAAATAGGGAACTGCCCCGCTCCGTCCTGAAAGGGCCAGGTTTGCTGTCAGTTTGACAGGGGCGGGAAAAGGAAAGGGGGCCTTTTCCCGGGAGGTGCTGCTTCTCCCCTCTTGCGGCCTGTGGCTGCAAGGAGCCGAGCAAAGACTAACATTGGGGGCGTATGTGGGGTGTCCCTCTGGGATCAGAGGAAATTCCGTCCACGAGGGAGATGGGGACGTGCTGCTTCCAAGCAGATTCCCTCAGTTTCACTCCTGGCCCCTCGCCCTCAGCACCAGCCAGAAAAGGGCCCTAGACATAGGATTTAGTGAGGGGTGAAATCCACCCCGGGCCCAGGAGCCAGACACAGGCTAGACCCCCCCCCCATGCCCATGGGACTGTGGTCTCTTGGTCTAACATGCCGGTCCCCCGCCCTGACTACAGCTCATCCTTGGGCTGCCACCTCCCCCATGGCTCAACCCCCCTTACGCGCACCCATGAAGGAAAAGCTGGCAGGAAATGGCTGGATCGTGAAATGTTCTCGTGAGGCCTGCGCCCCCCGGCTCCTTCTGCAAAGGGGGGACGTGGCTCTGGGGCCGGGGGCCCAACCTGAGACGCTGCCTCCACATCCCTTCCCCTCCTTGCTGCGGTTCTTGGTCCCTTACCCTCCGGACGCCCACGGCCGCGCCCAGCCAGGAAGCTCTCTGCCGTGGCGGGAGAAGCGTGGCTGGGGCTGGAGCCAGGAGAGCCAGGTGCTCCTACAGCCAGGCAGGGAGGGGCAGCGCAGCGGCGGTGCCCAGATCACGGTTCCTGACAGCTAGCGGGTGGGAAGCGCTAGACAAGACTCGCTTGGCTGAGTAAAGAACATCTCCCCAGAACTGCCCGGCCCAGCGTCAGCGGAGACCCACCTGTGAGCCGGCCGCAGCAGCATCAGCCCAGGGCTATGACGAGGCCGAGGCACGGCGCCGGGAGCAGGTGCGCACTGGGAGCACCCCGATTCTCCGAGCAGCAGCAGCAAGACTGTGGGATATGGGCAGCGGCATCTGCCCTGCGGAGAGTCAGCAGGAAGGGGAGACTCGGGGAGCGGGGAGCACTGGCAGGGACCCAGGGAAGAGAGTGGACAGCAGGCAGAGACAGGAGCTTCCAGGCCGACATGGCAGCTGAAAAGGCCAAAAAACAGGCTTTGTGTAATGGCACCAGGGGGCGGTGGCCCTGATCTATCGGCCTTCCGAGCCCCAGTGCAGAGGGCACGGCGCACCGAGTATGGAGATGGAACGGGGCCCCGGGCACAGGGAGTCCAGCACGGAGATGGCAGGGGAGCCGCAGAGCTGAGACGATGCCAATGCCCGCTCAGAGAAGAGTCAAAGCGCCCTGTGGGTGGAGGGACTGGCGGGCGAGCACAAGAGATGAGCACATCCAGCCTTGCTGAGCAACGAGCTGAGGGAACGGCAGGCGGGTGGCCGGGGCACTGGACAAAATCAAGGCTTAACGCTGAATGTCAGAAAACCCTTCCTAGCAGAGAGGTGTGTGGGGCTGTGGAATCCCCTGAGATGTGAGGCCCGGGCCGCGAGGCGGCCGCACGGCGGAGAGCAGCGGGCCCGGGCCGCGAGGCGGCCGCACAGGCGGAGAGCAGCGGGCCCGGGCCGCGAGGCGGCCGCACGGCGGAGAGCAGCGGGCCCGGGCCGCGAGGCGGCCGCACGGCAGAGTACTGGGCCCAGGCCACGAGGACCAGAATTTATTTAGTTCTTTTCCAGACCTAGCGCCTAGGATTCTAGGAGTCCCCACGGAGAACGACAAACGTTAACTTGAAAACGACCCTTTTCCTACTCACTACAGACTAGCAGCTAACCCACGTCCCCTCCAGCCGCGATGCGAGTCAGTGTCCCGTACACTGGGCCCAGGCCTTGCCCGGGGGGAGGGAGGACCCATCGCCGGTGACATTCCTAGAGACTGTACAGAGGGGAATGACCCTGCCACGGCCAGCGACGGGGAAAGGACCAAGAGGTCTCGTCCAGCTCTAACGATTTTCCATCACTGACATTTTATAAGAGCAGGTTGGACAGACACCTGTCAGGGATGAGCTAGACAGTGCTGGGGCCTGCCATGGGGGCAGGGGACTGGACTCGGTGACCTCCTGAAGGCCCTTCCAGTTCTACTGCTCTATGCTCTGTGCAAGGTCTCTAGGTGTCCCTCAGGTCAGGGGTCCGGCCGGCCTGGGATGTGCCCACTTCTGGGGGGTAATACAGTCAGTAAGAGGAGACAGTAACAGCGCTGCAGAAATTACTGCTGGGGGGTCTGCACCTGGAGTCCCCCACGCCACTCCCAAGGGAGGTTTCACTCCCCAGACCGGGCCTGGCTGGAACAGGCGCATCTTTCAGGTGTGTCCAGAGGACATGCAGGCGCCAGGCCAGCCTCTCTCAGCCCACTGGGGAGCCGCTGGCGCCCGCCATGAAGCCAGTGCAGCAGCAACGCCCCCGCGGCTTAGCACCCGCTGGGCCTGACCCCCACGTAGCACACGGCCCAGCAGCTCCCAACCTGAGAAACCCCCTGGCCTGGCCGCAGCGGCCCCCGAGCACACGGAGCCGGAGAGTCCTGCTAGCACCGACACTCCCCACCATCAACAGCTCCCAGCTCAGCTAGCTCAGGTTCCCACAGGCAGCTCCGAACCCCAGATCCCTCCCCAGACATCTCCAGGCGCTGGGGGAGCCGCTCACGTTTCAGCCCAACACGCGGAATTACTGCTGTGTCGGCACGGGAGTCCGAGTGGCGCAGCCGTGTTTCCCTCAGGGGCGCGTGTGGCCGGTACGTGCGCACAGGCTGCGTGCCTGGGGGCTCCTCGGGGCAGGGAGCTGGTCACGACATCACACGCTGTACAGTCCCTCGGCCTGGCCCTCCCTGCTCCTGCGCGGGGCAGGCAGCCGAGCGGCGCGTCTCCCCAGCTCCTCCTCATTTGTACTTGGCCAGGGCCTGGATGGGGGTGCAGGAGAGCAGCAGCGGGTGCATTTGCAGGAAGGGGTTGAAGGACTCCCCGTCGCCGTAGCAGGACAAGAGTCTCTCCTCGGTGTGGCCGGCCTGGTGCACCGTCAGCTCCTTCTTGTGGCTGAAGATCTTCCCGCACTCGGTGCAGGGGTAAACCCGCTCCACCGTGTGGGTGAGGTGGTGCGTCCGCAGGTTGCCCTTGTACTTGAAGCTCTTGCCGCACTCCCCGCAGGTGAAGGGCCGCTCCCCCGTGTGGATGCGCTTGTGCTTCATGAGCGTGGTCTTGAGGTTGAAGGTCTTGCCGCACTCGGGGCAGACGAAGGGGCGCTCGCCCGTGTGGATGCGCTGGTGGGTGATGAGGGTGCCCTTGCGGTTGAAGCTCTTGCCGCACTCGGTGCAGGTGAAGGGCTTCTCGCCGGTGTGGATGCGCTGGTGCTTGATGAGCTCCCCATTGTGGCTGAAGCACTTGCCGCAGTCGGCGCAGGCAAAGGGCCGCTCCCCGGTGTGGATGCGCTGGTGCCGGGTCAGGTCCCCGTTGCGGCTGAAGCTCTTGCCGCACTCGGAGCAGCCGAAGGGCCGGTCCCCGATGTGGATCTTCTGGTGCAGGATGAAGGTCTTCTTGGCGCAGAAGCCCTTGCCGCACTCGGGGCAGACGAAGGGGCGCTCCCCGCGGTGGATCTTCTGGTGGGTGATGAAGTTGGCCTTGCGGTTGAAGCACTTGCCGCACTCGGTGCAGGAGAAGGGCTTCTCGCCGGTGTGGATGCGCTGGTGCAGGATGAAGGTCTGCTTGGAGCAGAAGCTCTTCCCGCAGACGGTGCACTCGAAGGGCTTCTCGCCCGTGTGGATGCGCTGGTGCCGCATCAGGTCCCCCTTCTGGCTGAAGCTCTTGCCGCACTCGGTGCAGGTGAAGGGCTTCTCGCCCGTGTGCACCCGCAGGTGGGTGATGAGGTTGCCCCGGTGCTGGAAGCTCTTGCCGCACTCGGTGCAGGTGAAGGGCCGCTCGGTGGCATGGGCGCGCGGGCGCTTGGCCGGCTCCGGGCTGCCAGCCCCGGGCCCCGAGCCCGCCGGGGATTTCTGGCCGGGGCTGCTGGTGGGAGCCGCCGGCACCTTTCCCCCGGGATCAGGGGTGGTGCGCGGCCCCTCCGGAGCCACCCGGCTTCTCCGCAGCGCCGGGACGCTGCCCTGGCTGTGCTGCACCTCCCAGCGATTCACGCCGGGGTCTGTCCGGGGCAAGCCCAGGGAAGCAGGCCCCAAGCGTCTCATCAGCAAAGCCCTGCTCGGCTTCACGTCCTCGGGCTCCTCCCCTGGGCACGTGGGCTCTCGGGCACCTGTGGGGCAGAGAGAGGGGCCAGCCGTTACTCCGGAGGGCGCCAGGAGCGGAGAGGCCAGGAGCCCCGGGGCTGGCCCACCCGTACGGACACGCGGGAGCTAACGGCTCGCCCCCCAAGCTCGCTGACGGAGAAAGCCTCCCCTCCCAGCCACTGAGCCAGCGCCAGCACCCCCACTAGCGGCAGCGGGCGGCACCGGCTTCACTGGCACTCCGCTCCCTCTGTGCCCCAGAAAATCAGCCCGTCCGAGGTGCGCCAGGCACGTGCCGGGCTGGGTCACTGCCACGTTTCATGGTGCCCCTCCCACAGCCACGGCATCAGCAACGTGGCCGAGACAACTGGTCATCTCTCATTAGCCCCGGGCCATGGCTGCACTTACTGCCCACAGCGGCACCCTGCAGGGACAAAGGCTGGCGCTGCACCCGTTCACCAGCCACACCCTGTGTCTGGTCAGGGAACCGAGGCGGCCCGCCCACGCCAGGCCTCTGGCTAACCGGCCACTGGCAAGCTGCACCCGTAACTGGGTACCCCCCGGCCTCCCTAGCGCTGGGGGGAGGGGCATTGCGCCGACAGCAGAGCGCGCCTCCCCGACGCAATAAAACCAGCTCATGGAGCAGCGGCCTCCCTTGGTGCCGGCAAAGCGCACGCCGCACGGGGGGTTCGCACCTGAGTGACCAGTCTGCCGACGTAAGCGCCCGGGCGGCCACGGCCCCACGTCCGCCCTGTCCCCAGGGCACAAGCCAGCCCCCCGGAAGCCGGGCAGCTGGACAGGCTTCCCGCAGCAACAAGAGCGAAGGGGACCTCAGCCATCCAGGTGCTGCTGTTTTTAGCATTCCCAGGCTCCCCCAGGGCCCGAGGCACATGGGCAAGGCTGGAGCAAGCGCAGGCCTTTGCTGGCTTATGTGACACTGGCCCCCAGCCCGGGGCTGCTGGCCGGGAGGCGCCGGGATCCTGCATGTGCCAATGCTACCGACAGAAGGACTGGCGGTTGGGGGGCCCTGTTGCCGTCTGACTCAGGAACCTGGCTGGAGGCCAGTCCTTGGCCCGCGCACCAGGCGCTGGAGGAATTTCTCCAGGCTTCTCGTGGGGTCACAGCCGAGGCCAGCTCCCCGCACCGCCAGGGAAGGGGGGAGGATACCCACAGTCGGGGGGAAGGGGGCATGCGGCCTGGGGAACCCTGGCTGAGTTCCAGGGTGTGTCTCGTCATGAGCCAGACAGTCCTCAGCGGGCACAGGCCAGGCCATCGAGCGCCCAGTGACTGGGGCCTGGTTCCAGCCTGCCCGCCAGGGCAGAGACTCGCAGGCACCAGCGGCTCCACAGCTCGGCACAGTCTGCCCTCCCCCGAGCTGCTCCGGGGGGTCGGCTCACCTGGGCTGGGGTACCCCAGAGCCCCTCCGTCACTCAGGCCCGGCGGGCACCCAGTGGCGGACTCCTCGCCCGGCTCCACCTTCACGATGAGCTCCGGCTTCGCGTCGCCTGGGCCAAGAAAGAAGAAGCCTCAGCTGGGGTCGCCGGTGGCCGCGGGGCTCGCAAAGCAGCTTTAAGCTGGGCCCTGAGCACGCTGGCAGGAGGGGGCGTCTGTCCGTCCATCTTTCTGCAGCACGGCCAGCGGGAGACCCCGGCGGCCTCAGTCCCGGCCCCCATGCCCCCTGCCCTCCCACAGCCCCACACCCGCCCCAGCGAGCCCCAAGCTGAGCCGTGCACCGGGGCCCCGCTGGACACGTCCCCGGGGCCCCCCGGCCCAGCCCCTGTGCACTCACAGAAGGGGTCGTCCTGCTGGGCACACTCGTACGACTCGTCCTCAGGCTCCGTTTTGACGACGATCTCGGCCTTGAGACCTGCGGAAAGCCCAGTGCGTTGCAGGTTCCCGCAGCCTGGCCCGGCGGCGAGGGGCAGGCCAAGTCCCCCGCGCGCATTGGGGCCCGCTGGGGCGCTTTGCTCCCCCGGGTGCTGCCGGGCGCCCGCCTGGGGCCCTACCCCCACACAGACCCCGCCTCCGGGTGCTGCCGGGCGCCCGCCTGGGGCCCTGCCCCCACACAGACCCCGCCTCCGGGTGCTGCCGGGCGCCCGCCTGGGGCCCTGCCCCCACACAGACCCCGCCTCCGGGTGCTGCCGGGCGCCCGCCTGGGGCCCTGCCCCCACACAGACCCCGCCTCCGGGTGCTGCCGGGCGCCCGCCTGGGGCCCTGCCCCCACACAGACCCCGCCTCCGGGTGCTGCCGGGCGCCCGCCTGGGGCCCTGCCCCCACACAGACCCCACCTCCGGGTGCTGCAGGGCGCCCGCCTGGGGCCCTGCCCCCACACAGACCCCGCCTCCGGGTGCTGCCGGGCGCCCGCCTGGAGCCCTGCCCCCACACAGACCCCACCTCCGGGTGCTGCAGGGCGCCCGCCTGGAGCCCTGCCCCCACACAGACCCCGCCTCCGGGTGCTGCAGGGTGCCCGCCTGGGGCCCTGCCCCCACACAGACCCCGCCTCCGGGTGCTGCCGGGCGCCCGCCTGGGGCCCTGCCCCCACACAGACCCCGCCTCCGGGTGCTGCCGGGCGCCCGCCTGGAGCCCTGCCCCCACACAGACCCCACCTCCGGGTGCTGCAGGGCGCCCGCCTGGGGCCCTGCCCCCACACAGACCCCGCCTCCGGGTGCTGCCGGGCACCCGCCTGGGGCCCTGTCCCCACACAGACCCTGCTCCAGCTCGCCCCGGCCCCTTCCCTGAGCCAGCCTGGGAGCGGGTAGCGTCACTCACCAGCGGGGGGGTAGCCAGGCAGGTCTCGGCCCCCCAGGCCCTGGGGATACCCCCCGTACGACTCGTCCTCCGGCTCCGCCTTCACCGCCATCTCCTGCTTCACGTCGGGCCAGCCTCCGCCTGCGAGGGACAAGGAATCATGTCCCGGCCCCGCTGGTCCCTGGAGACCAGAGGCCACCAATGCCGGGCAGGGATGCTCCCTGTGCGGGGTGGCCCTGGCAGACTCGGGCCTGCAAGGCTCCGGCTGGGGAACCTGGCCTGAGGCGGGGGGTTCCAGCACGCGGGGGGTTCTGGGCCCGGTCGCCCCCGGCCTCAGGCAGGCCAACGGCGCCAAGGGCACCCGAGCGCCGGGTCGGGAAAGCCAGTCCGGCCGCTCGAGGAGGCCCCGTCACGGGGGCTGAGGACGCCCCGGCAGCCTCCGCAATCAGGGCTCTGGGAAGGAGGCTCCGTCTGCACCCGAGCGCCGGGACCGGGCTGCTGCTTTCCAAGTCCCTAGGTGGGGCCGCCGCAGCCAGCTCCCAGCTGGCCCCCGTTCCCCTCGCGGCCACAGCGGCGCTGCAGCCCTGGGCACGCCCGGCTTAGACCGACGCCTGGGATCGCTCGGGCGTCTCCGGCTCAGGCCGCCCCGAGACCCTCGCTCTCCCCAGCCCCCTGTGCCTGGCCAGTGCTGGGGGAATCTCACACGCTCACCTGCGCTGGGGGCCTGCAGGACTCCCCGCCCCCTCTGCTCCGGGGGCGCCCTGGCGCCCAGCTCCTCCTCTTGCTCCGGTTTGATCCACGCGGCAGCAGGGCCTGCCGAGGACAGAGGGTCACGATCCGGTCCCCGGGCACCCTTGGCCCGGCAGAGCCCGTTCCAGCCGCGGGGCTCACCCGGGAGCAGGGACCCGAGCCCAGAAATGTCCCCGCCGGGAGGATGCAACACGCGACCGCTGCGGGGGAACGGGCGGGGGCAGCCTCGGGGGCAGGCGGATTCTCTGGGGCAGAGCCAGGAAACGGAAACTGGCTCCCTGCTGAAAGCACCACTCACCTGCGCCGCAGGCGTCCAGCCTTCCCCGCTCAGTCATCTCCCCGCCAGCCCCCGCGGGCCGCTGGTCCCCTCGCTGCACCCGGGGCCGGCCTTCAGGGACAGAGAGAGACGAGTCACGCGCCGCCCGGCCTGGCAGGACGAGAAGAGCTGCCCGGGGCTGGGCCATCTGCAGACGCCCCCCCGCTGGGGTTCCAGTGAACCGCGGGCTCTCCAGCCTCTCCCCCGCCTTCCCCCCCCACGGGTGCCCCTCTCCACTGCCCGCACCCCCAGGGCCGGCCACTCACAGGCAGAGCCCATCGACAGCCCACCTCTTCCTGGCAGGACCCGGCCTCCAGCTAATGGGGCAGAGGGAATTGCCCCAGGGCCCTGCACCCCCTCGCTGCCCCCTGCAGGGCTCTCGCACCTTCCTCCAGCCACAGCCAGAGTCAGGAGGCTGCACTGCGCCAGCCCAGCCCATCGCCGAGCCCCTGGGCACCGAGAACCAGATCGAGGGGACGCAAATGGGACACGCACGAGCTCTGTGTTCGTAAAACTCCCCGGGCCACTTCCCATGGCCTCCCACGCGCTCATCACACCGGCCAGCAGGGCACGGACGCCGCCTGTCGACCGAACCCCACGGGCATGGCCCCACGGCACCCTGCTACTCCCGTCCCACACGGGGCTCTCAAAGGGCCCTCTGGGATCCCAACACTGTCCAGCTCGGCATCAGCCACCTTCCCACAAACCCCTTCAGCAAGCCCGGGGATGCCGCCAGCCTCGTAGGCTCCCCCAAGTCCCCCGCGGGACACAGCCCTGCCTGGCCAGACCCTTCGCTTCCGGTGTCCAGGCCAGCCCTCGCGCACAAACCAACCACAGCTCACCGGGCAGCAAGCACACCGCTCATTTGTAGCCCATTCACTAACGAACACAGCTCACGTTGCTGGGTCAGGGTAAGAGGAAAACAGGCCAGAATCGGTGCCAGCAAGCGGCTGCCTCCCCCCGGCGGTCGGCTCCATGGCAAACGCTGAGCCCAACGCACCGGTGACCGGACGCTTCCCGCCAGCCAAGGATGAATGTGGGACGAGCAGGTGACAGGCTGATGCAGGATTTCTAGAGCCTGGATCCCCAGCAAGCCATGGACACGTCAGACACCCAGCGGCTGCCACAGCACAGATGGCTACGGTCCCCGGAGCGTGAGTTTTGACCCCAGGCTTGGGTCTCCCCAGAACAGCCTCCGCCTGGCGCACCGAGATCCCACATCGAACACAGGGAAGAAACGGCCCGAGACGAGATTTCTGATTTTCAGCTTCCTTGGAGCATTTCTACACCCGGTAAAGTCTCCCCGGGGGCGTCCTCCTGGAATATCACCAGCCCCATCTGGGAAGGGCGGCTCTCTGCCTTGAACCCGGCAGCTGTTCCCCAGACATACCCCAGCACCCGGCTCGCAAGGCTTCCCTCACACAGAGCCACACTGCAGAGAAGCAGCCCAGTGAGAACGGGACAGAAATCCGGCCTGGGGCTTACGTGCCGACCACGGTCTCGGGGGCTGGAAATCCACGCAGGGCTTTGCCCTGTGGCTGGAGGGGAACAGAGCGCCCTGGGCTGCCCACAGGCCGGTTTCTTCTCTCCCGGGATGCTGGTTGCTCTTGCTGGCCAGTCCCACAGGTGCAGCAGGCCTTCTCCAGACACCCTGGCGCAGCCAACTCGCTCGGCTAAGTCTGGGCCAGGCCTCCAGCTGGCAGGCGCGGGAGGGGAGGGATTTACGCTCCCACTGGAGGGTCCAAATCAGTCCTGACCTGCAGCCACCTGGAGCATTTCACCGATTCCAGCCATCTGTCTCTCTCCCCAGCAACACCACCGGCTCGCAACCCTCCTGCCTCACCCCGGAAAGCTCCCGCTGCCAATCTGCTCCCTCTCCCGCTCCTCCAGGGAGAGACAGGCTGTCCGTCCATATCCGCACCCGACACACACCACTCGCCGCTCAGCACTGGGAGAGACAGACCATCCGTATCCGCACCCGGCACACTCCCCTCTCCCCTCGGCACAGGGAGAGATAGGCCGTCCATCTGTATCTGCGCCTGACACACACCGCTCCCCCCTCGGCACCAGGAGAGACAGGCTGTCCGTCTGTATCCGCGCCTGACGCACACCGCTCCCAGCTCGGCACCAGGAGACAGACTATCCATCTGTATCCGCACCCGATGCACAATGCTACCCCTGGCACGAGGAGACACAGGCTGTCCATCCATATCCACACCCGACACACACCGCTCCCTGCTCGGCCCCGGGAGAGACAGGCTGTCCGTCCGTATCCGTACCCGACGCACACCGCTCCCTGCTCGGCCCCGGGAGAGACAGGCTGTCCGTCCGTATCCGTACCCGACGCACACCGCTCCCTGCTCGGCCCCGGGAGAGACAGGCTGTCCGACCGTATCCGTACCCGACGCAGACGGCTCCCTGCTCGGCCCCGGGAGAGACAGGCTGTCCGACCGTATCCGTACCCGACGCACACGGCTCCCTGCTCGGCCCCGGGAGAGACAGGCTGTCCGACCGTATCCGTACCCGACGCACACGGCTCCCTGCTCGGCCCCGGGAGAGACAGGCTGTCCGTCCGTATCCGTACCCGACGCACACCGCTCCCTGCTCGGCCCCGGGAGAGACAGGCCGAGGCCCAGCGGCGCCATCTCAGCACAAAGAAAGTTGCAGCATTTGCTCATGGATTATGAGTGTTTACACAGCGCCAGGGTGGGGGCTCGCAGCTTTCCCAACACTTCAATACCAGTCACAGTCCCCGCCCTGGAGCTTGCAAGGTACAGGCTGAATTCTGCTCTCCTCCCGCACACAAGAACTCCCGTGGGCATCACCACAGCTCTGATGAACGAGTGTAGCTGTTTAAACGAGTGACCAATATGCTTATCCACTTACTCAAACGGTTACAGGTGGCTCCCAGTCCAGCTCCCAGGGAGCCGCCTGCTGCCCTGTGCTGCTGCCTCTGTACCAGCCAGCTCCCCAGGAGTCAGGTGGCACACAGAACTTGCAGGGAATCGGCTCCTAGTATGCACCAGCTCCCAGGGAGCCCACTGCCTCCGATACAGAGACAGCTGCGCAGGGCAGCAGGCAGGAGCCAGTACACACAGGGAGCCAGTTTAAAAGCACTGCCGGGCAGCAGCCGGCTCCCCAGGAGCAGGGTGGCAGGCGGGAGCCAGTACGCACAGGGAGCGGGCTTAAAAGCTGGCTCCCAGGGAGCCAACTACTGTCCCCTGCTGCTGCCTCTGTATCAGGACAGCAGCCGGCTCCCCAGGAGTGAGGAGGCAGGCAGGAGCCAGTGCACACGGGGACTCAGTTGAAAAGCTGGCTCCCAGCACATACTGGCTCCCAGGGAGCTGGCTGCCACCCTGCCCTGGGGGTGCACGGAACCACTGAGATTTTTCAGCAGTTACGCAGTCAGCCAATTACCTGCATTTTCACATCCCCAGGGTCGTTTGCATGGGGAAAGAGACGCCTCTCTGGGTTCTGGGCTTACTGGATTCTGGGTCCTCCCTCCCTCCCCTTTTTTTAATCTCCTTCCTCTGATGTATTGGGGGCGGGGGGGCCGGCCGGAGACAAGAAGCTGGGGGCAGGGCTCAGAGGTGGCACCAGGTGATCTCTCTGGCGCTGGGCTGGCTGGCTTGCGCCCACATGCTCAGGGTTGAACACATCTCCGAGTGGGGGGAGGATGAATCCCCCCCCCGGGGCAGATTGCCAGTCATCTCCTGGCGAGGGGGGCCCGTTGCCTTCTCCACAGCCCGCAGGGGCATCACTGGGTTATTGGGTGTATCTCCCCATCACCGCGCAGCACAGGACCCCTCCCAGACTCGGCTGGGCACACTCCGGTCTGACCTCGGCCGCCGGGCAGCTCCACAGGCCAGGAGCGGATTGCCCCGCTCAGGTCTATTGCTCTGTGCCTGCCTCTAGCCCAGGCTGGCCGGCAGCTTCCTTCGGAAGGGGACTGCGAAGCCGCCCGCATACGGGGCAGCCGAGCCTACTCGCAGCGGCTGCTCTCCTTGTGGGGCCTGCTGCAGGGTGCCGTGCAGTGCACCAGCATAGCCCCCGCCCCGCCCCAGCACAGCCCCCGCCCTGGGCCCGCACAGGAACCGCAGGGCTGGGGGACACGGCAGCGCCACCATGGGGACACGTTGCACACTCACCAGTGGCCTCTCCGACCTCGTCTGAGCCCTCAGGCAAGGCAAAGGCAACAGGCCGACACCAGGGGACAGTGTTTCCTAGTGGGTGAATGCACGTAGTTCAGTAACCGCGTGACCGCTGAACATTTCGGGTTACACGCCAGGCGGCTCCCCGGGAGCTGGCTTTTCACCCAGCTCCCCACACGTATCGGCTCCCGCGCGGCTGCCTCTGATTGGGAAGCAGCAGCACAGGGCAGCTCCCCAGGAGCCAGGTTTAAGCCAGCTCCCCGCGTGTCCCAGGAGCCTGCAGGCAACCATGAACATTAGCAGATGAACCCAGACTCCCCGCTTCACTGTTCCCACGGCTACACCCCTAGCGTCTACCCTGCCGCCATGCCCTGTGTGAACACACCTTCCGCTTGGCACCTGCCAGCTGTATCACAGCCTCCCCCCGCAGGCCTGCCACCCCTCGCGAGTCTCCAAGCCACCTGCCCTGCCAGAGTAGGACCCCGGGCAGCCAGGGAGGGGGCAGCCCCGGGCAGCCGGCCAGGCTACGAGGAAAACGAGCCCCCCCCCGGCAAGTGGCCCCAGGCCCAGCGTGGGGAGAAGGTGCATGGCCAGTGCCAACGCCTGGCCCGCCCCAAACACCCCTGCCCGGGCAGCCGCGAGGAGGCCACGGCCCAGGGAGCCTCAGGGGGACCCGGCCGCTGCGCTCCGGGCTGCGCCTGGGCCGCCGGTCCCGCTCCCTGCGCGGCCCGAGGCTCCAGGCCGGGGCCCGGCCGGCGACACCCGCCCGCAAAGGAGGCGCCGGGCAGGCTCCGAGCGCAGCGGGGCCCATTTGCCGCCCCCCCGCGCTGCGCTCGGCCAGGGCGCCCCGCGCAAGGAGCGCGCCCGGCTGCTCACCGCTGCGCGCCCGGCTCCCGATGGCCGCCGACCCGGGCACTGGCCCAGCCCCAGCCAGCGCCGCCGGGGCGAGAGACAAAGGGCCCTGCGCCCGCTGCATCCTGGGAGCCGTAGTCCGCGCCCGGACGCTAGCGGGGCCGGCGCGCACGAGGGGCGCAGGACGCGCGCAGCTCAGCAGGGCGCAGGGCTCCCCGCGCAGCGCTGCGGGCTGGGCCGGGGGGCGCTGGGCTCCCCTGGACTGGGGCCGGCAGGAAAACTACAGCTCCCAGCAGCCGCGGACGGGGTGTGGCCCGGAGACTGCGCCCCTCCCGCCGGCCCCCCGGCCTCTCCAAACCGGATCAGCTGGGCACGCCGCGCCGCACACAAACAGGCGGGGGGCGCACACGGCCCACTGTGCCCTCCCGCTGCTGGGCGCTGCAGGGTCAGGCCTGGCCTGGCCGAGGACCAGGGTGCAGGCCGGGTGAGGGAAGGCAGGGGCAACAACCCAGTCAGCCCCAGGCCCGGCAGACCCCACAGCCGAGCCTGTAACACTGCGCCCATGTGCTGGGCTGGCCGCATGGAGCTGCAGCCTGGGGCTGGGCCACCCCCAAAATGTCTCAAAGGGTCACTTGGCAGCTCCTGTCCCGTGTGCTGGCGGGACTTGCCTGCCTGCTCCCGGCTCGGCCCCTCTGGGTCGCCCCAGCTACAAACCATCCACCGGAGGGGGAAAGGGCAACCCAAGTGGTTGGAGTAAGGAGCAGCCTCCTTGGGCAGTCTACACAGCCCGGCTACTGGGGATCCCAGGTACCCCGACATCGCTACCCTGCAGCTACACAAGCCACCCGGCCTTTCAAAGTATTTGCCGACATAACAGGCGTGCTATTTCAGCATCCTGGCAACTGGTTCCATGAGGGCGAAGAGATGTCTGGAAACAGCATGATACTTCAAAATGCGGGGGTGTGCAGAGGTGCCAGATTTCAAAAAGAGCTATTTTGAAATAGATTGGAAATAAAATACACAGTTTGCATAGCGTGAATTACATATCTAATTGCGAGTTCAGGGTGCTGTGTAGACACACCCCACATGAGCCCAGATTAACAAAGCCGGGGCCTTTCCAGTTTGGAAAAGAAATGACGGGGGGAGGGGGCGTTAGGGTTAGAAAATCGTGGCTGGTGTTGGAAAGAGACGAAGGAAACGTGATTTACGCCTTTGCTCACGGAACACGAGACGCTCCCCGAGGAAATGCAGGGGCAGCAGATTTCAAACCAATGATTTCCTCAGTCAGCCTGGAACTTTGCCAGGGGACGGTGGAAAGG
The DNA here is from genome assembly GCA_032595735.1 of Pelochelys cantorii. NCBI lineage: Eukaryota > Metazoa > Chordata > Testudines > Trionychidae > Pelochelys > Pelochelys cantorii. The sequence goes on along the minus strand of CM064327.1, from coordinate 262,703,563 downwards.
CCCAAACTGTACCAGGGTCCAATAGGAACAAATAGATTCATGGAGGTCGGGTCCGTCAGTGGCAATTAGCCACGCTGGGCAGGGATGGGGCCCCTGGCCTCTGGGTGTCAGAGGCTGGGAATGGGCGAGGGGGGGGATCACATGACAGTTCCCTGTTCGGTTCCCTCCCTCTGGGGCACCTGGCATTGGCCACTGTCGGGAAACAGGACACTGGGCTGGATGGGCCTTTGGTCTGATTCAATCTGGCCGTTCTGTTCTTATACAGAACCCAAATGTATCTGCCCCTGCTGTAACCACTAGACCCCACTCTCCTCAGGCAAGCCAGAGCCAGGAGGCCTGAGTGGTCCATCCTCCCCAGTGTCAATAGGAAGTCAGAATGCACACCGACTTCACAGGGCTGCCCTGTGCCCCTCAGTGACTTGCCACAGGCTGGCAGGACAGGGCGGTGCTGGAGCTGAGAACATAAGAATGGTCAGACTGGGTCAGACCAAAGGTCCATCCAGCCCAGTGTCCTGTCTGCCCACAGTGCCAATGCCAGGTGCCCCAGAGGGAGGGAACTGAACAGTAATGATCAAGTGAACTCTCTCTTGCCATCCATCTCCACCCTCTGACAAACAGAGGCTAGGAACACCGTTCCTTACCCATACTGGCTGATAGCCATTAATGGACTTAAGCTCTGTGAATTTATCTAGTTCTCTTTTAAACCCTATTAGAGTTCTAGCCTTCACAGCCTCCTCTGGCAAGGAGTTCCACAGGTTGACCATGCGCTGTGTGAAGAAGAACTTCCTTTTATTTGTTTTAAACCTGCTGCCCATTAGTTTCATTTGGTGGCCCCTAGTTCTTATATTATGAGAACAAGTAAATAACTTTTCTTATTCACTTTCTCCACACCACTCATGATTTTATAGACCTCTATCCTATCCCCCCCAGTCTCCTCTTTTCCAAGCTGAAAAGTCCCAGTCTCTTTAACCTCTCCTCATCTGGGACCCGTTCCAAACCCCAAATCATTTTAGTGGCCCTTCTCTGAACCTTTTCCAATGCCAATATATCTTTTTTGAGATGAGGAGACCACGTCTGTACGCAGTATTCAAGATGTGGGCGTCCCATGGATTTACATAAGGGCAATAAAATATTCTCTGTCTTATTCTCTATCCCTTTTTAATGATTCCTAACATCTTGTTTGCTTTTTTGACTGCTGCTGCACACTGCATGGACGTCTTCCGAGAACTGTCCACAAAAACTCAAAGATCTCTCTCCTGATTAGTTGTAGTCCAAATTAGCCCCCATCATACTGTACGTCTAGTTGGGGTTATTTTCCCCGATGTGCATTACTTTACATTTATCCACATTACATTTCATTTGCCATTTTGTTGCCCAATCAATTAGTTTGGGGAGATCTTTTTGAAGCTCTTCACAGTCTGCTTTGGGCTTGACTACCTTGAGCAGGTTAGTATCGTCTGCAAACTTTGCCACCTCACTGCTTACCCCTTTCTCCAGATCATTTATGAATAAGTTGAACAGGATTGGTCCCAGGACTGACCCTTGGGGGACACCACTAGTTACCCCTCTCCATTCTGAAAATTTACCATTTATTCCTACCCTTTGTTTCCTGTCTTTTAACCAGTTCTCAGTCCATGAAAGGACCCTCCCTCTTATCCCACGACAACTTAATTTACGTAAGAGCCTTTGGTGAGGGACCTTGCGGAAGGCTTTCTGGAAATTAAGTACACTATATCATTCCACGAGGAGTAACAGTTAATCCAAACGAAGGACTTAGTTCGGATTAACTTTAAACTGCCGCGTGTAGCCGCAGGCAGTTAGTTCGGACTAAGGGGGATTTAAAAATGGCGGCCGGACAGAAACATGCAAATAAAGCCCGGGATATTTAAATCCCGGGCTTCATTTGCAACTCAGGTTGCCTGATTTGCCTACCTAGCTCGAACTAACGAGCTAGTGTAGACATACCCTAATAGATTAATAAGACATGATTTCCCTTTACAGAAAACATGTTGACTTTTGCCCAACAAATTATGTTCTTATATGTGTCTGACAATTCTATTCTTTACTATTGTTTAAACTAATTTGCCTGGTACTGACGTTAGACTTACCGGTCTGTAATTGCTGGGATCGCCTCTAGAGCCCTTTTTAAATATTGGCGTTACATTAGCTATCTTCCAGCCATTGCATGCAGAAACTGATTTAAAGGATAGGTTACAAACCATAGTTAATAGTTCCGCAATTTCACATCTGAGTTCTTTCAGAACCCTTGTGTGAATGCCATCTGGTCCCAGTGACTTGTAACTGTTAAGTTTATCAATTAATTCCTAAACCTCCTCTAATGACACTTCTGTCTGTGACAAGTCCTCAGATTTGTCACCTACAAAGGACGGGTCAGGTTTGGGAATCTCCCTAACATCCTCAGCCATGAAGACTGAAGCAAAGAATTCGTTTAGTTTCTCCACAATGACTTTGTGGTCTTTAAACGCTCCTTTTGTGTCTCAGCCGTCCAGTTCTTTAGCAGGCGTCCTGCTTCTGATGTACTTTAAAAACATTTTGGTATTACCTTTTGAGTTTTTGGCTAGCTGCTCTTCAAACTCCTTTTTGGCTTTTCTGATTACATTTTTACACTTCATTTGGCAGTGTTTATGGTCCTTTCTGTTTTCCTCACTAGGATTTGACTTCCACTTTTTAAAAGATGTATTTTTATCTCTCTCTGCTTCTTTTACATGGTTGTGAAGCCATGGGGGCTCTTTTTTAGTTCTTTTACTGTGTTTTTAAATTTGGGGTATACATTTAAGTTGGGCCTCTATTATGGTGCCTTTGAAAAGTGTCCATGCAGCTTGCAGGGATTTTACTTTTGTCACTGTGCCTTTTAATTTCTGTTTAACTGACCTCCTCATTTTTGCATAGTTCCCCTTTCTGAAATGAAATGCCACAGTGTTGGGCTGCTGAGGGGTTCTTCCCACCACAGGAATGTTAAATGTTATTATATTATGGTCACTATTTCCAAGCGGTCCTGTTAGTTACCTCTTGGATCAGATCCTGCATTCCACTCAGGACTAAATTAAGAATTACCTCTCCCCTTGTGGGTTACTGTACCAGCTGCTCTAAGAAGCAGTCATTTAAGGTATCGAGAAATTTTGTCTCTGCATCCTGTCCTGAGGTGACATGTACCCAGTCAACATGGGGATAATTGAAATCCCCCGCTATTATTGAGTTTTTTATTTTGAAAGCCTCTCTAATCTCCCTCAGCATTTCATAGTCACTATCACTGTCCTGGTCAGGTGGTCGATAATATATCCCTACTGCTATATTCTTATTAGAGCAGGGAATTACTATCCATAGAGATTCTGTGGAACATTTTGATTCATTTAAGATTTTTACTTCATTTGATTCTAAATTTTCTTTCACATATATTGCCCCTCCCCCACCCGCATGACCTGTTCTGTCCTTCCTATATATTTTGTACCCTGGTATGATTGTCCCCCTTTGATTGTCCTCACTCCACCATGTTTCTGTGATGCTTATTATGTCAGTGTCCTCTTTTAACACAAGGCACTCTAGTTCACCCACCTTATTTTTTAGACTTCTAGCATTTGTGTACAAGCACTTTAAAAACTTGTCACTGTTTATGTGTCTGCCCTTTTCTGATGTCAGATTCTTTTTTACGTGAATGTTTCTCATTTGATCTGGCCCATACTCTTCCATCCTCTCCTCCTGACTAAGACCTAGAGAATCTCTATCAATGGACTCTCCTCTAAGAGACGCCTCTATCCGATCCACGTGCTCCTCTGCACCAATCGGCTTTCCCCCATCTCTTAGTTTAAGAACTGCTCTGCAACCTTTTTAATGTTCAGTGCCAGCAGTCTGGATCCACTTTGGCTTAGGTGGAGCCCATCCTTCCTGTATAGGCTCCCCCTCTCCCAAAAGTGTCCCCAGTTCCTAATAAATCCAAACCCCTCTTCCCTATACCATCGTCTCATCCATGCATTGAGACTCTGAAGCTCTGCCTGCCGACCTGGCCATGCGCGTGGAACTGGAAGCATTTCTGAGAATGCCACCATAGAGGTCCTGGATTTCAGTCTCTTTCCTAGCAGCCTAAATTTGGCCTCCAGGATGTCTCTGCGACCCTTCCCTACGTCATTGGTACCTACACGTACCACGACCACCGGCTCCTCCCCAGCACTACACGTACGTCTATCTAGATGGCTCGAGAGATCCGCAACCTTCGCACCAGGCAGGCAAGTCACCATACGGTTCTCCCGGTCATCACAAACCCAATTGTCTGTGTTTCTAACGATAGAATCACCCACTACTAACACTTGCCTCTTCCTAATGACTGGCATTCCTGCCCCCTGGAGAGGTAACCTCAGTGCAAGAGGAGACCCCAACATCCTCTGGAAGGAGGGTCCCAACTATGGGAAGGTTTCTCCTCCCCTGAGCCTCTCATCCTCCTTAACAGCACAGGGGCTGTCTAACTGGAGGTGGGACAATTCTACTGTGTCCCGGAAAGTCTTATCTACGTACCTCTCTGCCTCCCTTAGCTCCTCCAGTTCAGCCACCCTGACCTCCAAAGCCCATACGCGGTCTCTGGGGGCGTGGAGCTCCTTGCACCGAATGCACACATACGCCCCTCGCCCACAGGGCAGGGAATCACACATGCTACATTGAGTGCAATAAACAGGACAGCCCCCACCCTGCTGCTGGGGTTCTGCCTGCATTCCCTCCTACAGCTACCTAGGTTATTGAGAGGGGGTTTATTTAAATCAGGAAGTTCTGATGATAGTTTAGTTAAAGGTTTTAAAGACTGGCAGGTGTCCCTCATCCCCTTCCCAACTCCTGACTCTCATCTTTATAAAACCCTGGCCTTCCTGACAGCCCCGCCCTCTGGCTAAGGCTCAGCCAATGAGTAGAGGCTTCTAGATTTCAAACCCTGTTAAGAGCTCACAGCTTCTGCCTGCTGGCCACAGCACATGGTCCTTCACACACACACCCAGACAGACAGACATAAGCGCCGCACGCAGCAAGAAACCCCCAAACGCAACACACACCACAGACAGACACTTCCCGCAAGGGTCCTGGATTTGCTCCGCCTTCACCTGAGGACTCCCTCCCGAAACTCCCTGCTCACGGCGCTTTCCCCGCGGGCTCAGACGCCTGCCCCTGCCGCCACTGGCTGAGCTGTTGCCCGAACCCAGAGATTTCCAGGGCCCCAGTAGCCCCTGGAGAGAGGTCATGGGGGGGAGGGGGAGGCGGTGGCCTCAGTCAGTCCCTCCCCATTTGGGGCGTGGCTTGCACTGAGCATGCTCAGTAATGCTGCTGAAGCCGCTGCCCACACTCTGCCCACCAGCGCCAGGGCTGGAACATCCCAGCTCACCTGCTGGCTGAGTCCCTCCCCTGGGAGCATGTGCAGGGCCCACTGCTCCTGCCTGCCCCCCCTTCCTCCTCCCTGGGCCCCCCCATCACCCCAGCCCTGCCTCTTCTGCCTCCTCCCCGGGCCCCCCCATCACCCCAGCCCTCCCTCTTCCCTGGGCCCCCCCATCACCCCAGCCCTACCCCTTCTGCCTCCTCCCCGGGCCCCCACCCATCCCTCAGCCCCGCCCCCTCTCCCTCCTCCCTGGGCCCCCCCCATCACCCCAGCCCTACCTCATCTGCCTCCTCCCCGGACCCCCACCCATCCCTCAGCCCCGCCCCCTCTCCCTCCTCCCCGGGCCCCCCCATCACCCCAGCCCTACCCCTTCTGCCTCCTCCCTGGGCCCCCCTCCATCCCTCAGCCCTGCCCCCTCTCCCTCCTCCCCGGGCCCCCCCCATCACCCCAGCCCTACCTCATCTGCCTCCTCCCTGGGCCCCCCCATCACCCCAGCCCTACCTCATCTGCCTCCTCCCTGGGCCCCCCCATCACCCCAGCCCTGCCTCTTCTGCCTCCTCCCTGGGCCCCCCCATCACCCCAGCCCTGCCTCTTCTGCCTCTTCCCTGGGCCCCCCCATCACCCCAGCCCTACCCCTTCTGCCTCCTCCCCGGGCCCCCACCCATCCCTCAGCCCCGCCCCCTCTCCCTCCTCCCTGGGCCCCCTCCATCACCCCAGCCCTACCCCTTCTGCCTCCTCCCCGGGCCCCCCCATCAACCCAGCCCTCCCTCTTCCCTGGGCCCCCCCATCACCCCAGCCCTACCCCTTCTGCCTCCTCCCCGGGCCCCCACCCATCCCTCAGCCCCGCCCCCTCTCCCTCCTCCCTGGGCCCCCCCATCACCCCAGCCCTACCTCATCTGCCTCCTCCCCGGGCCCCCCCCCATCACCCCAGCCCTACCCCTTCTGCCTCCTCCCCGGGCCCCCACCCATCCCTCAGCCCCGCCCCCTCTCCCTCCTCCCTGGGCCCCCCCATCACCCCAGCCCTGCCTCTTCCCTGGGCCCCCCCATCACCCCAGCCCTACCCCTTCTGCCTCCTCCCCGGGCCCCCAACCATCCCTCAGCCCCGCCCCCTCTCCCTCCTCCCTGGGCCCCCCCCATCACCCCAGCCCTACCTCATCTGCCTCCTCCCCGGACCCCCACCCATCCCTCAGCCCCGCCCCCTCTCCCTCCTCCCCGGGCCCCCCCATCACCCCAGCCCTACCCCTTCTGCCTCCTCCCTGGGCCCCCACCCATCCCTCAGCCCTGCCCCCTCTCCCTCCTCCCCGGGCCCCCCCCATCACCCCAGCCCTACCTCATCTGCCTCCTCCCTGGGCCCCCCCATCACCCCAGCCCTACCTCATCTGCCTCTTCCCTGGGCCCCCCCATCACCACAGCCCTACCCCATCTGCCTCCTCCCCGGGCCCCCGCCCATCCCTCAGCCCCGCCCCCTCTCCCTCCTCCCCGGGCCCCCCCCATCACCCCAGCCCTACCTCATCTGCCTCCTCCCTGGGCCCCCCCCATCACCCCAGCCCTACCCCTTCTGCCTCCTCCCTGGGCCCCGCCCCATCCCTCAGCCCCGCCCCCTCTCCCTCCTCCCCGGGCCCCCCCATCACCCCAGCCCTACCCCTTCTGCCTCCTCCCCGGGCCCCGACCCATCCCTCAGCCCCACCCCCTCTCCCTCCTCCCCGGGCCCCCCCATCACCCCAGCCCTACCCCTTCTGCCTCCTCCCCGGGCCCCCGCCCATCCCTCAGCCCCGCCCCCTCCCCAGGCCCCCCCCATCACCCCAGCCCTACCCCTTCTGCCTCCTCCCTGGGCCCCGACCCATCCCTCAGCCCCGCCCCCTCTCCCTCCTCCCCGGGCCCCCCCCATCACCCCAGCCCTACCTCATCTGCCTCCTCCCCGGGCCCCCCCCCATCACCCCAGCCCTACCCCTTCTGCCTCCTCCCCGGGCCCCCACCCATCCCTCAGCCCCGCCCCCTCTCCCTCCTCCCTGGGCCCCCCCATCACCCCAGCCCTGCCTCTTCCCTGGGCCCCCCCATCACCCCAGCCCTACCCCTTCTGCCTCCTCCCCGGGCCCCCACCCATCCCTCAGCCCCGCCCCCTCTCCCTCCTCCCTGGGCCCCCCCCATCACCCCAGCCCTACCCCTTCTGCCTCCTCCCCGGGCCCCCGCCCATCCCTCAGCCCCACCCCCTCTCCCTCCTCCCCGGGCCCCCCCATCACCCCAGCCCTGCCTCTTCCCTGGGCCCCCCCATCACCCCAGCCCTACCCCTTCTGCCTCCTCCCCGGGCCCCCACCCATCCCTCAGCCCCGTCCCCTCTCCCTCCTCCCTGGGCCCCCTCCATCACCCCAGCCCTACCCCTTCTGCCTCCTCCCCGGGCCCCCGCCCATCCCTCAGCCCCACCCCCTCTCCCTCCTCCCCGGGCCCCCGCCCATCCCTCAGCCCCGCCCCCTCCCCGGGCCCCCCCATCACCCCAGCCCTACCCCTTCTGCCTCCTCCCTGGGCCCCGACCCATCCCTCAGCCCCGCCCCCTCTCCCTCCTCCCCGGGCCCCCCCCATCACCCCAGCCCTACCCCTTCTGCCTCCTCCCCGGGCCCCCCCCCATCACCCCAGCCCTACCTCATCTCCCTCCTCCCTGGGCCCCCCCCATCACCCCAGCCCTACCTCATCTGCCTCCTCCCCGGGCCCCCCCCCATCACCCCAGCCCTACCTCATCTCCCTCCTCCCCGGGCCCCCCCATCACCCCAGCCCTACCCCTTCTGCCTCCTCCCCGGGCCCCCGCCCATCCCTCAGCCCCGCCCCCTCCCCATCACCCCAGCCCTACCCCTTCTGCCTCCTCCCTGGGCCCCGACCCATCCCTCAGCCCCGCCCCCTCTCCCTCCTCCCCGGGCCCCCCCCATCACCCCAGCCCTACCCCTTCTGCCTCCTCCCTGGGCCCCCACCCATCCCTCAGCCCCGCCCCCTCTCCCTCCTCCCCGGGCCCCCCCCATCACCCCAGCCCTACCTCATCTGCCTCCTCCCCGGGCCCCCGCCCATCCCTCAGCCCCACCCCCTCTCCCTCCTCCCCGGGCCCCCCCATCACCCCAGCCCTGCCTCTTCCCTGGGCCCCCACCCATCCCTCAGCCCTGCCCCCTCTCCCTCCTCCCTGGGCCCCCCCATCACCCCAGCCCTACCTCATCTGCCTCCTCCCTGGGCCCCCCCCCATCACCCCAGCCCTGCCTCTTCCCTGGGCCCCCCCATCACCCCAGCCCTACCTCATCTGCCTCCTCCCTGGACCCCCACCCATCCCTCAGCCCCGCCCCCTCTCCCTCCTCCCCGGGCCCCCCCATCACCCCAGCCCTGCCTCTTCTGCCTCCTCCCTGGGCCCCCCCCATCACCCCAGCCCTACCTCATCTGCCTGCTCCCTGGCCCCCACCCATCCCTCAGCCCCGCCCCCTCTCCCTCCTCCCCGGGCCCCGCCCATCACCCCAGCCCTACCTCATCTGCCTCCTCCCTGGGCCCCCCCCATCACCCCAGCCCTACCTCATCTGCCTCCTCCCTGGGCCCCCACCCACCCCTCAGCCCCGCCCCCTCTCCCTCGTCCCCGGGCCCCCATCCATCCCCCGCACCCGACTTCCTCTGCCTCCTCCTCGGGCCCCCACCCTGCCCCCTCTGCCTCTTCCCTGGATCCCACCCATCCCCCCTCCCTGCCCCCTCTGCCTCCTCCCTGCACCCCACCCACCCTCCAGCCCTGCCCCCTCTGATTCCTCCCCGGGCCCGCCCCCATCCTCCCAGCCCTGCCCCCTCTCCCCGGGCCCCTACCCATTCCCCAGCCCTACTCCCTCTCCCTCCTCCCCAGGCCCCCACCCATCCCCCCTGCCCTGCCTCCTCTCCCTCCTCCGTGCGCCCCCGCCCCCCAGCCCTGCCCCCTCTGCCTCATTCCCGGTCCCCCCCATCCCTGCCCCCTCTGCTTCTACCCACTAAGTCCTTGCCCCTCACTAAGTTCTACCCCCTAAGTCCTGGCTGACGGGAGGCAGAGGGGGACGTGGCATGTGGGGGCTGGCATATGCCACATCCCCTCTGCCTCCTGCCGGCCCCACATACCACGTCCCCTCTGTCTCCCGCCAAACCCCGGGTTCAGGACTCATTTCGCCCGCTCAGAGGCACCTGGCTCTGGAGCAGACAAGTGGGCAGGGACAGGGTGGCAGGAGAAGGCAGCGTTGGGCTTATAACCTTGGAGCCAGGCCCTCCCGTCCACGCGCGTGAGCTGGTGAAAACGGCTCACGGTGCAGCACCCCCCATCTGTGTGTGTGTGTGTGTTCGCGCCGGGTGCCGCCCCAGCCCCACGCTGATGGAGCTGCCAATGCCACGCCCCAGCTGTCCACGGACTGCCTGGCCGGGGCGTGTTTTGCTTTTGTCGTCCTTTTGGGCCGTTTGTTCCAGCGCTCGTCTCACACTGGCTTCCTCCCACAGCCACGTGCCACTGCATTGCCTGGTCCCACGAGGCGCCGGCGTGGGCTGCTCACGCCAGGGGGCCACGAGGCGCAGGTAGAGCAACCTGCATCTGGAGCCGCTCCCCGTTCGCAGGGATGAGGGTCCCTGGGTAATAGCTACGTCTGGGCTGTGCCAGGCCGGACCAGGCCTGTGGCTGCTGCTCGTGGCAGGAACGTGGCCGGGAATCCCGGGGCATGGCCCGGCTCGCTCCTCCCTGCCTCAGTCCTTGTGCTGGCTGGGGAGGGCTGTGCTCAAACGCTGGTGAATAATTTCTCACCGTGTCTAGCCCCAGAGCCCTGCCGAACTCTGTAACCTGCACCTGTGAACAGGCTGCAACCTCCCACGTCCCCTGCAGCCCAGGAAATCCCTGGCTTAGCGTGAGCCTCCAGAGGGCTCCAGGCCAACCGAGTCACACTTGGCCGGCCACCCGGCAGGCCAGGCTGTTTCCTTCGCTGCTCGCCGCCAGCGCTGGGAGGAGCTGACAGTTGAGAAGTGGCCCGTGGGCCCCCTGGGGCCGTGGACGGTTGCACTCGGCTAGCAGGCCCCACCTGGCAGCAACACCCAACTTGAAGCAGCCGGCTCCCAGCCCTGGGAGGGATGTCGGCTCCCGTGGAAGTGAACAGTCGTGTAACCGCACACGGCAATTCCCTCATCCCAGGGGTGGGGCCGGCAGCCAGTGCACTCCCAGCCCCACTCCCGGAGAGCCCTCGGCACCCCGCGCTGCTGGGTCCGCGAGGGGAGCCACGTAAACCCCAGCTCCCCCCGCAGACCGGCCGCCAGCTGCCTCTGATAGACACAGCAGCGTCGGGTGCAGCGGCCCCGGTCGGGGGGGGTCCGAACGCCCCCCCCCCGAGGCTGCTCTGCTGGGAACTCAGACCCCCGGGCTGCTGATGCGAAGCCGCCTCTGCCCGCGGCGAGCTAGGGCCCAGTGTGGGCAGAGGCTGCGTCACGGCAGCGAAGGGGGAGGGGGGCAGCACTGCGGAGATGGTGCTGGGGGAACCGGCTTTTAAGCCCGCTCCCCCCAGCACTGGCTCCTGCTCCCCCCACCTTGGCTACAGAGGCAGCAAGGGGAGGGGGATGCGAGCGGTCGACAAGATTATCGATGAGCCCAGGCATCCCGATTTCTCATCTAGTCGACTCTGCGGCGACATCCCTACGCCCGGCCAGCTGCTCTGCCCACGTGGCGCTCCCTGGGTCCCTGCCCTGGGATCGCGGAGTCCCCACTGGCAGCGAGGCCACGTGACCCCCAGCCAGGGCCGCTCTCCCTGGGCATGGGGCGGGTGCCCATTGCAGGCAGCAGGGGGGGGGCAGCAGGGGGGGGGAACCTCTCGCTAGCCGGCAGCGCCGCCCCACGGGGCTGGGGCCCGTGCGGTGCAGGACACGCACCACCGTTCACAAGGGGCCCTTTGGGCCTTGGAGTCAGACGCCAGCTTCCCGCCCCCACCTCGCGGGCCCATGACAGCCCCGTCCCAGCCTGCTGCCCCCGTCCCTTCCCCCTCTGGCCCAGGACCTGCCCGCTAAGGATGCGGCGCCACAGCCACAAGGCCGCCATCCAAGCCACCCGCCAAGGGCTGCGGGTTCAGCCACGGCTCTGGCACCGTGGCCCCCCCCGCCGTGGCGCGAGCGGTTTGCTCGTCGCACGGGCGTTCGGCCACGGCTCTGGCACCATGGCCCCCCCCTGCCGTGGCGCGAGCGGTTTGCTCGTCGCACGGGCGTTCGGCCACAACTCTGGCACCGTGGCCCCGCCCTGCCGTGGTGCGAGCGGTTTGCTCGTCGCACGGGCGTTCAGCCACGGCTCTGGCACCGTGGCCCCCCCCCGCCGTGGCGCGAGCGGTTTGCTCGTCGCACGGGCGTTCGGCCACGGCTCTGGCACCGTGGCCCCGCCCTGCCGTGGCGCGAGCGGTTTGCTCGTCGCACGGGCGTTCGGCCACGGCTCTGGCACCGTGGCCCCTCCCGCCGTGGCGCGAGCGGTTTGCTCGTCGCACGGGCGTTCGGCCACGGCCAGAGACACCTGCATGGGCAGCTGCCCCCCGGCCCCACTGTGAGCCTGCAGCACAGACAACTCGCTCCGACGCCCTCCCGCTGGGGGGCCTTTGCTGCAGTGAGCACCAGACCCCGGGCTGGGCTTGGCCCCCGGCTCCCTGGCGGGCTCCTCGGGGAGGCGGCCATAGAAAGGTGCCCCTTGAGGCTCCGGCTCCCTTCCAGGGCATCGGACACCCGAGATTGAGTCCCGGGGGTGACAGCACCGTCCTCCTGGGCTGCACTGCCGGGCGCGTGGGCACCGTGCAACAGCCCCGAGGAGCAACGCGAACGATGAAACCACATGGCCCAGGAGGGGAGGCTGAAAGAACCGGGCTTGTGTAGCTTGGGAAGAATCAGGCTGGGAGGGGACATGAGAGCGGTTTTCAGGTATCTAAAAGGGCATCACAAGGAGGAGGGGGAAATTGTTCCCCTTGGCCTCTGAGGACAGGACAAGCAGCAAGGGGCTTAAACTGCAGCAAGGGAGGGTCAGGTTGGACATTAGGAAAAACTTCCTGCCTGTCAGGGGGTCAAACACTGGGATAAGTTGCCGAGGGGGGTTGTGGAATCTGCATCCCTGGAGAGATTTCAGAGCAAGTTAAACACACACGGGTCAGGGATGGGCTAGACGGGGCTGGGTCCTGCCGTGAGCTGGACTCGACGCCTCTCAAGGTCTCTGCCAGTCTCTAATTTTGTGATCCCACAATTCTCCGAGCCCCACCCAGAGCATCAGTGCCCTTCACGCGTGACTAAGGCCCCGAGTTTCTGCCTAACCTGGCCCCTCTACATGGAGCGTGAGCAGCAAACACCAACGGAAACGGCCCAAGCGCGCGAGGGGGCAGCGAAGGAAGCAAAGAAACTGCAGATCAGTCCCGCGACACTGCTTGGCCCTGCTGGGACTCCCCCGGGACTTGGGCACCTCTGGAGGGTTCCTGCAGTTCTGGTTCCTCCAGCCCCAAGGGCCCCCCCAAGGCACCAGCGAGGCAGCAGGGGGGAACCCCGCCAGGCTGGGAGGCAGCCGAGCACCGGCCCCACAGCCCCCCACCCGGCCCGGCCCAGGCTGCAGAGACAAGAAGCGGCCCCGCAGCAGGTGTCAGGCTGGAGTCGGGGTCTCGGCGCCAGGAGCGGGGCCAGTTCCTCACTCACTGGGCACCCCGGACTGGAGGGTTCAATGTGCCCGGGGCAGGAAGCGGCCGAGGGGGCAAATCCATCCCTGCAGCTCTGGCGGGAGCTCGGAAACCACAGACCCAGATTCAGCTGCACTGAGCTCGCTGGGGCTTGATGCCAAAGAGCAGACGCCACCTGCACAGCCTGAGTCCAACCAGACGTGTTTATTCAACCGCCCACCCCGGCCACCTGGCACCAGCCCGGCAGGTCCCGTCACGCAGGGCTCACCACTAGGCCTCACTTCCCCAGGCAGGGAGATGCAGGCCCAGCTCCCGAGAGCTCGCAGCTCAGGGAGCAGAGTGAACGTAGGAATAAATATACCACGGCTCCGCCAGCTGCCCCCTCCGGCCACCACGGGGAGCTGGCCGCGGCCCAGGAGAGGGGCATGCGGGGTGGGAGGTGGCCTCCGAGGTCAGTCCTGGGAGCGCCGCAATCCCACAGGCGGCCAAGGAGAGAACGGTGAAGCAGACGAGCAGGCCACCGACACTGGCAGCACTGGTGGGGCAGGCGGTGAGCGTGCTGGGTCAGAGCAAAGGCCCATCCAGCCCAGTGTCCTGTCTTCCAGCAGCGGCCAATGCCAGGTGCCCCAGAGGGAGGGATCACAACAGAGCAGTTATCACGTGATTCCTCCCATCATCCACAACCGCTGGCCGTTGGAGGGCTGGAGGCACACAGAGCACAGTGTCCCGTCCCTGCCCAGCCATTGATGGATCTACCCTCCATGGATTTATCTAGCTCTTGTCTGAACCCTGTTAAAGTCCTGGTCTTCACAACATCCCCCAGCAAGGAGTTCCACAGGTTGTCTATCTTGTGGCAAGCACCTACTTTGGTGGACATGCGGCAGAGCGCCCGGTCTGCTCCACAGGCCTCCAGGAACCTCTGCACGGTCCAGCCAGCGCAGAGCTGGGACACATGGACCAGTGGGCAGCGTCTGCCTGGAGGAACAGGGGTCACCTCCCCACACTGCCGCCATCGTTAGATCTGCCCTGAGCGGTGCCAAGAGACCACTGCCCCCCCAGACCTGTGGGAACCCAAACCCCCTCTGCTGCGAGACGGGGTGGCCCTGAACAGCCGGAAGGTTTCCAAATCCCTGGGCAGTTAGAACACGGTGTACCTGGCCTGGGTACAGGGCAGCCCTTCTCCTCAGACACACAACCACGCCGGCTGTGGTACCCACTCTCCAGCCCCCCCAGCCCGTTTCCATGGCGAGAGCCAGCCACATGGCAGCCAGAGAAGCCTCACGCTCAGCCCTGGGAAGAGCGGGGGAACTGGCCAACACCATTGGTCCGGCCCATCACCGTGGTGTCTGGGTGCCTCCCAAGCACTGTGGGCAGGGCAGGCTGGTACGGCCATGAGGCCCTGTGAGACTAAGGGACATGCCCATGGTCACAGGGAAATCTGTGGCAGAGCAGACATGTGGCACCCTCAGAGCCTGCCCAATGGTCCCCTTGTGGGGGAGGCAGGGACGGGGCGTGACATCTCGGCCCTGGGGCAGCGGGAGGCCAGACCGGACGGGGGGAGCGATCTCTCCCGGCCTTCGCTGCTATGGGTCTCTATGCGCATCACCGCCTGCGGGGGGCAAGGGGGCCGTGGGGCTGGCGTTTGACGGGGGATCTCACCCTAATGCACCCGCCTGGCCCCAGGCCTGGCCGCTCCAGGGACACGGCCCTAGCTGGCAGGCCCCAGGGACAGGGCCGGCTGCAAGGCCTCCGCCCTGGGGTGACCCGACCCCCATCCCTAGCTCCGGCAGAGCCCCGCACGACAGCAGCGCTTCCCCCGCGAGCCCGGGGCCTCGCCCAGGGCCGGCTACGGCCCGTCCCCGGCCCCGTGGGCCTGCTGGTGCAGCAGCAGCTGACTCTTGAAGCTGAAGCTGCGGCGGCACTGGGCACAGGCGTGGGGCTTGCAGCGGCGGTGGAGCTTGCGGTGGGCCATGAGGTTGGCCTTGTTGCAGAAGGCGCGCTCGCACTCGGGGCAGGCGAAGGGCCGCTCGCCCGTGTGCACCCGCCGGTGCATGAGCAGGTTGCCGCTGCGGCTGAAGCTGCGGCCGCAGTCGGCGCAGGTGTGGGCCCGCTCCTGCGGGTGGCTGCGCTGGTGAATCAGCAGACTCTCCTTCCAGCTGAAGCTGCGGCCGCAGCGGGCGCAGACGAAGGGCCGCTCCTCCCGGTGCCCGGCCTCGTGCTGCGCCAGGCTGGCTGGGTCGCCGAAGCCCTGCCCGCACTCAGGGCAGCGGTGGGGCGTGTCGCCGGCGTGCGCCTGGCGGTGGGCCAGCAGGAGGCGCGTGTGGCGGAAGCTCTGCCCGCATAGGCCGCAGGCGCGCCCACCCTCGCCCGCGTGGTCCGCCCGGTGCCGCAGCAGGTCGCCCTTGAGGCAGAAGCTCTGGCCGCACTCGGCGCAGCCGTGCCGGCTCCGGCCCCGCCGCTTCTTGTGGGTCAGCAGGTTGCGGGGGTGGCGGAAGCTCTTGCCGCAGGCCCGGCAGGCATAGGGCCCGGCGCCCGGGTGCAGGCGCTGGTGGGCGCCCAGCGCGGCCTCATCCTCGAAGCTCTTCCCGCACTCGCAGCAGATGAGGGGCCCCTCGCGCTCCGGGGGGGGCCCGGCCCCGGCCTCCCACTCCGGGTGCTGCTGGGGAGCGTTCCCGGCCAGGCCCCGCGGCTTCACCTCGCACCACAGCCCGGGGTAGTCCAGCGCCAGGCCCTCGGGCGCCGCGGGCGGCCCCCACTTCTCACCGCAGTCCTCCACGGACAGCTCCTCCTTCGCGCACCGGCCCCAGGCAGCTAGGGACAGAAAGCCCAGCGGTGAGCCCCGGGGAGGGAGCGTCCTGCGCCTTGGCCGACCCCCCGGGTCCCCTGGCCCCTCGAGCCAGAGCTCTGCCCCCGCTGGGCAGCTGTGTGTGCACTGGGGCACGGCCCCTCGGTGACATCCCTGGACTGGCCCGGAGCGGGCGTCAGCAGGGGGAGGCCGGGGAGCCACGCAGCCCAGGGGGTCAGGGGCCAGAGGCAGACGGGCACCGTGAGGGGCAGAGAGCTGGCACGGGCAGCTGTACCCCACAGCCCCCCTCTTGGCCCTAGCAGAGGGGCCACGCCCAGCCACCGCTTGGGGACGCTTTGCCCCAGGCTGAGGGTACGGCCGGGCAGTTGCCACCCGCCCCGCAGGGCGGTTCCCGGCAGTTGCAAAGTCTCTGCTCCTTTGCCTGGAAGCAGTCTGCTGGGAGGAACCCTCGGTGCTGCTCACCTGTGCTGGGGGCGTCCAGGGCTCCTCCGTCCCGCTCACCCGGGGGCTCCTCCCCGTGCTCCATCTTGCAGATCAGCTCCGGCGTGGGGCCTGCAGCACCTGGGCATGGCGGAGAACCGCACGCTGGGCGTGAGCGGGAGAGGCTGGCCCCGGCGGGGGAGGCTGCGGGACGGGGCTTGGCCCCGCAGCGCTGGGTGGGAACTGGAGCTGTCCGCCCAGGGTTCCCGGAGGGGTCCGAGGGGAGTGGCTGCTGCGAGGGGAGGGCTGGGCCGGTCGTGCCCGGCGGAGCAGTTCGGCCAGTTCCCGGGACACTGGGTGCCCGACGGGATCCCCATGTCCCTGAAAGGGCGCTTGGAACCGGGGCAGGCACAGAGCTCGCTCGCTGCCCCAGGGCCACACGCTGACAGGGCTCCGGCTGGCCCCCTGGGTTCGATTCCCCCACTCCCACGCCCCGCAGCACCGGCTGGGCCCTGCCAGGCGCTGTGTGCTCACCCAGCGAGGCCACCAGTGCGTAGTTCTCCATCATCACCTCCCGGTACAGCTCCCGCTGCCAGTCCGCCAGCTCCGCCCACTCCGCCGGCGAGAAATAGACCGCCACGTCCTCAAACGCCACCGGCGCCTGCCACGCGAGAGAAGCCCCCGTTCCAGACCCACTGACTCTATGGCACCAGTGCCCCCACCCACGAGGGGGCGGGCAGGGTGTCTGTGGGCTCCAGGCAGGGTCAGGCCCTACAAGCTACCCCACACACCCCGCCCAGAGCCTCTCTGAACTCGCACTGGCCAAGCCCATAAAGGGCCAGTCCCCAAAGGGCACAAAGGAACAGACTCTAATGAGTTTAAACAGCACCTGCCCCCCCCCCCCCGTCACCAGCCAGCTCCTGCCCCTGCCTCTACCCTCCCTGTTGCCAACCAGCTCCTGCCCCTGCCCCCGCCCCCCCCATCGCCAGCCAGCTCCTGCCCCTGCCCCCCCCCGTCGCCAGCCAGCTCCTGCCCCTGCCCTGCCCCGTCGCCAGCCAGCTCCTGCCCCTGCCCCCGCCCCCGCCCCCATCGCCAGCCAGCTCCTGCCCCTGCCCCCGCCCCCGCCCCCATCGCCAGCCAGCTCCTGCCCCTGCCCCTGCCCCCGCCCGCCAGCTCCTGCCCCGTCGCCAGCCAGCTCCTGCCCCTGCCCTACCCCGTCGCCAGCCAGCTCCTGCCCCTGCCCCCGCCCTCCCCCCATCACCAGCCAGCTCCTGCCCCCACCCCCGCCCCGACGCCAGCCAGCTCCTGCCCCTGCCCATCGCCAGCCAGCTCCTGCCCCTACCCCTGCCCCGTTGCCAGCCAGCTCCTGCCCCCGCCCCCCCCATCGCCAGCCAGCCCGCCCTTGCACGCAGGGCACTGCTAGTGCCAGTGTAACAGGCTGGTTTGTCCTGCTTTCGGGGTGCTCTGTGCCCAGGAGGCTCTCGGGGAGCCCAGCCCCCTGTTCGAATAGAGCAGCCCAGAAACTCCCCCCACGTCCCCTCTGGGCATGACAGACGCAAGGCCCCAGCCAGCGGGTTGTGCATGGCGGGGGCGGGCGGGGCGGGCTCGCCAGGGGCATCGCTTGGTGACGGGTCTGGCGCACCGGGCCCCAGCCCCTGGCCCCACCCCGGGGCTCTGGCACCCGGGCACGGGCCGGGGAAGCTGACGAACCACCTGCCCCCCCTTGCAGGCCCCAGCTGGGCCCCTCCCGGCTCCCCGCGCCCGGGGCGGATGCTGGTCACCCGGCGGCCCATCCCCGCGGCGCGGGCAGGCAGGGGACCGTGCCGGGAGAGTGCGCGCTCGCCCCGCGGCCTGCGCCGCCCCCTGCCCCGCCAGCAGCGCCGGGCCGGGCCGGGCCGGGCCCTTCCAGCCGCAGCCTGGAGGAGGGTCCCGGCTGATCGCGCCCGGCGCAGGCCCGGGCCCCGGCGACGGAGGCTGGGGCAGCGCGTGCGGGGCGAGGGGAGGTGGCCCCGGGGATCGAACGGTCCCCGACCCGGCCGCAGCCTGCACCCGCCGGCCAGACCGAGCCGAGCCGCGCCGGGCCAGACCGAGCCGAGCCGAGCCGCGCCGTGCCGTGCCGGGCCGGGCCGAGCCGAGCCGTGCCAGCGGCCCCCGCCCTACCTGCTGCGCGGCGCCAGCGGCCATACCCCTGCGCGGCCCGGGCTGTGCGCGCTGCGGGCCCCGCTCCGCTTCCTCCGGGGCGGGGGCGGAAGGAGAGGGGCGGGGGCGGGACCGGGGAAGCACCCGGCTGCTGGGCTCGGGGCTGCCCCGGCCGGGGGCTTCGGGCACCAGCCGCAGCCGTAGCCGCGCGGAGCCCCCCGGTGCCGGGGCGCAGGGGACGGGGCGCCCCGTTGCGCGCCCAGAGGCGCCCTGCCCTGCCGGCTGAGCGCCCCGCTGGCACAGCCCCCGGGCGCCCGCACTCTGGAGTGCCCCTGGGGCGGGCCGGGGACGGGCAGGGCGGAGATGGGGGAAGGAGTGTCCATGGGGCAGAGCCGTAGCGGGGGTGTTATGCGCCCGGGGGCGAAGGCAAAATTGGCGCTCCCCCCCGCCAAATGGTGGGGCCCCAAACCTGGCGCATAGCTGAGCTCCACCCTCCCCCAGTTTGGGGCTGGGTCCGGCAGGTACTAACCCTTTGGCAGAGCTGGAGGGAGTCGGGCTGGGGCAGAAAGGCGGGGAGGAGGTAGCTCCAGCCAGTGGGGGCAGGCAGAGGAGGAGCAGGTGAGCAGAAGGATGAGGGGGGAGTGTAGGGGGACTGTCCTGGCCCCTCACTAATATGGCACCCAGGGGCCACTTCCCCTCCCCCGCACCCTCCTCACTACACCACTGTAAATAATCCACCTCTTAGGATATTTGTTTAATGAAGTACTTATTTTACTAACCACAGACATATAAATTACATAGTTTTGTGGTTTGCATTCTGTTAAATATTTTTTTCTTTTTAATTTGTTCATATCCTGTTCTCATTAGGTTCATGTCTTTTACATAAAAAAGTCAAATTCTTAACTATGTAAGTTTTATAAAACATGAGAAGTTAATGTTATACACCCTAAATATGAATTTCATCACTATATTTCATTCAAGCATTTAAAACCACTGTTATAGCAAATGAGTAACACATTGCTTTAATGAATAAAAGTAAAAAAGATTTTGAGCATATAAAATTTATTGTAATAGAGAGGTAGCCGTGTTAGTTGAATCTTGGTAAAACAAAACGAAAAAAAGTTATGTAGCACATTAAAGACTAACAAGATACCTAATAAATGTATCATAAGCCATCTGTAATGTTTCCTAACTGCCCATTTACTTACCTAGTTAACCTAATTGTTTTTCACATTATCACACAGCAAAAAACTACATGAGAGTTATCAATGTAAGAGATTAACTTACCTTTTAAAATAACAGTTTTAAATAAAACTAACACACAACCTCGCTTTCTTGAAGGCACTTGAAGCAATAAGTAGCCTAAGGTTGAGGATACCCTGCAAGCGTGGCTTTCTGTCTGCCATGAGGACTTCTTCCTTCAGGCTGCCATGAGATTGTATCCTTAAGTAAAATAGTACTAGAGATGTAGCCGTGTTAGTCTGGTCTTTCTGAAACAAAAGACAGGACTATGCAGCACTTTGAAGTAAAGGAGAGAGGTCTCTCTGAGCCGCTCTTCCAAATTTCACACCAGCCATTCAACTGAAGCCATAGATATCAAGATTCAAGGCCAACTCTGCCTTGAGCAGACTGTCTCTCCAGGTGTTCACAATCACAACATCCAAATATGTATAAGACTTTTAGCTGAGAGAGCCACATTAATCCCACGTCTCTGCTATGACTGGGAGATGGAAAATCGGCAACAAAACGTGGGGGGACCTATCACTTCAGTAATGCCAACTCCTTTAGAATCGAGGCCCTGATTATCCAGCCCCAGCTGAGGCAGAGCGGGCGCTGTGTGCACATCTGATATGTTTTTACCAAAACTCCTGCCTGCCCAACTCGCCAAGGGAGAAAGGAAACAGGGAGGCAGAAAGGAATGGTTTCGTACACAACCGTTTTTATAAACTTCAGAGGGGGAGCGGAGTTAGTCTGTAACAGGAAAACTTAAAAACCAACAGAACAGTCTGGCAGTACTTTGAAGACTAACAGGACATGTAGATCGGGGTAGGCCAAAGGGCCTCTGCGGGTCGGATCCGGTCTGCGGAGGCCCTGCTGCTCCCTGCCCCCAGGCCAGTTAGGGCTTGGGGCGGGAGAGCATGTGAAGCTTTCTCGGCTCTGCCCCCACCCAGCGAGCAGCACACGGCACTTCCAAGCACCACGTTCTCCTCGCAAGGCAGGAGGCTTCCCGCGCTCCCCCGCCCTCAAGCCCTGATCGGCCTGGGGGTGGGGGAGCACCCGAAGCCTCCTCCTGCCCTACCAGAGACATGGGTGCCTAGTGGGAAGGAGGGGGCAAAGGGGCTCCCAGACCAATCATGGTCTGGGTAGCCCCGCCCCTTCCTGTTTAGGCCCCGCCCCTTCCATGGTGACCCAGGGATACTTCAAACATTTTTGAAGTGGCCCCCAGGCAAAAATTATTGCCCCCCCTTTGTGTAGATGGTGGTATGAGCTTTCGTGGGTGGAAGTGGGTTGTGCCCATCTACCCCAGGCATGTCAAACAGGCTTCTGGCCGGCTGCATGTGGCCCAATCGACATTTTTTGTGGCCTGCCACTACATTTTATAACAGAATAAAGTGCGGCCCACTGGCCGCTCGGAGCACGTGGCCGAGTGCAGACCACGGCTGGCCGGGCTGCTCTGCGCGGGCATCAAGCGCCTGCTCGCAGCTGGCTGCTGCGCTCACGCCGCCCCAGCGCCTGAGGGAGAAATGTGGGACGGCAGCAATGCTGGCTCCGGGACCCAGGCATTAGGTATGGGGGGAGGGCTGGAAGTGTCTGACTCTGGCGCAGTGGAGGGGGATATTTTGTTAATGTTTTGGGTTTTATTTATCTATTTCCAAATAAAATCACAAAATGTATATTAATTTTATGTCAAATAGATGTCAATTTTTTGCAATTGCACGAATAATTATATGTTTATGCAAAATCTCAAACTTACAAGGTTTCTGAAATTTTCACAGAAGCCTGTTCTATTTGATTGACCATGGTCTGCACCTGTTTTTATTTCAACAAAACAAATTATGTATCATATACACAATTTAAAAGTACCTTAAATTTATATTTAAATTAAAACTTATTTTATGAGTAAATAACAATTTTACACATCAAATTATTATATTATATTAAAACAAGACCTGAAAAATACTATAAAATATACCTCCAACATAATCGATAATAATACATAATTACAGCTTTCCAATGGAAGGACATTTTCTTGGGTGTCCCTAGAAACTATCAGTTTTCATTTGTGGCCCTCAGTGGGCTTCAAGCTCGACAGGCCTGATCTACGTTTGTTAGTCTTTAAAATGTAACCAGATTGTTATTTTTTTAAGTTTTTCCTTTTGGTATAAAGTATCTTTTATTTTAAAAAAATTATAAGTAACCCCAATGCACACACCTCTCCCCCCAGAACCAGCCCCTCACCAGTGTCCCCCCATCCCAATGCACTCACACCTCCCGCAGAGCCAGCCCCCCATCCCAGTACACTCACGCCTCCCGCAGAGCCAGCCCCCCACCCCAGTGCACTCCCACCTCCCACAGAGCCAGGCCCCCATCCCAATGCACTCACACCTCCCACAGAGCCAGCCCCCCTTCCGAATGCACTCCACGCTCCCACAGAGCCAGCCCCCCATCCCAATGCACTCCACAGAGCCAGCCCCATCCCAATGCAGCCACAGAGCCACCCCCTTCCGAATGCACTCCCCCCCACAGAGCCAGCCCCCCATCCCAATGCACTCACACCTCCCACAGAGCCAGCCCCCCACCCCAATGCAGTCACACCACCCACAGAGCCAGCCCCCCTTCCGAATGCACTCATGCATCCCACAGAGCCAGCCCCCCATCCCAATGCACTCTCCACAGAGCCAGCCCCCCATCCCAATGCACTCACCAGAGCCATCCCCATCCCAATGCACTCACGCCTCCCACAGACCACCCCCACCCCAGTGCACTCACGCCTCCCACAGAGCCAGCTCCCCATCCCAATGTACTCACACCTCCCACAGAGCCAGCCTCCCATCCCAATGCACTTCCACAGAGCCAGCCCCCCATCCCAATGCACTCACGCCTCCCACAGAGCCAGCCCCGCATCCCAATGCACTCACGCCTCCCACAGAGCCAGCCCCCCACCCCAATGCAGTCACACCTCCCACAGAGCCAGCCCCCCACCCCAGTGCACTCACGCCTCCCACAGAGCCAGCCCCCCATCCCAGTGCACTCCACAGCCTCCCACAGAGCCAGCCCGCATCCCAATGCACTCACGCCTCCCACAGAGCCAGCCCCCCACCCCAATGCAGTCACACCTCCCACAGAGCCAGCCCCCCATCCCAGTGCACTCACGCCTCCCACAGAGCCAGCCCCCCATCCCAATGCACTCACGCCTCCCACAGAGCCAGCCCCCCACCCCAATGCAGTCACACCTCCCACAGAGCCAGCCCCCCTTCCGAATGCACTCATGCGTCCCACAGAACCAGCCCCCCATCCAAATGCACTCCCACAGAGCCAGCCCCCCATCCCAATGCACTCACACAGAGCCATCCCGCCATCCCAATGCACTCACGCCTCCCACAGAGCCAGCCCCCCATCCCAATGCACTCACGCCTCCCACAGAGCCAGCCCCCTTATCCCACTGCACTCCCACAGAGCCAGTCCCCCATCCCAGTGCACTCCCACCTCCCACAGAGCCAGCCCCCCATCCCAATGCACTCACCACAGAGCCAGCCCCCCATCACAATGCACTTCCACAGAGCCAGCCCCCCATCCCAATGCACTCACGACTCCCACAGAGCCAGGCCCCCATCCCAATGCACTCACACCTCCCAAAGCCAGCCCCCCACCCTAATGCACTCATGCCTCCCACAGGAGCCAGGCCCCCATCCCAGTGCACTCCCACAGAGCCAGTCCCCCATCCCAATGCACTCCCACCTCCCACAGAGCCAGCCCCCCATCCCAATGCACTCACACCTCCCACAGAGCCAGCCCCCAATCCCAGTGCACTCACACCTCCCACAGAGCGAGCCCTCCATCCCAGTGCACTCCCCACAGAGCCAGCCCCCCATCCCAATGCACTTCCAGAGCCAGCCCCCATCCCAATGCACTCACAGCTCCCAGAAGAGCCAGCCCCCCACCCCAATGCACTCACGCCTCCCACAGAGCCAGCCCCCATCCCAATGCACTCTAACCTCCCACAGAGCCAGACCCCCTTCCGAATGCACTCACAGCTCCCACAGAGCCACCCCCCATCCCAATGCACTCACACAGAGCCAGCCCCCCATCCCAGGGCACTCACGCCTCCCACAGAGCCAGCCCCCCATCCCAATGCACTCACGCCTCCCATCAGAGCCAGCCCCCCATCCCAATGCACTCACACCTCCAACAGGAGCCAGCCCCCCATCCCAATGCACTCATGCCTCCCACAGAGCCAGACCCCCATCCCAATACACTCCCACAGAGCCAGCCCTCCTTCCCAATGCACTCACACCTCCCACAGAGCCAGCCGCCCATCCCAATGCACTTCCACAGAGCCAGCCCCCCATCCCAATGAACTCACACCTCCCAGAGCCAGCCCCCCACCCCAGTGCACTCACGCCTCCCATAGAGCCAGCCCCCCATCCCAATGTACTCACACCTCCCACAGAGCCAGCCCCCCTTCCGAATGCACTCACACCTCCCACAGAGCCAGCCCCCCATCCCAGACATGCACTCCCACAGAGCCAGCCCCCCATCCCAATGCACTCACGCCTCCCACAGAGCCAGCCCCCCACCCCAATGCAGTCACACCTCCCACAGAGCCAGCCCCCCATCCCAATGCACTCACACAGAGCCATCCCGCCATCCCAATTCACTCACGCCTCCCACAGAGCCAGCCCCCCATCCCAATGCACTCACACCTCCCACAGAGCCAGCCCCCCATCCCAGTGCACTCATGCCTCCCACACAGCCAGCCCCCTATCCCAGTGCACTCCCACAGAGCCAGCCCCGCATCCCAATGCACTCACACCTCCCACAGAGCCAGCCCCCATCCCAATGCACTCACACCTCCCACAGAGCCAGCCCCCCATCCCAATGCACTCACGCCTCCCACAGGGCCAGCCCCCCATCCCAATGCACTCACGCCTCCCACAGGGCCAGCCCCCCATCCCAATGCACTCACGCCTCCAACAGGGCCAGCCCCCCATCCCAATGCACTCACGCCTCCCACAGAGCCAGCCCCCGATCCCAATGCACTCACCCCTCCCACAGAGCCAGCCCCCGATCCCAATGCACTCACACCTCCCACAGAGCCAGCCCCCATCCCAATGCACTCACACCTCCCACAGAGCCAACCCCCTTCCGAATGCACTCACGCGTCTCACAGAGCCAGCCTCCCACCCCAATGCACTCACGCCTCCCACAGAACCAGCCCCCATCCAAATGCACTCCCACAGAGCCAGCCCCCCATCCCAATGCACTCACGCCTCCCACAAAGCCAGCCCCCCATCCCAACGCACTCACACCTCCCACAGAGCCACCCCCAATCCCAGTTCACTCATGCCTCCCACAGAGCCAGCCCCCTATCCCAGTGCACTCCCACAGAGCCAGTCCCCCATCCCAGTGCACTCCCACCTCCCACAGAGCCAGCCTCCCATCCCATTACACACACGCTTCCCACAGAGCCAGCCCCCCATCCCAATGCACTCCCACAGAGCCAGCCCCCTATCCCAGTGCACTCCCACAGAGCCAGTCCCCCATCCCAGTGCACTCCCACCTCACACAGAGCCAGCCCCCCATCCCAATGCACTCACACAGAGCCAGCCGCCCATCCCAATGCACTCACACCTCCCACAGAGCCAGCCCCCATCCCAATGCACTCAGACCTCCCACAGAGCTAGCCCCCCATCCCAGTGCACTCCCACAGAGCCAGTCCCCCATCCCAATGCACTCACACCTCCCACAGAGCCAGGCCCCCATCCCAGTGCACTCCCACAGAGCCAGTCCCCCATCCCAATGCACTCATACCTCCCACAGAGCCAGCCCCCCATCCCAATGCACTCACACCTCCCACAGAGCCAGCCCCCCATCCCAATGCACTCACGCCTCCCACAGAGCCAGCCCCCGATCCCAATGCACTCACGCCTCCCAAAGAGCCAGCCCCCGATCCCAATGCACTCACACCTCCCAAAGAGCCAGCCCCATCCCAATGCACTCACACCTCCCACAGAGCCAGCCCCCCATCCCAGTGCACTCACGCCTCCCACAGAGCCAGCCCCCCACACCAATGCAGTCACACCTCCCACAGAGCCAGCCCCCCTTCCGAATGCACTCACGCGCCACACAGAACCAGACCCCCATCCAAATGCACTCCCACAGAGCCAGCCCCCCATCCCAATGCACTCACACAGAGCCAGCCCCCCATCCCAATGCACTCACGCCTGCCACAGAGCCAGCCCCCGATCCCAACGCACTCACACCTCCCACAGAGCCAGCCCCCGATCCCAATGCACTCACACCTCCCACAGAGCCAGCCCGCCATCCCAATGCACTCACACCTCCCACAGAGCCAGCCCACTCGATGCACTCACGACCTCCCACAGAGCCAGCCCCATCCCAATGCACTCCCTCCCACAGAACCAGCCCCACCAATGCCCAATGCACTCACACAGAGCCAGTCCCCCATCCCAATGCACTCACGCCTCCCACAAAGCCAGCCCCCCATCCTAATGCACTCACACCTCCCACAGAACCAGCCCCCCATCCCAATGCACTCACACAGAGCCAGTCCCCCATCCCAATGCACTCACGCCTCCCACAGAGCCAGCCCCCCATCCCAATGCACTCACACCTCCCACAGAGCCAGCCCCCCATCCCAGTGCACTCATGCCTCCCACAGAGCCAGCCCCCTATCCCAGTGCGTTCCCACAGAGCCAGTCCCCCATCCCAGTGCGTTCCCACAGAGCCAGTCCCCCATCCCAGTGCACTCCCACCTCCCACAGAGCCAGCCCCCCATCCCAATGCACTCACACAGAGCCAGCCGCCCATCCCAATGCACTCACACCTCCCACAGAGCCAGCCTCCCATCCCAGTACACTCACGCTTCCCACTGAGCCAAACCCCCACCCCAGTGCACTCACGCCTCCCACAGAGCCAGCGCCCCATCCCAGTGCACTCACACCTCCCACAGAGCCAGCCCCTCATCCGAATGCACTCCCACAGAGCCAGCCCCACATCCCAAAACACTTCCACAGAACCGGCCCCCCATTACAGTGCACTCACACCTCCCACAGAGCCAGCCGCCCATCCCAATGAACTCACACCTCCCACAGAGCCAGCCCCCCATCCCAGTGCACTCCCACCTCCCACAGAGCCAGGCCCCCATCCCAGTGCACTCCCACAGAGTCAGTCCCCCATCCCAATGCACTCACACCTCCCACAGAGCCAGCCCCCCGTCCCAATGCACTCCCACAGAGCCAGCCCCCCATCCCAATGCACTCACACCTCCCACAGAGCCAGCCCCCCATCCCAATGCACTTCCACAGAACCAGCCCCCCATCCCAATGCACTCACAGCTCCACAGAGCCAGCCCCCCTTCTGAATGCACTCACACTCCCACAGAGCCAGCCCCCCTTCTGAATGCACTCACACCTCCCACAGAGCCATCCCCCCATCCGAATGCACTCCCACAGAGCCAGCCTCCCATCCCAATGCACTCACACAGAGCCAGCCCCCAATCCCAATACACTTCCACAGAGACAGCCCCCCATCCCAATGCACTCACGCCTCCCACAGAGCCAGGCCCCCATCCCAGTGCACTCCCAGAGAGCTAGTCCCCCATCCCAGTGCACTCCCACCTCCCACAGAGCCAGCCCCCCATCCCAATGCACTCCCACAGAGCAAGCCCCCGATCCCAATGCACTCACACCTCCCACAGAGCCAGCCCCCCATCCCAATGCACTCACACAGAGCCAGCCGCCCATCCCAATGCACTTCCACAGAACCAGCCCCCCATCCCAATGCACTCACACCTCCCACAGAGCCAGCCCCCCTTCCGAATGCACTCACGCCTCCCACAGAGCCAGCCCCCCATCCCAACGCACTCACACCTCCCACAGAGCCAGCCCCTTATCCCACTGCACTCCCACAGAGCCAGTCCCCCATCCCAGTGCACTCCCACCTCCCACAGAGCCAGCCCCCCATCCCAATGCACTCACACAGAGCCAGCCCCCCATCACAATGCACTTCCACAGAGCCAGCCCCCCATCCCAATGCACTCACGACTCCCACAGAGCCAGGCCCCCATCCCAATGCACTCACACCTCCCCCAAAGCCAGCCCCCCACCCTAATGCACTCATGCCTCCCAAAGAGCCAGGCCCCCATCCCAGTGCACTCCCACAGAGCCAGTCCCCCATCCCAATGCACTCCCACCTCCCACAGAGCCAGCCCCCCATCCCAATGCACTCACACCTCCCACAGAGCCAGCCCCCAATCCCAGTGCACTCACACCTCCCACAGAGCGAGCCCTCCATCCCAGTGCACTCCCACAGAGCCAGCCCCCCATCCCAATGCACTTCCAGAGCCAGCCCCCCATCCCAATGCACTCACAGCTCCCAGAAGAGCCAGCCCCCCACCCCAATGCACTCACGCCTCCCACAGAGCCAGCCCCCCATCCCAATGCACTCTAACCTCCCACAGAGCCAGACCCCCTTCCGAATGCACTCACAGCTCCCACAGAGCCACCCCCCATCCCAATGCACTCACACAGAGCCAGCCCCCCATCCCAGTGCACTCACGCCTCCCACAGAGCCAGCCCCCCATCCCAATGCACTCACGCCTCCCACAGAGCCAGCCCCCCTTCCGAATGCACTCACACCTCCCACAGAGCCAGCCCCCCATCCAAATGCACTCCCACAGAGCCAGCCCCCCATCCAAATGCACTTCCACAGAGCCAGCCCATCCCAATTCACTCCCACCTCCCACAGAGCCAGCCCCCCATCCCAATGCACTCCCACAGAGCCAGCCCCCCATCCCAATGCACTCACACCTCCCACAGGGCCAGCCCCCCACCCCAGTGCACTCACACCTCCCACAGGGCCAGCCCCCCATCCCAGTGCACTCCCACAGAGCCAGTCCCCCATCCCAATGCATTCACACCTCCCACAGAGCCAGCCCCCCATCCCAATGCACTTACGCCTCCCACAGAGCCAGCCCCCCATCCCAGTGCACTCACGCCTCCCACAGAGCCAGCCCCCCATCCCAGTGCACTCACGCCTCCCCCAGAGCCAGTCCCCCATCCCAGTGCACTCCCCCAGAGCCAGCCCCCCATCCCTATGCACTCACACCTCCCACAGAGCCAGTCCCCCATCCCAATGCACTCCCACCTCCCACAGAGCCAGACCTCCCAGAGCCCCCAGCCGAATGCACTCATCCCACCCACAGCGTCCCCCATCAAATCCTCCCCCGCCCCCCGCGAGGCACAGGAGGAACGGAACAGCCGGGTAAGGGATTCTAACCTTACAGTGGCCGCTGCTGCCGCCTGGCCCTGCTGCTACCACTCGCAGCGTGTAGGGAGTCAGGAGCACGTAGCCAACTCCCGGTCTCTGTTCAAAAGCATCACATGGGCTAGAGCAGCGTGCGCTTCGCTCCCAGCCCAGCCCGGTGCCCCCCTAGCATGACGCCCGGGGGCAGCTGCCCCCCCTCCTCCCGTTCGCTACGCCTCTGCCGAGGGCCACCGGCCGGGCTGCCACGGCCTCATCAGTAAATCCCAGCCCTGTCCCAGCAGGGGGTGTGGCAAGTCCCCAGTGCCTCGGCTCGCACCAGTCGCACACACACCAGGCCGGGCAGCAGAGAACGAGCAGGCGGCTTTATTTGCATTGGGCCTGACCCCGGCCCAGGTGGCAGAAGGACCCTGGGTGCAGAGCCAGAGCCGGAGCGCTCCTGCCAGGCTGTCCCCCAGCTGGCGTAGTGCCCGAGGGCGTCGTACGGCCTGGTGATGGGCGAGGGGCCGGGGCGCCGCTTGGGCTCATTTGTACTTGGTGAGGGCACCCAGGGGCACGTGGGTGTGTGTGCCGGAGACCAGCATCTCGTGGATCTGGAGGAACTCACTGAAGGTGCCCCCAGTGCCGGAGCCAGGTGGCAGCAGGCCGCCCGCGTAAGCCCACTGGTGCCGCCGCAAGGCCCCGCGGTCGGGGAAGCTCTGGCAGCAGTGGGGGCAGCCGAAGGGCCTGATGCCGGCATGGGCCCGGTGGTGCAGCAGCAGCGAGCCCTCGTGCAGGAAGGTCTTGCTGCACTCGGGACAGGGGCCGGGCTCTTTGTGCACGTGGGTCTCCTCGTGCCGCACAAGATGCTCCTGGCGCGTGAAGCCACGGCCGCACTGGCCACAGGCGAAGGGCTTCTCCCCGCTGTGCAGTGCCCAGTGCCGTCGCAGGCAGCCCTGGCTACTGAAGGCTTTGCCGCACTGGCTGCAGGGGACGGCACCCGCCCCGGCGGGCTGCCGCTGGTGCTGGGCCACACACCGCCCCTCTGAGCCGGGGGACACAGCCCCCGGCCCTGCCCTGCCCCTCTGGCACTCGAGCTCTGGGGTCCCCTTGCTCTGGGGCTCAGCACCCCCCAGGGGGGCCCCTGGGGGTTCATCGTGTCCCTTTGCTGCAGGCCGCCCCTGGCCCGGCCGCCCTTTGCGCTGCCTCCGACTGGCGCTGGCTCCCGGCCCAGCCGCGCCCGGTGAGACTCTGGCCGCGTCTCGCCCCGCTGGCATCTTGCTCGGGTCCAGCCCTGCCGGCTCCTCCTGGCGCGGCCCCTCCTCATCAGGCCCCCAGGGCCCACCGCCTGTGGGGAGAGAAGCGTCCAGGCGTTACTGGCCAGTCGGGAGGTCCCAGGGTAAACCCGAGACGGGGCCCAGATGCAGCCCCCGGGGCAAACTCCCCTGGGACCAGTTTCTGGTTACAGTGCTGCCGGTTCAGAGCCTGCCCCAGGGCTGCACTGCCTGCGAGGTCCCTGCCCCACAGTGCTATTTCCCAAGGGAAGGGCCCACTGAGCAGCTCCTCGCAGACTCCCCCCTGCCTCCAGCCTGCCCCAGTGGGAACCCCAGTGTCTGCAGACAGGGGCCAGACTCTGCCTTCCTGCAGTGAGGGTCTCACAGTGCGAGGCTCCTGACAAGAGGGAAACTCCTGCATATGCTCCTGACTCCGTACGGCCCGCGGGAACGGTGCGCCTGGTGGGCCCGGCTCCTGACTCCGTACGGCCCGCGGGAACGGTGCGCCTGGCAGGCCCGACTCCTGACTCCGTACGGCCCGCGGGAACGGTGCGCCTGGTGGGCCCGGCTCCTGACTCCGTACGGCCCGCGGGAACGGTGCACCTGGCAGGCCCGGCTCCTGACTCCGTACGTCCCACAGGAACGGTGCACCTAGCGGGCCCGGCTCCCGACCGTACGGCCCGCGGGAACAGTATGCCTGGCAGGCCTGACTCCTGACTCCGTACATCCCACAGGAACGGTGCACCTAGCGGGCCCGGCTCCCAACCGTACGGCCCGCGGGAACGGTATGCCTGGCAGGCCCAGCTCCTGACTCCGTACGGCCCGCAGGAACGGTGCGCCTGGTGGGCCTGGCTCCCAACTGTACGGCCCGCGGGAACAGTGCGCCTGGCAGGCCCAGCTCCTGACTCCGTACAGCCCGTGGGAACGGTATGCCTGGCAGGCCCGGCTCCTGACTCCGTACGGCCCGCAGGAACGGTGCGCCTGGCGGGCCCGGCTCCCGACCGTACGGCCCGTGGGAACGGTGCGCCCAGTGGGCCCAGCTCCTGACCGTACAGCCCGCGGGAACGGTGCGCCTGGTGGGCCCAGCTCCCGACCGTATGGCCCGCGGAAATGGTGCACCCAGCGGGCCCGGCTCCCGACCGTACGGACTGCGGGAACGGTGCACCTGGTGGGCCCGGCTCCTGACTCCGTATGGCCCGCGGGAACGGTGCGCCTGGTGGGCCTGGCTCCTGACTGTACGGCCCGCGGGAACGGTGCGCCTGGTGGGCCCGGCTCCTGACTCTGTACGGCCCGCGGGAACGGTGCACCTGGTGGGCCCGGTTCCCGACCGTATGGCCCGCGGGAATGGTGCGCCCAGCGGGCCCGGCTCCCAACCGTATGACCCGCGGGAATGGTGCGCCTGATGGGCCTGGCTCCTGACTCCGTACAGCCCACAGGAACGGTGCACCTGGAGGGCCCGCGGGAACGGTGCGCCTGGAGGGCCCGGCTCCCGACTGTACGGCCTGCGGGAACGGTGCGCTTGGTGGGCCCGGCTCCTGACTCTGTACGGCCCATGGGAACGGTGCACCCGGCGGGCCTGGCTCCCGACCGTACGGCCCACGGGAATGGCGCACCTGGTGGGCCCGGCTCATGACTCTGTACGGCCCATGGGAATGGTGCACCCGGCGGGCCTGGCTCTTGACCGTACGGCCCGCGGGAATGATGCGCCTGGTGGGCCCACTCCTGACTCCGTACAGCCCGCAAGAACAGTGTGCCTGGTGGGCCCGGCTCCTGACTCCGTATGTCCCGCAGGAACGGTGGACCTGGCGGGCCCGGCTCCTGACCATACGGCCCGTGGGAACGGTGCGCCCAGCAGACACTGGTGGGAAGTGGTGGAGGGGACCCTGTGGGTTCTGCCTGGGCAGGGACAAACCCTCCGACTGACCCAGGCCCTGCTGGACACTGGCAAGGCCAGAAAGGTTCATGACGTGGGCACCAGTGTGTCCTGCACAATGACGTGCCAGGAGCCAGCACAGGGACCCGACTCCGGGAGCTTCGTTCAGCAGCTCCAGAGCATGGCTGGCCTCACTCACCCATGCCTGGGGGACCAGCCC
This sequence comes from Pelochelys cantorii, assembly GCA_032595735.1. Classification (NCBI taxonomy): domain Eukaryota; kingdom Metazoa; phylum Chordata; order Testudines; family Trionychidae; genus Pelochelys; species Pelochelys cantorii. The sequence continues at coordinate 262,671,341 of CM064327.1, read as the reverse complement.
CGCCTGTCTCCCCGGGGCCGTACGGCTCTTCCCCTTGCTCCAGCCTGGAGATGATCTCCGGTTTCTCCGAGCCATTTCCTGTGGGATGGAAGGCGAGGTCTGGGACATGCCTGTCCAATGCCCCAGTGACCCCAGCCCGCAGGGGTCCAACGCGGGCTGTTACGTGCCTACTAGACTAGCTACATAGCCCCCGGGGAGGGATCCAAGTCACCGGGACCGGACGGCATTCACCCTAGAGTTCTGAAAGAACTCAGATGGGAAACTGCGGAACTATTAACTATGGTTTGTAACCTGTCCTTTAAATCAGCTTCCGTACCTAATGACTGGAAGATAGCTAATGTAACGCCAATACAGCCGGTCCCCGAGTTGCGAAAGGTCGACTTACGACCATTTGCAGTTACGATCAAAACTGTCGTAAATGGCAGACCCCGAGTTACGAACGCGATCCACGCTTACAAACAGCATGGTCGCATGTACCTCAATGGGGTCCGACTTACGAACAAACCAAGTTACGACCAATTGCTTGGTCCGTAACCAGTTCGTAAGTCGGAGAGAGGCTGTATTTAAAAAGGGCTCTAGAGGCGATCCTGGCAATTACAGACCGGTAAGTCTGACGTCAGTACCGGGCAAATTAGTTGAAACTACAGTAAAGAATAAAATTGTCAGACACATGGATGAAGATAATTTGTTGGGGGAAAGTCAACATGGTTTCTGTAAAGGGAAATCCTGCCTTGCTAATCTACTGGAGTTCTGTGAGGAGGTCAACAAACATGTGGACAAGGGGGATGCAGTGGACTTAGATTTCCAGAAAACCTTTGACAAGGTCCCTCACCAAAGGCTCTTAAGTAAAGTAAGTTGTGATGGGATAAGAGGGAAGGTCCTTTCATGGACTGAGAACTGGTTAAAAGACAGGAAACAAAGAGTAGGAATAAATGGTCAGTTTTCTGAGTGGAGAGAGGGAACTAGTGGGGTCCCCCCAGGGTCAGTCCTAGGACCAATCCTATTCAACTTATTTATATATGATCCAGAGAAAGGGGTAAACAGGGAGGTGGCAAAATGTGCAGATGAACCCAAACTGCTCAAGATAGTCAAGACCAAAGCAGACTGTGAAGAGCTTCAAAAAGATCTCACCAAACTAAGGGTATGTCTATACTGCATTCCTCTTTTGAGAGAGGAATGCAAATGCAGGTGAACAAAACTGGAAGTGAAGCGCGGATTTGAATTTCCTGCGCTTCATTTGCATAATCGCGTCCAGGCGCTATTTCGAAATACCCTATTTCGAAAAAAGGAACGCTGTCTAGATGCGGTTATTTTGAAAGAAAACTCTTCTTTCAAAATTACCCTTAAACTTCATTTTATAAGTAAGGGTAATTTTGAAAGAAGAGTTTTCTTTCGAAATAACCGCATCTAGACAGCGTTTCTTTTTTCGAAATAGGGTATTTCGAAATAGCGCCCGTACACGATTATGCAAATAAAGCACAGGAGGTGGAAGTGGCACTGTATGCAAAAGAAGATGTAGAATCAAACGAAGTAAAAATCTTAAATGAATCACAATGTTCCACAGAATCTCTATGGATAGTAATTCCATGCTCCAATAATAAGAATATAGCAGTAGGGATCTATTATCGACCACCTGACCAGGACAGTGATAGTGACTATGAAATGCTAAGGGAGATTAGAGAGGCTATCAAAATAAAAAACTCGATAATAGTGGGGGATTTCAATTGATTTAGTCCTGAGTGGAATGCAGGATCTGATCCAAGAGGTAACTAACAGGACCGCTTGGAAATAGTGACCATAATATAACATCCCTGTGGTGGGAAGAAGCCCTCAACAGCCCAACACTGTGGCATTTCATTTCAGAAAGGGGAACTATGAAAAAATGAGGAGGTTAGTTAAACAGAAATTAAAAGGTACAGTGACTAAAGTAAAATCCCTGCAAGTTTCATGGACACTTTTCAAAGGCACCATAATAGAGGCCCAACTGAAATGTATACCCCAAATTAAAAACACAGTAAAACAACTGAAAAAGAGCCCCCATGGCTTAACCACAATGTAAAAGAAGCAGTGAGAGATAAAAAGGCATCTTTTAAAAAGTGGAAGTCAAATCCTAGTGAGGAAAACAGAAAGGAGCATAAACACTGCCAAATGAAGTGTAAAAATGTAATCAGAAAAGCCAAAAAGGAGTTTGAAGAGCAGCTAGCCAAAAACTCAAAAGGTAATAACAAAATGTTTTTAAAGTACATCAGAAGCAAGAAGCCTGCTAAAGAACTGGACGGCTGAGACACAAAAGGAGCGTTTAAAGACAATAAAGCCATTGCGGAGAAACTAAATGAATTCTTTGCTTCAGTCTTCATGGCTGAGGATGTTAGGGAGATTCCCAAACCTGACCCGTCCTTTGTAGGTGACAAATCTGAGGAATTGTCACAGACTGAAGTGTCATTAGAGGAGGTTTAGAAATTGATTGATAAACTTAACAGTTACAAGTCACTGGGACCAGATGGCATTCACACAAGGGTTCTGAAAGAACTCAGATGTGAAATTGCGGAACTATTAACTATGGTTTGTAACCTATCCTTTAAAGCAGTTTCTGCATGCAATGGCTGGAAGATAGCTAATGTAACGCCAATATTTAAAAAGGGTTCTAGAGGCGATCCCGGCAATTAAAGACCGGTAAGTCTGACGTCAGTACCGGGCAAATTAGTTGAAACAATAGTAAAGAATAAAATTGTTAGACACATAGAAGAACATAATATGTTGGGCAAAAGTCAACATGGTTTCTGTGAAGAGAAATCATGTCTTATTAATCTATTAGAGTTCTTTGAAGGGGTCAACAACCATGTGGACAAGGGGGATCCAGTAGATATAGTGTACTTAGATTTCCAGAAAGCCTTTCACAAAGTCCCTCACCAAAGGCTCTTACATAAATTAAGTTGTGATGGGATAAGAGGGAAGGTCCTTTCATGGATTGAGAACTGGTTAAAAGACAGGAAACAAAGGGTAGGAATAAATGGTAAATTTTCACAATAGAGAGGGGTAACTAGTGGTGTTCCCCAAGGGTCGGTCCTAGGACCAATCCTGTTCAACTTATTCATAATTGATCTGGAGAAAGGGGTAAACAGTGAGGTGGCAAAGTTTGCAGACGATACTAAACTGCTCAAGGTAGTCAAGACCAAAACAGACTGTGAAGAACTTCAAAAAGATCTCACCAAACTAATTGATTGGGCAACAAAATGGCAAATGAAATGTAATGTGGATAAATGTAAAGCAATGCACATTGGAAAAAATAACCCCAACTAGACATATAATATGATGGGGGCTAATTTAGCTACAGCTAATCAGGAAAGAGATCTTGCAGTCATCGTGGATAGTTCTCTGAAGACGTCCATGCAGTGTGCAGCAGCGGTCAAAAAAGCAAACAGGCTGTTAGGAATCATTAAAAAAAGGGATAGAGAATAAGACGAAGAATATCTTATTGCCTGTATATAAAACCATGGGACACCCACATCTTGAATACTGCGTACAGATGTGGTTGTCTCACCTCAAAAAAGATCTATTGGCATTGGAAAAGGTTCAGAAAAGGGCAACAAAAAGATTAGGAGGTTGGAACGGGACCCATATGAAGACAGATTAAAAAGACTTGGACTTTTCAGCTTAGCAAAGAGGAGACTAAGGGGGGGATAGGATAGAGGTCTATAAAATCATGACAGGTATGGAGAAAGTGAATAAGGAAAATTCTCACAATATAAGAACTAGGGGTCACCCAATGAAATGAATAGGCAGCAGTTTTAAAACAAACCAAAGGAAGATTTTCTTCCCTCAGTGCACAGTCAACTTGTGGAACTCCTTGCCAGAGGATGTTGTGAAGGCCAACACTATAACAGGGTTTAAAACAGAGCTAGCTAGATGCAGGAATGTTAGGTCCATCAATGGCTTTGCTGGGAATGGGCGAAAGGGGAGAGATCACGTAATGATTCCTGGTTTTGTTCCCTCTCTCTGGGGCACCGGGTACTGGCCACTGTCAGCAGGCAGGACACTGGGCTGGACAGGCCTTCGGTCTGACCCCATCTGGCTGCTCTGATGTTCTTATCTGATAGACAGCCTAGCTACCCAGCCCCCAGTAGGGACCCGCCGCTCTGGCTGGCTTGGGTCCATGCTGCTATGCTTGACACACCTGGCCCAGGCTGCCGGGCCGTCCCTGCCCCCGTTCTCCCCACACCCAGCGGGGCGCCTGTGCCCATGCTCCAGAAGAGCAGAAGCCAGCCCAGAGGCCCCCGTGCCGCTGCCGCTGCCGCCAGTAAAGGGATCTTTACCCACAGAGGTGACCAGCTGGTAATTCTCCTTCATCACGTCCTGATAGAGCTCCCGCTGCCAGTCCTTCAGCCTCACCCACTCCTCAGTAGTGAGATAGACCGCCACGTCCTGGAAGGCCACCGGCGCCTGCCACGCAGAGCAGCCCGGCTGAGCCCCGTGGCCCTCAGCCAATCGCCAGTCATCTGAGGGCGGCTGCCGCGAAGGGTCGTGGGCAGGGCGAGACCCAACCCCTCCTCCCCTGGATCGGGCCAGGAGCAAACAGCCCAGCGACGCCCACGTCCCCGGGGCGGGACCGCCCTGTGCAGCCAGAGACCCCCTAGCCCCCGGCCCTCCCCCAAGGGCTCAGCACGCCCCCAGTTCACTGCTCGCCCCAACGCCGTGGCACCGAGCACAGGGGGCCGCCCAGACACCGGGAGCCCATTTACCCCACTGCGAGGGGGGACCCAGGCCGCCCAAGGCGCTGACAGGGCCAGCGGGCGGCTGGCTCCTCTGAGGAAGGATTTCGGGGACCCAGAGGCCTCAGACCTCGCTGCTGGCATCCCGCCCAAGCCCCTTCCCTGGCCCCCTCTTGCCCGGAGCTGCCGCGATTCCGGCCATTACCTGGCTCGGGGCGGCCTTCCCCGGGGCCGGAAGCAGTGGGAATTTCGCTCTCGAGTACTGATGGTCCCAGGCCCGCGGCGCCTTCTCTCGCTTGGCTTTTCTCGCCGACGCCCTGGGCCTGGGGCCCGCAGGGCCTGTCCGAGGGGAGAACCCGCCAGGTGGGCGGGCGACCGTATCACACGGGGGCCGCTTCGTGAATGTCGGTTCTGGTCCCGGGCCAGCTCCACCCCAGTCAGAAGGGGCGGGGCCTGAGGCAGGAGGGGCGGGGCTGGGGCCAGAGGCTTTGAAGTAAAAACACAGCAAAGGGCTCGCAGCTCCTGGCCCTGCCAGGAGAGGGCCGGGACCGGGAGCCATTTCAATAGGATCCTGCTGCCTGCGCCACCGCCTGGATGTCCAGTGAGACGGGCAGCAGGCTAGAAACAGAAAGCGGCCAGATGCAGCCCCAGGCCGGATCCAAGTGTTAGGCTGCCGGATCCAGCCCCCGGCCGCATCGTGCCCAGCCTCGGGATCTGTGCTGTTCCCGCGGTTCCCAGGGCTCAGCCGCCACGGCACTCCTCCTGCCAGCACCCCCGGACAGCAGCTCCGCAAGAGGCTACGGCTGCCTTTGAAAGAGCTGGGTCCCATGGGCAGCACCTGCACCTCTGGCCTGGCTGCTCAGTGCCCCGCACCCCTGGGCCTGGCAGTTCACAGCCCTGGCACCTCTGGGCCCCCACCCAGCTGTGACGGCAGCGCCCCCGCCAGCAGCAGCGCGGAGGGAAGGGTGGCAGTACACACCCCTCGCCACCCCTCCTTCTGTGTCGCTGCTGCCGGCGCGCGGCCTTCAGAGCTGGGCACCTGGCCAGCAGCCGTTTTCTGGCCGCCCAGCCACCTCGTCCACTGCAAACTAAGCACCCACAGCAAGGCTGGACAGGCCGCACCCCACCCATCCCGCTAGCTGCACCTCCTGCCCGTCGGCATCTCCCTGCTGGGGCTGGAGGTGATGGACCAGCCCCAGCCCCTCGCTGGAGTGCAGCGGGCGGAAAGTCACCCACCGCCAGTCCCACTACAGCCCCCGGGGCCCAGCACCGAGTGCCCAGAGAGCCCAGCACCCGAAACGCAGCTGCTCCTGCTAATAAATGCTCCTCACCCAGCGAGGCCACCAGTGCGTAGTTCTCCATCATCACCTCCCGGTACAGCTCCCGCTGCCAGTCCACCAGCTCCGCCCACTCCGCCGGCGAGAAATAGACCGCCACGTCCTCGAACGCCACCGGCGCCTGCCACACCACCGGACCGATCAGACACACCCGGCCTGGTGCCACCCGGCCTGGTGCCACCCTCCCTCCGCCCACTGATGAGCCCAGCTCGGGCCTGTCCTGGCACACCTGGGGGGCAGGCAGGCAGGCAGGCGGGCGGGCGGGCGGGGGGGGGGCGACCCGAGCCTGTCTCTATCAGCCTCTTTCACCCAGGAAGGGCAGGGTAACAGGCCCCCAGCGTGGCACTCGGGGCTGGGCCGACCCCGCAGGGGGACGCGACTGTGGGGGGGGGTTAGTACTGGGGGGGTCCTCTCCCGGCGGGGGGGGCACAGAACTGCAGGGAGGGGGCTCCTCTCAGGACTACGCCTGGTACCAGGCCTGCCCTGTGGGACTCTCTCAGGCAGCTGCTTGCTCAGGCTGGTCAGCACAGCTGGTAGGCGAGACCCCCCCCAAAAAAACACAACGGGGGGAAGGGGGGGCGAGCCACAGGCTCCCGCAGCCCCCGCACTTCCAAGCAACCCTACAATAACAACCTCGGGCTGGCCGCCCTGGGTCTGCGGAGTCGCGGCTAGGCCGGCAGTGCCAGGGGCTCCCGCAGCACCGAGCGTCGCAGGCAGGGGTGGGCTCCCGAACCCCCCCCCCTTCAGCCGGGCTCCCAACCCCCGCCCCCTCCGCCGCGACAGGCTCCCGAACCCCCCCCAATCTGCCGCGGGCTCCCAAACCCCTATCCGCCCGCCGGGCTCCCAATCCCTCCCCTCCGCGGCGACAGGCTCCCGAACCCCCCCCCCCCTTCCGCCGGGCTCCCAACCCCCGCCCCCTCCGCCGCGACAGGCTCCCGAACCCCCCCCCAATCCGCCGCGGGCTCCCAAACCCCCCCCCATCCGCCGCCGGGCTCCCAACCCCCCCCCCTCCGCGGCGACAGGCTCCCGAACCCCCCCCCCTTTCCACCGGGCTCCCAACCCCCGCCCCTTCGGCCACGACAGGCTCCCGAACCCCCCCTTCTGCCGCCGGGCTCCCGAACCCCCCCCCCCCTTCCACCGCAGGGCTCCCAACCCCCCCCCCCCGGCGACAGGCTCCCGAACCCCCCCCCTTCCGCCGGGCTCCCAACCCCCCTCCCTCCGCCGCGACAGGCTCCCGAACCCCCCCCCTTCCACCACCGGGCTCCCAACCCCCCCCCCCCCGCCCGCGGCGACAGGCTCCCGAACCCCCCCCCCTTCCGCAGGGCTCCCGAACCCCCCCCATCCGCCGCCGGGCTCCCGAACCCCCCGCTCCCCTCCAGCCAGCCCGGCCCTACCTGCGCCCGCATGGCCCGGCGGGTCTCCGCAGCGCGGCTCTGCGGGGCTCTGTCCCGGCCGCACCCCGCTCCCAGCAGCCCCGCGCCCGGCTGCAGGAGCCGCTGCTGCGCAGAGCCCGGCCTCGCTCCCCCCGGCCAGGCTGGGCTCGGGGCCGCTCTTGGGGACCCCCCGTGGGGCAGGGTCCCCCAACCCCAGCAAGGCTGCGCCAGGGCTCCACCCCCAGCCTTGGGGGGCTCCCCGCGGGCAGGGGCTGGGGTCCCCTCGCTGTCCAGGCGCTCCCCCCTGCGCGCAGAGCGGCCCGGATTGGAAAAGCACCAGCAAAGGGGCTGGGTGGGCCCCGGGCGGGTCTCTGGGACACAGGCCAGGCTCCGGCTGCGCCCCAGGGAGGCTGCGGGTCGGACGCCTGCTCGGGAAGCGGCCACAGGCCCTCAGGGTGGCAGCGGGGTTACCATGGGTGACCTGTGTGGGCACGAGTGGGCGGGAGGGGCTGGCCAGCAGGGTTAGGGTTGCCAGATGGTTTAACCAAAACTACCGAACACCCACCCACCAAAAAAAAAAAAAAAAACCACTGGGGAAAAAATTCTGTTGAGAAAAAAAAAGGGGGTGAGAGCAAAGTTGTTGAGAAAAAAAAAAAACAGTGTGGCCCCTTTAAGGCTTTTGAGGCTTTTTGCCAGTGGTCATCTTGTTTTCCTGCTTCAAGCCAGAAGACAGCGTCCCTGCGGAACCAGGTAAGCAGGGGCAGGGAGGACCCAAGGGGGGCCCGGGGGCTGGGCCTGGTTGCTGAGTGTGTGTAGAGTTGCCAGGGGTCTGGTATTTTCACCTCCTGGCAGGGAAAAAAAATCAGAAAGTACCAGACGTTTCAGGACATTTTAGGTGTCCGGTATTTTCTGATTTTTTTTTTTTTACCAGACAGGAAGTGAAAATACCGGACTGTTTGGGTCAATACCGGACACCTGGAAACCCTAAGCCGGGTCTATGCCTCTTCCCTCGAGTTTTTCCACCCGTCTGCAGAGTAAATTTTGTTCTGTGCACCAAGGCATGTGCAGATGTGCACCACCAATACAAAGGTGCTGCCACCTTTGTGTCTCCTGGGCAGCCGCCCTGGGCTCAGCTTGCAGGGAATGCTGCCCCCCCCCCCACACCCCCCCATCTCCATCCCACACTTACAGGCAGCAGCAGGCAAAGTGGAGCAAGCGCCGCTGCTTTGCTCTCCTGGCTCTGCTGCTCTGGGGCAGGTGGCCCCTGTGCCCGCGCCAGCCCCAATGTTCCCCCAGGTGCCTCGGTCAGAACATCAGCACGGCCGGGGGGTCAGACCAACAGTCCGCCCGGCCCAGTGTCCTGCCTGCCGACAGTGGCCGATGCCAGGTGCCCCAGAGGGAGTGGACAGACCAGGGAATCAAGTGACCCCTCCGCTGTCGCCCAGTCCCAGACACACAGAGACCAGGGACCCATCCCTGCCCAGCCTGGCTAACAGCCATTGATGGACCCAACCTCCATGAATCTATCTAGCTCTATTTTGAACCCTGTTAAAGTCCTGGTCTTCACCACATCCTCTGGCAAGGAGTGTCATGGACCGGCCGGGTCTGGGCACCGCTGAGGGCATCCGCTCAGGGCAAACTGCTCAAAACCAGGGCTGTTTACAGCCCCTGACTGGTGACTTTCCCAAACAGGCCCCACACCAGTCCCACCAAGCGCTCCAGCTGCCAATGCGGCCAGCAGGAACCTCACGAGCAAAACCCCTCAGGCACCCCAGCTCTCCCTGTGCCCCAGTCAGCCCCGGGCCTGACACAGGTGAGGGGTATAGAACCCGATCTCACCTACCCCGAACGGGTCCTGCCGGTCCCAAAGACCCAGCCACAGATCCCCGGTCAATTTACACTTTGGATCTTACCCACAGGAGCACGCTGGGCCAGTCCTTTAGAATCTACCATCTAAAGGGTTATTAACAAAAGAAAGAAAAGGTGGAGAGTGAGGTTGTTAAGGAGAATACGTCACACGCACCAGTCACTAAGGTCTTGCCACAGGCTCTCAGCAGAGATGTTCCAAACGGCCAGCTTAGCAGTCTGTGGTGTCCATCGTGTGTCAGGACGGGTCAGCGATCCTTCCCGGCGCTGTCCCTCGCACGGCTGCATCTGGGACCAGTAGCAAGATCACAGACAAGATGGAGACGCCCCATGGCACTTTATATCCATCCTGGCGTCTCCCAGGCTGGAGCGGGTCACATGGCCCAGTGACCTGTCTGTGCTCCACACGCCAGCAGCCATTGTGCCCTGGCTGGTTTGCATGTTCCCAGACACATTCCTCAGGTGTGTTTGGGCCACCTTGACAGCCATGGTCCTTGGTGCCCTGCTAGTTAGCACAGTCACTGACTGAACAATTGCTCTTTACAGCAGGCAGTCCAGAGCCCATTGCTCTCTCAGGCAGAGAACATTCCCAGTACAAACCCAGAGTCCACATTCATAACCCCACACACACTTCACGCATGTACATGAGTAGCACACACACAACCAGTAGGACAGCAGCTTTCATTGGACACCTCACACGGCCCCTTTGTACAGCCTTTGGGGCCAATACCACCCCCCCCACATGGGTGCAGCAGTGATCTGGCTTTTCCCCTTAAAATCCAATAATGTGACAAGGAGTTCCACAGGCTGACTGTGCGCTGCATGAAGAAAAACTTCCTTTTGTTTGTTTTAAACCTGCTGCCTATTCATTTGATTTGGTGACCCCTAGTTCTTGTGTTATGGGAACAAGAAACTAACTTTTCCTGATTCCCTTTCTCCACACCTGCCACGACTGTAAAGACATCTATCATATCCCCCTTGGCTGGGGGAAGAGGTGGGGTGCATAGTTCCCCCTAAGATGCGAGCTTGCATGGGAACGCAGAGGAAATTTCAACCCCGCCCACATGCTAAGCAGAGGCAGGAGGCTGCTCCAGCGGCTGGGGCTGGAGGTGGTGGGTGGCCGGTGGCAGGCAGCTGCTCCAGAGGCCGGGGTTGCAGAAGCTGCGTGGAGGGCAGCAGGGGGGTGCTCCGACTGTGGTATGTTTTGGGGGGCCCCCTGTGGACCCTGACAAGAAAAATATTCACTCTTTCTGCCCCTCCCCCCCATTTCTCATTCTTTTTTCTTCACCCTCCTCCGACATTATAAGTAATAAGAAGTAAATGAAAATCAGGTGAGGTACTTGAGTTGCTTTTGTATCAGACTTTTTTTCCCACAGACCACTTGCAAATTGCTGAGGGTCTTGGTGGGCCATTTAATGATCTTTCCAAATATTGTTTGTACCGTTAACTAACTCTTGTAAAGTGCGTTGGATGAGAGCGCTTTAGAGAGGAAACATCATAACCTTTCCTCAGCCCCCCTGCGTGCAGTTCTCCGAGCACAGTTTGAGAACTTCTGGTCTGGATGGAAGCTCGTATTTGCATTAAGCCAACATGAAAAATATATAAAAATAAAATGTGTAGATGATGCATAAATGGAAAAATAAAAGTTAATTTCTTCTGAAGAAACGTATTCAATTTGAAAAAAAATGTATTCAGATTGCTTTCCTTCTGTGGTTTCTTTACAAAACCCTCCATTCAGTCATTGTAAGTGGTATTTTGCACAGAAGCACTTTCAGTTGTCAGTACTGCTGAACTTGTCAAACGTTGACTCGTATTTCACAACGAATTTTTAACTCATTTCAACACAGAAAAAGAACATTCGCCAGCAGCACATGACCGATGTTGGTAAAAATATTTCCAGCCTGGTTTCCACATTCGGGAGGGTTGCCTGCAAACCGACACGTGCAAGTCCGGACAAACTGATTGGAGAACTGGAAGCACAGAGTTCGTCATTTTTGATCAAATGAATGAAATGTTTTACTTCCTCCTCCATAAGATTTGTGTTTGTGTCCTCTCGGTAAATTCACTTCACGGTAAATACGTCTACATTGCAACACGATTCTGAAATAACTTAGTCCACGTCTACACAGCAGACAGTTATTTCGAAATAGTGTCAAAATGCTGTTGAGCTGAAGGACTTCTTTTCCCACTCCTCTAACCCTCGTTGTCTGAGGAGTGAGGGAAGTCGGGGGAAGCGTGCTCTGTCTCGAAAGAAGTGCTTGTAGAGGCTCCCTATTAGAAACGAGCCAATTAGCCCGTCATAAAACGGGATTTTCAGTCTCTCCTCCACGTCCTATTCCCTTTCTGTCTCAGTCTTCTCTCCTGAGCCTCCGGTCTCTCTCTCTCCCTCCTCCGCCTCCTGCCCCTCTCGCCGTCTCTCTCTCCCTCCTCCGCCTCCTGCCCCTCTCGCCGTCTCTCTCTCTCTCTCTCCTCCGCCTCCTGCCTCTCTCTCCATCTCTCTCTCTCTCTCCTCCGCCTCCTGCCCCTCTCGCCGTCTCTCTCTCTCTCTTCTCCGCCTCCTGCCCCTCTCGCCGTCTCTCTCTCTCTCTCCTCCGCCTCCTGCCCCTCTCTCCGTCTCTCTCTCTCTCTCCTCCGCCTCCTGCCCCTCTCGCCGTCTCTCTCTCTCTCTCCTCCGCCTCCTGCCCCTCTCGCCGTCTCTCTCTCTCTCTCCTCCGCCTCCTGCCCCTCTCGCCGTCTCTCTCTCTCTCTCCTCCGCCTCCTGCCCCTCTCTCCGTCTCTCTCTTTCTCTCCTCCCCCTCCTGCCTCTCACTCTCTTTCTCTTGTCCTCCCCCTCCTGCAGGGGGAGCGTGGAGCCCAAACGGCTGTTTGTGCCACTTTCTCCCGTGCGGCAGCCTGGCTGCCTATGAGCTGCCCCCCTGCACCATTTCCCTTCACCCCAGCACTGATCCTGCAGCCTCCCAGTTGTCTTCCCCCTCCCGCTCCCCCTCGTTCCCCCACCCTCCCCCCCCGGCCAGGCTCAGCGCCCAGCCCCCACTCACAGCTGCTGCCTGGAGGACTGAGCAGGGGGCAGCCACGGAGCCAGGGCCGGACTGAGGGGTGGGCGAGCCGGGCAGCTGCTCGGGGCGCCAACCGATGGGGGGTGCCTGACGGCAGCTGTAAAGGGCGCGCAGTGTCCCTTATAGCTGCCATCAGGCGCCGCACGCCCGGCTCCTGCAGCGCCAGCCCCGCAGCGCCGGCCAGCAGCGCCCTTCCCCCCACAGCCACGGCCGGGGTGGGCAGCGTGTGTGCCGTGGGCCCCGGGCTGCGCGCCAGCGGCCATGGCTGGGCATGCGCCGTGCATCCTGGGGGCAGGCCTGTGCATGTGCCCCAGGGGCGGGCCCGCTCACCCTTGGGGGGGGTGCACCCGGGGACGGCGCCATGCGCCCGGGCCGCCAAAATGGCTCAGGCCGGCCCTGCATGGAGCCGGCGGCTAGAGAGAAGCAGCATTTTCCCCCGTGCAGCTACTTGTGCTCCTCCAGCCCGTGCCTCCCTCCCGGGCCCGCTTCAGGTTGCGAACTCTGCCGGGCTGGTTGGACCAGACGTCGGCACAGTAAGGACATGACGGAGGCTCCAGGCCCCGCCCCCTGGCCGTGTACGTCACCGCCCCGCCTCCCTTCGCCTCCCTTCGCGGCGCTCGGCTGACTTCTGCGCGGCTCAGCCGGGCCACCGCGGGGGAGCAAGCAGCCATTTGGGCCCCCCCGCGGCGGCCTGGCTGAGCGGCGCAGAACTCAGCCGAGCGCCACGGTGGGAGGCAACAGCGCCCCCCCAGAGGGAACAGCGCCCCCCAGAGGGAACAGCCGGCGTTTCAGCGTTACAGAGTCACAGGCATTGGGCTACTATAGATATGATAAGCTACCCAATTCACGTAGTTCAATTTGCATAGCTTATTTGGAGTTAAGCCCTGCAGTGTAGACACACCCTTAATTTCTTACTGTAGTGGCTTTTAGCGTCTTCATCCATACTTCTGTCAAAAAACATGCAAAATAAATCAACAGTTTTCTTCAGTCACCTCTGCTCTGCAATTGCACTGATATTGTGTCACAAATAACACTGATCTTCTCTTTCCCTTTTAAATTGATTTCATTGTCTCTAGTTTCATGAAAAAAGAACTTCCTGGGCTTTTTACACTTCTCATCAAATATATCCGAGGAACCTCTATTTTCGGTTAATGTTAGTGCCTCTGCTTCATGGACCTATAATCATTTCGAACTGTCATGGCAAAACTCGTACCTGAGGCTAACAGTTGTGTAGCATTCAATACATTTGTATCAGCTCTTTGCAGTGATTTACGGATGGCATTAACTCTTTGAAGTAAATGGTTCTACAAAATAGTAAAAACAGCAATAGCACAGAATCCTAGAACCCCAGGGCTGGCAGAGACCTCAGGAGGCATCGAGTCCAGCCCCCTGCCCAAGGCAGGACCAGCCCCAACTCTATCATCCCAGCCAGGGCTTTGTCAAGCCGACACTTAAAAACCTCTAGGGATGGAGATTCCACCCCCTCCCCCGGGAACCCAGCCCCGCGCTTCCCCACCTGCCTAGGGAAAGAGTTTTCCCTAATATCCCACCTAGACACTCCCACTGTGTAAATGTTCTCGCCCTGGGTTCTCTCCTCCATGGTCTCTGATGTGAGTTCCACTAGCCCTAGGCTTACACCACAGCGTAGACCCAAGGCACCACTCGGCTCAGGTGACTTCATGAGCAACAGAAGGTAAGAGCACAAGGGAGGTGTAGCCATCACAGCACTGTTATGCATCTCCCCAACCCAAACACGACACACAGAGCAGAGGTGGGGTTGGTCCCTCCTCCCCCTCCCCACACTGCTGTGCCAGCAGCCCGGGGCCGTACGCTTTCCCTGCTGTCACAGGCTTGGAGAGTTAGGATCTGCCGTGTGGTCCGCTTCAGGAGCAGCTCGTGCACTGTCCTGTCTTCCGGGTTCATGGCTAGGGCTAGACACAAGTTCCCACATGTCCGTGGGGCCCAGTCCCCCTTCCACTCTGGCTAGCCTGGCTCGGAGAGCCCCAAGGAATGAACCAACCATGTCAAATAAGACGGGACCTAAAAGCGATGGTGGCACCCGACTCTGCGTGTTGGTGCCTCATTTCCAGCCCTCCCACTGCGCTCTCCACTGCAAACCCGCACAAGCCCCGTTGCCCCTCATTCTAGCTTGCCGGAGAGCTGCTCTTTCCCCCTTCCGAAAGCACTTGGACCCCCTGCAGCCCTAGCTATACGACGTTTCTGGTGTTTGAAGGCCATTGGTAGAAAATAACAGCTTGGCACAGGGGGAACGTAGCGTGACTGGTAATTGAACAGAAAAAAATGCTTGAACAGACTTGACTTGTGACAGTGAGGGTGTGTCTAGACTGCTTTTTTCCCCTGCGTCTAGACTGCTGCTGCGTTCTTTCGAAAGTCAATCAAAAGAACGCAGCAGTTTTTTCGACTGCAGAAAACCTTGTTTTACAAGGTAGAATGCCTTTTTTCGAAAGTGCTCTTTCGAAAAAAGGCGCTATGTAATGCAAACTGTGCTTTTGCGAAAGAGACCATCCAGGCTGCCTTGCTTTTTCGAAAGTACTGGTTGTAGTCTAGACGCTCTTTTTCGAAAGAGGCTTGCAGTCTAGACGTAGCCTGAGGGACAAGCACCTTGCCTAAATACATAACCCAACCTGAGAACTCTAGACGATGTTGTTGGATTTAATAGTTTGGTTTCACGTACAACCACATGTATTCTCTTTTGCTATTTATAATCTTATTCTCATGAAATTCAGCATATTTCCTTCAAACCCTTGAATACTTTCAGGCCTGCCGAGCTTGTTACCAAGTATTTGTGAAATTGGTGGCCAAATTCCTCTTCCAGATTCTCCTAGACCAGTGTTTCTCAACCTTTTTTTATAAAGTACCCCTTTTTCAAAAACAAAACAAAAAAAACAAAAACAAAAGTTAAGTACCCCCAGTACCTACAGTTTTCAGGCACACAAACTTCTTTCTACCATTGCAAAACATTTGTTTAAACAACTTAATTGTAGCCACGTGGGCAATGAAATTTTGGGGTGTAAAAAGTACAAAAATAATAAAGCGCTGTAAAACATAACAAAAATTCAGTTTTCTCCAAATTTCAGTTGCGTTGCCGTACCCCCAGACTTCTCTCGTGTACCCCTAAGGGTATTCGTACCACTGGTTGAGACATGCTGTCCTAGAGGTTAACCAGTGACAAAAAGCGGTGGACAACCCTACATATAACTAGGCGGACTATGTGCAATGAGGGTTCCACAAGGAGCTAACGGACAAGCGTGATTTCAGAAGAGATGAACACCACAGATGTGTCCTTTCTGATTTCAGAACATACAAGCCTGTGTGTTTTAGGGTACAAGATTTGGCGCAGACACGGCGGCTACGTCTACCCTGGCAGCTTCTTCTGGAAGAACTCTTTTGCAGAAGAGTTCTTGTGCAAAAACTCTTCCACAAGAGAGTGTCTACACTGCCATGTGCTTTTGCACAAGAGATGTGCTTTTGCGCAAGAGCATCCATGCCAGTGTAGACGCTGTCTTCCACAAGAAAGCTCTGATGGCCATTTTAACCATAGGGGCTTCTTGTGCAAGAAATTCATGTTGCCTGTCTACACTGGCCTCTTCTGGAAGAGCTCTTGCGCAAGAGGGGAGAGGAATAACTCTTCCGGACGAAGCCCTGTTTTACAATGCTATACTGTAAATTTACTTCTGGAAGAACGCTCGTGCAGTGTAGACAGCCAGCAAGATTTTGCGGAAGAACGGCTGTTCTTCCGGAAGAAGCTGCCAGTGTAGATGTAGCCATCTGGTATTACTCATAATAGTGTCAATGGCTTGTGTAGTTTACCAACTGCCCCTGTATAAAACTATGGTACGCCCACATCTTGAGTACTGTGTACAGATGTGGTCTCCTCACCTCAAAAAGATATTTTGGCCTTGGAAAGGGTTCAGAAAAGGGCAACTAAAATGATTAGGGGTTTGGAACAGGTCCCATATGAAGAGAGGCTAAAGCGACTGGGACTCTTCAGTTTGGAAAAGAGGAGACTAAGGGGGGATATGATAGAGGTATATAAAATCACGAGTGGTGTGGAGAGGATGAATAAAGAAAAGTTATTCATTAGTTCCCATAACACTGGTCTACAATTTTTTAGAAGTCGTCTGCTTCAGAGATAAAATGTGCTATTTATTATGTATTTTGATGTGCTGAATTCAAATATGACAATTAAAACAACTGATTGGCTACTGTTTCCAAGATATTTAAGTTTTTACATTTTACGTCTATGTATATTGTGTAGATAGTAGAGTTTTAATAATAAATTGTAAACCTAGGTCTTTTCATGTGTTTATGGTTGCTTTACATGATAATATTTCACCTGTCCTGTTCATGTAACACTTTAAAAATCAGCAAAAGGATTATATAAATAAAATTTATTATGAAACAAAAGGCAACAAACTATTATGTACATAGTTTAGTCCTATTCAGTGTCTACTCGGCGCTTCTTGGCTTGTTTCTTGTATTCATTAAATGGAGCATCTCTTGTCACTGTCCAGCAATAGTCTGCAAGCATTGATGGGCTCCATTTGCCCTGACAGCGTTTCTCCATTGTTGCAATGTCCTGGTGAAATCGCTCGCCGTGCTCGTCGCTCACTGCTCCGCAGTTCGGTGGAAAAAAATCTAGATGAGAGTGCAAAAAATGTATCTTTAGTGACATGTTGCAACCAAGGCTTTTGTATGCCTTGAGGAGGTTTTCCACCAACAACCTGTAGTTGTCTGCCTTGTTGTTTCCGAGAAAATTTATTGCCACTAACTGGAAGGCTTTCCATGCCGTCTTTTCCTTGCCATGCAGTACATGGTCAAATGCATCATCTCGAAGAAGTTCACGAATCTGAGGACCAACAAAGACACCTTCCTTTATCTTAGCTTCACTTAACCTTGGAAATTTTCCACGGAGGTACTTGAAAGCTGCTTGTGTTTTGTCCATGTCCTTGACAAAGTTCTTCATCAGACCCAGCTTGATGTGTAAGGGTGGTAACAAAATCTTCCTTGATTCAACAAGTGGTGGATGCTGAACACTTTTCCTCCCAGGCTCCAATGACTGTTGGAGTGTAGATAGCCAATCTATCTTGATGTAGTGGGAATCTCTTGCACGACTATCCTATTCTCAGAGAAAACAGCAGTACTTTGTGTATCCAGTCTGCAGACCAAGCAAGAGAGCAACAACCTTCAAATCGCCACAAAGCTGCCACTGATGTTGGTCATAGTTTATGCACCTCAAAAGTTGTTTCATGTTGTCATAGGTTTCCTTCATATGGACTGCATGACCAACTGGAATTGATGGCAAAACATTGCCATTATGCAGCAAAACAGCTTTAAGACTCATCTTCGATGAATCAATGAACAGTCTCCACTCATCTGGATCATGAACGATGTTGAGGGCTGCCATCACACCATCGATGTTGTTGCAGGCTACACGATCACCTTCCATGAAGAAGAATGGGACAAGATCCTTTTGATGGTCACGGAACATGGAAACCCTAACATCACCTGCCAGGAGATTCCACTGCTGTAGTCTGGAGCCCAACAGCTCTGCCTTACTCTTGGGTAGTTCCAAATCCCTGACAAGGTCATTCAGTTCACCTTGTATTATGAGGTGTGGTTCAGAGGAGGAGGATGGGAGAAAATGTGGGTCCTGTGACATTGATGGTTCAGGACCAGAAGTTTCATCCTCTTCCTCTTCGTCGTCTGACTCAAGTGAGAATGATTCTGGTGCATCAGGAACCGGCAGTCCTTCTCCGTGGGGTACTGGGCGTATAGCTGATGCAATGTTTGGATAATGCACAGTCCACTTTTTCTTCTTTGACACACCTTTCCCAACTGGAGGCACCATGCAGAAGTAACAATTGCTGGTATGATCTGTTGGCTCTCTCCAAATCATTGGCACTGCAAAAGGCATAGATTTCCTTTTCCTGTTCAACCACTGGCGAAGATTTGTTGCACAAGTGTTGCAGCATATGTGTGGGGCCCACCTCTTGTCCTGATCTCCAATTTTGCAACCAAAATAAAGGTGATAGGCTTTCTTAACCATAGCGGTTATACTGCGCTTTTGTGATGCAAAAGTCACTTCACCACAAAAATAGCAGAAGTTATCTGCACTGTTCACACAAGTACGAGGCATCTCTGCTCACTTTGGCTAAACAGAAATGTGTCCCTTTGCAAAATCAAACACTGACAAATAAGAGAGCACGACACTGTATGATTTCTAGAGCTGATATAGGGCAATTTGTTCAGCAGAGTGATGTAAGCTTCGTTAGGATTGCATCATCCATGACTTCTAGGAATAACATGATGCAATTCATATCATGTATGACGCAATACCAGCTTCAGATTGCATCATTCATTGTTTTGCCTAAAAAGCAAGTACTGTCCAAACCCAGTCATAGATTTATTCATAGATCCAGTCAAAGATGTATTTTAGTCATTTCTGGTTTAAATTGAGATCCCTTCCCTTTATAACTGACTTATCCTCCGCCATTCCCAAGTCAAGGGTCGTATATACTGACCCAATAGCATATCTTGAAAACTAGAGCCAATCAACAATTTTAAGCATCATTTTCGTTCTCAGTGACCCAGAATTAGTAAAGTTTGACTACATTTATTTCAGAAGCATTTTGGCTGTAGAGCAGTGTAATATAAGGACTAGAGAACACCAAATGAAATTAATGGGTAGCAGGTTTAAAACGAATAAGCAAAAGTTCTTCTTCACACAGCGCATAGTCAACCTGTGGAACTCCTTGCCAGAGGAGGCTGTGAAGGCTAGAACTTTAACAGAGTTTAAAGAGAAGCTAGATAATTTCATGGAGGTTAGGTCCATAAAAGGCTATTAGCCAGGGGATAGAAATGGTGTCCCTGGCCTCTGTTTGTCAGAGGCTGGAGATGGATGGCACGAGACAAAACACTTGATCATTGTCTTCTGTCCACCTCCTCTGGGACACCTGGTGCTGGCCGCTGTTGGCAGACAGGCTACTGGGCTACATGGACCTTTGGTCTGACCCAGTACGGCCATTCTTATGTTCTAACTGCCCCTGTCGTCCTTTCCCATGGCTACAGTGCTTATTACTGCGGCCTGAACAGCAGAGGTGCCAGGCAGGGTCCCTTTGATTTCTGATGGAGCTGTAGGTGTTTCAGGCCTGTGAATATCGACCATTAAGGCTGTTTGGCCAGGCACACGGAAATCACACACCACATCAGAGTCGTGAGGGCGATGAACCAATACCAGTCAAAGTTATAGCTAAGAGCTGAATGCTGGTGCACATGGAGAGCGGGTTATAAGGGTTTTGATTAAAATAAGCACAAGGGATCTTTTAAGGGGAAAAGGCAATGCGCTGTGTCCATTGAAAATACAAAGTAAAAGACACACACACACGCGCACACACCGTCCTGTTGATGTTATAGTCACCAATCTGTTGCTTGCATCGGTCTAGTAGCCAGTTAGGATGAGTGTGAGAAAGAAGCTGGGCTTCCATCAGACTGGACCGATACTCCAGGAACCTGGAGAACCATGCAAAACACCCCATCTTTCCCAGCACCAAACTCCCCCGCCACACACCCCTCACACCCCCTGCCCTGCCCCCAGCCCCGCTGCCGAACTCCCCCGCCCCACACCCCTCGCACCCCCTGCCCCGCCCCACACCCCTCGTTTCCACTTTTTGTAAGCTTCCTTTTTGTGCTTAAGTTCACCAAGAATTTGCCCCGTAAGCCAATCCGGTCTCCTACCATTTTTGCCTCTCTTGCTACGCGTCGGGATGGTTTCTTTCTGTGCCTTCAATAAGGCTTCTTTAATATACTGCCAGCTGTCCTGGACTCCTTTCCCCTTCATGTTAGCATCCCAGGGGATTCTGCCCATCAGATCTCTGAGGGAGTCAAAATCTGCTTTTTTGAAGTCCAAGGTGTGTATTTTACTGCTCTCTTTTCTTCCGTTGGTCAGGATCCTGAAATCTACCATCTCATGATCACTGCTTCCCAGGTTGTCACCCTCCTGGGAATCCTCATCCTATGAGCATTGTCACTACACTTTCCTATTGTGTGACTGTGATCTCTGTCTGGTTTGTAACTGTTTCTGTCTGCTGGATAATTAATTTTGCTAGGTGTAAATCAATTAAGGTGGTGGGGTATGATTGGTTAGGTAATTTTGTTATGATTGGTTAGTAAAATTATACTAAAATAATTGGTTAAGGTCTAGCTAAGCAAGACTCAGGTTTCATTATATAAACTGGGGTTCAAGAAGGAGAAGGGGGGAAGATCATCAGGAGTAACAGAAGAAAAAAGAGGCTGGAAGAGGACCAGGAGGAGGGAGAAGACCTGGAAAAGAAGAACTCACCTCCGAGACACAGCCTAAGACCGCAGAGACTGATATTGCCTGGCCAACAGGGGAAGTCTGCCTGCCTTTATCAGGATTGGTGAGCATGACACTGTGTGCTTAGCATGTGCATCCTGCTTGTTTGGGAATTGTCAATCAATAGAGGATAAGAACACTACTGTGTGAGGCTCTTTCAAGTGGCTAAAGATCCTGCCAGCCCACAGGTTGTTACACCCTGAGCCCTAGGAATTGGGTGAGGGTGGGTGTGTAAATTCACAGGGTTGCACCTTGAGCCCTAGGAACTGGGTAAAGGTGTGTGTCCCTACAGTGTGGAAGGGACAATGAAATTTGTGCGAGTAACAATCCCTTATCATGCAACTCTCTGGATTTTGCTGCATCACATTGAAGTATCTGAAGAGTGTTGTTACTGTTATATCATATTGTTCAAACTTGTCTGCTAAGGATTTTGCTCCAGTTTTCGCACGTTTTTTCAGAATTTGATGTGGCTATGTCTAATAAGGTTCTCTTTATAACACCATCATTCATTTTTAAGCCAAAACAGCATCTGCATGAGTAGACCACCCCGTGTCACAAATTCTTTTGACTGTCAAATGTTTTCCATTTGTCTGCTCCAAGCGTGACTGTAGCGTACTCCACCCGTGCGTGGAAACTGGAAAAAAAAGCATACGTGGTTGAACAAAGCCAAAATAATGCGTAGTTCCCTCACAAGATGCGGTGGCAGGGTTGCAGATTAAATGTAAGGAATGGCTGGAACATGGTATGAATAAAGCATTGTTCGGTCTTGCCTGTAGACCTGGATATTTTCCTGCCATTTTTGTGGCATTATCAAAGCTCTGCCCCGCACAATTTTGATGCCCAAACCTAAATTTGCAACAATTGTCTCTAGATATTCAAAAATGTGGCATTTTAGTGGGACAAAATGAAGAAGTCGCTTTGTAGCTTCACCATGGCTTGTCACGTCTCTTTAAATGAACATTAACTGGTCTACATGACTCACATCTGGTGCTGAATCGACTATTCTGGAATAGCACTTGGTCTTCATCGGTGAATTGGTTTCTGCACTGCTCTGCCCTTACAGTAACGAACTGATTGTAGGTTTGGTGCATTAAGAAGTTGGCCTTCCCTGAGTCACAACACTGATCATTTTTCAAATGGTCACTGAGAAAATTGTCAAGTTCACTGAGATATTTCAAAAAATGCCCTTTTCAGTGTGACACAGATGACACATCATGTCCGCTTAGAAGGAGTCCCAAAGATGACAGCAGTTTCGCCAGGGCAACAACCCATCTCAGAACTTTCTTCCAATGAGAACCTTCCTTCTCAAGCAGTCGCTAATGCAGAATCAGTTCTTCCAGATAACTGACATCTTAGAACAAACTTACACATGGCATTGATGTGTGCACGGCCACAAGTGCTTGTTTTTCTTTCCTAGGGTTCGGGAATAATTGGCAAACATAACACTGGGCTGCCTCGGTGGTTTCTGAAAAAATCAACCGATTTCTCAGTTCTGTGGTCCCATTTTTCTTCCTCCTCAGAAAGCGAGACTCGTGAAGAGCTCTACGTTGCTTTCGTCCTCCAATCTCGTACTTTGTTCTCAAATTCCCCATATTACCCATGTTCTTCTGGCGTATTTACTAAGAAATATTCTATCCTAGCCAATGAAATAGACTTGGGCCACAATGCAATGTCTCTGGGGTTGGTTTCTTCCCTCACTTCGACAAAATTACCAATACTGTGCAGTTCCATTGCCACTTCAGACTCCACTTGTTCAACTTTTGCTGCCGTCGTGGTATCCCCACAGCTCGGCAAGCGATTGGATCCTTGAGAGGTTTCCTCGCCCACACTTTCTGGTGAGTGTTTCCAGTCATTACTTCAGGGCTATGTCTACACTGGCGCGATCTTGCGCCAGAAATATGCAAATGAGGCTAAGTGTGGAATATCACCGAGCCTCATTTGCATATCTAATGAGCCGCCATTTTTTCAGAAGAGGCTCTTGCGCAAGAAGGAGCGTCTACACTGCCCCTTCTTGTGCAAGAAAAACCCTCTTGCGCAATACCGTTCTTCCTGAAAAGTAATAGGTGTAACGGCATTGCGCAAGAGGGTTTTTCTTGCGCAAGAAGGGGCAGTGTAGACGCTCCTTCTTGCGCAAGAGCCTCTTCTGAAAAAAATGGCGGCTCATTAGATATGTAAATGAGGCTCAGTGATATTCCACGCTTAGCCTCATTTGCATATTTCTGGCGCAAGATCGCGCCAGTGTAGACATAGCCCAGGAGTTTTAACATAAGATGACAAACCCTCTTTTTGCTTAGCTCCGTCTCTTTGCCTGGCCTCGTGTTTTGGCGTTGTGACTGCCAGACTCCTACCGTTGCTTCCTTATTGCTGAACAACTGACCTGGATTTTTAGGCCAATTAAAAATGTCCAAAGGGGGCAGGGGCATAGCGACAGGTGGGCCTGAGTGGGCCGTGCTCTGGACCACCCATTCCCCAATTGGTTAACACCAGCGGCACTGGTGTCTGGTATTTTCTGTTGTTTTTTTTTTTTTTAACTGGACAGGGGCCACAAATACCGGACTGTCCAGGCAAAAACTGGATACCTAGTAACTCTAGCCACATCTCGGCTCACTTACTGTGAGCTTCCTCTTTAGACCGGGCTCCTGTTTGACTGGCCCTTGACTTCCAGACTCCACACAACGGAGTGAGAGAGACGAGGAAAGGCAATTAGCCATGGGAAAGTGATTATGGTACAATAGAGCATGTCGGTTAATGCTAGAGACCACACCCCCCCCCCACTGGTAAATTTGTCCAGGACCTGCCCCCACTGCGGCTCTGCATTTAAAGTGTATTAGGAGCCAGGTGGGCAGGCAGCCCGGCTCAGTTCCAGCTCGCGCCGGGTCCGAGAGCTCAGACCCTCCCTGGACAGGGGCTGCTGCCACCCCACACTGCTTCCTCTGTATCCGAGGCAGCGCGGGGCCACAGGCAGCCGGTCCACGAGGGGAGCTGGTGTTAAAACTGGCTCCCCTCACGGACCAGCTCCCACCTGGCAGCAGAGGTGGCAGCGTGGGGTGGCGGGGGGCTCCTCGGGCAGGGGCTGGAGCGCACTGGCTGCCGGCCCCGCCCCCAGGGAGTACAGAACAGTCGAATAACCGATAAGAATGGCTGAGGTGAATCGACTGTTCAACGAACCAAGATGGAACATCCCTATTGCAGGGCCCCCCGCGGCTGGAACGGTTCGGGGGGGGGTTAACAGCCCCCAGACGTGGGAGATAAGGCCCAGGGGCTGGCCCTGCAATTCGTTTCTCGGACCCCGGCGCGCTTTTCAGAATGTTCCATGAACGTGCAAGCTCACCTGCCACCAGGCTGGGGGCAAAGGTGGCCAGTGCCCCGGGGCCCGGCCTGGCAACAGGCCCGGGGCTCCCAGCCACTGCTGCTACTGGTGCAGTGATGGGGCTGGACCCCCAGGCTCTGTGAATCACTGCATGGGTGCAGCATGGTGCTCGCAGCACGACCCCACCCCCAGCCTAGGGGCCAGCAAGGCAGTTCCCAGCAGCTCAGTCCACCCCTTGCCACACTGGAATCAGAGAGAAGGCGGGGCCACTGATTGATTGGCAGGCGGGTCCCTTGCCACGATGCCAGGCAGAGAGAAGGCAGCAGCACGCTCAGTGAGCCTCTCCACGGCGTGCGATCCCGTAGCAGAGTGAACCCAGCTTTTAGCCCCCGCCTCTGGGGACCGACTCTGCTCCACGACCATCTAGAGTCCTATTAAAAGTAATGCACCCCAGAGCCGCCTTACCGTCAGCCCAAGCACAGCCCTGAAGCACCAGGCATCCTGGGCATGTCCACAAAGGGGAGGCAGAGACGGACTTGCCAAACCGAGCCGGGTTTGGTGAATGCTGAGTGGCTGCGCATTTGGGGGGGTTGTTAGTGAATTTGGGCTCTTCAGTGAGTTACTGTGTTTACTTACCCGGGCTTTACTCCTCCTTCTTCCACAGCACTGCAAGGTACAGGCCGAAGAGATGTGTTGAGAGCCTGGGTGCCTGGCAGCGCACGTGCGAACAAGCACATGCAGCCTCCACATTGGTGCACAAGAGAAACCTCCCTCCACTCCCCAAGAATCTAGAGGGAACCCTTGGGCAGAGCGGAGGCGGGGGAAGGGAGAGGCAGGGCCTGGAGCAGAGGGGGGTTGCTCCAGCCCTTCCCCAGGCTGGGGCGGCACGTCGGGGACTCCCGATCCTGCACCCCGTCCACAGCAAGAGGAGCCAGTAGAACAGGGGGGTTCATTGCTTCTCCGCGATACAGCCCAGCACAGACGTGAAGTGGTCACAGGAGTCAGGGCCGGCAGCCTCAGAGCCGTTGGGGCAGGGGCCGAGCCCCCACCACTGTGCTTGGTCTGTTCTCTTCATGGTTTTCCAGCCAAGGCGCCCCCTTCCCCCAAAACCACTGAACACACCTCCCCCAGGTAGCCACGCCCCCTCCTTTGGTCAGGTGAGAAGCCCCGCCTGCCATTGTCCACATGCTGGAGTTCGGGGCCCCCCCCCGGGCAGAGCTGACAGACACAGGCCGGGGGGGGGGGGGTCACCCACAGCCCACGCACAGAGACCAGCGAGTGGACAGCCCCCCCCACTACATCACAGGGGGCCACGTGGCTGATGCCCCCTCCCCCCCAGTGCTCCCCCACCAGTCACCTCCAAGCCTGGTCTGCAAGGCCTCTTGGCTGGGGCCACCTCCATGAAGCGGGCCCTCTGCCCAGAGCCCCACTTGCTCTGCCCGGCTCTCAGCGCACCCAGCTCCCGGGCTGCAGCCCTGCTGGGACCGCGGGGCCCCGGCCCGCCCCCCTGGAGCCAAGGGGGCCTGTGGCCAGGCTGGGGACCGGCGGTGCCGCAGCTCCGGGGCGGGGAGCAGCAGGAAGTGCAGGACTCCGGTGGCCCCCGAGGGCGACGTGCGTGGGGAGGGGGCGCCCGGTGAGCGGCACGTGGGACTAGAGTGGGAACGTGCTCCCGGCCGCGCTCCCACGCGTGTCCCGCTCCTGCACGGCACTGCCCCCGGGGCAGCCGCCCGACACATTGTAACCACGGAGCCCTACGCAAATAAAAAGCCCCCCCCGCGGCTGGTGCCCCCTCCCTATCGGGGGGGGGGCGAGTTTCCCAGCAGTTCCCCCCGAGTTTGCCCCAGCGCCGACTCGAACCTGCTCTAAGCGGGTCACGCGCCCCCCCCCCCCGCCGGCCCTTTTTAAAGCGGTGGGCGGGGCGAAGGGCGGGGCTGCCACAGAGCTACTGAGCATGCGCAGCCCCCCCCCGCCCCCCCCGTAACAATCCGGCAGGTAGCCGCGCAGCTGGGGGCTGGGGTTGTCGGGGGGGCGGGGCCGGCGGCAGCGGCTGGAAGGGCGCGGGGGGGGCATGACCCCGTGCAGGGAACAGCCCCCCCCCCGGTGCCCCCAGCCCCGCGCGGCCGCAGCTCCCCCGGGCGGGGCCCAGAGCTCGAGGCCCCGCCCCCCGCCCCGGCTCGCCCCGCCCCCCCCCGGTCCGAGCCCGTTTCCTGCGCAGCTCGAGGCCGGGCCGGGACGAGTCGCTGGGGGCTCCGTGGTGCGAGGGGCGGGGCCGGGTAGGGGGTGTGGGGAGGGGGCGCGAGGGGCTGGGGGCGGGGCGGGGCAGGGGGTGTGGGGAGGGGGAGTTCGGCGGCGGGGCGGGGCAGGGGGTGTGGGGAGGGGGCGCGAGGGGCTGGGGGCGGGGCGGGGCAGGGGGTGTGGGGAGGGGGAGTTCGGCAGCGGGGCAGGGGTGTGGGGAGGGGGAGTTCGGCAGGAGGGTGTGGGGAGGGGGAGTTCGGCAGGAGGTGTGGGGAGGGGGAGTTCGGCAGCAGGGCAGGGGGCAGGGCAGGGGGTGTGGGGAGGGGGAGTTCGGCAGGAGGTGTGGGGAGGGGGAGTTCGGCGGCAGGGCAGGGGGCAGGGCAGGGGGTGTGGGGAGGGGAAGTTCGGCAGCGGGGCTGGGGGCAGGGCAGGCAAGGTGGGGGAGGAGCGGGGCTGGCCAGGATGCTACAAGAGTTCCCAGGGCAGAGCTGGGTTCGGCTCCAGGTGCCTTGCCTGGTTCTGCCGGTGCCCTGCGGGCTGGGCCCCTCGAGCTCCGGAGGGGGCCGGCTCGGTGCCAGGGACCAGCCCTACATGGGATGTGCGGGGGGGGGGGGGGGGAGCAGGAAGCAAAGGCCCTGGAGCTCAGCAGTGTCCGGAGGGGGCCGGCTCGGTGCCAGGGACCAGCCCTACATGGGATGTGCGGGGGGGGGGGAGGGAGCAGGAAGCAAAGGCCCTGGAGCTCAGCAGTGTCCGGAGGGGGCCGGCTCGGTGCCAGGGACCAGCCCTACATGGGATGTGCGGGGGGAGCAGGAAGCAAAGGCCCTGGAGCTCAGCAGTGTCCGGAGGGGGCCGGCTCGGTGCCAGGGACCAGCCCTACATGGGATGTGCGGGGGGGGGGAGCAGGAAGCAAAGGCCCTGGAGCTCAGCAGTGTCCGGAGGGGGCCGGCTCGGTGCCAGGGACCAGCCCTACATGGGATGTGCAGGGGGGGGGAGCAGGAAGCAAAGGCCCTGGAGCTCAGCAGTGTCCGGAGGGGGCCGGCTCGGTGCCAGGGACCAGCCCTACATGGGATGTGCGGGGGGGGGGGGGGAGCAGGAAGCAAAGGCCCTGGAGCTCAGCAGTGTCCGGAGGGGGCCAGCTCGGTGCCAGGGACCAGCCCTACATGGGATGTGCAGGGGGGGGGAGCAGGAAGCAAAGGCCCTGGAGCTCAGCAGTGTCCGGAGGGGGCCGGCTCGGTGCCAGGGACCAGCCCTACATGGGATGTGCGGGGGGGGGGGGGAGCAGGAAGCAAAGGCCCTGGAGCTCAGCAGTGTCCGGAGGGGGCCGGCTCGGTGCCAGGGACCAGCCCTACATGGGATGTGCGGGGGGGGGGGAGCAGGAAGCAAAGGCCCTGGAGCTCAGCAGTGTCCGGAGGGGGCCAGCTCGGTGCCAGGGACCAGCCCTACATGGGATGTGCGGGGGGGGGGGAGCAGGGAGCAAAGGCCCTGGAGCTCAGCAGTGTCCGGAGGGGGCCGGCTCGGTGCCAGGGACCAGCCCTACATGGGATGTGCGGGGGGGGGGGGAGCAGGAAGCAAAGGCCCTGGAGCTCAGCAGTGTCCGGAGGGGGCCGGCTCGGTGCCAGGGACCAGCCCTACATGGGATGTGCGGGGGGGGGGGGGAGCAGGAAGCAAAGGCCCTGGAGCTCAGCAGTGTCCGGAGGGGGCCGGCTCGGTGCCAGGGACCAGCCCTACATGGGATGTGCGGGGGGGGGGGGAGCAGGAAGCAAAGGCCCTGGAGCTCAGCAGTGTCCGGAGGGGGCCGGCTCGGTGCCAGGGACCAGCCCTACATGGGATGTGCGAGGGGGGGGGAGCAGGAAGCAAAGGCCCTGGAGCTCAGCAGTGTCCGGAGGGGGCCGGCTCGGTGCCAGGGACCAGCCCTACATGGGATGTGCGGGGGGAGCAGGAAGCAAAGGCCCTGGAGCTCAGCAGTGTCCGGAGGGGGCCGGCTCGGTGCCAGGGACCAGCCCTACATGGGATGTGCAGGGGGGGGAGCAGGAAGCAAAGGCCCTGGAGCTCAGCAGTGTCCGGAGGGGGCCGGCTCGGTGCCAGGGACCAGCCCTACATGGGATGTGCGGGGGGGGGGGAGCAGGAAGCAAAGGCCCTGGAGCTCAGCAGTGTCCGGAGGGGGCCGGCTCGGTGCCAGGGACCAGCCCTACATGGGATGTGCGGGGGGGGGGGAGCAGGAAGCAAAGGCCCTGGAGCTCAGCAGTGTCCGGAGGGGGCCGGCTCGGTGCCAGGGACCAGCCCTACATGGGATGTGCGGGGGGGGGGGAGCAGGAAGCAAAGGCCCTGGAGCTCAGCAGTGTCCGGAGGGGGCCGGCTCGGTGCCAGGGACCAGCCCTACATGGGATGTGCGGGGGGGGGGGGGGGAGCAGGAAGCAAAGGCCCTGGAGCTCAGCAGTGTCCGGAGGGGGCCGGCTCGGTGCCAGGGACCAGCCCTACATGGGATGTGCGGGGGGGGGGCAGGAAGCGAACCTGCCCGGGGGCAGGTCTGGGACTGGGCAAGTGTCGCTGAGGTGGGGGGAGTCCCTGGCCCTGCCCCCCAGCCACAGCCGGACCAGCCGGCAGGGGGAAGAGAAGGGTTATTGGGTCCCAGGGACGCAGCCTAGGTCAGACTCGTTGTGACAGGGACCAGGAGCAGCCAGTACAGCCCGTCTGGGGGAAAGGGGGCCCAGAGCCAGCGCCCTGCCCCCCTCCCTGCAGCCTCTGCCCCCCGAGACTGCCTCCCACCGCCAGCAACTTGTCCCCAGCCTGCAGGCAGCCCCGCCGCCTCCTTGGTCCAGTGTCCATGGCGAGGGGTCACCTGATTGCTCCCCCCAGGCTCAGGGCAGGCTGAGCTATTGCTGCGGGCGTGCTAATATGGGGCTGCTTTGGGCAGCCCCCCCACCATCCCATTCCCCGCTAGGTCCCAGTGCAGTGCCCAGGGAAACTGAGGCACACACTCTTTCTTTCTCTCCCTCCTCTCTACAGAGCAGCGCAGAACAGGAGGAGTCCCATACAGCACAGCAAAGCAAACCGTGAATACAGTCCTCGCTGCGGTACGGCAAGGTCCAGTGTACGGAGCAAGCAGGCCGGGGGGGCAGCCCCTGGGTGCAGGAGATGGGGCAGTGCCGGGGGGGGGGGCAACCTCCGGATGCAGGAGCTGGGGCAGCGCTGGGTGTGACGGCGCGTCGAGGGTCCCCTGACCCTGCACCCCCGGAGCAGCCAGAACAGACTCCGCCAGCCAGTAGAACAGGGGGGTTCATTGCTCCTCCAGGGTACAGCCCAGCACAGACGTGATGTGGGTACAGGAGTCAGGGCCAGGCTGCCTCAGACCCCTTGGGGTAGGGGGGGCCATTGCCCCCCCCAACCCTCAGCACCCAGCTTAGTCTGTCCCCTTCATGGTTCCCAGCTAGAAACTGCCCAGCTCCCAGCCCTGCCCCCCAGCCAGGTGTTCGTCCCCCCCCCCCTTTGTCTCCCCCTGGGAAGAGCCTTGTTACCTGCCCAGCTCCCAGCCCTGCCCCCCAGCCAGGTGTTCGTCTCCCCCCCTCCCTTTGTCTCCCCCTGGGAAGAGCCTTGTTACCTGCCCAGCTCCCAGCCCTGCCCCCCAGTCAGGTGTTCACCCCCCCCCCCCCCCGCCTTTGTCTCCCCCTGGGAAGAGCCTTGTTACTTGCCCAGGCTGGGCCGAGGTGTCTGGGCCAATCCACGTGGGGTGAGTCAGTGGGAATCCCACAGCCCAGCACAGGGGGACCCCGGGTTACAGAGCGAACAGCCCCCACACTACGTCACACTGGGCGGAGGGGGTAGTCTCTGGGTGCAGGAGCTGGGGCAGTGCTGGGGGGGGGGCAGTCCCTGGGTGCAGGAGTTGGGGCAGTGCCAGACGGGGGGGCAGTCCCTGGGTGCAGGAGCTGGGGCAGTGCTGGGGGGGGGCAGTCCCTGGGTGCAGGAGCTGGGGCAGTGCCGGGGGGGGGGCAGTCCCTGGGTGCAGGAGCTGGGGCAGTGCCGGGGGGGGGCAGTCCCTGGGTGCAGGAGTTGGGGCAGTGCCAGACGGGGGGGCAGTCCCTGGGTGCAGGAGCTGGGGCAGTGCTGGGGGGGGGGCAGTCCCTGGGTGCAGGAGCTGGGGCAGTGCCGGGGGGGGGCAGTCCCTGGGTGCA
Source organism: Pelochelys cantorii (assembly GCA_032595735.1). Lineage (NCBI taxonomy): Eukaryota > Metazoa > Chordata > Testudines > Trionychidae > Pelochelys > Pelochelys cantorii. The sequence goes on along the minus strand of CM064327.1, from coordinate 262,640,909 downwards.
GGAGTTGGGGCAGTGCCAGACGGGGGGGCAGTCCCTGGGTGCAGGAGCTGGGGCAGTGCTGGGGGGGGGCAGTGCCAGACGGGGGGGGCAGTCCCTGGGTGCAGGAGTTGGGGCAGTGCTTGGGGGGGGGCAGTCCCTGGGTGCAGGAGCTGGGGCAGTGCCGGGGGGGGGCAGTCCCTGGGTGCAGGAGCTGGGGCAGTGCTGGGGGGGGGCAGTCCCTGGGTGCAGGAGCTGGGGCAGTGCTGGGGGGGGGGCAGTCCCTGGGTGCAGGAGCTGGGGCAGTGCTGGGGGGGGGCAGTCTCTGGGTGCAGGAGCTGGGGCAGTGCTGGATGGGGGGGGGCAGTCCCTGGGTGCAGGAGCTGGGGCAGTGCTGGATGGGGGGGGGCAGTCCCTGGGTGCAGGAGCTGGGGCAGTGCTGGGGGGGAGCAGTCTCTGGGTGCAGGAGCTGGGGCAGTGCTGGGGGGGGGCAGTCCCTGGGTGCAGGAGCTGGGGCAGTGCTGGATGCGGGGGGGCAGTCCCTGGGTGCAGGAGCTGGGGCAGTGCTGTGGGGGGGGCAGTCCCTGGGTGCAGGAGCTGGGGCAGTGCTGGATGGGGGGGGGCAGTCCCTGGGTGCAGGAGCTGGGGCAGTGCTGGATGGGGGGGGCAGTCCCTGGGTGCAGGATCTGGGGCAGTGCTGGATGGGGGGGGCAGTCTCTGGGTGCAGGATCTGGGGCAGTGCTGGATGCGGGGGGGCAGTCCCTGGGTGCAGGATCTGGGGCAGTGCTGGATGCGGGGGGGCAGTCCCTGGGTGCAGGAGCTGGGGCAGTGCTGTGGGGGGGGCAGTCCCTGGGTGCAGGAGCTGGGGCAGTGCTGGATGGGGGGGGCAGTCCCTGGGTGCAGGATCTGGGGCAGTGCTGGATGGGGGGGGCAGTCTCTGGGTGCAGGAGCTCGGGCAGTGCTGGGGGGGAGCAGTCCGTGGGTGCAGGATCTGGGGCAGTGCTGGATGGGGGGGGCAGTCCCTGGGTGCAGGAGCTGGGGCAGTGCCGGGAGCTGCCCCGCTGCGCTAAGGGGGGCGCGGCTCCGGCTGCCGGACCCCTGCTCACAAAGAGGCGCCGCTGTCGACGTTCGCCTGTTTCCAGGCGGGGGGGGGCCTTACATTTCCTACGGGTCCTGCCCCAGCCCAGCCCGGGCCCTGCTGGCTCATTCGCCGGCCCCCGGCCGCCGTTGGCCACAGCTCAGCCAGGCGCCCCACTTCCTCTCCCCTCCGCCTCGCCGGGCCCTGCGCGAGGAGCTGGCCCCTTCCGTCCGTCTGGCGCGGGCCCTGCGGGCCTTTGCTGGGGATCCGGGCGGGGTAGAGGGGGCAGAGTCTAGCCCAGCTGGCGCAGGGGCAGGGCGGGGGTTACAGCGGGCGTCTGTGGTTAATGTGTAACCGCGGATTGATAGCGGGGGGGGGGGACTTGGAGTCCAGCCAGCAGAGCGGGGGCACCGCGAGGGGAAAGCAACTCGGCGTCGTTCCCCTCCCCCCCCCCCGCCTGTTCCTCGCTGGCGGGGGGAGCGCCGCCGGGGCGAGTTGCCGGGCGCAGGGGCTGGGTGCGTGCCACGCGGCGGGAGGGGGCCTGTTTACACGAGCGTGGCGGCTCTGGATGCGTTTCCGGGGCGAGTCAGGCTGCCTGCGGGAGGGGTCTTGGTCCCAGGGACCCAGCGCAGTGCAGACTGGGCAGTGCAGGGGTCAGGAGCAGCCGGGGCGGCCCAGCCTGGGGCGAGGGGGCCCTGGGCCCCTCCCTGCCTCCCAAGCCAGCCACACTCAGCTCTGTCCACAACCCAGTAGCCCAGCAGCCTCCCTCTGTGAGTCACGCCCCGGATCCCCCTCCCCCTCCAGGGAGCAGGGCAGCATCCAGGGAAACTGAGGCGCACCTGCGGGGTTCCTGCAGGACTCGCGTGTGACGTAGCAAGGGAGCAGAGCGACTCCAGGCCCCACCTCGTCACCATCTGTCCCAGGGACACGCTCGAGTCAGGGCCCCAAGCCCATCTGGCCTGGCCAGTGGTCCCCGGAGCCCCCCGTCCGTCTCCTCTCTCTCACCAGCCCCTGGTGGCAGGGACCATCTCTCTGTTCTGTGTTTGTGCAGCCCTTGCCCCTGGGTCCTGGCACCTCCGGGCTCCGTAGGACACACGCTTGCCAATGGCTCCTACCTTGGCCACTTGGAAGGGGGGTTGGAAATTCGCTGGTGCCATGGAGAGAAAATCAAATCCTGCTGGGAGGGGGCTGGTGGGAGGAAATGGTGGTTCATGCTGTGCGAGTTAGCCTGGGGAACTCGCTGCCGCAGGATCAAATTGAGGCCGAGTGAAGCAGGGCTGAGACCAGAGAGGGGAATATCTGGGCCTAGTGGGAACAGCCAGGTTAGTGCGGGGAGGGCTCTAAACCCGCCTGCCTGTGAGCAGGCGAGGGAGGAACTGACCCTGGAGGGAGATCCCATGCCAGGCGACCCTGGCACTGCCCCTGCAGGCATGGCAGCCCATTCCTGGCACTGCTGGAGTTGGGACCAGGCAGGCCTGGGCTGATTCCCATCTGGCAGGCCTTAGGTAGTGGGGCCCAGGCCTGGGGGCCCCATGGAAATGCACACCCGACCTCAACCTGCTCCCCTGCCCAGGGCCCCTGCCAGGGAGGGAGGCAAGCCCCAGCCCCTGCCCCTGCCCCACTCCCTGGTGGGTGCATGGGGGGCACGTACTCTGGTCCTATGGCTGGGGGGAGGGGTTGCTGGCCCCATATCCCTGTGCAGAAGCAGCTGTTTGACTCTTCCCAGGCCTCTCAGAAAAGGGGTCTGAGAAAGGGCCCTTCCCTGGGCAGCCAGGAGGCACCAGCATCGCTGCGCCCCATGCTCCGTGGGGCGGGCTACGGCTGTACCCCTGGAGCCGTCCTGCTCTAGTGGGCGTGTATAGGCACAGGGCCTGCACGGGTGGGGGTGGGAGGCAGGCGGGTGCGGGCTGCACATGAAGGGGGGGGAGGCGGGCGGGCGGGGGCTGCACACGAAGGGGGGGAGGCGGGCGGGCGGGGGCCTAGGCTCCGGGTCCGTGTCTCACGCCCCTCCCTGTGTCAGAGGGGGCAGGATGCCGGGCACGGTGCTGAAGGTGAACGGGACGGAGGTCTCCGCTGAGGGCTCGGACCAGACCGTCATCAACATCAACGTCACGCAGGAGTCCTCGCTGGGCTCCCTGCTCAGGGCCCTGCAGCAGCTGAGGGTCCGATCTGGGGCCTGCGCCAGCCCGCGACCTGCGAAGCGCCGGGCCCTGGGCTGCTGCCGCGGGGAGCAGAAAGTGCTGGGGGTAAGTGCGCCCGGGCCGGGGGCAATGTTAGACTCCCCCTGCACAGCAGCGCTGCATCAGAGCAGCCCAAAGTAGCTGGGCCACGTCTTCTGTCCAAATCCAAGGTGTGTGCGATTCCCACGCCCCTGTAGCCGCGTTATTTCGAGATCCAACGGGCGCGATTCCCACGCCCCTGTAGCCGCGTTATTTCGAGATCCAACGGGCGCGATTCCCACGCCCCTGTAGCCGTGTTATTTCGAGATCCAGCGGGCGCGATTCCCACGCCCCTGTAGCCGCGTTATTTCGAGATCCAACGGGCGCGATTCCCACGCCCCTGTAGCCGTGTTATTTCGAGATCCAATGGGCGCGATTCCCACGCCCCTGTAGCCGCGTTATTTCGAGATCCAGCGGGCGCGATTCCCACGCCCCTGTAGCCGCGTTATTTCGAGATCCAACGGGCGCGATTCCCACGCCCTTGTAGCCGCGTTATTTCGAGGTCCAGCGGGCGCGATTCCCCCGCCCTGTACCCGTGTTATTTCGAGATCCAACGGGCGCGATTCCCACGCCCCTGTAGCCGCGTTACTTTGAGATCCAACGGGCGCGATTCCCCCGCCCTGTACCCGCGTTATTTCGAGATCCAACGGGCGCGATTCCCACGCCCCTGTAGCCGCATTACTTCGAGACCCAGCGGGTGCGATTCCCACGCCCTGTAGCCGCGTTACTTCGAGATCCAACGGGCGCGATTCCCACACCCCTGTAGCCGCGTTATTTCGAGATCCAACGGGCGCGATTCCCACGCCCCTGTAGCCGCATTACTTCGAGATCCAGCGGGTGCGATTCCCACGCCCTGTAGCCGCGTTACTTTGAGATCCAGCGGGCGCGATTCCCACGCCCCTGTAGCCGCGTTATTTCGAGATCCAACGGGCGCGATTCCCACGCCCTTGTAGCCGCGTTATTTCGAGGTCCAGCGGGCGCGATTCCCCCGCCCTGTACCCGTGTTATTTCGAGATCCAACGGGCGCGATTCCCACGCCCCTGTAGCCGCGTTACTTTGAGATCCAACGGGCGCGATTCCCCCGCCCTGTACCCGCGTTATTTCGAGATCCAACGGGCGCGATTCCCACGCCCCTGTAGCCGCATTACTTCGAGATCCAGCGGGTGCGATTCCCACGCCCTGTAGCCGCGTTACTTCGAGATCCAACGGGCGCGATTCCCACGCCCCTGTAGCCGCGTTATTTCGAGATCCAACGGGCGCGATTCCCACGCCCCTGTAGCCGCATTACTTCGAGACCCAGCGGGTGCGATTCCCACGCCCCTGTAGCCGCATTACTTCGAGATCCAGCGGGTGCGATTCCCATGCCCTGTAGCCGCGTTACTTCGAGATCCAACGGGCGCGATTCCCACGCCCTGTAGCCGCAGGGAGCGAGGGGCGTTGCGGGGGAGCACGTTATTTCAAGAGCCGTGCTGTGTCGGCCGCGCCATGTTTCAAACTCAGCTGTTTGCAGATCACATGGAAATCAGACCCACGCTGCGCCTGGCTCCCGCGGGGTCCCAATTTCGCCCCGTGGTGCCATATGGACGGGCCCTCAGGGAGTCTGGAAGAGAGCAGCAGCCCCAACCCAAGGGGACAGCCCGAGCTGGGAGGGAAGGGAAGCGGGGAGGGGGTGGAGGAGAAGGGGGGAGCTGTTCAGAAAACTTTCCCAGCACTCAGGGCAGCTCAGCTCTGGGCTGGGCACCTCTGAGGTGGGGGGCAGGGGGCAGCACGCTGCAGGGGATAAGGACAAGGCCCTGTTGGGGGTGGTCTGTTCCCAGCGGTGGGGGCAGGGCGGGTCTGTTCCCAGCGGGGGGTGAGGTGGGGCCAAGGAGGGTCTGTTCCCAGCGGTGGGGGGCGTGGGGGCAGGGCGGGTCTGTTCCCAGCGGGGGGTGAGGTGGGGCCAAGGAGGGTCTGTTCCCAGCGGTGGGGGGGCGTGGCGGGGGCAGGGCAGGTCTGTTCCCAGCGGTGGGGGGGCGTGGCGGGGGCAGGGCGGGGTCTGTTCCCAGCGCTGGGGGGGCGTGGCGGGGGCAGGGCGGGGTCTGTTCCCAGCGGTGGGGGGCTACGGGGGCAGGGCGGGGCGGGTCTGTTCCCAGCAGGGGGCAGGGCGGGTCTGTTTCCAGCGGTGAGGGGGCATGGGGGGGGCGGGTCTGTTCCCAGCAGTGGGGGGGCACGGTGGGGGCGGGGCAGGTCTGTTCCCAGGGGGGGCGAGGTGGAGGCAGGGCGGGGTCTGTTCCCAGCAGTGGGAGGGTGGGGGGGGGCGGCTCTGTTTCCAGCGGGGGGGGGGGCGTGGGGGCAGGGTGGGTCTGTTCCCAGAGGTGGGGGCTACGGGGGCAGGGCGGGTCTGTTCCCGGCGGTGGGGGGGCGCGGCGGGGGCGGGGCGGGGTCTGTTCCCAGAGGTGGGGGCTACGGGGGCAGGGCGGGTCTGTTCCCGGCGGTGGGGGGGGCGCGGCGGGGGCGGGGCGGGGTCTGTTCCCAGAGGTGGGGGCTACGGGGGCAGGGCGGGTCTGTTCCCGGCGGTGGGGGGGCACGGCGGGGGCGGGGCGGGGTCTGTTCCCAGAGGTGGGGGCTACGGGGGCGGGGCGGGTCTGTTCCCGGCGGTGGGGGGGCGCGGCGGGGGCGGGGCGGGGTCTGTTCCCGGCGGTGGGGGGGGCACGGCGGGGGCGGGGCGGGGTCTGTTCCCAGAGGTGGGGGCTACGGGGGCAGGGCGGGTCTGTTCCCGGCGGTGGGGGGGGCGCGGCGGGGGCGGGGCGGGGTCTGTTCCCAGAGGTGGGGGCTACGGGGGCAGGGCGGGTCTGTTCCCGGCGGTGGGGGGGGCACGGCGGGGGCGGGGCGGGTCTGTTCCCGGCGGTGGGGGGGCGCGGCGGGGGCGGGGCGGGTCTGTTCCCGGCGGTGGGGGGGCGCGGCGGGGGCGGGGCAGGCCACCGTGTCCATCAGCTGAGCCCCAGGGCTGCTCTTGCAGGCGTGCCAGGTCCTGCTCGGGATCCTGTGCGGGGCCTTCGGCATCCTCCTCTGCTTTGCGCCATGGACGGAGGAGGTCTCGTCGGGATCCCCGTTCTGGACCGGCGCACTGGTGAGTCGCCCCCGGCCTGCTGCAGACCCCGCTTGGGTGTGATGCTGGAAATCACCCAGGGCGCTGGCCAAGCCTCTGAGCCCCTCTGCCTGGCCTCGGGGCTCCCCTCCCACCTCCCTGTCCTGCTGGCCCAGAAGCGCTGGTCTCCCCCAGCCACAGCACAGAGTCGGGTAACAGCCCCCTGCAGAGCAGCACAGGCACGGAACCCGCTCGGCTCCGGAGGGGCTCAGCGATCGGGCCGTGGCAGCCCCCGGAGCACGGCCCCCGTGTGACGGTGCGTCAGGGACCCCCAATCCTGCACCCCCGGAGCAGCCAGAACAGGCTCCGCCAGCCAGTAGAACAGGGGGGTTCATTGCTCCTCCAGGGTACAGCCCAGCACAGACGTGACGTGGGTACAGGAGTCAGGGCCAGGATGCCTCAGACCCCTTGGGACGGGGGGCCTGGGCCCTAGACTCCCAACCCCCTGCTTAGACTGTCCCCTTCATGCTCCCCCCCCCCAGCCAAAACTGACCCTTCCCCTGAATGTGCACTCCCTTTGTTTAGTCCCTGCCCTCAACAGGTAGGACTGGTTGGGTCACTGTCTACATGACCTCAGCCAACCCCCTCCCCACCCACTCCCACACCCCCGCTGGGCAGTGCTTACAGACACAGGCCAGTAGGGGTCACCCCTAGCCCAAACACAGCCACCAGGGAATGCCCGACCTGCCCCAACAGAGTGTACTGCCTGCCCCCTACATCACAACCTGCTGTGTGGTTTCTCACCTTTGCATCCCCTTTGCCCGAGGCGGGAATTCGCTCTGTTCCGTTCAGTTTGCTCACTTCCAGTGGAAAAGTGCAAGATCCAAAATGGGGCCCAGCATCAGGTGGCCTGGTCACAGGACCTGGCAGGACCAGCCACCGTTTAGGTTTACGGGAGAAGCAACGCCACTCTCAGACGATTGCCTTGAGCACTGGGCCGTTAATCCTGCAAGCAGCCCCGTGGCCCTTCCTGGGGACTCTGGGTTCATAGGCGGGTTTACACGTCTGCCCTCGCACAGGGGAGTGGGACGTGCACAGTCACCAGCAGCTTGGACGGTGCCCTGTCACGTGCTACACTTTGCCTGTGGCATTATTCCTAAGCCAGTTTTCACGGGGGGGGGGGGGGGAAATGAATGACAGCCTCTTCCTGGCAACACTCCTGGCAAACTTGCCACCCATCGGGTGGGATTTCTGCAGCCCCTTGGCCCCAAGCCACACCTCACTGCCTGGGGGCGGGCGGCCTCTCTGTAGTGCCCCAAGCTGCACCTAGCTGCCCAGGCCGGGCTTTCAGGCTGTGCCTTTGCCTGTGGCTGGGGACGGGGCTGGCTGCTGGCCACGCCCAGCCCACATGGCGTCCCCTGTGGCCGTGGGCGGGGCTGGCTGCTGGCCCCCCTCTGCCTTTGCCTGGGGCGGGGCTGGCTGCTGGCCATACCCAGCCCGCATGGCGTCCCCTGTGGCCGTGGGCGGGGCTGGCTGCTGGCCACGCCCAGCCCGCATGGCGTCCCCTGTGGCCGTGGGCGGGGCTGGCTGCTGGCCACGCCCAGCCCACATGGTGTCCCCTGTGGCCGTGGGCGGGGCTGGCTGCTGGCCATGCTCAACCTGCATGGTGTCCGCTGTGGCCGTGGGCGGGGCTGGCTGCTGGCCACGCCCAGCCCACACAGCATCCCCTGTGCCATGGGCGGGGCTGGCTGCTGGCCCCCCTCTGCCTTTGCCTGGGGCGGGGCTGGCTGCTGGCCACGCCCAGCCCGCATGGCGTCCCCTGTGGCCGTGGGCGGGGCTGGCTGCTGGCCACGCCCAGCCCGCATGGCGTCCCCTGTGGCCGTGGGCGGGGCTGGCTGCTGGCCACACCCAGCCCGCATGGCGTCCCCTGTGGCCGTGGGCGGGGCTGGCTGCTGGCCACGCCCAGCCCGCATGGCGTCCCCTGTGGCCGTGGGCGGGGCTGGCTGCTGGCCACACCCAGCCCGCATGGCGTCCCCTGTGGCCGTGGGCGGGGCTGGCTGCTGGCCACGCCCAGCCCGCATGGCGTCCCCTGTGGCCGTGGGCGGGGCTGGCTGCTGGCCACGCAAGCCGCCCGCACTCACCTGCTTTCCCTTCCACAGCTCATCCTCTCTGGAGCCGTTTCCATTCTGAGCGAGATGCGAGGCACCTGCTGCTGGGTGAGTGCGGGGGGGCAGGGAGGGGCTGCTGGCTCCGGCGGGGGAGGGAACCGCCCTGGGTCGGGGCCCAGCCAGCGGCTCCTCCCAGGCCCGCCCTTTCCCTGTGTGGGCAGCACACGGCCTGGCCCCGACACCAGAGTGGGGGGCTTGCTGCCTGACCCACGGGAACCTGCCTCCCGCAAGGGGCTGCCGGGGCAGTGTCCCCAGGAGCTGGGGCAGTGGGCAGGGGCTTGCAGGCTGGAGGTCCCCAGCGCCCAGCCCAACCAGACGCGCCCCCGCTGGGATAAAGCCCATTTTCTCCAGGGAGAGGGAAGGGTGCACATCGACACACGCCTGGGCGCGTGGAACAAAATGTATTCCACACGGGAATGGAGAACGGTAGCAGGAGCACGGCTGGGACCCCCGTCCTGCGGTTTCCCCACTGGCCCTGGGGACGGATGGATGGGGCGGGGAGGGAAGGCCCGCCTGTGTCTCACTGGGGTGTCCCTGCCCGGCAGGTCTGGCTGGCCCCCCTGCTGAGCCTGGCCAGCACAGTGGCGGCGACGGTGGCCATGGTCATAGGGCTGCGGGACATCTCCTGGTATTCCCTCAGCACCGACTACCTCTCCTACCTGTGTGCCTTGCCCTCGCCCCTGCCCTCCAGCAGGGGTTGGGACTCCGACAACTCCTGGCGGGAGCAGAACTGCAGGAACCAAGTGGGCAAGCTGGAGGTGAGCCGGGCTCCCAGGGCAGGCGTGGCCAAGGGCTGCAGGCTTTGCATGGGGGGGCAGCTTAGCCGACGGCTGCGCTTCCCAGCTCCCTGGTTCCCCAGCAGGGTCCCTGGGCAGCAGCCAGAGCCCTGCGAACCCAGGACCCTGCGCCACGACCGCAAGCTAGCGCCCAGCCGCAGCGCCCAGCCCCCCCGCTGCAGCAGTCCGCCCCCCCCCCCCCCCCCCCCGCCGGGCACCAGTGGCAGGAGCCAGGCCGTCCCTTGGGCCCTGGCCAGCAGGAGAGTGGGGTGTCCCTTGGGCCCTGGCTGGTGGGGAGAGCAGGAGGCCCCTAGGGCCTTGGCTGGTGGGGGGCAGGGTGCAGAGCCGGGGGAGCGGGGTGTCCCTTGGGCCCTGGCCAGCAGGAGAGTGGGGTGTCCCTTGGGCCCTGGCTGGTGGGGAGAGCAGGAGGCCCCTAGGGCCTTGGCTGGTGGGGGGCAGGGTGCAGAGCCGGGGGAGCGGCGTGTCCCTTGGGCCCTGGCCAGCAGGAGAGTGGGGTGTCCCTTGGGCCCTGGCCGGCGGGGGAGTGGGGTGTCCCTTGGGCCCTGGCTGGTGGGGAGAGCAGGGGTCCCCTAGGGCCTTGGCTGGTGGGGGGCAGGGTGCAGGGCCTGGCCAGCGGGGGAGCGGGGTGTCCCTTGGGCCCTGGCCAGCGGGTGCAGAGGTACACACTTGGGAACCCCGCGCTCAGCTGCTCCGCGTGGTCAGATCCCAGAGGACTGGACCCTCTGCCAGGTGTGACCTGGGACCCTTCCTACCCCGCCCCCTTGCAGAGGGGCGCCCCTTGGCATTCCTGCAGGCACGCGCAGGGGGCGCTGGGTGAGCCTGGCTGGAAGGCTCTGTCGTACGGGCTCCATACTGCACCGGGGCACCCCCGGCCTGGCCTCCGAGGGGCTGCCCTGCAAGGGGCCTGGGAATCCGAGCGAGGGCCCAGCCCCTGGCCCAGCCAGGCCTCTCCCAGAGCAGTGGCCCCTCCCCAGTGAGGGCCGCCTGGGCCCAGGGACACCCGCCTCCCTCCCCCCCGCGCTGGCCAGACCCCTCAGCGCCAGCTGCTCCCACCTGTCCCCTTGTTGTTCCCAGAGCCTGTTTGCGGGCGTGCGGCTGCTGCTCGTGGTGGCCATGGCCGCCGGCCTCTGCATCGGCCTCTACTCCCTCCTGCACGGCTGCTGGGCCCTGTGCTGCAGGACGCAGGTAACGGGGCCGCCCCAGAGCGGGCATGGGGGGAGGGGGAGGATGGGAGACCCCCCAGCACTGTACGGGGGTGCAGGGGAACGGCCCAGCAGGGCTCCTGGGGTCCTGGTATGACCCCTCCCCCCTCCGGCTGGTGTGGAGATCCTGGGACCCCCACAGCCCAGGATGTCAATCGGGGTGTCAGTGCCCCCTGCTGAGAGCTGCCCTGGAGCCTGACCCACCCTGCTCAGTGCATAACGGGCGGCAGAGAGGGAGCCGTCTGATTGGCTGGTGGAGCCTTGTGGGGGCGTCCCGTCCCGTTGGCATCAGAGGGTGCCTGGCGATAATGAAGGGGCCAGGCTGGGGGTCCCCCCCCCCGCTGTGTCTGCCCTGCCCCCGGGGGCGCTGTCTGGGCCTGCGAGCAGGGAGCCCCGGGCTGGCTCCGGCCCCCTCTCCGCTGGCGTCTCCCGAGCGAAGGGGCCAGGCCGCGGCAGGACACTCCCCTCCACCGCAGGGCCGCGCCAGCCCAGCCGTGGAGCCGTGGGGGGCGGGGGGGGGCAGGAGCCGGCCTGGCAGCGCCCAGCTGTGACCCCCCTGTCCTGCTTGCAGGAGCCCACCGAGGAGGACACGGAGAACAAGGAGCCGCTGCTGTCCCCGGAATCCATCCTCCCTCCGGCCGAGGAGAAAGTCCGGGATGGCCAGGGGGTCTGAGCCCGGCCTGGCTCCAGCTTCGGGCAGCCTGCCCCCTCCCGGCACAGCCGCCCGCCACGGCCTGATCACACTGCCATGGCCGGTCACTGCACGCGCCTCCCCACTGCTCTGCGGGCTTGTGCAATTCCAAGGCAGCCCCTGTCATGCCTGAGCTTTATGCCAGACACCTGTCCTTGCGCCAGTGTCGCCCGTGGAGTCCCCCGGAGCCCCCCGCTCGCAGGGAAAGTGGCACCCCAACAGCCCCCTTCTGGGCCCCTGCGTACACAGCGAGACCCGGGTCCTGCTTAGCGCGACTGTAACCAATGATTGTATTAAAAACCACCGGAAAGTCTAGTAACACCTTCGCGCCTAACGAAACAGCCGACCACTGCCGGTGCCGGGGTATTAGCAACCAGAATATTGTACTACAGCGCTCCTAGCCACGCGTGGCGGCTGGCAGCGGGATGCCCCCCCCCCTTAGTGGATTTGCACCTAGCAACGCTAGTCCCAGCTGACCAACACCTGGCAGCCGCCCGCACCACACAGGCCAGCGAGCGTGAGGCCCGCAAGTACAGGAGGGTCCCACGGCCTCGGCTGTCCACGAGCAGCTTCTTGCCGGACGAGACGCTGTCGAACTCGGCTTCCTCGGCCCAGCGTCAGCTCTGCCGATGATCACAGCAGGAGCCCCACCCCTTCTGCTGAGGCCCCGCCCCTCATGAGCAGGCAGGGAGCATGCCCCGTGTGCGCATACCCCCGCCCAACCACAGGGAAGGAGGGGAGCAGGTGGGTGCACGCTGGCCCTGGAGGAGGGCACGCTACATGGCCCGGCCCAGCCTCTGTGCCCCCAGAGCACTGGGGAAGGGAGGAGGGCGTGTCGTGGGACGGGCACTGTGGGGGCAACACTCCACCTACAGCAGGCGCTCTGGGGGCGCAGTGTGGGCGGGGCCAGGCAGGCGGTTTGGGACGCCCCTGCCGCTGGTACTGGGCTGTTAGGTTGAGCCTGTTCCTGCCCTACCTGGAGCAACACGACGGCCCTGCCAGCTGGGGGGTGAGCGGGGCTCCCGGCCGTGCAGAACCAGTGTGGCTCGACAGCCTGGCGGCAGGGCAGGCTTTTTGGCTCCGCCTGAGGAAGCGGGTCCCTGTAGCCCCAGGGGATGGAGAGAGGGGCCCGAGGCCGGGAGGGGCCCATCACCTGGCACTGAGGGAGAAGTGGCTGCCCCCCGGGAGCTCCCCAGCAGGACTCTCCTGGTACTTGCTTCCAAAGTCACTGGGGACACGGGCGAGACGGGGCCTGCACACCTGCTCACCGGGACAGTCGCTGGGGTCACGGGCGGGGGGCGCACACCCGCTCACCGGGACAGTCGCTGGGGTCACGGGCGGGGGGCGCACACCCGCTCACCGGGACAGTCGCTGGGGTCACGGGCGGGGGGCGCACACCCGCTCACCGGGACACGGTCTCTGGGGTCACGGGCAGGTCGTGCACACCTGCTCACCGGGGCACGGTCGCTGCAGTCACGGGCAGGGGGCGCACACCCGCTCACCGGGACAGTCGCTGGGGTCACGGGCAGGGGGCGCACACCCGCTCACCGGGACAGTCGCTGGGGTCACGGGCAGGGGGCGCACACCCGCTCACTGGGACACAGTTGCTGGGATCACGGGCAGGCTACAACCCATTCCCGTCCCAGAGCCAGTATAAAGCCCGGGGGTCCTGGCTCCCAGCCCACTGCTCTAATTCTCTAGGCCCCCGCCCCCCCGCCATCCCTTGAGCCCTGTCAAGGCTCTTCCCAACTCAGGCACTTGGAGGGCAGAAGGGGGTTAAAGAGACCCCCGGCCTGCACTGGTGTTGCTGCCCCCCCACCTGCGGGCCCCTGGGAGCGCCCGGGGAGGGATTCCTGCCTGGGGGGCCTGCAGGTCTGTAACCCTGCTTGGAGGATGGCTGCAGTGCGCTGGAAGGAGGCCGGTGGTGTCTCTTGGCGGGCTGGCTGAGCAGCCTGCAGCATGTGGACATGGACGCTCCCAGGCGCCAACTCGCCACGCGGCTCATGGGCTGAGCGGGTGAGGTTCTGGTGCGGGAGAGGCTGGAGGGCAGCACCCGGTTCCTCGTCTTGCGGAGGCGCCGCAGCAGGACTGAACCACGGAGACGTGCCGCGCGGGGTTCAGCTGGAGACTCAGTGCCGGGGGCTCCGTTCCGTGGGCTCAGCGCGGAGAAGTCCAATGAGCCCCACGCAGCGGCACTAGCCTGCTGGCGTCTGACTACCCACTCCCTGTTCTACTCACATCTCTGTAGGTTCCTGGGCCTCCCCGGGACATGGATGCTGCTGGATTCTCCAGGCCCGGCCCCCTGGCTCCGGCCAGGCCCTGCTCTGGCCAGGCAACGCCTGGCACGGGAAGGCCGCTGCTCCTGATGCAAAACCCCACACTGTCTCCATTGGCTCGTGCCCCCTCGCTTCCTGTGTCCCTGGGGCCTCGCTAGAGGCCACCGTCCGTGGCTTCACCCGTACAGGCGAGGGCTAGAGAGTTATATATGGAATGGCTGGCGTGTCCCCCATTTGCCACAAGCCCAGAGCAGAACCCCTCAGTGCCCCTACGCCCTTCCTGCTCCAACCATGAGACCCTGCTCCCTCCCTCCCTCCCCCTCGGGAACAACACACAAATGACCCGGGTGTGATGGCTGAGCCGGCCAGCCGAGGCGGCACTGGAAAGTCCTGCCCCTCACTGAGCTGCGTCCGTCATCATGGGCACACGTGCTGATGTAAGTGTAGGCCTGGCACGTGGTGCTGACCACGCCGGGCACCGCGTCCGCCCAGCATGAGCTGCGGCCTGGCCTGTTTCCCAGCAGCCCCCCCTCCGCTCTCCCGGCACGGGGAGGCCAGTGTGGGAGCCCTGGACTGTGTCCTGTTGATCTCTGGTTTATTTTCCAGGAAGGTTTCTGCCCAGCCTGCGAAAGAAGCGAGCCGGGGCTGTACCAAGGGACCGCAGGGCTCTCCACAGGGCATTGGAGCAGCTCGCGCAGTTCCCAACGTGCACCCTGGTGCGGAGGTCACGGGTCCACGCGGTTTCATCACTGCGGGGTTTGGAGGTTGGGTCAGTGGCTCAGAGCCCCTCCCCCATGTTCACTCTGCCCACCCTTAGGCATCTGTTCCAAGCTGAGCAGCCCGTTTTACTGGTCCCTGCTCCTCTGGGGCTGTCCTGTCCCCTCGCATGGCACAGGCGCCCCACGGGCCCGGACAGCGGCAACGGGGCGTTTCCTGTCGCACCCCGGCCCCTCTCCGACCGATTCCCAACTTTCCGTGGGGATTCCGCTGCCCAGAGCGCTGCGCTCAGAGAACTGTCCACAGAGACTCCCGCGTCTCTCCAGCGGCCACCACTGCGTTAGCCCCCCTCGCCCCCCCCCGTTTTCTGGCTGTAGCAGGGATGGCGGTTTCCAACCCGCGTTTACCTGCAACGACTTTCACCTGCCCCTGGGCTGCCCGGTCACGGTTTGTGCGCTCTCCTGGTGGCTCTTGGCAGCCTGCTGGGACACAGCAATCTGCACATGCCGCTGCCCCGCCGTTGGCCCCGCGCCGCAGCCTCGAGGCAGCCCTGTTGGCCTGTAACTAACAGCAACTAACTAAAAACACCCATGGGCCCGCAGCGCCTTAGCTGTGGTAAATCGGGCTGGTCCCAAGCTGCACCCTGCAGACACCGTTCCCGCCCTCCGCCAGCCTGAGACCCCAGCGGTTAGTCCTTAAACCAGCGCTCAGGCCGTGAGAGCCCTTCTCTCGGCTCCCACGACAAAGTCCCTTGCTTCAGAGCCTTTGGCGAGGGCCCTTGGCCAGGGCCTTCTGGGATCTCAGTGCCCTGGATCCACCGCCCCCCTGGACCCCTCCAAGACACTGTGCTGACTTCCCTGTGCCTCCTGCTCGCTGCAGTGCCGGACAAGTCTCTGCTTTCCTGTAGCTCAGCCAGGTGGGGCGTGTGGGCTGGCAGGCGCTGGCACCGCCTCTGTGCCCACATCAACTGCCTCCGAGCAGTGGTACAGACGTGGCGGGAAAGGGGCGTTTAGGCAGGGAGCAGCTCTGCCATCTCGCACGGGAGCCCCTGCCCCATGCCTGGGCAGTGCATCCCAGCCCAGCGATTTCCCCTTGCTCAGCGTGTCGGCGTGTTCCCAAACCTCCCCCAAGGACACCTCCGTCTGGGGCAGCTCCTCGGACCCTGCCCCTGGGAGGCCTGGCCCAGGCGTGGGCTCTCCCCACACTCTGGGCCGTGAAGACCGACGCAGAGAGCTCCTTGCCTTTCTCTGCAATGCCCTTCTGGCGCGTGAGGGCTGCTTTAGCCCCTCCGTTCACCAGTGGCCCCGAGCGGCTAGCAGGCTCCCAGAGGCTGACGTCGTTCAGAGCATTTTGCTGTTCCCGTTGAACTCAGTCAACCTGTTGCTCAAACTGGCCTTCCTGTATTGTTACACGTCTCTCACTGGCTTTATGCTCTTCCGCCTTTCCTCACGAGTGTGTCACTCCCGCCTGGGAAAGGATGCCTCTTTGCCACCTGGTGGACATCAGAGGCAGCCGGTGCCCACCCGCCGGAAGCACGGGGTGTTGTGCACAAAGCATGGTTAACTAGTGGAACTCACTGTCACGGGATTCTGGGAGAAGCCCCACACAGTCACGTTTGGCTCCCATTTTACACAAGGGTCAGGGCCCGAGCAGGCCCAACGGGGGTGCGATCCAGAGCACACCCCGCTGGTGCTGGGAAGGCCAGTCTGGAGGAGGCATAGCGGACCGGGCCTGGTTTCCGTCGGGAGACAGAGCCCAAGGCCCCACAAGCGCGCCTGCCTCAGTCCGGCTGCTGGTGATGTGCCAGGGAAAACGCCACAGAGTGCCCAACGCAGGGGCACATTCCCAGCCCCACTGCAAGCCGGGGGGGCATCTCGGCGCTTTATCTGTGGCCGGTTCCGGTCCCGTCGGCCATTCTCTCGCCACGCGGGCGGCTCTGCAAACTGAACTCTTTTAGCAAAACATGTTTTTACACCCAGAAGCTTGCGAAGGAAAAAACGTGTGGGCCGGGGGGGCGGCATGGGGGGGGAGGGGTTCTCTGTTGCTGAAACCCAGCATCTCTTTTCAGGAGCAGGCGGGGGGCTGTTCGCCCCTTCTCCCGCCCACGGGCTGCCTGGCTGGGGTGCAGTTCCAGGCCTGACCCCAAGGGGCTGCCACGGCCCGGCCACACCGCCCTGGGAGGCAGCCCTGGGATCCGTGGCAAGTTGCCAGGTTGTTGTGGGGGGTTATTCTGCTTTTCCTGCCAGAGAGCCTGCCCGGCTGGCATGTGCCCGTCCCTCCGCGGGCGCCACGGGGCGCACCCACTTCTGGGAAGCGTAATGAGGCCTCCGAGCCCCGGGGCTGGCCCTGACGCAGGTGTCACACTGTGGTTTGCTCAGAGTGGCTGGCGGGGGTTGGGGACCCTCACTGCTCTGTGCACGGGGCGGACCGCGCAGCCGGTGCCCTGAAGGACGGTGACCGCCAGCTGCCACCCCGGCTGGACTGCAGAGTCCAGAGTGCCTCCCGTGTTCCCTGGGGAGGGGGAAGGGGCCACACGGGCACTTGGAGTCCCTGGGGGGAGAGGCTGGGGGGCCGGGGAGAGGGAGCTGCCAGGCCACAGGGACCAGGCGTCTTTCACTTGTGACCTGGGCACAAAACGTGCGTCTGTGCCCGTGAACCGTGCGGGCGACACCAGAAAGCACGTGGGCGCACTGGAGAGGGCCCAGTGGAGGGCACAGAGAATGCTGAGGGGGCTGGAGCACATGACCTACGAGGAGAGACTGAGGGATTTGGGTTTGTTTAGTCTGCAGAAGAGAAGAGTGAGGGGGGATTTGAGAGCAGCCTGCAACTTCCTGCAGGGGGTCCCAAGGCAGCAGCAGCAGCTGGGAACTCTGGGCCCTTTTAAATGGCAGCAGCAGCGGCACTTGTGCATGCCACGTGCGTGTGCGGCTGTGCACGCCTGCCCAGCCCAGCTCTGTGCCCACGTGGCAACGCCCGCCCAGCAGCAGCGCAGGGCACCACCCCAGCCCGATTCCGCTGCATGGCAGCGTCAGAACAGGGCCTAGACACGCCCGGGCCGCATCCCCCTGCCAGGCGGGAGGGCCGAGGCCGAGGTAAGAATGGGCCAGGCTTGGCTAACACAAGGCAGAGCTGAGCTGCGAGCCGCAGGCAGACCCTGCTCCCAGCGCGGGGTGCAAACAGGGCTGATGTTGCAGAAACCCTCAGGCCTGCGAGGCCCAGGCCACGAGCTTGCTGGTGGGCCGGGCCCACAGCACCGCGCTGGCAGACGACAGGCACAGGCCGAACCAGGGCAGGGCGGGGTTAGAGGACAGCGTAATGGAGAGACGCGTTGACCCACACACAAGGCCGTACCCAGGGACATCAGGTGTCACCCCCCCCCCACCCGGTTGCAGCTGGGAACAGCATGTGTCTCCAGGGCCATCCCTGTCCAGCCTGGGGGCAGTGGGGAACCCACCACTGCTGCGCGGCCCCAGTGCAACAGGCTGGTTAGTGGGCCTGCAACCCCGGAGCCAGGCCGCTAGGACCGGGTGTCGCCGGGCACCTTGATCTGATGGGTTGGGTCTCGGGGAGACCCCGTGGGCGCCTGCGCAGTGCCAGCACGACCCACGGGAGGGGGGGCGCACACACATGACTGAAGGGCTGTCCTCCGCGGGCACAGGGCACTCATCAGAGCACCAGGCCCGTGACTTCTGCCCACGCACGGTGGCAGGGGCTCCCACCCCGTCTGTGTGCAACGGATGCCCCCCCCACACGCCCTGCTGTGCTGATGGGATTTCCCCCACACCCACCCTGCCCCCTGCTGTGTGCACAGGATGTGGCGTGCGGCGTGCCCCAAGGAACGGTTCTAGGGCCAGTTTTTTTCAATTTGTTTATTAATGACCTGGCTGAGAGGATGGCTTGCACCCTCAGCACGTTTGCGGATGCCACTAAGCTGGGGGGGGGGACGTAGATCCCCTGGAGGGCAGGGAGAGGGTCCAGAGTGACCTAGACAGATTAGAGGATCGGGCCAAAAGAAATCTGATGGGTTCAACAAGGACGAGTGCAGAGTCCTGCCCTTGGGACGGAGGAATCCCAAGCATTGGTACAGGCGGGGGACTGACTGGCTAAGTAGCAGTTCTGCAGAAAAGGACCTGGGGGCTACAGGGGATGAGAAGCTGGAGATGAGTGAACAGGGCGCCCTTGTAGCCAAGAAGGCTAATGGCATATTCGGGGGCATTAGGAGGCACATGGCCAGCAGATCCAGAGAAGTGATTATTCCCCTTTAGTCGGCTCTGGGGAGGCCACATCTGGAGTATTGTGTCCAGTTCTGGGCCCCCCACTACAGGAAGGATGTGGGTGCATTGGGGATGGTCCAGTGGAGGGTGACCAGAATGATTCGGGGGCTGGAGCACAGGACCTACGAGGAGAGGCTGAGGGATTTGGGTCTGTTCAGTCTGCAGAAGAGCAGAGTGAGGGGGGACTTGAGAGCCGCTGCCAACGCCCAGCCTGGGGGATCCAGAGAGGCTGGAGAGCGGCTGTTCCCAGGGGCGGCAGGTGGCAGATGGAGGCGCAATGGGCTCACGTTGCAGTGGGGGGGTCTAGGTTGGATATTAGGAAAAACGATTTCCCTGGGCGGGTGGGAAGCGCTGGGCTGGGTTCCCTGGGGAGGGGACGGACTCTGCAGCCCTAAAGATGTTTAAGTCCCAGGGAGGCAAAGCCCTGGCTCGGATGATTGAGTTGGGATTGGTCCTGCTCTGGGCAGGGGGCGGGACTCGGTGACTCCTGGGGTCTCTGCCAGCCCTGGGATTGGTTGATTCCATGCCCCCCCACACACCCCACCCCTGCTGTACTTGGTGCCGTGCAACAGCGCCCCCTGGTGGGTGAAAGGCACAAGTGCAGCAGCACGGCTCCGGCAGGCACTAGAGCAGGAGGACAGGCAGGGACCATGAGAGGTCGAGTCCTGTCCCCGACCCTCCCAGCAGCACCCAGCACCTCCTGGAGCATCCTGGCCAGTGTGTGTCCAGCCTGCCCGTAGGTCTCTCCGGGCATGGAGACTCCACACCCTGCACTGTGCAGCGAGGGGCCGCGAATAGCCCCCCTCCCCCCCAGAGAGCGCAAAGCCCCTGGGGCCGCTAAGAAAGCCCCTTGGCTGCTGGCGAAGAGGCGCCCACTTGGCAGCGGCAGTGGGACGGGGTCGGGCAGCGTGGCGGCGTGGAGCACAGACATGAGCTGGGAGCTCAGACACAGAGCAGTGAGACGAGCAGACCTGGGAGCCATGCTCTGTGTGAGGGAGGGGCGAGACCTAAAGCGGGTCAGGCAGAGCCCTGCCCACTCCGGCTTAGAGGGCAGAGCAGGCCTGGGGCCCGGTCAGACACGTGAGCCACAACATAAGTACGTCAGCACAGCCAGACTGGGTCGGCTCACCCGGCCTTCCAGCCCAGGCTTCTGTCTGCCCACAGCGGCCAGGGCCAGGTGCCCCAGAGGGAGGGAACAGAACAGGGAATCCTCATGTGAGCCCTCCCGTCACCCCCCTCCACAGAAACAGAGGCCACAGACACCATTCCTACGCCGCCTGGCTAATAGCCATTGATGGACCTAACCTCCATCAATCTAGCTAGCTCTTTTTTGAACCCTGTTAAAGTTCTGGTCTTCACCACATCCTCTGGCAAGGAGTTCCACAGGTTGACTGTGCGCTGAGTAAAGAAAAACTTCCTTTTGCTTGTTTCAAACCTGCTGCCTATTCATTTCATTTGGTGACCCCCCTAGTTCTTATATTGTGGGAATAAGTAAATAACTTTTCCTTATTCACTTTCTCCACATCAGTCATGATTTTATAGACCTCTATCGTATCCCCCCTTAGTCTCCTCTTTTCTAACCTGAAAGTCCAAGTCTTTTTAATCGCTCTTCATAAGGGACCCATGCCAAACCCCTCATCATTTTTTTGCCCTTTTCTGAACCATTTCCAATGCCAGTACAGCATTTTTGAAATGGGGCAACCACATCTGTACGCAGTATTCAAGATGTGGGCGTCCCATGGTTTTATAGAGAAGCAATAAGGTATTTTGTCTAATCCTCCCTTTTTAACTAACGCCTAACAGTCTATTTGCTTTTCTGATGGTCACTGCTCACTGAGTGGATGTTTTCAGAGAACTGGCCACAGCGACTCCAAGATCTCTCTCTTCAGTAGTTGTAGCCAAATTAGCCCCCATCATATTGTATGTCTAGTTGGGGGTATTTTTCCCAATGTGCGTTACTTTACATTTATCCACATTACATTTCATTTGCAATTTTGTTGCCCAGTCATGTAGTTTGGGGAGATCTTTTTGAAGCAGTGTGTCGGGGGGACCCCCCGACCCTGCACCCCTGGAGCAGCCGGAACAGATTCCACCAGCCAGTAGAACAGGGGGGTTCATTGCTCCTCCAGGGTACAGCCCAGCACAGATGTGATGTGGGTACAGGAGTCAGGGCCAGGGTGCCTCAGACCCCTTGGGGTAGGGGGGCCATTGCCCCCCCCCAACCCTCAGCACCCAGCTTAGTCTGTTCCTTTCATGGTTCCCAGCCAGAAACTGCCCAGCTCCCAACCCTGCCCCCCAGCCAGGTGTTCATCTCCCCTCCCTCCCTTTGTCTCCCCCCCTGGGAAGAGCCTTGTTACCTGCCCAGCTCCCAGCCCTGCCCCCCAGCCAGGTGTTCGTCTCCCCTCCCTCCCTTTGTCTCCCCCCCCTGGGAAGAGCCTTGTTACCTGCCCAGCTCCCAGCCCTGCCCCCCAGCCAGGTGTTCGTCTCCCCTCCCTCCCTTTGTCTCCCCCCTGGGAAGAGCCTTGTTACCTGCCCAGCTCCCAGCCCTGCCCCCCAGCCAGGTGTTCGTCTCTCCCCCCCCCGCCTTTGTCTCCCCCCTGGGAAGAGCCTTGTTACCTGCTCAGGCTGGGCTGAGGTGTCTGGGCCAATCCACATGTGGGTGAGTCAGTGGGAATCCCACAGCCCAGCGCAGGGGGACCCCGGGTCACAGAGCAGACAGCTCCCTCCCCCCCCCAACATCACAGGGTCCCAGGACAGATCCTTGGGGGTCCCCACTAGTTACCTCTCTCCAGTTGGAAAACTGACCATTTATTCCTACCCTTTGTTTCCTGTCTTTTAACTAGTTACCAATCCACGAAAGGCCCTTCCCTCTTATCCCAGGACAACTTACTTAACTCAAGAGCCTTTTGTGAGGGATCTTGTCAAAGGCTGTCTGGAAATCTAAGTGCCCTGGATCCCCCTTGTCCACACTTGTTGACCCCTTCACAGAACTCCAGCGGATTAGCAAGGCAGGATTTCCCTTTACAGAAACCGTGTTGACTTTCCCCAACAAATTATCTTCATCCCTGTGTCTGACCATTTTATTCTCTACTATCATTTCAGCCAGTTTCCCCAGCACTGATGTCAGACTGACCAGTCTGTAATCGCCGGGTTCACCTCTCGAGCCCTTTGGAAATCCAATTGAAAACAGCCCAGACTGGCTGTCCGGCCCTGAGCCTCGGCCGTGCCCACAAAGCCAGGTCACAGCGGCGGGTCAGTGGCCAAAGGCCTTGCTCAGCCCCGCAGAGCAGCCAGTGGGGGCAGCAGCATTAAACCCATTGGCAGGGCGCCCCCCCCGGGCAGCGGCGTTAAACCCACCGGCAGGGCGCCCCCCCCCCGGCAGCGGCGTTAAACCCACCCGCAGGGCCCCCCCCCGGGCAGCGGCGTTAAACCCACCGGCAGGGCGCCCCCCCCCGGGCAGCAGCGTTAAACCCACCCGCAGGGCCCCCCCCCGGGCAGCGGCGTTAAACCCATCCGCAGGGCCCCCCCGGGCAGCGGCGTTAAACCCACCGGCAGGGCGCCCCCCCCCCGGCAGCGGCGTTAAACCCACCGGCAGGGCGCCCCCCCCCGGCAGCAGCGTTAAACCCACCCGCAGGGCCCCCCCCCGGGCAGCGGCGTTAAACCCATCCGCAGGGCCCCCCCCGGGCAGCGGCGTTAAACCCACCGGCAGGGCGCCCCCCCCCGGCAGCGGCGTTAAACCCACCCGCAGGGCCCCCCCCCCGGGCAGCGGCGTTAAACCCACCGGCAGGGCGCCCCCCCCCGGGCAGCAGCGTTAAACCCACCCGCAGGGCCCCCCCCCGGGCAGCGGCGTTAAACCCATCCGCAGGGCCCCCCCCGGGCAGCGGCGTTAAACCCACCGGCAGGGCCCCCCCCCGGGCAGCGGCGTTAAACCCACCGGCAGGGCCCCCCCCCGGGCAGCGGCGTTAAACCCACCGGCAGGGCGCCCCCCCCCCGGCAGCGGCGTTAAACCCACCCGCAGGGCCCCCCCCCGGGCAGCGGCGTTAAACCCACCGGCAGGGCGCCCCCCCCCGGGCAGCAGCGTTAAACCCACCCGCAGGGCCCCCCCCCGGGCAGCGGCGTTAAACCCATCCGCAGGGCCCCCCCGGGCAGCGGCGTTAAACCCACCGGCAGGGCGCCCCCCCCCGGCAGCGGCGTTAAACCCACCCGCAGGGCCCCCCCCCGGGCAGCGGCGTTAAACCCACCGGCAGGGCGCCCCCCCCCCGGGCAGCAGCGTTAAACCCACCCGCAGGGCCCCCCCCCGGGCAGCGGCGTTAAACCCATCCGCAGGGCCCCCCCCGGGCAGCGGCGTTAAACCCACCGGCAGGGCGCCCCCCCCCCCGGGCAGCGGCGTTAAACCCACCGGCAGGGCCCCCCCCCGGGCAGCGGCGTTAAACCCACCCGCAGGGCCCCCCTGGGCAGGGGCGTTAAACCCACCTGCAGGGCCCCCCCCCGGGCAGCGGCGTTAAACCCACCCGCAGGGCCCCCCCCCCGGGCAGGGGTGTTAAACCCACCGGCAGGGCCCCCCCGGGCAGGGGCGTTAAACCCACCCGCAGGGCCCCCCCCCGGGCAGCGGCGTTAAACCCACCGGCAGGGCCCCCCCCCGGGCAGGGGCGTTAAACCCACCGGCAGGGCGCCCCCCCCCCGGGCAGCGGCGTTAAACCCATCCGCAGGGCCCCCCCGGGCAGGGGCGTTAAACCCACCCGCAGGGCCCCCCCCCCCGGGCAGCGGCGTTAAACCCATCCGCAGGGCCCCCCCGGGCAGGGGCGTTAAACCCACCGGCAGGGCCCCCCCGGGCAGGGGCGTTAAACCCACCTGCAGGGCCCCCCCGGGCAGGGGCGTTAAACCCACCGGCAGGGCCCCCCCGGGCAGGGGCGTT
Source organism: Pelochelys cantorii (assembly GCA_032595735.1). Classification (NCBI taxonomy): domain Eukaryota; kingdom Metazoa; phylum Chordata; order Testudines; family Trionychidae; genus Pelochelys; species Pelochelys cantorii. Next base: position 262,617,529 of record CM064327.1, on the reverse strand, counting down.
AAACCCACCTGCAGGGCCCCCCCGGGCAGGGGCGTGCCAGGCTGGGGCGCTGCAGTGAGGAGTCGGGGGAGCAGCGGGCCAGGCACTGCACAGGGCAAACCCTCCTAGCAGGGCAGACCCAGCTTACGGGGGCAGGGAGCCCAACCCCAGGGCACTGGACCACGTCGCCTGGCGGGGGAGGAGGCAGAGAGAGACCCCCCCAGGGACACTAGCAGTTCCTCCCCCCCCGCCCCAGGCAGCCTGTCCCCTCCCCCCTCCCCAGGCCCGGTCTGCCCTGCCCAGAGCGTCTAGGTCCCTTCTCCGCCCAGGGCAGCGCCGGCGTAATTGCGAGTCGTTAAGGAGCCCCACGACCCCTTGTGGTTTTTACGCTTACGGGCCAACCCGGCTACCCGGTCCCAGCGAGGGCACCGAGCCTGCCCCTCCCCGCTCTGCGGCAGCCCTGCAGCGCTCGGCTTGCCCTGCCCGCTGCCCGGCAAGGCGCAGGGAGCTGGAGGGCGAGGGTCCGAGGGCAGCACTGCAGAGCGGGGTCAGAGCGGGAGGGGTGGGAGTAGGGCCGGGCCCAGTGTGGCTGGAGCTGGCAGCCCATAGCTGGGGCAGGCGGGGGCCTGGCTCTGGCCGGCCTTGGCCCCCACGGTCCTCCGCACGGCACTCTCCGGCTCCCGCAGTCACTGCCGGTGGTGCACCAGGCTGTGTTGCTGGCACCACAGCCCGGCCAGGGCCTCGGCGCCAGTGTCGCGGCTCCCCAGGTGCAGGCCCCCGTCCTCCCCTGAGCCCTCAGCCGGCCAGCCCCACCGAGCCAGCGCCCGCTCCCCGCCCGTCACCTCGCCCGCGTGGCAGCGGAAGTCCTGCTGGCTCCCGGGGGCGGGCGGGAGGCGCCAGGTGGAAGCCGGCCTCACGGAAGCAGCTCTGCACGGCAGCCGGGTGCACCAGGCCCCAGGCTCGGTGTAGCATGTGCAGGGCGTCCAGCAGCATCACCCACCCCCAGTGCCCTGGCAGGGTGCAGAGCAGGCCCATGCCCGTGGGCTGGGGGGGATAAGCAGCACGATGTGGTGCAGCTGGGCCCACAGCTCCCGTGGGCAGGCGCCACCGGGGCCAGGACAAGCTGGACCTGCCAGCGGCTGCGCTGCAGCTCCTGGTCCCACCACGGTGCCCACTCCTGGAAGGCGGGCACCGGCAGGCAGGCCCTGGCCGCGCCAGCATAGGCCACAGGCAGGCCCCTCGGCCGCCGGCTCCTGCCCACCACCAGCGGGTGCCACTTCTCCATGCCGGCGTGGTTGGCGCGGCAGATGAGAGACGGTCTTGGGCCCAGCTGGGGAGCTGTGGTACAGCAGCCCTGAAGATGTCCTCGGCGCCGTAGCTGGCCAGGAGGGCGGGCAGGGCCTGGCGCCCCCCACATCCGCGCCCTGCCCCTTGCCACGGTGCCACTGGCAGACGATGTTGTGCCGGGCCTTCCAGCAGCAGAGCCAGCCGTCCACGGCCTCCAAGTCCTGGCCCGAGGGCAGGGCCAGCTCCAGGGCCTTGGCTTTGAGCATGGGGCCGAGGGTCACTCCCCCCTGGCCAGGGCCTGCTGGAAGCAGAGGAACAAGGAGTCTTCCGCCGCCCGCCCTTCCCCTCCCGCCTGCACAGGGGGCTGGCGTCGGTGCGCCACTCGGCCAGAAGGGGCTCCTGGCTGTGCCCGGTCCGGCCCGCCTGGCTCTTGGAGATCCCAAAGAGCTCGGCCAGGCTGGACAGGGCGACTCCAGCAGCCGGACCCGCTCGGCCAGGGAGAGCTCCTTGCGCTTGGACACCACAGCAGGCAGGCAGCCCCGGACCTGGCACCTGGGAGGCGCCGCTGGGGAAAGAGCCAGTCAGCTCCCCAAAGCCTGCCCAGGCCTGGCTCGGCGACTGGGCCCCCCAAGCGCTGGGGACTCCCCCCTCCCGCCAGCCCCAGGGCCGTGCAGACCACGGCGCCACGCAGACCACGGCGCCACGCAGCAGCTCCTAGAGAGGCTCCGTCAGCCCCAGCACAGCCCCTGGGGGGCCCGATCCGGGTGGGAACGGACGGGGGCCGGGCGAGCGTAGAGCTGCCGGCAGAGGGGAGGGGGGATCCTGTCCCCGGCAAGGAGATGGCTCCGAGGTGCCGCCAGGCCCAGGGTGGGGAGCACGGCCCCTTCAACTTCTCCCATGCGTGAGTTCTGTGATGGGACCAATACGTGGGGGGGACAGACAGACACACACACACACAGACACACGGCAGGTGCACGGCGGGGGTCCTGGGTGGTTGGGTGCAGCTGCCCTCGGGCTACAGCAGGGAGACACGACTTCCCCCCCTACCTCCCTCACCCACTAAGGGCCCCACCCCCTCCCCGCTCACCCTCTTCTTGCTAACATGCCTGGGGAAACCTTCCTCCTGCCCCTCCCCGTCCCGCGCCAGCCGCCATTCCGGCGGTGCTGGACACAATGCACAAAGCTGCAGAAGTGAGCTGAATTTCTGCACGAGCCAGGGCTGGCTTGGCTGGCAAAGGCCCCGGAGAAGGCGAGGATGCAGGTGGGCCCGACTCAGCCTGAGGCACTGGCCCCCTGTAGCGGGGCCCCTGGGTGCAGGCAGGGCCATGCCCAAAGGCCCGATACCCCGGGAAGGGCTGGCGGCCCAACGCTCCCAGCGGGGCCCACGCCTGCGTCCCTGCCGGGAGGAAGGAAGGGCTGCACGTCCAATTAGTGGCAGGCCTGGCTGTGGTTCACCCAGGTGCCTCCGAGGCTCCTGGCCCCGGAGCTGTGAGCTGGCTCGGGCGGAGCAGGCAGCATGAGCCACAGCAGGCCGAGAGCGCAGCCCACCTGGGCAGGGTGAGACTGCGGGTCTGCTCTCCCGGGGCACCGGGAATGGGATTCCCTTTGAGCCCCGGACGGGGCGGGACAAGTTCTGGCTTGAGACGAATGTGCGGACCCACCGTGTCCAAGAGAAGGGAGCCACATATCTGCCACCAGCCGTGTCTGAGCGAGCCCGGCCCAGGGGCTGCACCAGGGCGAGGAGAGACGCCTGGGCCCCCGTCTAAGCCTCCTTGGGAGCCACGTGGATTCTGGGCAAGGGATGGCCCTCAGGTCGGCCATGTGGCCGGGGCCAGGCGTTGAACACCAGGGCCGGCACGCGCCAGTTTTCTACAGAGGACCTGGGGCCGCGGAAGGAACAGGCGGCAGCAGGGTTAGCAAGGGGGGGGGTGCGCTTTATTCACAGCCCAGTAGGGCTGCCTGACAACGCCCCGGTTCCCTGGGGAGGGGGCCGCCCCGCAAGCCTGCTGTGCTCTCCCATTGTCGTCAGAGCGAAACCCGGAGCAGTTTGGCCTCTTCCCGCAGGCGCGGCTCTGCAGCACTGGCAGCGGGCGGGGCCCCCACACCGAGCTGGCCCCCGGCGCACAGAGCCGCAGCGGGGCATTGCGTTGGGACCCGGCGGGCCGGGCACTGAGCCGGGTCCTCGGCCAGCCCCTTACAGAACGTCCATGCAGAGCCGCGGGGGCCGACCCGCTTCCTGGTGCTAGCGCAGTCCCCGGCGCGGCTCCGTGCCAAGGGCACTTGGGGAGCCGGCGGGCAGGCAGCTCAGGCCCAGGAGCCCCCCCACCACGGCGCTGCAAGGAAAGTAATGGCCGCACCCGAGAGCCCGCTGGGGGGGGGAGGGGAGAGCTCCTGGTACCCATCTGCGCCCGAGAGCCCGCCGGGGGGGGAGCTCCCAGCACCCGGCCATGCCCGAGAGCCAGCCGGGGGGGTGAGGGGGAGCTCCCGGCACCCAGCCGCGCCCGAGAACCAGCCGGGCGGGGGGGGAGAGCTCCCGGCACCCATCTGTGCCCGAGAGCCCGCCGGGGGGGGGACCTCCCAGCACCCGGCCGCGAACCCGCTGGGGGGGGGGAGCTCCTGGCACCCACCCATGCCCGAGAACCCCCCGCAGGGGGGAGCTCCCGGCACCCGCCCGCGAACCCGCCAGGGGGGGGGAGCTCCTGGCACCCACCCATGCCCGAGAACCCATGGGGGGGGAGCTCCTGGCACCCACCCATGCCCAAGAACCCATGGGGGGGGAGCTCCTGGCACCCACCCATGCCCGAGAACCGCCCGGGGGGGGGAGCTCCCGGCACCCGCCCGCGAACCCGCCGGGGGGGAGCTCCTGGCACCCACCCACGCCCGAGAACCCCCCGGGGGGGGAGCTCCTGGCACCCACCCATACCCGAGAACCCCCCGGGGGGGGAGCTCCCGGCCGCACCCGAGAGCTGGCAGCGCGAACCCTTAGCCATTCGCCAGTTACACACTTAACAGACCCAGTGCAGGGGGAGGGGCCAGGTCCCTCCCCCAGGCCTGCACCCTGCAGCGCCCCAGGACCCTCCCTGCAGGGGTTCAGCCCCCCGCCCCCTCGGGAGCCCTCCGCCAGGGCCTGCTTCTACACGCGCCCCAGCCCGACAGAGGGGAGCCTGGCCCAAGGCTGGGGGGCGAGAAGCCCCATTCGGCAGGCTCGGGCCCCAGCTCGCTGGTTACAGCCAGGGCCGGGCACCCGGAGGCGAGTGAGCTGGGCTCCCAGCCCAGGCAGTGGCTGGCCCTGGCCTTTCCCCCTCTCTGGGCTCTGGCACCGGCACCGCGCTGGCCTGGTCAGCCCCTTGGAAGGGCCACCCAGGGTCAGAGCAAGGCCCAGGGCCCCTCTGCCGACCCTGGCCAGCACCGGGTGCCCAGAGGGGCTGGACACAACAGGGCAATTGGGGGGGGGGGGGCCATAAAAGCCGTCTGAGCCCATTCCCACAGGCTGCCTAGCCCCCCCCCCCAGCAGGGCCCAGCTCCTGCCAGCCCCCGGGCTCTCCTGCCCCACAGAGGCAATGGCTGTATCTTCAGCGACTCTGCCCTGAAGCGATGGGTGGTCCGAAGCCAACCGGCCCCCTGGTATCCCTGGGACAGCGGGAGCGAGGCCGAGTCTGCCCACCTGGAGCACAGAGCCAGTGCACTGCCTGGGCCTCGCGCTCTTTGCACCAGGCAGCGGCACGGCTCACCCTATTTCTTGGTGGGGCTGCCCTGGCGCAGGCTGGGGGGTGCCTGGCCCAGCATCGCAGGGAGAGGGGGAGGCAGGGCAAGCCAGCAGGCCCGGCTCCCTGGCAGCGCCATCCTGGCCTGGCGCCCGGTGGAGGCGCTGGTGCCGTTCCAGCTGCCGCGGCAGGCAGAAGCGCTGGCTGCACTGGGGGCAGGGGAGGGGCGCGGTGCCCGTGTGCGCCCACTGGTGCGCCCGGAACCTGTCCTTGCGCTGGAAGCCCTGCCCGCACTCGGCGCACCGGAAGGGCTTCTGCCGCTCGTGCTCCAGCCGGTGCGCGGCCCAGGCCTCCCTGGAGCCGAAGGCCTGGCCGCACTCCCGGCAGGGCCTGCTGGGCGCGTGGGCCTGCTGGTGTGCCAGCAGCGCCCGCTTGCTGCTGAAGCGCTGGCCGCACTGGGCGCAGGGGTGCGGCGGCGGCCGGGCGTGGGCCCGCAGGTGGGCGGCCAGGGAGCCGCGGCCGGGGAAGCACCGCCCGCACTGGGCGCAGGGGAAATGCGGCTCTGGCGGGCGGCTCTCCGGGGCCTCCCTCGGGGCGCACTGGGCGCATGGGGCGGGCGCGCTCCGGCTCGGGCCGCACTGGGCGCAGGGGAAGGCGGCCTCCGCGGCGTGCAGCAGCTCGTGGCGCTGCAGCAGGCGGGCCCGGGGGAAGACCCTCTGGCAGTGGGGACAAGGGAAGGCTCCCTGCCTCTGTGCCGCCGGCGGGTCTACCATGAGGATGAGCCGGTCGCTGCACTGGGGGCATTTGAAGGGCTTCCCCCCCGCCAGCTCCAGGCGCACCCTGTCCACCAGGTGGCGCGTGTAGACCACGGCGCGCTGGCAGGCCACGCAGGTGAAGGTGCGCTCCCGCAGGTGGACGCGCTGGTGGGCTGCCAGCCGGCCCTGCCCGGACAGCACCTTCCCGCACTCCCCGCAGGGCAGGCGCCGCTCCCCGAGGTGGGTCCGCAGCACATGCACAATCAGCAGGGCCCGCTCCGCGAAGCTCCGCCCGCAGTCCTTGCAAGTGTTCAGCCCCTGCCCCACCGGCACCGGGGGCGGCTTCTGCTCCTCGCCGGCCCAGGCCCCGCCACCTGCCGGCCAGACCAGAGACCCGTGGTTACTGCCGGCCCCGGGGAGCAGAGCAGCGGTGGGAGGGAGGGGCCGGGGCTGTGGAGAGTGGGGCGTAGGCGGGGGGTGTCTGCTCTGTGACCCGGGTCCCCCTGCGCTGGGCTGTGCGATTCCCACTGACTCACCCACGTGTGGATTGGCCCAGACACCTCGGCCCAGCCTGGGCAGGTAACAAGGCTCTTCCCAGGGGGAGACAAAGGGGGGGGGGGAGATGAACACCTGGCTGGGGGGCAGGGCTGGGAGCTGGGCAGGTAACAAGGCTCTTCCCGGGGGGAGACAAAGGAGGGAGGGGGAGACCAACAGGCGGCTTCGGGGGAAGGTTCACTTGCTGGCTGGGAAACAGGCGGGAGTGAGCCTAAACTGGGGGCTGGAGGTCTAAGGGGGGCAATGGCCCCCCTACCCCAAGGGGTCTGAGGCACCCTGGCCCTGACTCCTGCACCCACGTCACGTCTGTGCTGGGCTGTACCCTGGAGGAGCAATGAACCCCCCTGTTCTACTGGCTGGCGGAGTCTGTCTGGCTGCAGGATTTGGGGGAATCCCAACTGCGCCGTCACAGAGGGAGCATTTGCTGCCAGCCCAACGGCCTTAGGGTGCCACCGCGGGAACGGCCCCCGTGCTGCAGCCAGCAGCGCTCCAGCCCTGCACCCGGCCAGCAGCGGGGAAGCACCAGCCCCGGGGACGAGCCAGCAGTCTCCCCCGAGAGGGAAGAGGAGGAGGGCGGGGAGGCAGGGACAAGGCTGGGGCCGTGCGGACGCCAGAGGCCCGGCAGGGGCTCTAGGGCTACGGGCCAGTGCCCGGGAGGCGGTGCCGGGATGGGCCTCGGTGCAAGGGGGCGAGGAGCCGGCGTGAAGCCGCCGGGAGGGGAAATCCGGTCAGGCGAGGAACACGGGGCCCCAGGCGACACCCAGAGGGGAGCACGTGGGGGCGGCAAAGCCCCTCCCCCGAGAAACATCCACTCAGCTCGGCCCCCCGAGCCCCTGGCATCACTCACCCACGCCGGGGGCCGCAGGAACCTCTGCCCCCGGCCAGGGCACCTGCCCTCGTTCTGGCTCACCGGGGCTCTCCGGCGTGGGGCCTGTGGAGCCTGCGCGGGAGCACAGGCCCGAGGGGCATTAGGCGGGCGCACCGGGAACAGCCCCCATCTCCCGGGCGGATCACCCTGCAGGGACAGAGCCCCGGGGCCACCCACAGCTGGGCTGGGGCTAGAGGTGCAGCCTGCGAGCCGAGCCCCGCCCTGCCGGGGCCCCAGGACCCACGGCCCCTCCGCTCACCAACCCCCAGAGGCACCCGAACGGCCGAGCTGGGGGCCTAAGGGCCCGGCTCCGTCACCGCGCTCGGGTGATGCAGGGAGGGGGAAGGGGCTGTCCCCGGCATCCGGCGGCGGGCGCAGGGTTTCCCCGGGGCCCTTAGTCTGCCGGGACCCGGGACCCGAGCAGCCTGCCCAGGTGGGGCGCCCAGCGGGTGCAGGGAGGAGATCGCTGGGGAGGCCAGGCCCAGCCTGTGCCTGTGCCCACGCCCGGGGGCTGATGGGTGCTGCTGAGTCCTGCGTGGGGCGGGCGGGAGGAGCCGGCTGCAGTGGGCAGCAGGGCCCTTGCCCCGGGGCCGGGTAACTGGCTACAGGGAGCCTCACCCAGCGAGGCCACCAGTGCGTAGTTCTCCCGCATCACGTCCCGGTACAGCTCCCGCTGCCAGTCCGCCAGCTCCGCCCACTCCGCCGGCGAGAAATAGAGCGCCACGTCCTCGAACGCCACCTGCAACACAAGCCGCCCGGCCTGAGCGGCCACCCCGCCCCCGGGCGGCCAGCCCCACGAGGAGAGCACCCGGGCCCTCAGCGGGGGGCACCCGCGGGAGCAGCGGAGGGGCCCTGGCGAGGGATGGCAGACCCCCGCCCGGGCAGGGGATTGTTCGGCCCAGCACTGCTAGGAGCATCGTGAGCTCCTGTGCCAGCTGCCCCGCCCCGCCCCCACGCTCCTCACCTGCGCCCCACACGGGCTGCCCTGCGCCTCGCGGCCCTGTCCCTGGTGCGGGATCCTGGGGAACCGTGGCGCCCAGACAATGCGACAAACCCGGATCCGTGGCCCGGCTCGGCGATTCGCCTCCACCCAAGCGCCCAACTGGGCGCTGCCGGAGCCTGCAGGGGAGAGGCGTCGCGTTACTGGCTCCGAAACGCACGGGGCAGAGCAAACCAAGGGGGGAAGCGAACCCGTGGCCGGAGCAGCTGCCAGGAGCCCGCCCGGCACGGGGACAGGGACGGGTCGGATGGGCCCTGGCTAGTCGGAGCAGTACCCCACTGCGCTAGGAACGCACCTGTGGCCCCGAGGCCTGGCCCTGTTCCTGCCCCGGCCCATCTGCTCTGCTCCAGCCCGCGCCCGGCTCCTGGCCTGACGCCCTGGGACTGACTTCGACCCGGCTTGGATCTGCAGCCGGTTCCCAGACTCGGCGTATGACCCGGACTCCGCTCCTCCACGGGCCCCGCCCCGCCTGGGGCCAGCAGGGCGCTCGGTCTGGCTTTGACCGCTGCTCTAACCACTAGGCTTCACTGCCTGAAACCCAGAGCCAGACAACTTGTCTTAAGGCAAACAGCCCACGAACAGCCACCCCGGCCGGCCACATGGCAGGCAGGCCACCCCGGGCCTGGGGCACCCGGCCGGCTGGCGCAGCGCACACGGCCCCGCGCTTCACCCACGGCAGCCGCCCGGTGACGCCCGAGGCCCTTTCCCAGGCGGCTTTGCTGGAGCTGGGGACACGGAGCCCTATGGCTGAGGGAACGGCCCGGGGACTGGGAACGGCACAGCAGGCACAACAGCTCCAGGAGCCCCGCTGGGGGCCAGACTGCGAACACCAGGCCCGCACGCCTCCCCCCCGCAGCGGTGCCCCACCGGCCCCTGCCCCTCCCCCCAGTCCCTCCCTCCCAGCTTGTGCCCCTCCCCCCCAGCCATGCCCCACCCGGCCCCTGCCCCTCCCCCCAGCCGTGCCCCACCGGCCCCTGCCCCTCCCCCCAGCCACGCCCCACCCGGCCCCTGCCCCTCCCCCCAGTCCCTCCCTCCCAGCTTGTGCCCCTCCCCCCCAGCCATGCCCCACCCGGCCCCTGCCCCCCCCCCAGCCGTGCCCCACCGGCCCCTGCCCCTCCCCCCAGCCACGCCCCACCCAGCCCTGCCCCTCCCCCCAGTCCCTCCCTCCCAGCTTGCTGCCCCTCCCCCCCAGCCATGCCCCACCGGCCCCTGCCCCTCCCCCCCAGCCATGCCCCACCCGGCCCTGCCCCTCCCCCCAGCCCCCCTCACCAGCTTGGCCCCTCCCGCGCCAGCCTGCCCCACGCCCGCCCTCCCCCACGCCCCACCGCCCTCCCCCCCCCAGCCACGCCCCACCCGGCCCCTGCCCCTCCCCCCAGTCCCTCCCTCCCAGCTTGCGCCCCTCCCCCCCAGCCATGCCCCACCCGGCCCCTGCCCCTCCCCCCAGCCGTGCCCCACCGGCCCCTGCCCCTCCCCCCAGCCACGCCCCACCCGGCCCCTGCCCCTCCCCCCAGTCCCCCCTCCCAGCCTTGCCCCCTCCCCCCAGCCACGCCCCACCCGGCCCCTGCCCCTCCCCCCAGCCGTGCCCCACCGGCCCCTGCCCCTCCCCCCAGTCCTGCCCCACCGGCCCCTCCCCTCCCCCCAGCCTGCCCCACCGGCCCCTGCCCCTCCCCCCAGCCGTGCCCCACCGGCCCTGCCCCTCCCCCCAGCCACGCCCCACCGGCCCCTGCCCCTCCCCCCCAGCCTGCCCCACCGGCCCCTGCCCCTCCCCCCAGCCACGCCCCACCCGGCCCGTGCCCCTCCCCCCAGTCCCTGCCCTCCCAGCTTGCGCCCCTCCCCCCCACCATGCCCCACCGGCCCCTGCCCCTCCCCCCAGCCACGCCCCACCCGGCCCGTGCCCCTCCCCCCAGTCCCTCCCTCCCAGCTTGCGCCCCTCCCCCCACCATGCCCACCGGCCCCTGCCCTCCCCCCAGCCCGCCCCACCGCCCGTGCCCCTCCCCCCAGTCCCTCCCTCCCAGCTTGCGCCCTCCCCCCCAGCCATGCCCCACCGGCCCCTGCCCCTCCCCCCAGCCTCCCCCCATCCCCTCCCCCCAGCTCCCGCCTGCCCCTCCCCAGCCCCCTCCGCTGCCCCTCCCCCCAGCCAGCCCCACCGGCCCGTGCCCCTCCCCCCAGTCCCTCCCTCCCAGCTTGCGCCCCTCCCCCCCAGCCATGCCCCACCGGCCCCTGCCCCTCCCCCCAGCCACGCCCCACCCGGCCCAGTGCCCCTCCCCCCAGTCCCTCCCTCCCAGCTTGCGCCCCTCCCCCCCAGCCATGCCCCACCTGGCCCCTGCCCCTCCCCCCAGTCCCTCCCTCCCAGCTTGCGCCCCTCCCCCCATCCACGCCCCACCCGGCCCCGTGCCCCTCCCCCAGCACGCCCCTCCCAGCCTGCGCCCCTCCCCCCCACCACGCCCCACCCGGCCCGTGCCCCTCCCCCCAGCCCTCCTCCCACCACGCCCCACCCGGCCCGTGCCCCTCCCCCCATCCCCCCCTCCCGGCCCTGTGCCCCCTCCCTCTCCATCCACGCCCCTCCCAGCCCATGCCCCTCCCCCACTCCCTCCCCCCAGCTGCGCCCCTCCCCCATCCGTGCCCCTCCCCTCATCCACGCCCCACCCGGCCTGTGCCCCTCCCCTCCAGCCACGCCCCACCCGGCCCGTGCCCCTCCCCCCATCCACACCCCTCCCGGCCCGTGCCCCTCCCCTCATCCACGCCCCACCCGGCCCATGCCCCTCCCCCCATCACGCCCTCCCACCCGTCCCTCCCCACTCCTCCCTCCCAGCTTGCGCCCCTCCCTCCTAGCCATGCCCCACCCGGCCCGTGCCCCTCCCCCCACTCCCTCCCTCCCAGCTTACGCCCCTCCCTCCCAGCCATGCCCCACCCGGCCTGTGCCCCTCCCCCCATCCACGCCCCTCCCAGCCCGTGCCCCTCCCCCCACTCCCTCCCTCCCAGCTTGCGCCCCTCCCTCCCAGCCATGCCCCACCCAGCCCATGCCCCTCCCCCCATCCACGCCCCTCCCGCCCATGCCCCTCCCCTCATCCACGCCCCACCCGGCCCGTGCCCCTCCCCCATCCACGCCCCACCCGGCCCATGCCCCTCCCCCATCCACGCCCCACCTGGCCCGTGCCCCTCTCCCCAAGCCACGCCCCTCCCGGCCTGTGCCCCCCCCATCCACGCCCCACCCGGCCCGCGCCCCTCTCCCCGAGCCGTGGGGCGGCCAGGCTGCGAACATGCGGCCTGCGCCCGTCTCCCCCAGGTGCGCCCGGCCAGGCTGGCACAGACAAACAGGACACAAATCCCACAGGGTGCCTGGGCCGGGACCCTCGTCCCCGCAGAGTAGGGCTGGGCCGGCGCCTGCGAGCTCCCACCCAGCAGATCTGCAGAGCGGCGCCTCAGCTCGCACGGAGCATCCTCCCGCCCGGCGCCACAGAGCCACGGCTGGGCTCCCGCTCCCCCATGGCGCCCCGGGGGGGTGAACATTACTCACCCATTCTGGGGGTCAGGGGGGCCCCAATGAGCGGCTCTTCCTCCTCCTTCCAGGCGCCCTCCACGCTGGCAGGGCCTGGGGAGAGGGGAGGCACTGCTGGGTTTCCTGTGGCCACCCACGGTGGGGAGGGAGCCCGCAGCAGACAGGTGCCGGGCGGGGGCAGGGGAATGTGTCCCCTGCATCCTAAGGGCCAGGCTGCCTGCTGCCCCACGGCCCAAGGGGCCCTGCTGTACCGTGGGGGCAGCTTCTCCTGGGCACTGAGGTCCCTGCAGCACTCCTGGAGCAGACCAGCTCTCTCCAGCCCGGGAACCCCTAGTGTGCAGACACAGGGCCCAGCCCAGCAGGGCCTGTGATCGCTTCCCCACGCCTGGCGGGAAGCAGCCCCAGCGGGCCCACAGCACGCGGGAGGCTGCCCACAGGGGAGTCCAGGCCTGAAGGTCCCAGCTCTGGGGCAAGCGCTGGGACGGCGGCAGAGCAGGAGACAGAGCCAAGGCGGCCGAGGGGGACACGCCGCAGGAGCCTGCCAGGCCATCTGGGTTCCCAGACACACCCGGGGAGCTGGGGCAGCCGCTGGGGGGCCGTCTTGCCCCTCCCTCCCGCACCCCATGGCCGTGGCTGCCCTGGATCCCACTACCCCAGCTGGGAGCAGCTGATGCGGGGCCCAGGGGCGTGGGCAGCTCCGTGGGACAGGAGCTGGGAGAGGCCACCGGGCTCCCCCACATGGCTGACGCTCGGTGCCTTCACACATTGCTGGTTCCCGTGCCCCCTGGCCCGGGCCCGCGCCCCAGCCGAGCCAGCCCTGCCTGACAGCAGCCCTGGGGTTGGGCCTCCCCTGCCCGCCCAGCCAGGCCCAAGTTCCCGCGAAGCTGCACGCCCATGGCCTGAGGGGACAACAATGACGGGCAGACCGCGAACGTGACGCCAATATTCAAAAAGGGCTCTAGAGGCGATGCCGGCAATTACAGACCGGTAAGTCTGACGTCAGTACCGGGCAAGTCAGTTGAAACTATAGTAAAGAATAAAATGGTCAGACACATGGATGAAGATAATTTGTTGGGGAAAGTCAACACGGTTTCTGTAAAGGGAAATCCTGCCTTGCTAATCCGCTGGAGTTCTGTGAGGGGGTCAACACACACGTGGACAAGGGGGATCCAGGGCACTTAGATTTCCAGACAGCCTTTGACAAGGTCCCTCACCAAAGGCTCTTAAGTAAAGTAAGTTGTCCTGGGATAAGAGGGAAGGGCCTCTCATGGACTGAGAACTGGTTACAAGACAGGAAACAAAGGGTAGGAATAAACGGTCAGTTTCCGAGTGGAGAGAGGTAACTAGTGGTGTCCCCCAAGGGTCTGTCCTGGGACCCATCCTATTCAACTTTTTACAAATGATTTGGAGAAAGGGGTAAACAGGGAGGCAGAATTTGCAGATGATAGCAAACTGCTCAAGGAAGTTCAGACCAAAACAGACTGTGAAGAGCTTCAAAAAGATCTCACCAAACTGAGTGATTGGGCAACAAAATGGCAAATGAAATGTAATGTGGATAAGTGTAAAGTAATGCACATCGGGGAAAATAACCCCAACTAGACATACAATATGATGGGGCCTAATTTGGCTCCAACTACTCAAGAGAGAGATCTTGGAGTCATCGTGGATAGTTCTCTGAAAACGTCCACTCAGTGGGCAGCAGCAGCCAAAAAAGCAACCAGAATGTTAGGTGTCATTTAAAAAGGGATGGAGAATAAGACAGAAAATATCTTATTGCCTCTCTATAAAGCCATGGGACGCCCACAGCTTGAATACCTAGTACAGATGTGGTCACCTCATCTCAAAAAAGATCTCTTGGCATTGGAAAAGATTCAGAAAAAGACAACAAAAATGATGAGGGGTTTGGAACGGGTCCCGTATGAAGAGAGATTTAAAAAACTGGGACTTTTCAGCTTGGAAAAGAGGAGACTGAGGGGGGATAGGATAGAGGTCTATACAGTCATGGCTGGGGTGGTAAAATGAATAAGGAAAAGTGATTGACTTGTTCTCATCACATAAGAACTAGGGGCCACCAAATGAAATGAATAGGCAGCAGGTTTGAAACACGCCAAAGGAAGTTTTTCTTCACACAGCGCCATCAACCTGTGGAACTCCTCGCCAGATGAGGATGTGGTAAAGACCAGGACATTACCAGGGTTCAAAAAAGAGCTAGCTAGATTCACGGAGATTGGGTCCATCAGTGGCTATGAGCCAGGCTGGGCAGCGATGGGTCCTTAGTCTCTGTTTGCCAGAGGCTGGAAATGGGTGACAGGGGAGGGATCCCATGAGGATTCCCCGTTCTGTTCCCTCCCTCTGGGCACCCGGAACTGGCCGCTGTCTGAGGACAGGACACTGGGCTGGATGGACCGTTGCTCTGGCCCAGTCTGGCTGCTCTGATGTGAAGACGCTCAGGGCTGCAAGGGGGAGCAAGGCCTCTCCCCCGGCCCGGGACCTGCTGTGCCAGAGCGAGGCGCCTCTCTCACGGGTGCTGTGGAGAGCTGGGGGGAGTCTTATGTCCTGGGGCACCCTGCACCCCAAGCCCTGCCGGAGCCCTCCCCCTCTGCCCCAGCCTTGAGCCCCTCCCACAGCGCCTGGCAACGCCCACAGGGATGAGGGCAGCCCAGCGCGGACGGCAGGCCCCGAGGAGACGGCTGGGCCCAGCCGCCTGTAGCTTCTGGCCGAGTTCAGGATTGTGGGGTCTGGTGGGTGATTTCTCATCCCCTGGGGCTGGTGGGACCAGGCCTGGGCCGGTTCCACCCCAGCCTTGAGAACAGCTTCCCGGCCGACCCGCTGTGTCTCACGGGGACAATGTGGCAGGCAGAGCCCGGCGCCTGCGGGAAGCCCCGTCCCTGCGGGGCCTGGCAGCGGTAGCCACCCCCGGGGCGCCCAGGACTCCGCCGGGCGCAGGGACGGGGGGCCAGTGTCCCCGATCAGGGATCCGGGAGCCTCACCCAGCGAGGCCACCAGTGCGTAGTTCTCCTTCATCACGTCCCAGTACAGCTCCCGCTGCCAGTCCGCCAGCTCTGCCCACTCCGCCGGAGAGAACGAGACGGCCACGTCCTCGAAGGCCACCTGCAACGGGGCCGCCCCGCTCAGCTCTCGGGCCCCGGGCCCCCACCGCGCTGGCTGCACCCCACCACCGGGCCGTAGCCAAGGGGGCCCTGGACCCATCCCCCATGCCCTGCCCCCCAGACAGCCAGCCAGGGCCCCACCCTGGGAAAGGCCTCTGACCCCCCTTCGAGGGTCCCCTGGGGCTGGGGTGCTCTGGGGGGCTGGCGCCCCCGGCCAGGCCTAGGGAATGGGACCGTGACGCTGGAGCCAGGCCCGCAGCCTGCGAGGGCTGCGCGCCGCGCCGGGCGAGGGAGCCGGCGCCGGGGTGACTCCGCCGGGGGAACCGGGGGCGCCAGGCTGCGCCCCATTTGCAAAGCGGCCCGCCCCGCCCGGGGGCACCTGCCCTTCGCCCCGCGCCCCGCCCCGCCCCGCTCGGCTGCTGCCCGCGGCGCCCCCCCGTGCGCGACCAGGGCCCTACCGGGGCGCGGCGCCCCGCGGCCATGGCCCGGCTGGGCGCTGCAGGCGGCCGGCGGATGCGCCTTGCGCGGCGCGCAGCGGGCTGGGCGCGGGGACGCAGCGCACCGAGCAGCCTGGCAGCTGGATTCCGGCCCGGCCCGGCCCTCCCTGCGTGGGAGGGGCCCGGCCGCGGGGCTCCCGCTCCGCCCGCCCCGCCCCCCGGCCTGGCCCGGCTCCCTCGCTGCCGGCGGCCGCTTCTCCTCCCCGCAGCTCAGCCGGGAGGGGCCGGGCGCGCTCCATGCCCCCGGGGCGCCTCCGGTCACGGGCCTGGAGGGTCGAGTCCAGTCCCGTCCGCTGCCCTCCCGGCCGGACCCAGCACCCCCCTCGGACACCCCAGTGCTCGCTGTGCCCCCCAGCCCCCCTGACACAGGGGAGAGGTGATAACCCATCCCCCACCTCCCCTCGGACACCCCAGTGCTCCCTGTGCCCCCCAGCCCCCCTGACACAGGGGAGCGTTGATAACCCATCCCGCACCTCCCCTCGGACACCCCAGTCTTCCCTGCGCCCCCCCAGTCCCCCTTACACAGGGGAGAGGTGATAACCCATCCCCCACCTCCCCTCACACACCCCTGTGCCCCCCCAGCCCCCCCTTACACAGGGGAGAGGTGATAACCCATCCCCCACCTCCCCTCGGACACCCCAGTGCTCGCTGTGCCCCCCCCAGGTCCCCTTACACAGGGGAGAGGTGATAACCCATCCCCCACCTCCCCTCGGACACCCCAGTGCTCGCTGTGCCCCCCCAGCCCCCCTTACACAGGGGAGAGGTGATAACCCATCCCCCACCTCCCCTCGGACACCCCAGTGCTCCCTGTGCCCCCCCAGCCCCCTTACACAGGGGAGAGGTGATAACCCATCCCCCACCTCCCCTCGGACACCCCAGTGTCCCTGGCCCCCCAGCCCCCCTTACACAGGGGAGAGGTGATAACCCATCCCCCCACCTCCCCTCGGACACCCCAGTGCTCCCTGTGCCCCCCCAGCCCCCCCTTACACAGGGGAGAGGTTATAACCCATCCCCCACCTCCCCTCACACACCCCTGTGCCCCCCCAGCCCCCCCTTACACAGGGGAGAGGTTATAACCCATCCCCCACCTCCCCTCACACACCCCAGTGCTCCCTGTGCCCCCCCGCCCCCCTTACACAGGGGAGAGGTTATAACCCATCCCCCACCTCCCCTCGACACACCCAGTGCTCCCTGTGCCCCCCCAGCCCCCCTTACACAGGGGAGAGGTTATAACCCATCCCCCACCTCCCCTCGGACACCCCAGTGCTTCCTGTGCCCCCCCAGCCCCCCCTTACACAGGGGAGAGGTGATAACCCATCCCCCACCTCCCCTCGGACACCCCAGTGCTTGCTGTGCCCCCCCAGCCCCCCTTACACAGGGGAGAGGTTATAACCCATCCCCCACCTCCCCTCGGACACCCCAGTGTTCCCTGCGCCCCCCCAGCCCCCCTTACACAGGGGAGAGGTGATAACCCATCCCCCACCTCCCCTCGGACACCCCAGTGCTCGCTGTGCCCCACAGCCCCCCTTACACAGGGGAGAGGTGATAACCCATCCCCCACCTCCCCTCGGACACCCCAGTGCTCGCTGTGCCCCACAGCCCCCCTTACACAGGGGAGAGGTGATAACCCATCCCCCACCTCCCCTCGGACACCCCAGTGCTCGCTGTGCCCCCCCAGCCCCCCTTACACAGGGGAGAGGTGATAACCCATCCCCCACCTCCCCTCGGACACCCCAGTGCTCCCTGTGCCCCCCCAGCCCCCCGTTACACAGGGGAGAGGTTATAACCCATCCCCCACCTCCCCTCACACACCCCAGTGCTCCCTGTGCCCCCCAGCCCCCCTTACACAGGGGAGAGGTGATAACCCATCCCCCACCTCCCCTCAGACACCCCAGTGCTCCCTGGGCCCCCCCAGCCCCCCTTACACAGGGGAGAGGTGATAACCCATCCCCCACCTCCCCTCGGACACCCCAGTGCTCGCTGTGCCCCCCCAGGCCCCCTTACACAGGGGAGAGGTGATAACCCATCCCCCACCTCCCCTCGGACACCCCAGTGCTCGCTGTGCCCCCCAGCCCCCCTTACACAGGGGAGAGGTGATAACCCATCCCCCACCTCCCCTCGGACACCCCAGTGCTCCCTGTGCCCCCCCAGCCCCCCTTACACAGGGGAGAGGTGATAACCCATCCCCCCACCTCCCCTCACACCCCAGTGCTCGCTGTGCCCCCACCCCCCTTACACAGGGGAGAGGTGATAACCCATCCCCCACCTCCCCTCGGACACCCCAGTGCTCCTGTGCCCCCCAGCCCCCCTTACACAGGGGAGAGGTGATAACCCATCCCCCACCTCCCCTCGGACACCCCAGTGCTCCCTGTGCCCCCCCAGCCCCCCTTACACAGGGGAGAGGTGATAACCCATCCCCCACCTCCCCTCGACACCCCAGTGCTCCCTGTGCCCCCCCAGCCCCCTTACACAGGGGAGAGGTGATAACCCATCCCCCACCTCCCCTCGACACCCCAGTGTCCTGGCCCCCCCAGCCCCCCTTACACAGGGGAGAGGTGATAACCCATCCCCCACCTCCCCTCGGACACCCCAGTGTTCCCTGCGCCCCCCAGCCCCCCTTACACAGGGGAGAGGTGATAACCCATCCCCCACCTCCCCTCGGACACCCCAGTGCTCGCTGTGCCCCCCCAGCCCCCCTTACACAGGGGAGAGGTTATAACCCATCCCCCACCTCCCCTCACACACCCCAGTGCTCGCTGTGCCCCACAGCCCCACTTACACAGGGGAGAGGTTATAACCCATCCCCCACCTCCCCTCGGACACCCCAGTGTCCTGCCCCCCCCAGCCCCCCTTACACAGGGGAGAGGTGATAACCCATCCCCCACCTCCCCTCGGACACCCCAGTGCTCGCTGGGCCCCCCAGCCCCCCTTACACAGGGGAGAGGTGATAACCCATCCCCCACCTCCCCTCGGACACCCCAGTGCTCGCTGTGCCCCACAGCCCCCCTTACACAGGGGAGAGGTGATAACCCATCCCCCACCTCCCCTCGGACACCCCAGGCTCCGCTGTGCCCCCCCAGCCCCCCGTTACACAGGGGAGAGGTATAACCCATCCCCCCACCTCCCCTCGGACACCCCAGTGCTCCCTGTGCCCCCAGCCCCCCTACACAGGGGAGAGGTGATAACCCATCCCCCACCTCCCCTCGGACACCCCAGTGCTCCCTGTGCCCCCCAGCCCCCCTTACACAGGGGAGAGGTTATAACCCATCCCCCACCTCCCCTCGGACACCCCAGTGCTCCCTGTGCCCCCCAGCCCCCTTACACAGGGGAGAGGTGATAACCCATCCCCCACCTCCCCTCACACACCCCAGTGTCCCTGTGCCCCCCCAGCCCCCCCTTACACAGGGGAGAGGTGATAACCCATCCCCCACCTCCCCTCGGACACCCCAGTGCTCCCTGTGCCCCCCAGCCCCCCTTACACAGGGGAGAGGTGATAACCCATCCCCCACCTCCCCTCGACACCCCAGTGCTCCCTGTGCCCCCCCAGCCCCCCCTTACACAGGGGAGAGGTGATAACCCATCCCCCACCTCCCCTCGGACACCCCAGTGCTCGCTGTGCCCCCCCAGGCCGCCTTACACAGGGGAGAGGTGATAACCCATCCCCCACCTCCCCTCAGACACCCCAGTGCTCCCTGGCCCCCCCAGCCCCCCTTACACAGGGGAGAGGTGATAACCCATCCCCCACCTCCCCTCGGACACCCCAGTGCTCCCTGTGCCCCCCCAGCCCCCCTTACACAGGGGAGAGGTTATAACCCATCCCCCACCTCCCCTCGGACACCCCAGGCTCCCTGTGCCCCCCCAGCCCCCCTTACACAGGGGAGAGGTTATAACCCATCCCCCACCTCCCCTCGACACCCCAGTGCTCCCTGTGCCCCCCAGCCCCCCTTACACAGGGGAGAGGTTATAACCCATCCCCCACCTCCCCTCGACACACCCCAGTGCTCCTGTGCCCCCCAGCCCCCCTTACACAGGGGAGAGGTGATAACCCATCCCCCACCTCCCCTCGGACACCCCAGTGCTTCGCTGTGCCCCCCCAGCCCCCCTTACACAGGGGAGAGGTGATAACCCATCCCCCACCTCCCCTCGGACACCCCAGTGCTCGCTGTGCCCCCCCAGCCCCCCTTACACAGGGGAGAGGTTATAACCCATCCCCCACCTCCCCTCGGACACCCCAGTGCTCCCTGTGCCCCCCAGCCCCCCTTACACAGGGGAGAGGTTATAACCCATCCCCCACCTCCCCTCAGACACCCCAGTGCTCCCTGTGCCCCACAGCCCCCCTCTACACAGGGGAGAGGTTATAACCCATCCCCCACCTCCCCTCGGACACCCCAGTGCTCCTGTGCCCCACAGCCCCCCTACACAGGGGAGAGGTGATAACCCATCCCCCACCTCCCCTCGGACACCCCAGTGCTCCTGTGCCCCCCCAGCCCCCCTTACACAGGGGAGAGGTTATAACCCATCCCCCACCTCCCCTCACACACCCCAGTGCTCCCTGTGCCCCCCAGCCCCCCTTACACAGGGGAGAGGTTATAACCCATCCCCCCACCTCCCCTCGACACCCCAGTGCTCCCTGTGCCCCCCAGCCCCCCTTACACAGGGGAGAGGTTATAACCCATCCCCCACCTCCCCTCACACACCCCAGTGTCCCTGTGCCCCCCAGCCCCCCTTACACAGGGGAGAGGTGATAACCCATCCCCCACCTCCCCTCGGACACCCCAGTGCTTGCTGTGCCCCCCCCAGCCCCCCTTACACAGGGGAGAGGTGATAACCCATCCCCCACCTCCCCTCGGACACCCCAGTGCTCCCTGTGCCCCCCAGCCCCCCCTTACACAGGGGAGAGGTTATAACCCATCCCCCCACCTCCCCTCAGACACCCCAGCGCTCCCTGTGCCCCACAGCCCCCCCCATACATAGGGGAGAGGTTATAACCCATCCCCCACCTCCCCTCGGACACACCCCAGCGCTCCCTGTGCCCCACAGCCCCCCCGTACATAGGGGAGAGGTTATAACCCATCTCCCCACCTCCCCTCGGACACCCCAGCTGCTTCCTTGTGCCCCACCAGCCCCCCTTACACAGGGGAGATGTTATAACCCATCCCCCACCTCCCCTCGACACCCCAGTGTTCCCTGTGCCCCCCAGCCCCCCTTACACAGGGGAGAGGTTATAACCCATCCCCCACCTCCCCTCGGACACCCCAGTGCTCCTGTGCCCCCAGCCCCCCCTCACACAGGGGAGAGGTTATAACCCATCCCCCACCTCCCCTCACACACCCCAGTGTTCCCTGTGCCCCCCAGCCCCCCTTACACAGGGGAGAGGTTATAACCCATCCCCCACCTCCCCTCGGACTCCCCAGTGCTCCCTGTGCCCCCCCCAGGCCCCCTTACACAGGGGAGAGGTTATAACCCATCCCCCACCTCCCCTCACACACCCCAGTGTTCCCTGTGCCCCCCAGCCCCCCCTTACACAGGGGAGAGGTTATAACCCATCCCCCCACCTCCCCTCGGACACTCCCCAGTGCTCCCTGTGCCCCCCCAGGCCCTCCTTACACAGGGGAGAGGTTATAACCCATCCCCCACCTCCACTCGGACACCCCCAGTGCTCCCTGTGCCCCCCAGCCCCCCCTTACACAGGGGAGAGGTTCTAACCCATCCCCCACCTCCCCTCAGACACCCCAGTGCTCCCTGTGCCCCCCAGCCCCTCCCTTACACAGGGGAGAGGTTCTAACCCATCCCCCCACCTCCCCTCAGACACCCCAGTGCTCCCTGTGCCCCCCCAGCCCCCCCCTTACACAGGGGAGAGGTTCTAACCCATCCCCCCACCTCCCCTCAGACACCCTAGTGCTCCCTGTGCCCCCCAGCCCCCCTTACACAGGGGAGAGGTTATAACCCATCCCCCACCTCCCCTCAGACACCCCAGTGCTCCCTGTGCCCCCCCAGCCCCCCCTTACACAGGGGAGAGGTTATAACCCATCTCACCAACTCCAAACAGATTCTCCTTGTCCCAAAGGCCCAGCCGCCGTCCCAGGTCAATGTATCCCTCGGATCTCACCCCCAGCCACAGTGCTGCCTGGGCTCCTCCATCAGTATCTATCAGCGTAAGGTTTATTAATAAAGGAAGGGAAGGGAATGTTGAAAGTAAAATAGCTAAAGGAATAAAGTTACTCCCACCAATTACAAAGTTCCTGGTGTAGGCTCTGAGCAGAGATGGACTAAGCGGCCATCTTATACCTCTCTGGAACATGGGTCACAAATCAGGACCCCCCTACATAAATCCCTCTTTCACCACGTAACAGTTTTGCGCAGCAAACGCATTTGAGGATGTTCATCCTCCTTCGTGTCGAAGGCGAGACGTGCACCCCAGCTCTCCCCCGGGGACACTTGTTCACAGTCAGCCTGGGAGCAAGTGCAGGGGTGTCGGATTGGGGTGGTTGCCGGTGAAAACAGGTCAAAGTAAGTTACTCAATTAAAATTAAAGGAAAGTGCACCCATCCCCCACAAGCGGCTAGCCCCTGGCCAGGTCTGTGAACATCAGAACAGCCAGGCGGGGTCAGACCAATGGTCCATCCAGCCAGAGTCCTGTCTGTGGACAGTGGCCAAGGCCAGGTGCCCCTGAGGGAGGGAACATGTGACCCCTCCCCTGTCACCCATTTCCAGAGAAACAGACGCCAGGGACACTATCCCTGCCCAGCCTGGCTAATAGCCATTGATGGACCTAACCTCCATCAATCTATCCAGCTCGTTTTTTTAACCCTGTTCAATTCCTGTTTTTCACTGCATCCTCTGGCAAGGAGTTCCACAAGTTGACTGTGCGCTGAGGCTACATCTACACTACAGGCTTCTTGTGCAAGAAGCGTTTTGCAGAAGAGATCTTCCGCAAAAACTTCTTGTGCAAGAGCGTGTCCACACTGCAAAAGTACATCGAAAAAGCGATGCGCCAGAGCACCTGTGCTTTCTTTCGATTGGCTCTTTTTGCATAACCCTCGCCCCCCCGTTTCCCGTCCACACACACCTTTTTGTCTTGTGCAAGAAGGAGTTAGTCCTCATAGAAAGAGGAATGCCTACACCGCAAAAACCGCTCTGCTCTTTTGATTTACTGTAAAGTTACTTGCGCAGAAACACGCTTGCAGTGTGGACGCTCCGCGGGTTTTTGCACAAAACCCTGTAGTGTAGACGTAGCCTGAGTGAAGAAAAACTTCCTTTTGGTTGTTTGAAGCCCATTACTGGGCCCATTCAAGGAGCAGGTGCCTGGCCCTTGGGTGGCCGGAAAGGCAGGTTCAGAGGCCCCAGTGGGGGCTGGCTGGCAGGGTTCAAGGCCAGGGCATGGCACAGAGGGCACAGATCTGGGGAGGTTTGTGTCTCCAAGTGGGGCTGCGGGGCCACTAGTGCCCTGGGGGACCCTGCCAACCCAGTTGCGCTGAGTGCCGGCCAGCCAGAGGTGACTGGCAGGGGGCGCTGTGTGGCGCCGGCGCTGCAGGGTGGCTGGCAGGAAGCGCTGTGTTGCGCTGGTGCTGCAGGGTGGCTGGCGGGGGGCGCTGCGTGGCGCCGGCGCTGCAGGGTGGCTGGCAGGGGGTGCTGCGTCATGCTGGCACTGCAGGGTGGCTGGCAGGAGGCGCTGTGTCGCGCCGGCGCTGCAGGGTGGCTGGCAGGGGGCGCTGTGTGGGGCCGGCGCTGCAGGATGGCTGGCAGGGAGCGCTGTGTCGCGCCGGCGCTGCAGGGTGGTTGGCAGGGGGCGCTGTGTGGCGCCGGCGCTGCAGGGTGGCTGGCAGGGAGCGCTGTGTCGCGCCGGCGCTGCAGGGTGGCTGGCGGGGAGCGGTGTGTCGCGCCGGCGCTGCAGGGTGGCTGGCGGGGGGCGCTGTGTGGTGCCGGCGCTGCAGGGTGGCTGGCGGGGGGCGCTGTGTCGCGCCGGCGTTGCAGGGTGGTTGGCGGGGGGCGCTGTGTCATGCCGGCGCTGCAGGGTGGTTGGCGGGGGGGCGCTGTGTCGCGCCGGCGCTGCAGCGTGGTTGGCGGGGGAGCGTTGTGTCGCGCCTGCGCTGCAGGGTGGCTGGCGGGGAGCGCTGTGTCATGCCGGCGCTGCAGGGTGGCTGGCGGGGGGGCGCTGTGTCGCGCCGGCGCTGCAGGGTGGCTGGCGGGGGGGCGTTGTGTCGCGCCTGCGCTGCAGGGTGGCTGGCGGGGGGCGCTGTGTCGCGCCGGCGCTGCAGGGTGGCTGGCGGGGGGCGCTGTGTCGCGCCGGCGCTGCAGGGTGGCTGGCGGGAGGCGCTGTGTCGCGCCGGCGCTGCAGGGTGGCTGGCGGGAGGCGCTGTGTCGCGCCGGCGCTGCAGGGTGGCTGGCGGGGAGCGCTGTGTCGCGCCGGCGCTGCAGGGTGGCTGGCGGGGGGCGCTGTGTGGCGCCGGCGCTGCAGGGTGGCTGGCGGGGAGCGCTGTGTGGCGCCGGCGCTGCAGGGTGGCTGGCAGGGGGTGCTGCGTCATGCTGGCACTGCAGGGTGGCTGGCAGGAGGCGCTGTGTCGCGCCGGCGCTGCAGGGTGGCTGGCGGGAGGCGCTGTGTCGCGCCGGCGCTGCAGGGTGGCTGGCGGGGAGCGCTGTGTCGCGCCGGCGCTGCAGGGTGGCTGGCGGGGGGCGCTGTGTGGCGCCGGCGCTGCAGGGTGGCTGGCGGGGAGCGCTGTGTGGCGCCGGCGCTGCAGGGTGGCTGGCAGGGGGTGCTGCGTCATGCTGGCACTGCAGGGTGGCTGGCAGGAGGCGCTGTGTCGCGCCGGCGCTGCAGGGTGGCTGGCAGGGGGCGCTGTGTGGGGCCGGCGCTGCAGGATGGCTGGCAGGGAGCGCTGTGTCGCGCCGGCGCTGCAGGGTGGTTGGCAGGGGGCGCTGTGTGGCGCCGGCGCTGCAGGGTGGCTGGCAGGGAGCGCTGTGTCGCGCCGGCGCTGCAGGGTGGCTGGCGGGGAGCGGTGTGTCGCGCCGGCGCTCCAGGGTGGCTGGCGGGGGGCGCTGTGTGGTGCCGGCGCTGCAGGGTGGCTGGCGGGGGGCGCTGTGTCGCGCCGGCGTTGCAGGGTGGTTGGCGGGGGGCGCTGTGTCATGCCGGCGCTGCAGGGTGGTTGGCGGGGGGGCGCTGTGTTGCGCCGGCGCTGCAGCGTGGTTGGCGGGGAGCGTTGTGTCGCGCCTGCGCTGCAGGGTGGCTGGCGGGGAGCGCTGTGTCATGCCGGCGCTGCAGGGTGGCTGGCGGGGGGGCGCTGTGTCGCGCCGGCGCTGCAGGGTGGCTGGCGGGGAGCGTTGTGTCGCGCCTGCGCTGCAGGGTGGCTGGCGGGGGGCGCTGTGTCGCGCCGGCGCTGCAGGGTGGCTGGCGGGGGGCGCTGTGTCGCGCCGGCGCTGCAGGGTGGCTGGCGGGAGGCGCTGTGTCGCGCCGGCGCTGCAGGGTGGCTGGCGGGAGGCGCTGTGTCGCGCCGGCGCTGCAGGGTGGCTGGCGGGGAGCGCTGTGTGGCGCCGGCGCTGCAGGGTGGCTGGCGGGGGGGCGCTGTGTCATGCCGGCGCTGCAGGGTGGCTGGCGGGGGGGCGCTGTGTCGCACCGGCGCTGCAGGGTGGCTGGCGGGGGGCGCTGTGTCATGCCGGCGCTGCAGGGTGGCTGGCGGGGAGCGCTGTGTGGCGCCGGCGCTGCAGGGTGGCTGGCGGGGGGCGCTGTGTGGCGCCGGCGCTGCAGGGTGGCTAGCGGGGGGCGCTGTGTCGCGCCGGCGCTGCAGGGTGGCTGGCGGGGGGCGCTGTGTGGCGCCGGCGCTGCAGGGTGGCTGGCGGGGAGCGCTGTGTCATGCCGGCGCTGCAGGGTGGCTGGCGGGGGGGCGCTGTGTCGCGCCGGCGCTGCAGGGTGGCTGGCGGGGAGCGTTGTGTCGCGCCTGCGCTGCAGGGTGGCTGGCAGGGAGCGCTGTGTGGCGCCGGCGCTGCAGGGTGGCTGGCGGGGGGCGCTGTGTGGCGCCGGCGCTGCAGGGTGGCTGGCGGGGAGCGCTGTGTCATGCCGGCGCTGCAGGGTGGCTGGCGGGGGGGCGCTGTGTCGCGCCGGCGCTGCAGGGTGGCTGGCGGGGAGCGTTGTGTCGCGCCTGCGCTGCAGGGTGGCTGGCAGGGAGCGCTGTGTGGCGCCGGCGCTGCAGGGTGGCTGGCGGGGGGCGCTGTGTGGCGCCGGCGCTGCAGGGTGGCTGGCGGGGAGCGCTGTGTGGCGCCGGCGCTGCAGGGTGGCTGGCGGGGGGCGCTGTGTCCCGCCGGCGCTGCAGGGTGGCTGGCGGGGGGCGCTGTGTCGCGCCGGCGCTGCAGGGTGGCTGGCGGGGGGCGCTGTGTCCCGCCGGCGCTGCAGGGTGGCTGGCGGGGAGCGCTGTGTCGCGCCGGCGCTGCAGGGTGGCTGGCGGGGAGCGTTGTGTCGCGCCTGCGCTGCAGGGTGGCTGGCGGGGGGCGCTGTGTCGCGCCGGCGCTGCAGGGTGGCTGGCGGGGGGCGCTGTGTCGCGCCGGCGCTGCAGGGTGGCTGGCGGGAGGCGCTGTGTCGCGCCGGCGCTGCAGGGTGGCTGGCGGGAGGCGCTGTGTCGCGCCGGCGCTGCAGGGTGGCTGGCGGGGAGCGCTGTGTGGCGCCGGCGCTGCAGGGTGGCTGGCGGGGGGGCGCTGTGTCATGCCGGCGCTGCAGGGTGGCTGGCGGGGGGCGCTGTGTCGCACCGGCGCTGCAGGGTGGCTGGCGGGGAGCGCTGTGTGGCGCCGGCGCTGCAGGGTGGCTGGCGGGGGGCGCTGTGTGGCGCCGGCGCTGCAGGGTGGCTGGCAGGGAGCGCTGTGTCGCGCCGGCGCTGCAGGGTGGCTGGCGGGGGGCGCTGTGTGGCGCCGGCACTGCAGGGTGGCTGGCGGGGAGCGCTGTGTGGCGCCGGTGCTGCAGGGTGGCTGGCGGGGAGCGCTGTGTGGCGCCGGCGCTGCAGGGTGGCTGGCGGGGGGCGCTGTGTGGCGCCGGCGCTGCAGGGTGGCTGGCGGGGAGCGCTGTGTGGCGCCGGCGCTGCAGGGTGGCTGGCGGGGGGCGCTGTGTGGCGCCGGCGCTGCAGGGTGGCTGGCAGGGAGCGCTGTGTCGCGCCGGCGCTGCAGGGTGGCTGGCAGACTCCAGTGACAATGGCGCTTGCGGCAGCCTGGCTGGGGCCCTGTGTGCAGGGGCAGCTGGCGCTGGCCAGGGGCGCCCACCTCTGCTGCTTTGCGAGCCTGGTGCAGGCTCCTCTCCTCAGCGTGGCTGGGCCGGGCAGGCCGCGGGAGCTGGGGCACCCGCCGCCCGGCTTTGCAGAGCGCTGGGGGAGGGGACGGGCCCCAGAGGGGCTGCGGTGTCTTTGCTGCTGTTTGGCAGGGAATTAGATGCGGTAATATAACAGCATGGCACGGACAGACGCGCAGAGTCACACAGAAAGAGACACACAAACAGACGGACACACACAGAGCCAGGCAGACACACAGACACACAGGGAAGACGCTGGCAAGCGCTAGCCAAAGCAAGGCCCCGGTTGCTGTGGGTAACACTGGCAAGCCAGGCCTGGGCCCAGTGGCCACCCAACACACGCACCCCTGCAGAACAGGCCAAACCTGGCGAACGTCGCCCAGAGCCAGCAGCCGGCTCCCCGGCTGTGGGACAGAGCAGCCCCATGCCCAGGTGTGAGGCGGGGGGGTGGTCACTGTTCACTTTGTGATGTTGTGTGTGATTTCTACTGTCCTGTGGTGCCCTGTAGGAACCCCAGATGTGCCTCAGTTTCCCTGGGCACTGCACTGGTGCCTGGCTGGCATGGGAGCTTTGAGTGAGACTCTGCCGCGACCCGGCATGTCCACACTGGCCAGGCTCCCCATAACCTGAGCCTGGGTGGGAGGGTCAATCAGGCGACACCTTTTGCCCAGAAAGCTGTGAGATGGCGCGTCGGGGTCCCCCCGACCCTGCACCCCCGGAGCAGCCAGAACAGGCTCCGCCAGCCAGTAGAACAGGGGGGTTCATTGCTCCTCCAGGGTACAGCCCAGCACAGACGTGACGTGGGTGCAGGAGTCAGGGCCAGGGTGCCTCAGACCCCTTGGGACGGGGGGCCTGGGCCCTAGACTCCCAACCCCCTGCTTAGTCTGTCCCCTTGCTGGGTCTAGCCCAAGACTGCCCCTCCTACAACACTCCCTTCCCTTAACCAGGAGGGCGGGTTCGGTCCCTGCCATGGGGCCCTCCAGGCGCCCCCCGCCGGGCCGTGCTCACAGGCAGAGGCCAGTAGGGGTCGCCCACAGCCCAAGCCGAGCAAGCGGCAAGGTAGTGACACCACATCACAAGCTGGACAACGGGCAGGGCTGGGGCCGGTTGCTGGGTGTGGGGGAGTCTGGGCTGGCTTAGGGTGCAGGGAGGGGCCCAGGGCCCCCGCTCCCCAGGCTGGGCTGCCTGGCTGCCCCTGGTCCCTGCACTGGCCAGTCTGTCCCTGGGGCCAGTGACCCTCCTGTGCCCCTGCCGGCTGGGAGCCCCCCGGCTGCGGGTGGGGCAGGGCCGGGGCGCCCCTCCCCTGGGGGACACCAGGTCTCCTCGCCGCGCTGCACTGATCACGAGGGCTGCGCGCTGGGTGAAGTGGGGAGCTGGGGGGTCCCAAGGGGCTGCCTGCGGGGGGGGGCGTCGGGAGGGGGAGTAGTTGGTTGCTCCAGAGACCAGCACAGACCTGGGACCCCCAGCGCCTGGTGCCCGGCAGACCCCGCTCGGAGGCAGGGCCAGGGCTGGGCGGATGGGGGAGGGGACAAGGGGCTGTGGAGAGAGGTGCCCAGAGCCCTGCCCTGCTGGTCCCAGCCGGGGGGGACAAAGGGCAGGGGGAGGGCAGAAGAGGGGCCCAGGCGACCCCGTTACCTTCCAGCAGACACAGGCCAGGGGAGGGGCTGCTGTGGGGGATGGGAGGCTGGGCTAGGCTGCAGGACGGGGTGGGGGGGGCAGGCAGAGCCCCCCTGGCTGCAGGGAGACTCAGACAGGCTGGGGGGACCAGGCCTGAAAGATCCTGGGCTGGGTTCAGAGCTCCATAACACGCCCCCCCCCCCCCCCCCCCGGCGCTGGCCGGGAGTCGCTCTGGGCCGGGATGTGACCGTGCCGGCGATAAACCGATGAGCCGAGCTTACAGGTAAATGCTACCGACCACGCGCGTCCCCTCCCCCCCCCAGGACGTCTGTGACAGCTGGGGGCCGCGTGCACCCCTGCGGCCGTGGGGGGCTCAGGACCCAGGCTGGATCCTGCACGCTCCCCTCCTGCCGGCACTGGCACCGGGACCACCCGTGCCCCACTGTGGGGCTGGCTCTGCTGCAGTGTGGGGCTGGGCTAGTGTGGGGCTAGGCCGGTACGGTGTGCGGCAGGGCCTGGTGTGGGGCTAGGCTGGGCCTGGTCTGGGGCGAGGCCTGGTGTGGGGCTAGGCTGGGCCTGGTCTGGGGCGAGGCCTGGTGTGGGGCTAGGCCGGTACGGTGTAGGGCAGGGCCTGGTGCGGTGTGGGGCTAGGCCGGTACAGTGTGGGGCTGGGCCTGGTCTGGGGCGAGGCCAGTACAGTGTGGGGCTGGCTCTGCTGCAGTATGGGGCAGGGCCTGGTGAGGTGTGGGGCTGGCTCTGCTGCAGTGTGGGGCAGGGCCTGGTGCGGTGTGGGGCTAGGCCGGTATGGTGTGGGGCTGGCTCTGCTGCGGTGTGGGGCAGGGCCTGGTGTGGTGTGGGGCTAGGCCGGTACGGTGTGGGGCAGGGCCTGGTGTGGTGTAGGGCTAGGCCGGTATGGTGTGGGGCAGGGCCTGGTGTGGTGTGGGGCTAGGCCTGGTGCAGTGTGGGGCAGGGCCAAGCCCCAGGGAGGATCGGGGGGGCGGCTCTGGGCCTGTTTGCAGTGGTGCCGGGTGGCCCTGGAGTTTGCTCGAGGGTCAGACCACCAGGGCAGGGCCCCCCCTTATCAGCCGCTCTGGGGAGGGGCAGCGCCCGCGGGGGCAGAGCCCAGCCCAGGCCGGCCTCACTGCCTGGCTCCGGCGGGTTTCCCATTAACCCGGCTGGGGGGTGGGGGAGGGGCCCCGCTGGGTCATGGGGGGGCAACACACAGCACCAGTGTGCCCAGCCCAGCCCCCCCCCCACCCAGGGCAGCCCAGAACCACCCCCCGGCTGTTTGCTGCACCCTGCAGGCTCTGGGGGAAGAGGCCCTGTGGTGCCCCCCTGGGCAGTGCATGTGGGGGCAGGGGCAGGGGTGGGGCCTGGCCAAGTGGGTCCAGGGTCATGGCCGAGAGGGGCCCCCCCGAGGGGCACAGCTGGGGGGGCCAGCCGCAGTGTGGGGCCAGGTGGCAGCCCTGGGAGCAAAGGGCTGAAGGCAGGGCAGGGGGTATCAGGGCTGGGCCGAGCGCGGGGACCCCAGGGCTCTCAGCAGCCTGGGGTGAGTGTCTCCCACCACTCCCCACCTACTGCCTCTGAGCCGCCTGTCCTTGCTGCTCCCTTGGGGGCCTGGCCCCCCCCAGCTCGAGCCCTGGGCCCGGAGCCGCCCCCCTGCCAGCCAATGGCATCCCGGGGCCCCACTCGGGGGCGCGCTGTGGGCGGAGCAAGGCACAGGTCAGCCGGTGCTGTGGCCAGAGCCAGAGCCAGGCAGGGGCCGCAGGTGAGCAGCTCGGCTAGTCAGAGGGGCACAGGGATGAAGTGCGGCGGGGGGCAGGGGGTGCACGGGGGCTGGGAGAGGACGAGGGGCACAGGGATGAAGTGCAGCGGGGGGCAGGGGGTGCACGGGGGCTGGGAGAGCACGAGGGGCACAGGGATGAAGTGCGGCGGTGGGCAGGGGGTGCACGGGGGCTGGGAGAGCACGAGGGGCACAGGGATGAAGTGCGGCGGGGGGCAGGGGGTGCACGAGGGCTGGGAGAGCACGAGGGGCACAGGGATGAAGTGCGGCGGTGGGCAGGGGGTGCACGGGGGCTGGGAGAGGACGAGGGGCACAGGGATGAAGTGCGGCGGGGGGCAGGGGGTGCACGGGGGCTGGGAGAGGACGAGGGGCACTGGGATGAAGTGCGGCGGTGGGCTGGGGGTGCACGGGGGCTGGGAGAGAACGAGGGGCACAGGGATGAAGTGCGGCGGTGGGCAGGGGGTGCACGGGGGCTGGGAGAGGACGAGGGGCACAGGGATGAAGTGCGGCGGGGGGCAGGGGGTGCACGGGGGCTGGGAGAGGACGAGGGGCACAGGGATGAAGTGCGGCGGGGGGCAGGGGGTGCACGGGGGCTGGGAGAGGACGAGGGGCACAGGGATGAAGTGCGGCGGGGGGCAGGGGGTGCACGGGGGCTGGGAGAGCACGAGGGGCACAGGGATGAAGTGCGGCGGTGGGCAGGGGGTGCACGGGGGCTGGGAGAGGACGAGGGGCACAGGGATGAAGTGCGGCGGGGGGCAGGGGGTGCACGGGGGCTGGGAGAGGACGAGGGGCACAGGGATGAAGTGCGGCGGGGGGCAGGGGGTGCACGGGGGCTGGGAGAGGACGAGGGGCACAGGGATGAAGTGCGGCGGGGGGCAGGGGGTGCACGGGGGCTGGGAGAGGACGAGGGGCACAGGGATGAAGTGCGGCGGGGGGCAGGGGGTGCACGGGGGCTGGGAGAGGACGAGGGGCACAGGGATGAAGTGCGGCGGTGGGCAGGGGGTGCACGGGGGCTGGGAGAGGACGAGGGGCACAGGGATGAAGTGCGGCGGGGGGCAGGGGGTGCACGGGGGCTGGGAGAGGACGAGGGGCACAGGGATGAAGTGCGGCGGGGGGCAGGGGGTGCACGGGGGCTGGGAGAGGACGAGGGGCACAGGGATGAAGTGCGGCGGGGGCAGGGGGTGCACGGGGGCTGGGAGAGGACGAGGGGCACAGGGATGAAGTGCGGCGGGGGGCAGGGGGTGCACGGGGGCTGGGAGAGGACGAGGGGCACAGGGATGGAGTGCGGCGGTGGGCAGGGGGTGCACGGGGGCTGGGAGAGGACGAGGGGCACAGGGATGGGGGAATGCGGGGAGTGGAGGGGTGACTGGGGGTGGGGAGCCCAGAGCTGCAGGGACCTTAGTGGGTCTCCCCTCGCCCCCGGCACGCAGGCAGGGTGACTTGCCAGGCTTGGGAGGCCGGTGTGAGGGGAACAGGCTGAAGTTCAGCCTGGGGGGGCCAATGCGAAGCGCCCTCGAGGGCGGGCGGGGCGGTCACATATGCTGGGAAGTGGCTGCCTAGCAAGAGAGCAGCCAAAAGGGACCTGGGGTCACGGGCCTGGCCACAGGCTCCGTACGAGTCCCAGCGCGAGGCCTGCAAAGCCCCAAACATCCCTTCCACTCGTATGAGACTGGCCTGGGCGGCTCCTGCCTGCCCCAGCTAACCCAGCCGCCTCCCGCGTGCCCCAGCTAACCCAGCCGCCTCCCGCGTGCCCCCAGCTAACCCAGCCGGCTCCTGGCTCCCGCCTGCCCCCAGCTGGCTCCCGGCTCCCGCCTGCCCCCAGCTAACCCAGCCGCCTCCCGCGTGCCCCCAGCTAACCCAGCCGGCTCCCGGCTCCCGCCTGCCCCCAGCTAACCCAGCCGGCTCCTGGCTCCCGCCTGCCCCCAGCTGGCTCCCGGCTCCCGCCTGCCCCCAGCTAACCCAGCCGGCTCCTGGCTCCCGCCTGCCCCCAGCTGGCTCCTGGCTCCCGCGTGCCCCCAGCTAACCCAGCCGCCTCCCGCGTGCCCCCAGATAACCCAGCCGCTTCCTGCGTGCCCCCAGCTAACCCAGCCGGCTCCCGGGTGCCGCGTGTCCCAGCTAACCCAGCCAGCTCCTGGCTCTCATGTGTCCCAGCTAACCCAGCCAGCTCCTGGCTCTCACGTGTCCCAGCTAACCCAGCCAGCTCCCGGGTGTCTCAGCTAACCCAGCTGGCTCCGAGCTCCTGCGTGTCCCAGCTAACCCAGCCGCCTCCCGCGTGCCCCCAACTAACCCACCTGGCTCCCGGCTCCCGCCTGCCCCCAGCTAACCCAGCCGGCTCGTGGCTCCCGCCTGCCCCCAGCTAACCCAGCCGGCTCCCGCCTGCCCCCAGCTAACCCAGCCTGCTCCTGGCTCCCGCCTGCCCCCAGCTAACCCAGCCTGCTCCCGGCTCCCGCCTGCCCCCAGCTAACCCAGCCGGCCCCCGGCTCCCACCTGCCCCCAGCTAACGCAGCCGGCTCCCGGCTCCCGCCTGCCCCCAGCTAACCCAGCCGGCCCCCGGCTCCCACCTGCCCCCAGCTAACGCAGCCGGCTCCCGGCTCCCGCCTGCCCCCAGCTAACCCAGCCGGCTCCCGGCTCCCGCCTGCCCCCAGCTAACCCAGCCACCTCCCGGCTCCCGTGAGTCCCTAGCTAACCCACCCTCTTTCTGCTCCCCGCAGGCCTGGAACCAGCCTGGCTCCTGCGCCTGGGGGTGAGCAGGCACTTGCAGGGCAGCAGGGCAAGGTGGCTGAGCAGGCACTTGCAGGGCATATGGGGCGGGGTGGCTGAGTTGCTGGGACTACCTGGGTCCTCCCTGTCTCCCCCACCCCCAGCTCTTGGCACGGGTGCAGTGCGGCATCCCCAGGTCGCCTGCCCGCTGAGGCTGCTGCCAGCACTTCCCCCTTCAGAGCAGCGCCCTGTGTCCAGGGTGCCCTTCCTCCCCTCGTGGGGCTGCTGCACCTGGCTGGGCTGGGCTGGGCTGGGCTGGGCTGGGAGGGACGGGGCCAGGCTAGTCTCGGCTCCTGCCCCGTCTGACCAGCTCTTCCGGGTGTTCGGGTTCCCAGCCGAAGCATGTGGCCGCAGACCCTCACCTGGTTAGTGGCGGCGCTTGGCGTCCTGGCCAGCGCCAGCCCCACGCCCCAGCTGGAGGCCTCAATCTTTGCCGACCTGAGCCCGGCGGAGCTGCGGGCCGTGCGGAGCTTCCTGCTGAGCCGGCCGGAGCTGGGGCTGGTGGCCGGGCGCGGGGACTCGCTGGCCAGCAACAGCCTCTTCCTGGCAGAGCTGCAGGTGCCCCGGAAGCGCCAGGCCCTGCAGTTCCTGGATGGGGGAGGCCCGCGCCCGCCGCGCCAGGCCCGCGCCGTCATCTTCTTCGGGGGGCAGGCCGAGCCCAACGTCACCGAGTTCGTGGTGGGGCCCCTGCCCCAGCCCAGCTATTACCGGCCCCTGAGCTACAAGGGGGGGCGGCCCATCCCCTTCACCGCCCGGCCCATGACCCAGCTGGAGTACAAGCTGCTGCACCGCAAGCTGGTGGAGGTGACGGAGCCGCTGTACCGCCTGCTGCGCGACACCACCGGGTTCTGGTACCACAACTGCAGCCAGCACTGCCTGACCTTCACGGACGTGGCGCCGCGGGGGCTGGGCCCTGGGCAGCGCCGCTCCTGGCTCATGCTGCAGCGCGCCGTGGAGGGCCACTACCTGCACCCCGTGGGGCTGGAGCTGCTGCTGGAGCACCGCTCCCGCCACCCGGCCCGCTGGGCGCTGCAGCAGCTGTGGTACAATGGGCAGTACTTCGCCAGCGCCCACGAGCTGGCCCGGCGCTACGAGCGTGGGGAGCTGGCCGTGGCCTGGCTGCAGCCCCCCGCCCCCGAGCCCCTCTTCTCCACCTACCTGCCCCGCGGGCACTTCAGCACGGGCACCCGCACGGACGTGCATGGGGCCAAGGTGTGCGAGCCGCAGGGCAGGCGCTACCGGGTGCAGGGCAACCTGGTGGAGTACGGGGGCTGGCGCCTGGCACTGCGGCTGCGCTCCTCGGCCGGCCTGCAGCTCTTCGACTTGCGCTTCAATGGCGAGCGGCTGGCCTACGAGCTGAGCGTGCAGGAGGCCGTGGCCTTCTACGGGGGCAACACGCCGGCCGCCATGCAGACCAAGTACATCGACGCCTCCTGGGGCATGGGCGCCATGGCCCACGAGCTGGCGCGTGGCGTCGACTGCCCCGAGGTGGCCACCTTCCTGGATGCGCACCACCTGTACGATGCGCCAGGGCCGGTGCGCTACCCCCACGCCCTCTGCCTCTTCGAGCTGCCCACCGGCGTGCCCCTACGGCGCCACTTCGACAGCGACTTCCGGGGCGGCTACCGCTTCTACAGCGGCCTGGAGGGGCAGGCGCTGGTGCTGCGCACCACCGCCACCGTCTACAACTACGACTACATCTGGGACGTGCTGCTCTACCCCAACGGCGTGCTGGAGACCAAGATGCACGCCACGGGCTACGTGCACGCCTCCTTCTACACGCCCCAGGGCCTGCGCTACGGCTCCCGCCTGCACCACCACCTGCTGGGCAACCTGCACACCCACCTGGTGCACTACAAGGTGGACCTCGATGTGGCCGGTGCGTGCCGCCCTCTGCCTCCCCCGGCCCCGCCCACCCTCCGAGCCGGCCCCATTCCTCTAGCTCCAGGGGTCCCTCCCGCGCTGGTGCTCAGGCAGGACCTGCCCCTACCCCCCCACTGCCCCAGCTGGGAGGCTGTAAAGGGATGTTCCTTGTGTCCTGCTGGGAAAGGAAGCTGCCAGCCCCACGACCCCCAGAGCCAGGGGTGGGGAAGAGGGTTCCAGGGAAGGGGCGGTCCCAGAGAAGGGGGGGTCCCAGGGAGGGAAAGGGGATTCCAAGGAAAGCAGGGGTCCCAGGGAGGGAAGGGGGGTTCCGAGGAAGGTGGGGGGGGTCCCAGGGAAGGCGGGGGGGGGGTCCCAGGGAGGGAAGAGGAGTCCCAGGGAAGGCGGGTGGGGTCCCAGGGAGGGAAGGGGGGTTCCGGGGAAGGCGGGGGGGCCCCGGGGAGGAAAGACGGGGGGGGTTTCGGGGAAGGCGGGGGGTCCCAGGGAGGGAAAGGGGGGTCCCATGGAGGGAAGGGGGGTCCCGGGGAAGGCGGGGGGTTCCAGGGAGGGAAGGGGGGTCCCGGGGGAGGGAAGGGGGTCCCGGGGGAGGCGGGGGGGGTCCCGGGGAAGGCGGGCTGGTTCCGGGGGGGGGTCCCAGGGAGGGAAGGGGGGCGTCCTGGGGGAGGGAAGGTGGGTCCCGGGGAGGGAAGGTGGGGTCCCATGGAGGGAAGGGGGGTTTCGGGGAAGGCGGGGGGGTCCCGGGGAAGGCGGGGGGTCCGGGGAAGACGGGGGTCCCGGGGAAGGCGGGGGGTTCCGGGGAGGGAAGGGGGGTTTCGGGGAAGACGGGGGGGTCCCGGGGAAGGCGGGGGGTCCCGGGGAGGGAAGGGGGGTCCCGGGGAAGACGGGGGGGTTCCAGGGAGGGAAGGGGGTCCCGGGGGGGGTCCCAGGGAGGGAAGGGGGGTCCCGGGGGGGTCCCAGGGAGGGAAGGGGGGTCCCGGGGAAGACGGGGGGGTCCCGGGGAAGGCGGGGGGTTCCGGGGAGGGAAGGGGGGTTTCCGGGGAAGACGGGGGGGTCCCGGGGAAGGCGGGGGGTCCCAGGGAGGGAAGGGGGGTCCCGGGGAAGACGGGGGGGTCCTGGGGAAGACGGGGGGTCCCGGGGAAGGCGGGGGGTTCCGGGGAGGGAAGGGGGGTTTCGGGGAAGACGGGGGGGTCCCGGGGAAGGCGGGGGGTCCCAGGGAGGGAAGGGGGGTCCCGGGGAAGACGGGGGGTCCTGGGGAAGACGGGGGTCCCGGGGAAGGCGGGGGGTTCCGGGGAGGGAAGGGGGTTTCGGGGAAGACGGGGGGGTCCCGGGGAAGGCGGGGGTCCCGGGGAGGGAAGGGGGGTCCCGGGAAAGACGGGGGGGTTCCGGGGAGGGAAGGGGGTCCCGGGGGGGGTCCCGGGGAGGGAAGGGGGTCCCGGGGGGGGCCCAGGGAGGGAAGGGGGGGTCCCGGGAAGACGGGGGGGGGTCCCGGGGAAGGCGGGGGGGGTCCCGGGGAGGGAAGGGGGTCCCGGGGGGGGTCCCAGGGAGGGAAGGGGGGGTCCCGGGAAAGACGGGGGGGTCCCGGGGAGGGAAGGGGGTCCCGGGGGGGGTCCCAGGGAGGGAAGGGGGGTCCCGGGGAAGACGGGGGGGGGTCCCGGGGAAGGCGGGGGGGTCCCGGGGAAGGCGGGGGGTTCCGGGGAGGGAAGGGGGGTTTCGGGAAAGACGGGGGGGTCCCGGGGAAGGCGAGGGGGTCCCGGGAGGGAAGGGGGGTCCCGGGGAAGACGGGGGGGTCCCGGGAGGGAAGGGGGTTCCCGGGGGGGGCCCAGGGAGGGAGGCGGCGCCCCTTGGGTCTGGCCCCGGCTCCGCCTGTGCCGGCCCCTGACACCCCGCCGCCCCCAGGCACCGGGAACAGCTTGGAGAGCCTGGAGGCGCGTCTCGAGAACATCTCCAGCCCCTGGAGCGCGGGCGAGTGGCTGGTGCAGCCCCGGCTGGAGCGGCAGCAGCACCGCAGCGAGCGCCAGGCCGCCTTCCCCATGGGCGCGGCCCTGCCCCGCTACCTGCTGCTCTACAGCCCGGGCCGGCGCAACCGCTGGGGCCACCCGCGCGCCTACCGCATCCAGCCCCACGCGCAGCCCGGCCGCCTGCTGCCCCGCGGCTGGGCCGAGGAGCCGGGTGTGGCCTGGGCCCGGTAAGGGGGCGGTGCCGCCCCGGGGGTGGGTGGGCTGGGCCCGGTAAGGGGGCGGTGCCGCCCTGGGGTGGCGTGGCCTGGGCCCGGTAAGGGGGCGGTGCCGCCCGGGGGTGGGCGTGGCCTGGGCCCGGTAAGGGGGGCGGTGCCGCCCCGGGGCTGGGGGGGCTGGGCGTGGCCTGGGCCCAGTAAGGGGGGCTGGGCGTGGAGCCAGCAGCAATGGGCTGGGCCCAGGTTGCTCTGCTCCTGCCCCCAGCACTGGCCCCCCCGTCACTCAGGGAGGGAGCCTGGCGGGAGGGGATGGAGCAGGGTTGGGGCTTGGGGCAAAGGGTGGGCGGGGCTTGGGGTGGAGAAGAGTCTGGAGGAGGCGGGCTGGGGCGGGGCTTGGGGTGGAGCAGGGTTGGGGCGGGGCAGGGGCAGGGCTTGGGGTGGAGCAGGATTGGGCGGGGCTTGGGGCAGGGGCGGGGCTTGGGGTGGAGAAGAGTCTGGAGCAGGCGGGCTGGGGCTTGGGGTGGAGCAGTGTGGAGGGGCGGGGCTTAGAGCCGGGGCGGGCCTTGGGGCAAGGTGGGGCGGGGCGCTGTCCCAGGCCCCACACTCTGGCCTTGCTAAGGGGCGGTGTCCCACTGGGGGCCTGGGGCGGGGCCGCCCCTCAGCTTGGCGCTGAGCCCAGCTGGCGCCCGTGGCAGGTACCAGCTGGCGGTGACGCGGCACCACGAGAAGGAGGCCACCAGCAGCAGCCTCTACGCCCAGCACGACCCCTGGCAGCCGACCGTCGACTTCGAGAGCTTCATCCGCAACGACGAGAACCTCGAGAACCAGGTGGGGGGCAGAGTTCAGGGGGCACAGGGCCCTGCTCACTATGGAAAGGAGCTGGGGGTCTCCCTGCTAAGATTGGTCCCCAGGGTGGGGGTGGGGTCAGTGCTGGGTCCCTGGAGTGGGGGGCTGTGTCAGTGATTGTGGGGGAAGGGCCGTGCTGACCCTCAGGCGATGGGGGCATGGTGACTGTGGGGTCAGAGCCACGATGGGGCATGGGGGGCCCCAGTGACTGTCCTTTGCAGCAGGACCAGAGGACCTGGAGATGGGAGGCCGGGGGGGGGCTGGGGGCCCGTGGGAGCAGGGCCCCATGACCGTGGCTCTGGCCCGTGGCAGGACCTGGTGGCCTGGGTGACCGTGGGCTTCCTGCACATCCCGCACGCCGAGGACGTGCCCAACACGGCCACGCCGGGCAACGTTGTCGGCTTCCTCCTGCGCCCCTTCAACTTCTTCGACGAGGACCCGTCGCTGGCCTCGCTCAGCACCGTCATCGTGCGGCCCCGGGGCCCGGCCGGCACCGAGATCCAGCGCTGGACGCCCGCCAGCCCGGGGCCCTGCGTCTCCGCCGAGCCCTTCAGCTACAACGGCACCTGGCAGGACTGAGCCAGCTGGGCCCCGCCCCCGCGGGCCCCCCGCCTCCTGGGCCCTCCCCCGGCACCCAGGGGCCCCGTGGCGCCTGCCGGCGGAGCCCTGCCCTGGGGCTGCCATGGACAGCTGGGGCGGGGCTCTCCCGGAGGGGTGGGTCTCCAGTAAATACACGTCTTTGCCCAGCCAGCATCTCCAGTGGGGCTGTGTCGGGGGGGCTGTGCTGGGGGGCGATGGCTCTGGGCAGGCGTGTGCAATCCTGTAGCCTGCCCTCCCCGGGGCTGTTTCCCTCCCCCAGCCCCTGCGCCCAGCTCGGGCGGGGGGGCGGGCCGTGGGGCGGTGCAGTGGGGGCGGGGAGCCCTGGGCATCATTTCTCTCCGTGCCCATCAGCCCACGGTGGAGCCCCCCGCTGCCCCCAGCTCCCGGCGGCCGGCGCAGACACCGAGGGGGCATCAGTGGCTGGTTTATTGGGCGCCATGCGGGGCTGGCAGCAGCTACACACGGGAGGACAGCACATGCTACATGGAGCCTGCTGGGGGGTCGCTGTCAAGAGCCCCCCAGGCGCGGGGGTTCCTCGCCCTCTGCTCAGCATGGGGGTGCACCCGGGACAGAGCAGCCCCCGGCAGGGCGTGGGGAGCTCAGGGCCGGGGGGGCGGGACCTGGCAAACAACTCAGGGCGTGGGGCTGCGGCTGCCCCACTGGCCCCAAGGAGCAGCAGCCCTGAGACGGGGAACAGCCCCCAACACACACACTCACACAGTACACCCCCCGACACACACACAGGGAACAGCCCCCAACACACACAGAACACACACCCCAGCACACACACACACACAGTACACCCCCCGACACACACAGAGGGAACAGCCCCCAACACACACAGAACACACACCCCAGCACACACACACACAGTACACCCCCTGACACACACACAGGGAACAGCCCCCAACACACACACTCACACAGAACACACACCCCAGCACACACACACACACAGTACACCCCCCGACACACACACAGGGAACAGCCCCCAACACACACACTCACACAGAACACACACCCCAGCACACACACACAGTACACCCCCCGACACACACACAGGGAACAGCCCCCAACACACACACACAGAACACACACCCCCGCACACACACACACACACAATACACCCCCCGACACACACACAGGGAACAGCCCCCAACACACACACTCACACAGAACACACCCCCCAGCACACACACACACACAGTACACCCCCCCGACACACACACAGGGAACAGCCCCCAACACACACAGAACACACACCCCAGCACACACACACACACAGTACACCCCCCGACACACACAGAGGGAACAGCCCCCAACACACACAGAACACACACCCCAGCACACACACACACAGTACACCCCCTGACACACACACAGGGAACAGCCCCCAACACACACAGAACACACACCCCAGCACACACACACACAGTACACCCCCCGACACACACACAGGGAACAGCCCCCAACACACACACAGAACACACGCCCCAGCACACACACACACACACAATACACCCCCCGACACACACACAGGGAACAGCCCCCAACACACACAGAACACACACCCCAGCACACACACACACAGTACACCCCCCGACACACACACAGGGAACAGCCCCCAACACACACAGAACACACACCCAGCACACACACACAGTTACCCCCTGACACACACACAGGGAACAGCCCCCAACACACACACTCACACAGCACACCCCCGACACACACACAGGGAACAGCCCCCAACACACACAGAACACACACCCGCAGCACACACACACACAGTACACCCCCTGACACACACACAGGGAACAGCCCCCAACACACACACTCACACAGCAGCACCCCCCGACACACACACAGGGAACAGCCCCAACACACACAGAACACACACCCCAGCACACACACACACAGTACACCCCCCGACACACACACAGGGAACAGCCCCCAACACACACAGAACACACACCCCAGCACACACACACACAGTACACCCCCGACACACACACAGGGAACAGCCCCCAACACACACACTCACACAGAACACACACCCCAGCACACACACACACACAGTACACCCCCCGACACACACACAGGGAACAGCCCCCAACACACACACTCACACAGAACACACACCCCAGCACACACACACAGTACACCCCCCGACACACACACAGGGAACAGCCCCCAACACACACACACAGAACACACACCCCAGCACACACACACACACACACAATACACCCCCCGACACACACACAGGGAACAGCCCCCAACACACACACTCACACAGAACACACGCCCCAGCACACACACACACACACATACACCCCCCGACACACACACTCACAAAGAACACACGCCCTAGCACACACACACACACAGTACACCCCCCGACACACACACAGGGAACAGCCCCCAACACACACACTCACACAGAACACACGCCCCAGCACACACACACAGTACACCCCCCGACACACACACAGGGAACAGCCCCAACACACACACTCACACAGAACACACCCCCCAGCACACACACACACACAGTACACCCCCCGACACACACAGAGGGAACAGCCCCCAACACACAAACTCACAAAGAACACACGCCCCCAGCACACACACACACAGGGAACACCCCTCCCCCACACACACTCACAAAGAACACACGCCCCAGCACACACACAAACACACAGTACACCCCCCGACACACACACAGGGAACAGCCCCCAACACACACACTCACAAAGAACACCCCCCCAGCACACACACACAGTACACCCCGACACACACACACAGGGAACACCCCTCCCCCACACACACTCACAAAGAACACACACCCCAGCACACACACAATACACCCCCCGACACACACACAGGGAACAGCCCCCAACACACACACTCACACAGAACACACACCCCAGCACACACACACGCACAATACACCCCCCGACACACACACAGGGAACAGCTCCCAGCACACACACTCACACAGAACACCCCCCCCAGCACACACACGCACAATACACCCCCCGACACACACACAGGGAACCGCCCCCAGCACACACACTCACACAGAACACACCCCCCAGCACACACACACACAGTACACCCCCCGACACACACACAGGGAACAGCCCCCAACACACACACTCACAAAGAACACACACCCCCAGCACACACACACACAGGGAACACCCCTCCCCACGCACACTCACATAGAACACATGCCCCAGCACACACACACACAATAGACCCCCCGACACACACACAGGGAACACACCTCCCCCACACACACTCTCAAAGAACACACGCCCCAGCACACACACACACAATACACCCCCCGACACACACACAGGGAACACACCTCCCCCACAACACTCACACAGAACACATGCCCCAGCACACACACACACAATAGACCCCCCGACACACACACAGGGAACACGCCTCCCCCACACACAATCACACAGAACACATGCCCCAGCATACACCGGGAATGGCCCCCAACACACACACAGGGAACACACCTCAACCCACACTCACACAGAATACACGCCCCAGTGCGCACACACAGAATACGCCCCTCACACACACACACACACACACACACACACCCCCGCAATACACAGAGGGAATACACCTCCCAGAATATAGCCCTCAGTGCACACGCACATGGACTATACCTCCCCCGCATCCATGGAATACACCCCCGACACATACACACACACGCTCACAGGGAATACTCCCCCTCCCGAATACACCCCGACACACATACTTACAGACTACACCCCCCAACACATGCACATACACGGAATATACCCCACAACACACACACATGGCATACACACAGAACACCCCACCACACACACAGAGGGAATGCTTCCCCCACCATACATCTAATAGACCCCCCCATACACACACACACATGCGTGCACACAACAGGGAATGGCCCCCACCACACACACACACACACACACACACACACGGAACAGACTCTGATACACTCACAGGGACACACAGATGCCTCCCACACACATAGAATAGCTACGCGAACACACCCCCGCACACACACACACACACACAGACAGGAAACACCCCATCATGCACCCACACGTACACACAGGTAACACTCCCCCACGCCCACACACAGAACATGCCCACACATGTGCACAGAACATGGGCCCCACGCCCACACACAGAACAGGGCCCCCACACACGCACAGGGAACATGCCCCCATGCCCACACACACAGAACAGGCCCCACACGTATGTGCACACACACGCACACAGGGAACACCCCCCACGTGCACACACGCGCAGGCCAGGCAGGGAGGTCAGACCTGGGTGCCCAGCGAGCTCCACCCCTTTCGCTGCCTGCCGGGCACCCATGGGGGCCGGGTCTCTGCGGGGCACGGGGCAGCCTGTGATATGTGCTGGGGCCGCGGGCCCATCCCCGGCGAGTCTCTGGCGTGGCGCGGTGTGGCGCAGGTCGGCCTGGTCCTGGGTCCGTTAGGCCGGCTAACGGCCCGGCAGCGTGGGCCCGGGGCTCCGGCGGGGCTGGCGCGGGCCAGGCCCTCTTACAGGGCAGCACCGTTGTCCGCGGGGGCAGGGCTCAGGCCCTGCCCCGGGCCGGCCGATTAGCTGCCTGGGTCGGAGCAGTGTCTCTGCAGGCTGGGAGAGTCCGGCGCCTGGGCCTGCGGGCCAGGGAGCGAGCGGCGCCGGGGCGGCTGGAGCTGGAACGGCGCCGGGTCGCTGGCGAGCTGTGGGCAGGAGAGAGGCTGTCAGGGAACCGGGCAGCCCAGAAGCCGCCGAACGGCAATGCCCCGCGCCGGGGATGGGGCTGGGGTCTGTGGGTTGGGAGTGGGGGGTACCAGCAGGGCAGAGGGGGCAGGGGCAGGGCCCTCGGACTCACCTGGGGGCAGGGCTGGAGGGGGGTGGGGGGCAGGCCGGGCGGCCGGGGGCACTCGTGGCCCATGGGCGACGAGGACACGGCACTGTAGGCGGGTGGCACCAGCCCTGCCTGCCGCTGCAGCAGCTGCAGGATGGTCCCCACGTCGGCAGCCATGCGGGTCTCCAGCCTGCGGGAGAGGAGGGGCTGCAGCTGGGGGGGGCTGAGGCACCTTCCACAGCCCCACGGCCCGGCACAGACTGTACCCCCCCCCCCGCACAGCCCCACGGCCCGGCACAGACTGTACACCGCCCCCCCCGCACAGCCCCACGGCCCGGCACAGACTGCACCCCCCCCCGCACAGCCCCACGGCCCGGCACAGACTGTACCCCGTCCCCCCGCACAGCCCCACGGCCCGGCACAGACTGTACCCCCCCCCCGCACAGCCCCACGGCCCGGCACAGACTGTCCCCCCCCCCGCACAGCCCCACGGCCCGGCACAGACTGTACCCCCCACCCCGCACAGCCCCACGGCCCGGCACAGACTGTACACCGCCCCCCCCGCACAGCCCCACGGCCCGGCACAGACTGTACCGCCCCCCCCGCACAGCCCCACGGCCCGGCACAGACTGTACCCCCCCCCCCGCACAGCCCCACGGCCCGGCACAGACTGTACACCGCCCCCCCCGCACAGCCCCACGGCCCGGCACAGACTGTACCGCCCCCCCCGCACAGCCCCACGGCCCGGCACAGACTGTACCCCCCCCCCGCACAGCCCCACGGCCCGGCACAGACTGTACACCGCCCCCCCCGCACAGCCCCACGGCCCGGCACAGACTGTACCCCCCCCCCCGCACAGCCCCACGGCCCGGCACAGACTGTACACCGCCCCCCCCGCACAGCCCCACGGCCCGGCACAGACTGTACCCCCCACCCCCCCGCACAGCCCCACGGCCCGGCACAGACTGTACCGCCCCCCCCGCACAGCCCCACGGCCCGGCACAGACTGTACCCCCCCGCACAGCCCCACGGCCCGGCACAGACTGTACCCCCCCCCCCGCACAGCCCCACGGCCCGGCACAGACTGTACCGCCCCCCCCGCACAGCCCCACGGCCCGGCACAGACTGTACCCCCCACCCCGCACAGCCCCACGGCCCGGCACAGACGGTACCCCCCCCCCCGCACAGCCCCACGGCCCAGCACAGACTGTACCCCGCACAGCCCCACGGCCCGGCACAGACTGTACCGCCCCCCCCGCACAGCCCCACGGCCCGGCACAGACTGTACCCCCCCCCCCGCACAGCCCCACGGCCCGGCACAGACTGTACCCCGCCCCCCCCGCACAGCCCCACGGCCCGGCACAGACTGTACCCCGCACAGCCCCACGGCCCGGCACAGACTGTACCCCGCACAGCCCCACGGCCCGGCA
Source organism: Pelochelys cantorii (assembly GCA_032595735.1). Taxonomy (NCBI): domain Eukaryota; kingdom Metazoa; phylum Chordata; order Testudines; family Trionychidae; genus Pelochelys; species Pelochelys cantorii. The sequence continues at coordinate 262,573,022 of CM064327.1, read as the reverse complement.
CAGACTGTACCGCCCCCCCCGCACAGCCCCACGGCCCGGCACAGACTGTACCCCCCCCCCCCGCACAGCCCCACGGCCCGGCACAGACTGTACCGCCCCCCCCCGCACAGCCCCACGGCCCGGCACAGACTGTACCCCCCCCCCCCGCACAGCCCCACGGCCCGGCACAGACTGTACACCGCCCCCCCCGCACAGCCCCACGGCCCGGCACAGACTGTACACCGCCCCCCCCGCACAGCCCCACGGCCCGGCACAGACTGTACCCCCCACCCCGCACAGCCCCACGGCCCGGCACAGACGTACCCCCCCCCCCGCACAGCCCCACGGCCCAGCACAGACTGTACCCCGCACAGCCCCACGGCCCAGCACAGACTGTACCCCCCCCCCGCACAGCCCCACGGCCCGGCACAGACTGTACCGCCCCCCCCGCACAGCCCCACGGCCCGGCACAGACTGTACCCCCCACCCCGCACAGCCCCACGGCCCGGCACAGACGGTACCGCCCCCCCCGCACAGCCCCACGGCCCAGCACAGACTGTACCCCGCACAGCCCCACGGCCCGGCACAGACTGTACCGCCCCCCCCGCACAGCCCCACGGCCCGGCACAGACTGTACCCCCCCCCCCCGCACAGCCCCACGGCCCGGCACAGACTGTACCCCGCCCCCCCCGCACAGCCCCACGGCCCGGCACAGACTGTACCCCGCACAGCCCCACGGCCCGGCACAGACTGTACCCCGCACAGCCCCACGGCCCGGCACAGACTGTACCGCCCCCCCCGCACAGCCCCATGGCCCGGCACAGACTGTACCCCCCCCCCCCGCACAGCCCCACGGCCCGGCACAGACTGTACCGCCCCCCCCCGCACAGCCCCACGGCCCGGCACAGACTGTACCCCCCCCCCCCGCACAGCCCCACGGCCCGGCACAGACTGTACACCGCCCCCCCCGCACAGCCCCACGGCCCGGCACAGACTGCACCCCCCTCCCGCACAGCCCCACGGCCCGGCACAGACTGTACACCGCCCCCCCCCGCACAGCCCCACGGCCCGGCACAGACTGTACACCCCCCCCCCCGCACAGCCCCACGGCTCGGCACAGACTGTACCCCCCCCCCCCCGCACAGCCCCACGGCCCGGCACAGACTGTACCCCCCCACACTGCACAGCCCCATGGCCCGGGACAGACTGTACACCGCCCCCCCCCCGCACAGCCCCACGGCTCGGCACAGACTGTACACCGCCCCCCCCCCCGCCCCGGCACAGACTGTACCCCCCCACCCCGCACAGCCCCATGGCCCGGTACAGACTGTACCCCCCCCACCCCAAACAGCCCCACGGCCCGGCACAGACTGTACCCCCCCACCCCTCACAGCCCCACGGCCCGGCACAGACTGTACCCCGCACAGCCCCACAGCCCGGCACAGACTGTACCCCCCACACACACTGCACAGCCCCACGGCCCGGCACAGACTGTACACTGCCCCCCCCGCACAGCCCCACGGCCCGGCACAGACTGTACACCGCTCCCCCCACACAGCTCCACGGCCCGACACAGACTGTACCCCCCCCCACTGCACAGCCCCACGGCCCGGCACAGACTGTACCCCCCACCCTGCACAGCCCCACAGCCCAGCACAGACTGTACACCGCCCCCCCCCCCCCCGCACAGCCCCACAGCCCGGCACAGACTGTACCCCACCCCACCCCGCACAGCCCCAAGGCCCAGCACAGACTGTACCCCGCACAGCCCCACGGCCCGGCACAGACTGTACCCCGCACAGCCCCACGGCCCGGCACAGACTGTACCCCCCCCCCCACACTGCACAGCCCCACGGCCCGGCACAGACTGTACACTGCCCCCCCCCCGCACAGCCCCACAGCCCGGCACAGACTGTACCCCCCACCCCGCACAGCCCCACGGCCCGGCACAGACTGTACACTGCCCCCCCCACACAGCCCCACGGCCCGGCACAGACTGTACCCCGCACAGCCCCACGGCCCGGCACAAACTGTACCCCCCCCCCACTGCACAGCCCCACGGCCCGGCACAGACTGTACACCGCCTCCCCCCGCACAGCCCCACGGCCCGGCACAGACTGTACCCCCCCCACCCCCCACAGCCCCACGGCCCGGCACAGACTGTACCCCCCCCCACCCCCCACAGCCCCACGGCCCGACACAGACTGTACCCCCCCCACCCCGCACAGCCCCAAGGCCTGGCACAGACTGGTCCTCTCCCTCCCCCGGCACAGAAAGTTCCCCTCACGAGCCGGCCCCTTGGCTGGGTGGTGGCTTGGCCGGCAAGAACCCACCTGGCCAGGACTGAGGGGCTGTGACTGGGGGACTCTGGGCAGCCTCCCTGGGGCCGTGCCATGCCCCTTGCCCCAACCGGCCCCCAGGACTTTCCCCGCCCCCCAAGTGCCCCAGCCGCTACCTGGTGAGCTGCTGCTGCAGCTGGTCCAGCCGGCTCTCCACCTCGGAGCGGGGCCGGCGGGCCCGGGGGGGCAGGGCCAGGCCGGTGCCGGGGGGCAGCTCCTGGTACGGCCCCCGGCTCTCGCTCCAGAAGCTGAAGATGTTGGACACCCCCGAGAAGGCCCCTGAGGGAGGGAGAGACAGGTCAGGGCAGCTGTGCCCCAGGTGGAGGGGCACAGGGCTGGGGGTTGGGGGGCAGGGACATCGGGGGCAGGCCTCAGCCGTCAAGTGGCACTGGGCCCTGAGTCTGGGACCGGCATCTTGCCATGGCCCCCCCCCAAGAGCCCCCCAACACCTGCCCCCCATGCCCCCCCTGACACCTGCCCCCCATGGCCCCCCCCGAGAGCCCCTTGACACCTGTCCCCCATGGCCCCGCCCCAAGAGCCCCATGACATCTGCCCCCACCCCGAGAGCCCCCCCGACACCTGCCCCCCACAGCCCCCACCCGAGAGCCCCTTGACACCTGCCCCCCACAGCCCCCACCCTGAGAACCCCCCCTTGACATCTGCCCACCACCTTGAGAGCCCCCTGATGTCAATCTGCCCCCACAGCCCCACCCCTGGGGACCCACCCCCCCCATCTCCCAGCCCCTCCCCACAAGCCATCCCACCTGAGAGGGGGCTGCCCGGGGAGGGTCCCCCGCCCTGGCCCAGCAGCAGCGCGTGGGCGGGGCAGGGTGCTGGCGGGGGGGGGCCAGTGCTGGGTGCGGGGGCGTCCTCCTCGCTGGAGGGCGAGTTCGAGGCCTCCCACTCGGGCTGGCTGCCCGGGGCTGCGTGGCTCTGGCCGGCCCGCGGCGTCGTCGGGCTGCTCCTGCGCTCCCCGGCGTGGGCCGCGTCTGCGGGGCAGAGAAGGGACCCGCTGGGCCAGGCTGCTGGCACTGGGCAGAGCCCCTCACCCTGGGCACAGGGCTGGGGCCCTGGCCGGGCCATTGCTGGGGGAGGAGGCCATACCGTGGGAGGGGCTGGTGCCGGGGGCGGGGGAGGGGGGCTGGTGACTTGGGGGGATGGAGCTAGCACAGGGGAGGGGCAGGTGACTTGGGGGGGATGGAGCCAGCGCGGGGGAGGGGCAGGTGACTTGGGGGGATGGAGCCAGTGCAGGGGGAGGGGCTTGTGCTGGGGGAGGGGCAGGTGACTTGGGGGGATGGAGCCAGCGCGGGGGAGGGGCAGGTGACTTGGGGGGATGGAGCCAGTGCAGGGGGAGGGGCTTGTGCTGGGGGAGGGGCAGGTGACTTGGGGGGATGGAGCCAGCGTGGGGGAGGGGCAGGTGACTTGGGGGGATGGAGCCAGCACAGGGGAGGGGCAGGTGACTTGGGGGGATGGAGCCAGCGTGGGGGAGGGGCAGGTGACTTGGGGGGATGGAGCCAGCACGGAGGAGGGGCCGGTCCCGGGCAGGGTCCCGCCCCCACTCACCTGTGTCCGTGCGGCGGCGGAAGGACAGTTTGCGGCGCCGCAGCCGGTTGAAGCCGCCGTCCAGCTCGGTGCTGCCGGGGGAGCCGGGGATCATGTTAGTCTGCAAGGGGGGCAGACCCTGTGAGCTGGGCGGGGGGAGGCGGAGGTGGGGGTCTAGTGGATGGGAAGGGGGCTGCAGGGCATTGGTGGGGGCTGGTGGTTCTCGGGGGGGTCTGGCCTGGGACCCAGTCACCAGGCAGCTGGACTGTGGGTGAGGGACCCAAACGCCCCACAACCTCTGGAGACTACAGAGCACCCCAGGGCCCCCAGCCGAGCACCCCGGAGCCCCCAGTGAAACAACCCGGAGCCCCCAGCTGGGCCTGCAGGCAGGGGCAGGCTGGCCAGCGCCTGGCGTGTAACCAGAGCCCGGGGGCGGCCCCCTGTTCCCGCCCAGCCAGTGCCAGGGACTCTGCAAGCGGCAGGGTCGGGACCTTCGGACAATTGCAACCAACTAACTAACCAACCACCCCCCATTAACTAACCAACTTCCTCCCTCCCTGCCTTTCTATCACCCTCTGGCTGCTGCCCCCGGCCTGGCCCGTGTGAGGGCTGGGATCAGGCCGCTGCCGCCCTGGGTGTGGGGTGGGGGGGCCCTTTCCTGGGGCGCTGGTTTCACCCCCATCCCCAGGAGTGGCCGGGTAGAAGGAGCCGCGGGTGGGGCTGGCTGTTCCCTGGCCCAGCTGGACAGGGCTCTCCTGGGCTCGGCCGGGCCGGGCTGTGATGGCCCCTTTCTCAGCAGCTTATCCTGGGTCAAAGACGCCCAGTGGCGCCCCCCCAGCTCCCTGCACCCAGAGCCTGGCCCAGCCCCCCCAGCTCCATGCACCCAGAGCCTGGCCCAGCCCCCCCAGCTCCATGCACCCAGAGCCTGGCCCAGCCCCCCAATTCCCTGCACCCAGAGCCCAGCCCAGCCCCTTGTACCCGGAGCTCGGCCCAGCCCCCCCAGCTCCCTGCACCCAGAGCCTGGCCCAACCTCCCCAGTTCCCTGCACCCAGAACCCAGCCCAGCCCAGCCCCCTCACCTCCCAAGCTCCCTGCACCCGGAGCCCGGGCCCGCCCCCCAGCTCCCTGCACCCGGCCCAGCCCCCCCAGCTCCATGCACCCAGAGGCCGGCCCAGCCCCCCCATCCCTCAGCTCCCTGCACCTGGAGCCCAGCCCAGCCCCCCCGTCCCTCAGCTCCCTGCACCTGGAGCCTGGCCCAGCCCCCCTGTCCCTCAGCTCCCTGCACCTGGAGCCCGGCAGCCCCAGGCCCAGCTCTGCCCTGAAGGCCAGCCCAGCCCCTCCTGCCCCCGAGCTCCCTGCACCCGGAGCCCCACCCAGCCCCCCCAGCTCCCTGCACCCAGAGCCCGGCCCAGCCCCCCAGCCAGCTCACGTCGCGCAGGTTGAAGGTGATCTCCAGGCTGGCCCAGAAGCGGTCGGAGAACTCGGGGTACATGTCCAGCACCTCCAGCAGCTCCTCCCGCTGGATCTTGTGCAGGTCGCAGTAGGTCAGGGCCCGCACGTCTGCGTTGGACTTGCCTGGCCGCGCGTACAGGTTCAGCGGCTCCCCGAAGACGTCGTTCTTCCCTGGAACCACAAGCGGCTCAGCGGGGGCACTGGGCGCCGGGGGGGCACGGCGCCAGGGGGGCAGCAGAGAGGAGCACATACAAGGGCTGGGATCTGTGCTAGGGGGTGGTATGAGAGAAACCCCCCACCTCCCACTCACCAAAGATAGCCCCCACCCCCCCTGCTCACCAAGGAGCGCCTCCCCCCAAGGCCCCGCCCCCTCACCGAAGAGCCCTTCCCCCTCCGAGACCACGCCCCGCTCCCCGAAGTGCCCCCCGAGGCCCCGCCCCCTCACCGAGGATGGCCACCACGGCATCGCGGCGCAGGACCTCGATGGAGCCGCGGGAGATGAAGTAGAGGGCGGTGAGGACGTCGCCGGCGTGCACCAGCGTGTCGCCGGGAGGGGCGTGCGTGGTCTTGAACTTCATGGCCAGGGCCCGCAGGCAGCCCTTGCTGGCACCCTGGAAGGGCCGGCAGCTCTGCAGCAGGGTACGGTTCAGGTGCAGGCAGATGTCGGCCTGCAGGCACTCGGGGAAGCCCTTCAGCACCTGCGGGGCGGGCGGGGGTGTCATGGGGAAGGCTGGCCTGGCGCCGTGTGCCCACACATGGGCCCAGGGCTTGGGGAGGGCCCGACCCGGCGCTGGGGCAAGCGCAGGGGAGCCGGCATGGCCTGCAGGTGCGTCGGGGGCGAGGGCCTTTGTCCATGGCACTATGCTACGGCGCCGACCATGGGTCTATCGCAGGGGGCTGGGTTCAGTCGGGGGGCCACTGGGTCCGTCCGTCAGCGGGGGCAAGGCCCTGCGTGTTTCCTGCCGAGGAGCAAAACCCCCCGCACTCGGGAAAGAGCCTCCCTGCCTGGCCAGGGTGCCTCAGTTTCCCTGTGTTCTGCCCCCACGGTCGGGGGCTGGGACTGGCTCTGGTTGCCCAGCCGCCCGCACAGGAGCAACGGCCGATGCCCTTTGTACCCTGAGCCCCTGGCGGGGCTGCTGCGGGTCACGTGTGGCGCCGGGGTGAGGCCAGTCAGGGTGGGGGAGGGTCGGGACCCTCAGGACCTGGGGTCCCTGCCCCCGAGCACTGGGCTGCGCTGGTGGCACATGCTGCCTGGGCAGGGGGGTGGGCTGGCTTGGGGTCCCAGCCAGGCAGTGCCCTGTGACACCCAGGGGCAGGATGCTCCAAGGTCAGGCTCAGTGGGCTCCATGGCCTGGACAGAGAGCTGCAGTCCCGGCTGGTTCCTGTGCAGAGCCCCGGGCCTGCCCCTGCAGGGCGGAGCTGGTGAGATGGGTTATCACCTCTCCCCTGTGTAGGGGGGGGCTGGGGGGGCACAGGGAGCACTGGGGTGTCTGAGGGAGGTGGGGGATGGGTTATCACCTCTCCCCTGTGTAAGGGGGGACTGGGGGGGCACAAGGAGCGCTGGGGTGTCTGAGGGAGGTGGGGGATGGGTTATCACCTCTCCCCTGTGTAAGGGGGGGCTGGGGGGGCACAAGGAGCGCTGGGGTGTCTGAGGGAGGTGGGGGATGGGTTATAACCTCTCCCCTGTGTAAGGGGGGGCTGGGGGGGCGCAGGGAGCGCTGGGGTGTCTGAGGGGAGGTGGGGGATGGGTTATAACCTCTCCCCTGTGTAAGGGGGGGCTGGGGGGGCACAGGGAGCGCTGGGGTGTCTGAGGGATTTGCTGGGGAGGCTCCTTGCTGGCCGGGGGGCAGCTGAGGGCTCGGTGGGGCTGGTTTGGTGCTGGAGGGGGGGATCCTGGGGGGGATCCCAGCCCTGGGCTGCCAGTCGCCCTGGTTCTGAGCAACTCACCCTGATTTGACCCTCTCAGCCGTGCCCAGACCAACCCGGTACATTACAGGGCGCTGTGGGTGAGGAGGCGCTGGGTCCATTGGGGGGCGCTGTGCTGCGCAGGAGGGGAGGGCCGGTTGAGGGGGGTGCTGTGCGGGAGGGGTAGGGCCCATCGAGAGGGGGTGGGGGCGGGGCTGGTCGAGGGGGGGTGTCACGCGGGAGGGGGGCGGGCGGGCTCACTGCGTTCATGTCGATGCCGTTGGTGTAGGACCAGGCGTGCTGGAAGTACTCCTCCAGGCGCTGGCGCAGCGGATTGGGGATCTGGTGGAAGCGGATGAACTCACGGACGCGCAGCATCTGGGTGTGGTAGCGCGCGGTGCCCGAGTACAGGCGCTGGATGATGGCGGAGACGTTCCCGAAGATGCTGGCGTACATGAGGGCTGGGGGCAGAGGCTGCAGTGAGCATACAGCCCCCCCCCAAACACATGCACACACACAAATGCAACCAGAAATACACACATGCACACACCTCCCAGCACACGTCCCTGGGTGTATGGGCTGGGGCAGAAAGTGGCCAGGTGAGAGGCAGGCACAGAACAGGCAGGGGACAAGCATGGGGCAGATGCAGGTCAGGCAGAGGACAGGCGCAGGAGACACAGGACAGGCAGGGACTGGGCAGGGGATGGGCACAGGAGGCGAGAGCCGGGCAGGGGATGGGCACGGGACACGAGAGCCGGGCAGGGGATGGGCGCGGGAGGCGAAGGCTGGGCAGGGGATGGGCGCGGGAGGCGAAGGCCGGGCAGGGGTGGGCGCGGGAGATGCAGACAGGGGATGGGCACGGGAGGCGAGGGCCGGGCAGGGGATGGGAGCGGGAGGCGAAGGCCAGGCAGGGGTGGGCGTGGGAGGCGAAGGCCAGGAAGGGGATGGGAGCAGGAGGCGAAGGCCGGGAAGGGGATGGGCGCGGGAGGCAAAGGCCGGGCAGGGGATGGGCGCGGGAGGCGAAGGCCGGGAAGGGGATGGGAGCAGGAGGCGAAGGCCGGGCAGGGGTGGGCGCGGGAGGCGAAGGCCGGGAAGGGGATGGGAGCAGGAGGCGAAGGCCGGGCAGGGTGGGCGCGGGAGGCGAAGGCCGGGAAGGGGATGGGAGCAGGAGGCGAAGGCCGGGCAGGGGATGGGCGCGGGAGGCGAAGGCCGGGAAGGGGATGGGAGCAGGAGGCGAAGGCCGGGCAGGGGTGGGCGCGGGAGGCGAAGGCCGGGAAGGGGATGGGAGCAGGAGGCGAAGGCCGGGCAGGGGATGGGCGCGGGAGGCGAAGGCCGGGAAGGGGATGGGCGCGGGAGGCAAAGGCCGGGCAGGGGAGAGGTGCGGAAAGCGAGGGCCGGGCAGGGGATGGGAGCAGGAGGCAAAGGCCGGGAAGGGGTGGGCGCGGGAGGCAAAGGCCGGGCAGGGGAGAGGTGTGGGAGACGCGGACAGGGGATGGGCACAGGAGGCGAGGGCCGGGGCTGGGCACGGGCCAGCAGGTGTGATGTAGCGGGGGTGCTCTGTGTTCACTCTTTGCTGTACTGTGTTGTGTGGGAGTCCTGGTGCCTCTCGCCAGATGTGTTGGGCCCAGACCCCTGAGGGCCAGCCTGAGACGATAAGAACTCTTCCCGGGGAAGACACAAAGGAGACAGGTGGGGCTCTCACCAGGCTGGGAACTAGGCCTGGCAGCGGGGTCAGTCGCAGCGGGGCTAGGAGCGAGCAGGCCGAGAGCAGGAAAGGGGGTTCAGTGCCCGGGAGCCCGTCCCCCCAGAGGAATGAGGCTGCCTGCTCTGGGTGTCTGTGCTCACACCCCTCCCACGCTGTGCCGTGTCCCTGGGACCCAATAAACCTACTCCACATCTGGCTGCGGATGGGGAAGCAGGGCTGGGAATCCCCTGACATGTCACAGCAAGGGATGGGGGCGGGAGATGCGGGCTGGCAGGGGACAGTGTGGCCTAGTGGGAGGTGTCTCCTCTGTAACCCGGGGTCCCCTGTGCTGGGCTGTGTGATTGTAGTGTCAGTCCCTTGCTGGTTGCGGCACTGGTGCTGTGACTGACCCCTACTGGCCTCTGCCTGTGAGTATGGCCCAGCGGGGGGGCTGCCTAGGTCAGGTAGACAGAGACCCAACCAGTCAGACAGGTCGGGGCAGGGAGGGAACCAGGGAAGTGAGTATTCGGGGGAAGGGGCAGTCTGGGGCGGGAACCAGGAGAGAGACAGACTGAGGTTGCTGGGGCTGAGGGCCAGGGTGATGGGCCCCCTACCCCAAGGGGTCTGACACACCCTGGCCCCAACTCCTGTAGCCACATCACGTCTGTGCTGGGCTGTATCTGGAAACTCAGTAAACCCCTCTGCTCTGCTGGCTGGCAGAGTCTGTTCTGGCTGCTCCGGGGGGCAGGATTTGGGGGGTCCCCGACGCATTGTCACACTGGTGTCAGGGGTGGGATGCTCTGCACCCCGTGGATGGAGCGTCCAGCAGCGAGTGACAAGGCGCAGTAGCAGGAAGGGGTTCAGAGCCAGGCGTGCTGGAGACAGAGCAAAGCGGTTCCTGGGAATCGTGGGCACCTGCAGCACTAGACCGGTGAGTCCAACCGAGGGGACCGGCGGGGAGATGGCCTACACCCGACTCCTGAAGGCAGAGCTGGTGGGGCTGTGCAGAGAGAGGGGCCTGTCCGTGGGGAAGCAACCCAGGCCCAGCTGATTGCCTGGCTGGAAGAGAATGACCCGTCCAGGGGCCTGGATCCTGCCCTGGCAGGGAGCAGCCAGACACCCCCGGGGAGCGTCTCAGGCTCTCAGACCAGACGGAGGGCTGGAGCCCGCCAGAGAGACACGGTGCCCACCAGGCCAAGCTCTGCCAGCCACGGTCCCTCCAGGGCGGGGTCCAGCCCAGCAGAGCTGCGGCGGCTGGAGATCAAACTGCAGCTAAAGGAACTAGAGGACCGTAGGGAGGAGCGCCAGGATCGAGAGAAGGAACGCCAGGATCAAGAGAAGGAACGCCAGGATCGAGAGAGGCGGCAGCAGCATGAGCTGGCCATGGCAGAGTGAAGAAGCCGAGGGGCCCCGGCTGCGGTGAGTGGGGAGGGGCCCCAGGGGACCCAGTGTGGCCAGGCGCTTGGAGAAGCTCATGTTGGCCCAGTGTAAAGACGTGGGGGACATGGGCGGGTTCCTCAGCTCCTTTGAGCGAGCCTGTGAACTGCACCAGATCCCCCCAGCAAACCGGCTCCAGCAGCTCACCCCCTTGCTGGATCAGGAGGCCGCAGAGGTGCTCAGCCAGCTGGAGAAGCTGCAGCCGGGCGACTACGAATGGGTCAAGGAGGCCCTGCTGCACAAGTTCGGGCTGACCCCCGAGACGTACAGGAAGAAGTTCCGGGGGGTGCAGAAGGAGCCAAGGGAGACCGATGTGGATATGGCCTCCCGCCTGATGCAGTACTGCCGCAAGTGGGTGTGCGGGGTGGGGCCCAAACCACAGAGGACCTGCTTAAGCTGATGATGCTGGAGCAGTTCTGTGAAGCCTGCCCACCCAGCCTGAGGCTGTGGCTCAAGGACCAGAAGCCAGAGAACCCCCAGGCGCGGGGAGGCTGGTGGACGAGTTCACAGAGAGCCCATCTGGGTGTGAACAGGAGTCCCGGAGAGAGAGGGAGTCGCACAGAGACCGGATCTCGGCTGAGCAACAGAGGAAATCACCTACAAGTCGAGCCCAAGAGACAAGGACCAGCCATCTGCGCCCCAGAGAACCAGCCAGGGCCTGGACAGTGCCGGCCCAAAAGGGCCCTCAGGACCTAACTTGCCATCGCTGTGGCCAAAGAGGGCTCAGTGCACCAGGCACCAAGACCTGGGATTTCCCAGGGTTAACTGGCTGGGGCTAGGGGAAGGGCAGGCTGCCCCAGAGGCAGGGGCCAGCAGGCAAACCCCAGCTCAGAGTGGGGGGAAGGATGCTCAGTGCATCCCCCCTGGGAGGTCTGAACCTCGGGAGGCGGATTTCTCCATGTACCGGGTGCAGGCAGGGCAGCCCCTGCGGACCAAGTGCCTCGTGCCCCTGCAGGTGGATGGCAGAGAGGTGATGGGTTTCTGGGACATGCGGGCGGAGGTGACACTGGCCCAGCCCGAGGTCGTAGCCCCAGACCACATGGTACCCAACACTCAGCTGACCCTGAGGGGTATAGACGGGACTCCTGTGACTGACCGGGCCGGGTCTGGGCACAGCTGAGGACATCCACTCAGGGTAAATTGCTCAAATTCGGGGCTCCTTAGAGCCCCCAGGCTGGAGACCTTTCCAAACAGGCCACAAACCAGTCCCACAGAGCACTTCAGCTGCCTGCCTGAAGCCTCACGAGCAAAACCCCTCCGACACCCCAGCAATATCCGTGCCCCAGATGGCCCTGGGCCTGGCACACAGGTGAGGGGTCTTAGAGCCCAATCTCACCTTTCCCAAACAAGTTCTGTCCTGTTCCAAGAAACCAGCCACAGATCCCAGGTCAATTCACCCTCTGGACCTTACCCAGAAATCACCCTGAGCCAATCCTTCAGAATCGACCATCTAAAGGTTTATTACTACCAGAAAGAAAAGCCTGAGAGTGAGGTTGTTAAAGTATCATACGTTACATGCATCGAATCTCCCAGTTCTCGAGGCAGGCTCTAGCAGAGATGTTACATCTGCTGGCTTAGAAGTCCTTGTTGCACATCCTAGGTCAGGACGGGTCCACAGTTCTTTCCGGCTCTTCGATCCCTGCACGGCTGCCTCTGGGATGAAGGGCTGAGCTGAGTACAAGATGGAGTCGACCACATGGCAAATTTATATCTCCTTCCTGGTCTCTTCTTGGCTGCAGCAGATCACCTGGCCAGCGGCCTGTCCCTGTGTCCCCTGCTGCTAGCCCTTAGGTGTCAGTCCCCATTCCCTAGGTGTGTCCTTGGCCCATTGAGTGCTATTGTCCACAGAGCCTCGCTAGTTAGCATGTCTATAGGCCGAGCTCTGCCCATTGCTCAACCACACACACAGAAATATTTAATACTCACACAAAGTACATACTTATAACTTCACACGCAGACATTATACATTTACATGAATAGCATATATAAAATTAGCAGACAGTAAGCTTCTATTTGACATCTCGCATGGCCCTCTTTATACTACTTTTGGGACCAACACCCCCCCCCCCCATGGGTACAGCAGTGATCTGGCTGCCTCACTCAAATTCAGTAATGTGACAACCCCGTTTAAGGTGCCCGTAGCCCGGGTGCATCTGAAAAGGGGGGCCAAGGAGGGCCCCAAGGACGTGGCGGTGCACCAGCACTTGCCCACGGAGGTGCTGATGGGGGGTGACCTAGAGGAATGGCCAGACAGACCCCACAGGGCCCTGGTCACCACCCGTAGCCAGAACCAACGAGGGGCTGGCGACCCTGACCCAGGGGAGGGCTCCCTGCAGGGTCCCCAGGGCCCATCCCAGCAGAAACAGGGTCCAGCCAGGCTGGGACTCTGGACCTAAGCAAGGGCGGAGAACAGGTCCCGATCCCCGCCCTAGCTGCTGAATTCCAGGCTGTGGTGCAGGCCAACCCCTCCTTGCAGATGCTGAGGGACCAGGCTGGCCTTGGCATGGCTCAGCCCCTGGGGGGAGGCTGCCAAGAGAGATTCCTGTGGGAGTGGGGATTCCTGTACCGGGAATGTCTCCCCCCAGGGAAGGTGGGGATATGGGAGGTCCAGCAGCAGCTGGTGGTTCCCCAACCGTATCGCCCCAGGCTGCTGTGTCTGGCCCATGACGTCCCCTTTGCAGGGCACCGGGGGATCCAGCGCACCCAGCTGCGGCTGCTCCATCACTTCTACTGGCCGGGGATATGTGCGGCCGTGCAGCGATACTGCCGGTCCTGTGACTCCTGCCAGAGGGAGGGGATGGCCCAAGATGGGAGGAAAGCTGCTTTGAGGCCCCTGCCCCATATAGAGGAGCTGCCCCGGAAGGCAGCAATAGAGATAGTGGGGCCTCTTGGCCAGGCCACCCAGACAGGGAACAAATACATCCTGGTAGCCATGGATACGGCTACCCACTGCCCCGAGGCCGCAGCTCTGCCCTCTATGGAGGCAGACATGGTGGCATAAGAACATAAGAATGGCCGTACTGGGTCAGACCAAAGGTCCATCTAGCCCAGTATCCTGTCTGCCGACAGTGGCCAGCACCAGGCGCCCCAGAGAGGGTGGACCGAAGACAATGATCAAGCCATTTGTCTCCTGCCATCCTTCTCCAGCCTCTGACAAACAGAGGCCAAGGACACCATTTTATCCCCTGGCTAATAGCCTTTTATGGACCTAACCTCCATGAAATTATCTAGCTTCTCTTTAAACTCTGTTATAGTCCTAGCCTTCACAGCCTCCTCTGGCAAGGAGTTCCACAGGCTGACTACACGCTGTGTGAAGAAGAACTTTCTTTTATTAGTTTTAAACCTGCTACCCATTAACTTCATTTGGTGTCCTCTAGTTCTTCTATTTAGGGAACTAATAAATAACTTCTCTTTATCGGCCCTCTCCACACCACTCATGATTTTATATACCTCTATCATATCCCCCCTCAGTCTCCTCTTTTCTAAACTGAAAAGTCCCAGTCGCTTTAACCTCTCCCCATATGGGACCCGTTCCAAACCCCTCATCATTTTAGTTGCCCTTTTCTGAACCCTTTCCAAGGCCAAAATATCTTTTTTGAGGTGAGGAGACCACATCTGTACACAGTATTCAAGATGTGGGCGTACCATAGTTTTATACAGGGGCAGTAAGATATTCTGGGTCTTATTTTCTATCCCTTTCTTAATAATTCCTAGCATCCTATTTGCCTTTTTGACCGCCGCTGCACACTGCGTGGAAGTTTTCAGAGAACTGTCCACGATAACTCCAAGATCTTTCCTGATTTGTCGTAGCCAAATTAGCCCCCATCATACTGTACGTATAGTTGGGGTTATTTTTCCCGATGTGCATTACTTTACACTTATCCACATTACATTTCATTTGCCATTTTGTTGCCCAATCACTCAGTTGGGTGAGATCTTCTTGGAGTCCCTCACAGTCTGCTTCTGTCTTGAGATGCACTGCTGGCCATTTTCAGCAGGGTGAGGTTCCCCCAGGAGGTCCTCATGGACCAGGGATCCAACTTCATGTCAGCCCGCTCCGGTGCTTGTGGGAGACGCATGGGGCCCGGCTCACCTGGGCCCCAGCATATGGCGCCCGGCCCAGCGGGCTGGTGGGAGGTTCCAGGGGACCCTGGAGCAGATGCTGGAAACCTTCTGTCACGTTACCGGATTTTAAAGGGAGCAGCCAGATCACTGCTGCACCCATGGGGGAGCTGGGTTGCCCCAAATGTTGGTACAAAGGGGGCCATGCGAGGTGTCAAATTAAAGCTTCCCTTCTACTGATTCTGTATGTGCTATTCATATGATTGTATAATGTCTGTGCATGAAGTTATAAGCATGTACTCTGTGTGGATACTGAATGTTTCTCTGTATGTGGTTGAGCAATGGGTGAAGAAGCTCGGCCTATGGACAGGCTAATGAGCAAGTCTCCATGGAACAACAGCCCTCTATAGACCAAGGACACACCTCAAGAATGGTGACTGATACCAAGGGGCTACCAGCAGGGAACACAAGGATAGGCCACGGGCTAGGTGACCTGCTGCAGCCAAGAAGAGATGAAGAAGGAGGTATATAGAGGCCATGTGGCATCCTCCAGTTTGTGTTCTGCTCAGCTCTTCATCCCAGAGGCAGCAGTGCAGGGATCGAGGAGCTGGGAAGAACTCTGGACCCCTCCTGACGTAGGATGTTCACCAAAGACTTTTAAGCCAGCAGCTGTAACATCTCTGCTAGAGTCTGCATCAAGAACTGGGAGATTCGATGTATATAACGTATGATACTTTAACAACCTTACTCTCATGCTTTTCTTTCTTGTAGTAATAAACCTTTAGATGGTAGATGCTAAAGGATTGGCTCAGACTGATCTTGCGGGTAAGATCCAGAGTGTAAATTGACCTGGGATCTGTGGCTGGTTTCTTGGGACCGGAAGAATCCATTCAGGGTAGGTGAGAGTGGGTTCTATAACCCCTCACCTGTGTGTTAGGCCTGGGGCTTTTTGGGGCACGGATATTGCTGGGGTGTCGGAGGGGTTTTGCTCGTGAGGCTTCTGGCTGGCCAGGCAGGCAGCTGAAGCGCTCTGTGGGACTGGTTTGTGGCCTGTTTGGGAAGGTTTCCAGTCTGGGGGCTGTAAGGCGCCCCGAATTGGAGCAATTCGCCCTGAGCAGACGCCCTCGGCTGTGCCCAGACCCGGCCCGGCCCGTCACACCTTCATGTACCGGCACTCACAGAACAGGGACAAATACCTGCCCCCCCCTGCTGTCTGCACACAGGGAGACACCCCAAGGGTCTGCCAGGGTGCAGAAGGGGGAGGGGCCCCCTGGGCTTGCTGAGAGAGTTATGGGAGGGGGAGACCTCCCTGGATGGAGCGTCGGGGGTGGGGGACGTCCTGGCTTTCCGGGAAAGGCTCGCCGGGCTCATGGGCCCAGACAGAGAGACCCTGGGCAGAGCTCAAGGGCAGTGGAAGGGCTGGTGCGGCCATTGAAGACAGGCCCGTGCTGGTCCCCCCGGAGCTGTTCAGCAACTGGACGGGGGAGCCGGCTCCTGCAGGGCATCGCCGCAGCCAGCCCGAGCCAAGGGGAGCGCCAATGTCACCGCTGCGGCTTTACCTGGCGGGGGGGTGTGGCGTAGTGGGGGGGCTGTCTGCTCTGTGACCCAGGGTTCCTCTGCGCTGTGATGGGAGATTGTCACTGACTCTCCCAAATGTGTATTAACCCGACACCCAGGCTCAGCCTCCCAGGGAGGGAGACAAAGGCGGGGGGGGGGGGGTGGAGACCAGCACCTGGCTGGGGGGCAGGGCTGGAAGAGAGTTTGGGAAGTTTCTGTCTGGAATCATGGAGGAAGCTGCCTGAGCAAGGGGGCTGGGAATTAGGGGCCCAGTCTCCCCCATCTCAAGGGGGGCTGAGGCATCCTAGGACTGGCCCTGTAACCAGATGACATCTGTGCTGTGCTGTATCCTGGAGAAGCAATAAACTCCCTCTATTCTACTGGCTGGTGGAGTCTGTTCGTGCCACTACAGGGGTGCAGGAGTCGGGGGACCCCGACGCGTCGTCACAGTGGTGTCAGGGGTGGGACGCACTGCACCCCATGGATGAAGCTTCCAGCAGCGAGTGCCAAGGTGCAATAGAAGGAAGGGGCTTAGAGCCAGGCATGCTGGAGACAGAGCGAAGCGGTTCCTGGGAATCGTGGGGCACAGCAGCACTATACTGGTGAGTCTGCACCGAGGGGACCAGCAGGGAGATGGCCCACGCCCAACTCCTGAAGGCAGAGCTGCTGAGGCTTTGCAAGGAGAGGGGCCCGCCCATGGGAAAAGCGACCAAGGCCCAACTGATTGCCTGACTGGAGGAGAATGACCAGCCACGGGGCCAGGACCCTGTCCCAGTGGGGAGCAGCCAGACCCCCCCGGGAGCATCTCAAGCTCCCAGAGGGGGCGGAGAACTGAAGCCTGCCAGGGAGACAGGACAGCTTCCCAGGAAAGCCCTGCCAGCCGCATTTCGTCCAGGGCAGGGGCCAGCCCAGCAGAGCTGCGGCGGCTGGAGATCCAGCTGCAGATGAAGGAACTGGAAGTCCAGGACCGCAGAGAGCAGCAACAGCATGAACTGGCCATGGCAGAGCGGAGAAGCGGTAGGGCCCCAGTGGCGCCGAGTGCGGACGGGCCCCAAGGGCCCAGAGCGGCCAGATGCTTGGAGAAGCTCGTGGTGGCCCAATTGAAGGACGTGGGAGATATAGACGGGTTCCTCAGCTCCTTTGAGAGGGCCTGTGGACTGCAACGGGTCCCCCCAGCTGACTGGCTACAGGAGCTCATCCCCCCTGCACTGAACCAGGAGGCTGCCGGGGTGCTCAATCAGCTGGAGGACCTACAGCCAGGGGATTACCAATGGGTCAAGGAGGCCCTGCTGCACAAGTTTGGGCTGACTCCCCGAGACGTACAGGAAGAAGTTCCAGGGGGTGCAGAAGGGGCCACGGGAGACCTATGTGGATCTGGCCTCCTGCCTGGTGCAATACTGCTGCAAGTGGGTGTGCGGGGTCAGAGCCCAGACCACAGAGGACCTGCTCAAGCTGGTCATGATGGAGCAGTTCTAAGAAGCCTGCACACCCAGCCTGAGGGTGTGGCTCAAGGACCGAAGTCCAGAGAACCCCCAGGAGGCTGGCAGATGAGTTCACGGAGAGCCGGTCCAGGTGGGAACGGGAGCCCCGGAGAGAAAGGGAATTGCGCAGAGACCGGTTCTCAGCTGAGTGATAGAGAGAGGCACCTACAAGGCAAGCCCAAGAGACAAGGACCAGCCATCTGCGCCCCAGAAAACCAGCCAGGGCCCGGACAGAGCCGGCCCAAAAGGGCCCACAGGACCTAACTTGCCATCGCTGCGGGCAAAGAGGCCACAAGAGGGCTCAGTGCACCAGGCACCAGGCACCAAGACCTGGGATTTCCCAGGGTTAACTGGCTGGGGCTGGGGGAAGGGCAGGCCGCCCCACAGGCAGGGGCCAGCAGGCAAACCTCAGCTCAGAGTGGGGGGAAGGATGCTCAGTGCCCCTCCCCTGGGAGGTCTGACCCTCGGGAGGCGGATTTCTCCGTGTACTGGGTGGGGGCAGGGCGGCCCCTGCAGAGCGAGTGCCTCGTGCCCCTGCAGGTGGATGGCAGGCAGGTGACGGGCTACTGGGACAAGGGGGGCGGAGGTGACACTGGCCCGGCCCGCGGTCATAGCCCCAGACCACATGGTACGTAACACTCAGCTGACCCTGAAGGGCATAGACGGGACCCCGTTTAAGGTGCCCGTAGCCCGGGTGCATCTGAAATGGGGGGCCAAAGAGGGCCCCAAGGAAGTGGGGGTGCACCGGCACTTGCCCACAGAGGTGCTGATGGGGGGTGACCTAGAGGAGGGGCCAGACGGACCCCACAGGGCCCTGGTCACCGCCTGTAGCCAGAGCCAGCGAGGGGCTGGTGACCCTGACTCAGGGGAGGGCCCCCTGCAGGGTCCTCAGGGTCCCATCCCAGTGGACACGGGGTCCAGCCAGGCTGGGACTCCGGACATAGGCAAAGGTGGGGAACAGGTCCCGATCCCTGCCCAGCGGCTGAATTCCAGGCTGAGGTACAGGCAGACCCCTCCTTGCAGAGGTTGAGGGACCAGGCTGGCCTGGGCACGGCTCAGCCCCTGGGGAGAGGCTGCCAGGAGAGATTCCTGTGGGAGCGGGGATTCCTGTTCTGGGAATGGCTTCCCCCCAGGAAGGTGAGGGCATGGGGGGGGTCCAGCAGCAGCTGGTCGTCCCCCAAAGGTATTGCCCCAGGCTGCTGTGTCTGGCCCACGACGTCCCCTTTGCGGGCCACCGGGGGATCCGGCGCACACGGCTGAGGCTCCTCCGACACTTCTGCTGGCCGGGGATATTTGCGGCCGTGCAGCGATATTGCCGGTCCTGCGACTCCTGCCAGAGGGGCGGGATGGCCCAAGATGGGAGGAAAGCTGCGTTAAGCTCCCTACCCCATATAGAGGAGCGGTTCTGCAAGGCAGCAATAGAGATAGTGGGGCCTGTCGGCCAGGCGACCCGAACGGGAAACTACTACATCCTGGTAGCCATGGATACGGCTACCCACTGCCCCGAGGCCGCGGCTCTGCCCTCTGTGGAGGCAGACACGGTGGCAGACGCGCTGCTGGCCCTTTTCAGCAGGGTGGGGTTCCCCCAGGAGGTCCTCACGGACCAGGGATCCAGCTTCATGTCGGCCCCGCTCCGGTGCTTGTGAGAGACTCACGGGGCCCGGCTCACCTGGGGCCCTACGTATGGCGCCCGGCCCAGCGGGCTGGTGGGGAGGTTCATGGGGACCCTGAAGCAGATGCTGGAGGCCTTTATGCTCCGGCTCCCACAGGACTGGGACAAGTACCTGCCCCCCCTGCTGTCTGCACGGGGGGGGCACCCCGAGGCTCTGCCAGGCTCTCCTGGACCGAGCCGGGGTGCAGAAGGGGGAAGGACCCCCTGGGCTTGCTGAGAGAGTTATGGGAGGGGAAGACCTCCCTGGTGGAGTGTCGGGGGTGGGGGACGTCCTGGCTTTCTGGGGAAGGCTCGCCGGGCTCATGGGCCCAGCCAGAGAGACCCTGGCCAGAGCTCAAGGGCAGTGGAAGGGCTGGTACGGCCACCGAAGACAGGCCTGTGCCGGTCCCCTCGGAGCCGTTCAGCAACTGGACAGGGGGGAGCCGGCTCCTGCAGGACATCGCCGCAGCCAGCCCGAGCCAAGGGGAGCGTCAATATCCCCGCGGCGGCTTTCCCGGGCAGGGGGCCTGAACTTCCCTCGGTCACAAGCGGAGTGACCCTGCTCAGTTCGCTCTCGGAGGGGGGACAGCTGTGGCGTAGTGGGGGGGCTGTCTGCTCTGTGACCCGGGGTCCCCCTGCGCTGTGATGGGAGATTCTCACTGACTCTCCCAAATGTGTATTAACCAGACACCCAGGCTCAGCCTCCCAGGGAGAGACAAAGGGGGGGGGCGGAGACCAGCACCTGGCTGGGGGGCAGGGCTGGAAGAGAGTTTGGGGAGTTTCTGTCTGGAATCATGGAGGAAGCAGCCTAAGCAAGGGGGCTGGGATTTAGGGGCCCAGTCTCCCCCATCTCAAGGGGGGCTGAGGCATCCTAGGCCTGGCCTGTAACCAGATGACATCTGTGCTGTGCTGTATCCTGGAGAAGCAATAAACTCCCTCTATTCTGCTGGCTGGTGGAGTCTGTTCGTGCCACTACGGGGGTGCAGGAGGTGGGGAACCCCGACGTGACGTCACAGGGGGCCCGAACTTCCCCAGGCCACAGGTGGAGTGACCCTGCTCAGTTCGCTCTCGGAGGGGGCAGAGATGTGGTGTAGTGGGGGGGCTGTCTGCTCTGTATCCCGGGGTCCCCCTGCGCTGTGAGGTGAGATTCCCACTGACTCACCCCCACGTGGTGATGTAGTGTCAGTCCCTTGCTGGCTGTAGTGTGTGGGCTGTGGGCTGTGGGTGACCCTGCTGGCCTCTGCCTGTGAGCAGGGCCCAGCGGGGGGGCTGCCTAAGTCAGGTAGACAAAGACCCAAGTGGTCAGACGAGTTGGGGCAGGGAGGGAACTAGGGAAGTGAGGGTACGGCTACACTAGCTCGTTAGTTCGAGCTAGGTAGGGTAATTAGGGCAAGTGGAGTTGCAAATGAAGCCCGGGATGTAAATATCCCGGGCTTCATTTGAATGTTCCCGGGCGCTGCCATTTTTAAATCCCCTTAGTCCGAACTCCATGCCCGCGGCTACACGCGGCACGGACTAGGTAGTTCGAATTAAAGATCCTAATTTGAACTACCGTTACTCCTCATTCCACGTGGATCTTTAATTCGAACTACCTAGCCCGTGCCGCGTGTAGCCGCGGGCACGGAGTTCGGACTAAGGGGGATTTAAAAATGGCGGCGCCCGGGACCATGCAAATGAAGCCCGGGATATTTAAATCCCGGGCTTCATTTGCAACTCTGCTTGCCCTCATTTGCCTACCTAGCTTGAACTAACGAACTAGTGTAGACGTACCCTGAGTGTTCGGGGGAAGGGGCAGTCTGGGGCGGGAACCAGGCGGGAGACAGACTGAGGTTGCTGGGGCTGAGAGCCAGGGGTGATGGGCCCCTAACCCAAGGGGTCTGACACACCCTGGCCCCGAATCCTGTAGTCACACCACGTCTGTGCTGGGCTGTATTCTGGAAACTCAATAAACCCCTCTGCTCTGCTGGCTTGTGGAGACTGTTCTGGCTGCTCCGGGGGTGCAGTGTTGCGGGGACCCCCGACATGCCATCACAGACAGGCACAGGCCGGGGGCGGGGCCAGGCGGGGGAGGCGCAGGGCCGGGGGGGCTGGTCGGGGGGAGGCGCGGCGCCGGGCGGGGGAGGCGCGGGGCTGGGCCCTGCACTCACAGCCGATGAGCATGACGCAGATGGAGAAGATCTTCTCGGAGTTGGTGTTGGGCGAGACGTTGCCGAAGCCCACGCTGGTGAGGCTGCTGAAGGTGAAGTAGAGCGCCGTGACGTACTTGTCCTTGGTGCTGGGCCCTGCCTGCGGGTGGCTCTGGTTGAAGGGCTTGCCAATCTGGTCGCCCAGCGAGTGCAGCCAGCCAATGCGCTGCCCCTCCACGTTCCCGATGGCGTACCAGATGCAGGCCAGCCAGTGGGCGATGAGGGCGAAGGTGCACATGAGCAGGAAGAGCACAGCCGCCCCGTACTCCGAGTAGCGGTCCAGCTTGCGGGCCACGCGCACCAGGCGCAGCAGCCGCGCCGTCTTCAGCAGCCCGATCAGCGTGGTGGTCTGGGGCAAAGAGCAGGTCAGAGCGCAGCTGGGGCCGGGGCCAGAGGCATGGCAGAGCCCAGCCCCGGCCCCTGCCCGGCCACTGCTGCCGCCCCCAGGCCGCGCATCCGGCCCGGCCGCCACACCCAGGCCCCGCATCCGGCCCGGCCGCCGCCCCCAGGCCCCGCATCCGGCCCGGCCGCCGCCCCCAGGCCCCGCATCCGGCCCGGCCGCCGCCCCCAGGCCCCGCATCCGGCCCGGCCGCCGCCCCCAGGCCCCGCATCCGGCCCGGCCGCCGCCCCCAGGCCCCGCATCTGGCCCGGCCGCCGCCCCCAGGCCCAGCATCCGGCCCGGCCTTCAGTGCCCATCCACTGCCCAGCCGACGCCTCCTTAGGCGGTAGCTGTTCCAGGAAGGCTGAGATTTAGGCATTTGGAGGTTTTGCCAGTTACTGGGGCAGGGACAGAGCCACGGTCCCAGCTGGCTGGCGTGTGATGCTCTGAGCGAAGGCCTCTGGCCCAGCAGCAGGGCAGCCCTACGCTGGCGGGAGCCATTTGGGCCGGAGGACAAGTGACTCTGAAGCCCCTGTCCTCACCCCCCGCCCCGTGCTCTCACTCTCCCCCATCCGGCCTGCACAGCTCACCCCCCACCCCAAAATCTGAAATGGCCCCGGTCGCTCTGCTTCCCGCGGGCGCCGCTGCCGGGGGAGCCCGAGCCTGCTGCCAGCACCGCCCCCGGGGATCACCCAGGCCTCCAGGGGCCCCACGGGCTAACCTCAGTCCTCCAGGCCGGGAGCGGGGGCGGGAGGTCTGGGCAGGACCTGCAGGCCGGGAGGTCCGGGCGGGGGCGGGGCCTGCAGGCCGGGAGCGGGGGCGGGGCCACGCCTCACCTCCTCGGAGCCGGAGCCAAAGATGAGCAGGTCGAAGGGGATGGCGGCCACCATGTCGATGAGGAACCAGCCCTTGAAGTAGTGGGTGGCGATGCGGGCCGGGTGGCTCACCACCTCCTCGTTGGAGTTGACGTAGGTGGTACGGAAGTTGATGAGGATGTCCACCAGGAACATGATGTCCACCAGCAGGTCCACCACGGTGAGCGGGCTGCAGGCGTAGCCGCAGTCGCGCGGGGCGGGGCCCTGCCGCTGGTCGTGCAGCAGGAAGGCGGCTGAGTAGGGCGTGAAGACGGCCGTGTAGATCACCAGCAGCAGGATCAGCCAGTCCCACACCGCCTTGAAGGGGCTGTAGTGCAGGATGGTCCACTTGTGGATGCGCGGCGCCTGCAGCTTGTACTCGGGCAGCACGTCAGCCCCCAGGGACAGCACCTGCGGGAGGGACAGCGCTGGGGCCGGGCAGACACAGCGCGGGGGCCGGGCAGTGGGGGGCCAGGCAGACACAGCGCAGGGCAGCGGGAGGCCGGGCAGTAGGGGGCAGACACAGCATGGGGGCTGGGCACCAGGGGGCAGACACAGCATGGGGGCCGGGCAGTGGGGGGCCAGGCAGACACAGCGCAGGGCAGCGGGAGGCCGGGCAGTAGGGGGCAGACACAGCATGGGGGCTGGGCACCAGGGGGCAGACACAGCATGGGGGCCGGGCAGTGGGGGGCCAGGCAGACACAGCGCAGGGCAGCGGGGGGCTGGGCAGTAGGGGGCAGACACAGCATGGGGGCTGGGCACCAGGGGGCAGACACAGCACGGGGGCCGGGCAGTGGGGGGCCGGGCAGACACAGTGCAGGGCAGTGGGGGGCTGGGCAGTAGGGGGCAGACACAGCATGGGGGCTGGGCACCAGGGGGCAGACACAGCATGGGGGCTGGGCAGCGGGGGGCCAGGCAGACACAGCGCGGGGGCAGGCAGTGGGGGCCGGGCAGTAGGGGGCAGACACAGCGCGGTGAGGCCCAGGGGCAGTCGCCGGGGGCCGGGCAGCGGGGGGCCGGGCAGACACAGCGCGGGGGCGCAGGCAGCTGGGGGCGCCCAGGGCAGACACAGCCGGGGGCCGGCAGTGGGGGGCAGACACAGCGCGGGGCAGCGGGGGGTCTGGGCAGACACAGCGCAGGGGCTGGGCAGGCGGGGGGGCGGGCAGACACAGCGCAGGGGCCAGGGCAGCTGGGGGGCCGGGCAGTAGGGGGCAGACACAGCATGGGGTCCGGGCAGTGGGGAGCAGACAAACACAGTGTGGGGGCGATGGGCAGACACAGCACGAGCTGGGGGCGGGGGCCGGGCAGACACTCCGCAGGGCAGTGGGGGGTCAGTGGGGGCCGGACAGACACAGCGCAGGGGCCAGGCAGTGGGGGGCCAGGCAGTAGCGGCAGACACAGCGCGGGGGCCGGGCAGTGGGGGGCAGACAAACACAGCGCGGGGGCTGGGCAGACACAGCAGCGGGGGCCAGGCAGCTGAGGGGCGGCGGGCAGACACAGCGCGGGGGCCAGGCAGTGGGGGGCCGGGCAGACGAGCCCGGGCCGGCAGACACAGCGCGGGGGCCGGCAGTGGGGGGCCAAGGGGGGCGGAGACACAGCGCGGGGGCCGGGCAGCGGGGGGCCGGGCAGACACAGCGCAGGGCGGAGCGGGGGGCCGGGCAGACACAGCGCAGGGGGCGGGCAGGGGGGGCCAGGGCAGTGGGGGGCAGACACAGTGCGGGGGCGGGCAGTGGGGGCAGACAAACACAGTGGGGGGCCGGCATGGGGGGCAGACAAACACAGCGCGGGGGCCGGGCAGTGGGGGGCCGGGCAGACACAGCGCGGGGCCGGGCAGTGGGGGGCAGGCACGGGGGCAGCAACACAGCGGGGGGCCAGGCAGTGGGGGCCGGGCAGAGGGGCAAGACACAGCGCGGGGGCCAGGCAGTGGGGGGCCGGGCAGCGGCGGGGCCGGGCAGACACAGCGCGGGGGCCAGGCAGTGGGGGGCCGGGCAGACACAGCGCGGGGGCCAGGGCAGTCAGGGGGGCAGCAGACACAGCGCGGGGGCAGCGGGGGGTCGGGCAGACACAGCGCAGGGGCTGGGCAGCGGGGGGCCGGGCAGACACAGCGCGGGGGCCAGGCAGTGGGGGGCCGGGCAGTAGGGGGCAGACACAGCGCGGGGTCCGGGCAGTGGGGAGCAGACAAACACAGTGTGGGGGCCAGGCAGTGGGGGGCAGACAAACACAGCGCGGGGGCCGGGCAGACACTCCGCAGGGCAGTGGGGGGTCGGGCAGACACAGCGCGGGGGCCAGGCAGTGGGGGGCCAGGCAGTAGGGGTCAGACACAGCGCGGGGGCCGGGCACTGGGGGGCAGACAAACACAGCGCGGGGGCTGGGCAGACACAGCACGGGGGCCAGGCAGTGAGGGGCCGGGCAGACACAGCGCGGGGCCAGGCAGTGGGGGGCAGACAAACACAGCGCGGGGGCTGGGCAGACACAGCACGGGGGCCAGGCAGCGGGGGGCCGGGCAGACACAGTGCAGGGCAGTGGGGGGCCGGGCAGACACAGCGCAGGGCAGCGGGGGGTCGGGCAGACACAGCGCAGGGGCTGGGCAGAGGGGGGCCGGGCAGTAGGGGGCAGACACAGCGCGGGGTCCGGGCAGTGGGGAGCAGACAAACACAGTGTGGGGGCCAGGCAGTGGGGGGCAGACAAACACAGCGCGGGGGCCGGGCAGTGGGGGGCAGACAAACAGAGCGCGGGGTCCGGGCAGTGGGGAGCAGACAAACACAGTGTGGGGGCCAGGCAGTGGGGGGCTGGGCAGCGGGGGGCCGGGCAGACACAGCGCGGGGGCCAGGCAGTGGGGGGCTGGGCAGCGGGGGGCCGGGCAGACACAGCGCGGGGGCCAGGCAGTGGGGGGCAGACAAACAGAGCACGGGGTCCGGGCAGTGGGGAGCAGACAAACACAGTGTGGGGGCCAGGCAGTGGGGGGCAGACAAACAGAGCGCGGGGTCCGGGCAGTGGGGAGCAGACAAACACAGTGTGGGGGCCAGGCAGTGGGGGGCAGACAAACAGAGCGCGGGGGTCCGGGCAGTGGGGAGCAGACAAACACAGTGTGGGGGCCAGGCAGTGGGGGGCAGACAAACACAGCACGGGGGCCGGGCAGACACAGCGCAGGGCAGCGGGGGGTCGGGCAGACACAGCGCGGGGGGCCAGGCAGTGGGGGGCCGGGCAGTAGGGGTCAGACACAGCGCGGGGTCCGGGCAGTGGGGAGCAGACAAACACAGTGTGGGGGCCAGGCAGTGGGGGGCAGACAAACACAGCACGGGGGCCGGGCAGACACAGCGCAGGGCAGCGGGGGGTCGGGCAGACACAGCGCGGGGGCCAGGCAGTGGGGGGCCGGGCAGTAGGGGTCAGACACAGCGCGGGGTCCGGGCAGTGGGGAGCAGACAAACACAGCACGGGGGCCGGGCAGACACAGCGCAGGGCAGCGGGGGGTCGGGCAGACACAGCGCGGGGTCCGGGCAGTGGGGGGCCGGGCAGTAGGGGTCAGACACAGCGCGGGGTCCGGGCAGTGGGGAGCAGACAAACACAGCGCGGGGGCCGGGCAGACACAGCGCGGGGGCCGGGCAGCAGGGGGCAGGACCAGACCCGGCTCCCGGCAGGCAGAGCTCCAGCCCAGCCAAGCCCCCGCCTGCTGCCTGGGGCCACTTACGGAGCCCCCCCAGAGCAGCGCGCTGCCCGCCCAGCCCCCACCCTCAGGGACAGCGGCGCGGGGACTACGGATGCGCAAGAGCAGTCGACTAGCGAGAAGCGTTTGCTCACCGAACAGTATTGTGACTAGTCAACCCCCCCATGAGACAGAGGCAGCAAAGCGGGGAGGGGCACTGCAGACTGGAAATGCCGCACCGCGGCGCTGCCACTTTGAAGCCCCCGGGCGGCTTTTCAGAGGGGCAGCCACGGAGCCTGGGGTCAAGGGGGCCTGTGAGTCCCCCGCTGGCCCCGGGCTCCATGGCTTGGAAATGCACAAGAACTCCGGCAGGGGACTCGTGTACATTTCAAAGCAGGCTGTGACGTGGGGGGGCTGTTACAGCCGCTGCTGTCGTGTGCGGGCATGGGGGGGGGTGCACCTCAGTTCCCCCCCCCAGCTCTCTCTGCAGGAGGGAGGAGGCCAGGCAGGACTCACTGGGGAAGTGGGTCAGTGTCGCCTCCTGGGGACCAGGTGACAAACGATTCACCCTGGGTCGGGGAGCAGGGCAAGGCAGGGGTGGAGCTGCCTGGGGACTCAGGGACCAGTGGCGGGGGGTTACTTTAGCCGTGGCTGGGGGGGAGCATGAAGGGACTAAGTCCAGCCAGGGGGGTTCAGGGCCTGGGAACCCCTCCCCCCAGAAGGACTAGGCTCTGCCCTGGCTCCGGTGTCCACGTGGAGCCCGCGCTGCGCTGGATCTCGGAGAAGCAATAAACCTTCCGTTCTACTGGCCGGCGGAGGCCCGTCTGGCTGCGGCCGGGGTGCAGGGTCGGGGGTCCCCGCCGCGCCGTCACACAGGCACCCGCATGCAGCCCGGAATCGGGGGGACTTCCCCAGGGGGGCCCGGCAGGGGCTCTTGTACATTTCAAAGGAGGAACATGGAAGTGCCTGTCGACTAGTCAATTAACCGCATTTTAACATCCTTAACGGGGACCCCCACTCCCCATACGGCAGCCCCTCCGCCGCGGTACTCGCCCCCTCCCCCCTCAATACGGCAGCCCCTCCCCCGCGGTACTCGCCCCCTCCCCCCTCAATACGGCAGCCCCTCCCCCACGGTACTCCCCCCCTCAATATGGCAGCCCCTCCCCCATGGTACTCGCGCCGGTCCTCCCCCCCACGGTACTTGCCCCATCCCGCACCCTCAATACGGCAGCCCCTCCCCCGCAGTACTTGCCCCGTCCCCCACCCGCAACATGGCAGCCCCTCCCCCATGGTACTCGCCCCATCCCCCACCCGCAACACGGCAGCCCCTCCCCCGCGGTACTCGCCCCCTCCCCCCTCAATACGGCAGCCCCTCCCCCGCGGTACTCCCCCCTCAATATGGCAGCCCCTCCCCCATGGTACTCGCGCCAGTCCCCCCCCCACGGTACTTGCCCCATCCCGCACCCTCAATACGGCAGCCCTCCCCGCAGTACTTGCCCCGTCCCCCACCCGCAACATGGCAGCCCCTCCCCCATGGTACTCGCCCCATCCCCACCCGCAACACGGCAGCCCCTCCCCCATGGTACTCGCCCCGTCCCCCACCTGCAACATGGCAGCCTCTCCCCCACGGTACTCGCCCCATCCCCCACCTGCAACATGGCAGCCCCTCCCCCGCGGTACTTGCCCCGTCCCCCACCCTCAACATGGCAGCCTCCAGGGTACTTGCCCCATCCCTTAGTAATGGTAACCCACCCCAGCTATGGAGGGGCAGGCTGGGATTGGGAGGGCAGGTCACACTCTGCGCCGCAGTGAGCAGCCCCCCATGGCCCGTGTTATGTTTGCCTTTGTGCCAGGGGCTCCTGCCCTGGCACCACGCCCTGCCCAGGGGAGTGGGCTGGGCAGGGCGGGTGACATGGCCACAATGTGCCCAGAGCCAGCAAAGCCCCCCCACTGGGGGAGCAGGCAGGCGGCAGCACTGGGGGAGGGTGGAGAAGGGCGGGCAGGCAGTGGCTCGGGGGGGGGCGGGCAGGCAGGTGGCGGCACTGGGGGAGGGTGGAGAAGGGCGGGCAGGCAGTGGCTCGGGGGGGCGGGTAGGCAGGCGGCAGCACTGGGGGAGGGTGGAGAAGGGCGGGCAGGCAGTGGCTCGGGGGGGCGGGTAGGCAGGCGGCAGCACTGGGGGAGGGTGGGGAAGGGCGGGCAGGCAGTGGCTCGGGGGGGCGGGTAGGCAGGTGGCGGCACTGGGGGAGGGTGGGGAAGGGCAGGCAGGCAGTGGCTCGGGGGGGCGGGTAGGCAGGTGGCGGCACTGGGGGAGGGTGGAGAAGGGCGGGCAGGCAGTGGCTCGGGGGGGCGGGTAGGCAGGCGGCAGCACTGGGGGAGGGTGGGGAAGGGCGGGCAGGCAGTGGCTCGGGGGGGCGGGCAGGTGGCGGCACTGGGGGAGGGTGGAGAAGGGCGGGTAGGCAGTGGCTCGGGGGGGCGGGCAGGTGGCGGCACTGGGGGAGGGTGGGGAAGGG
Organism: Pelochelys cantorii; assembly: GCA_032595735.1. Taxonomy (NCBI): domain Eukaryota; kingdom Metazoa; phylum Chordata; order Testudines; family Trionychidae; genus Pelochelys; species Pelochelys cantorii. The sequence continues at coordinate 262,544,362 of CM064327.1, read as the reverse complement.
CGGGCAGGCAGTGGCTCGGGGGGGCGGGCAGGTGGCGGCACTGGGGGAGGGTGGAGAAGGGCGGGTAGGCAGTGGCTCGGCGGGGGCGGGTAGGCAGGTGGCGGCACTGGGGGCAGGCGTGGAGAAGGGCGGGTAGGCAGTCGGCTCGGGGGGGCGGGGGTAGTGCCCAGTGGCCGGCACTGGGGGAGGGTGGAGAAGGGACAGGGTAGGCAGTGGCCTCGGGGGCTGAGTAATGGCAGACGGCAGTCACTGGGGGAGGGTGGAGAGGGCAGGCTGGCATGGCGGAGGCGGCCAGCTGCGCCGCAGGTGAGCAGCCCCGCATGGCCCGTGTAGGCAGCGTCCGCCCGTGGGCCTGGCCCAGGCACGGCAGCCCTGGCCCAGGGACTCCCGGGCCTAGGGCAGGCGGCGGCACATGGCCACATGGTCCGGCAGGCATGGCTCCCCCCACGGGGGGTAGGCAGGCGGCGGCACTGGGGGAGGGTGGAGAAGGGCGGGCAGGCAGTGGCTCGGGGGGGCGGGCAGGTGGCGGCACTGGGGGAGGGTGGAGAAGGGCGCAGGCAGGCAGTGGCTCCGGGGGCGGGCAGGTCGGCCATGGGGGAGGGTGGAGAAGGGCGGGCAGGCAGTGGCTCGCGGGGGCGGTAGCAGACTGGCAGCACTGGGGGAGGGTGGAGAAGGGCGGGCAGGCAGTGGCTCCGGGGGGGCGGGTAGGCAGGTGGCAGCACTGGGGGAGGTGTGGGGAAGGGCGGGCAGGCAGTGGCTCGGGGGGCGGGCAGGCGGCGGCACTGGGGGAGGGTGGAGAAAGGCGGGCAGGCAGTGGCTCGGGGGGGGGGCAGGTGGCGGCACTGGGGGAGGGTGGAGAAGGGCAGGCAGGCAGTGGCTCGGGGGGGCGGTGGGCAGCGGCAGCACTGGGGGAGGGTGGGAAGGGCGGGCAGGCAGTGGCTCGGGGGGGCGGGTAGGCAGGCGGCAGCACTGGGGGAGGGTGGAGAAGGGCGGGCAGGCAGTGGCTCGGGGGGGCGGGCAGGCGGCGGCACTGGGGGAGGGTGGAGAAGGGCGGGCAGGCAGTGGCTCGGGGGGGCGGGTAGGCAGGCGGCGGCACTGGGGGAGGGTGGAGAAGGGCGGGCAGGCAGTGGCTCGGGGGGGCGGGCAGGTGGCGGCACTGGGGGAGGGTGGAGAAGGGCGGGCAGGCAGTGGCTCGGGGGGGGCGGGTAGGCAGGTGGCGGCACTGGGGGAGGGTGGAGAAGGGCGGGCAGGCAGTGGCTCGGGGGGGCGGGCAGGTGGCGGCACTGGGGGAGGGTGGAGAAGGGCGGGTAGGCAGTGGCTCGGGGGGGCGGGTAGGCAGGTGGCAGCACTGGGGGAGGGTGGAGAAGGGCAGGCAGGCAGTGGCTCGGGGGGGCGGGCAGGAGGCGGCACTGGGGGAGGGTGGAGAAAGGCGGGCAGGCAGTGGCTCGGGGGGGCGGGTAGGCAGGTGGCGGCACTGGGGGAGGGTGGAGAAGGGCGGGCAGGCAGTGGCTCGGGGGGGCGGGTAGGCAGGTGGCGGCACTGGGGGAGGGTGGAGAAGGGCGGGCAGGCAGTGGCTCGGGGGGGCGGGGCAGGTGGCGGCACTGGGGGAGGGTGGAGAAGGGCGGGCAGGCAGTGGCTCGGGGGGGGCGGGTAGGCAGGTGGCGGCACTGGGGGAGGGTGGAGAAGGGCGGGCAGGCAGTGGCTCGGGGGGGCGGGTAGGCTGGTGGCGGCACTGGGGGAGGGTGGGAAGGGCGGGCAGGCAGTGGCTCGGGGGGGCGGGCAGGGGCGGCACTGGGGGAGGGTGGAGAAGGGCGGGCAGGCAGTGGCTCGGGGGGGCGGGTAGGCAGGTGGCGGCACTGGGGGAGGGTGGAGAAGGGCGGGCAGGCAGTGGCTCGGGGGGGCTGGCAGGCGGCAGCACTGGGGGAGGGTGGAGAAGGGCGGGCAGGCAGTGGCTCGGGGGGGCGAGGCAGGTGGCGGCACTGGGGGAGGGTGGAGAAGGGCGGGCAGGCAGTGGCTCGGGGGGGCGGGCAGGTGGCGGCACTGGGGGAGGGTGGAGAAGGGCGGGCAGGCAGTGGCTCGGGGGGGCGGGCAGGTGGCGGCACTGGGGGAGGGTGGAGAAGGGCGGGCAGGCAGTGGCTCGGGGGGGCGGGCAGGTGGCGGCACTGGGGGAGGGTGGAGAAGGGCGGGCAGGCAGTGGCTCGGGGGGGCGGGCGTTAGGCAGGTGGCGGCACTGGGGGAGGGTGGAGAAGGGCGGGCAGGCAGTGGCTCGGGGGGGCGGGTAGGCAGGCGGCACTGGGGGAGGGTGGAGAAGGGCGGGCAGGCAGTGGCTCGGGGGGGCGGGGCAGGCGGCGGCACTGGGGGAGGGTGGGGAAGGGCGGGCAGGCAGTGGCTCGGGGGGGCGGGCAGGTGGCGGCACTGGGGGAGGGTGGAGAAGGGCGGGCAGGCAGTGGCTCGGGGGGGCGGGCAGGCGGCGGCACTGGGGGAGGGTGGGGAAGGGCGGGCAGGCAGTGGCTCGGGGGGGCGGGCAGGCGGCGGCACTGGGGGAGGGTGGGGAAGGGCGGGCAGGCAGTGGCTCGGGGGGGCGGGGTAGGCAGGTGGCGGCACTGGGGGAGGGTGGAGAAGGGCGGGCAGGCAGTGGCTCGGGGGGGCGGGTAGGCAGGTGGCGGCACTGGGGGAGGGTGGAGAAGGGCGGGCAGGCAGTGGCTCGGGGGGGCGGGCAGGCGGCGGCACTGGGGGAGGGTGGGGAAGGGCGGGCAGGCAGTGGCTCGGGGGGGCGGGCAGGTGGCGGCACTGGGGGAGGGTGGGAAGGGCGGGCAGGCAGTGGCTCGGGGGGGCGGGTAGGCAGGTGGCGGCACTGGGGGAGGGTGGGGAAGGGCGGGAGGCAGTGGCTCGGGGGGGCGGGAGGCGGGCGGCACTGGGGGAGGGTGGGAGAAGGGCGGGCAGGCAGTGGCTCGGGGGGGCGGGGCAGGTGGCGGCACTGGGGGAGGGTGGAGAAGGGCGGGCAGGCAGTGGCTCGGGGGGGCGGGTAGGCAGGGGCGGCACTGGGGGAGGGTGGAGAAGGGCGGGCAGGCAGTGGCTCGGGGGGGCGGGCAGGCGGCGGCACTGGGGGAGGGTGGGGAAGGGCGGGCAGGCAGTGGCTCGGGGGGGCGGGCAGGCGGCGGCACTGGGGGAGGGTGGGGAAGGGCGGGCAGGCAGTGGCTCGGGGGGGGCGGGGCAGGCAGGCGGGCACTGGGGGAGGGTGGAGAAGGGCGGGCAGGCAGTGGCTCGGGGGGGGGGCAGGCGGCGGCACTGGGGGAGGGTGGGGAAGGGCGGGCAGGCAGTGGCTCGGGGGGGGCGGGTAGGCAGACGGCAGCACTGGGGGAGGGTGGAGAAGGGCGGGCAGGCAGTGGCTCGGGGGGGCGGGCAGGCGGCGGCACTGGGGGAGGGTGGGGAAGGGCGGGCAGGCAGTGGCTCGGGGGGGCGGGGCAGGCGGCGGCACTGGGGGAGGGTGGAGAAGGGCGGGCAGGCAGTGGCTCGGGGGGGCGGGCAGGCGGCGGCACTGGGGGAGGGTGGAGAAGGGCAGGCAGGCAGTGGCTCGGGGGGGCGGGCAGGCGGCGGCACTGGGGGAGGGTGGGGAAGGGCGGGCAGGCAGTGGCTCGGGGGGGGCGGGTAGGCAGATGGCGCACTGGGGGAGGGTGGAGAAGGGGGGCAGGCAGTGGCTCGGGGGGGCGGGAGGCTGGCGGCACTGGGGGAGGGTGGAGAAGGGCGGGCAGGCAGTGGCTCGGGGGGGCGGGCAGGCGGCGGCACTGGGGGAGGGTGGGAGAAGGGCGGGCAGGCAGTGGCTCGGGGGGGCGGGCAGGCGGCGGCACTGGGGGAGGGTGGAGAAGGGCGGGCAGGCAGTGGCTCGGGGGGCGGCGGGCAGGCGGCGGCACTGGGGGAGGGTGGGGAAGGGCGGGCAGGCAGTGGCTCGGGGGGGGGGCGGGTGGGGGGGAGGCAGGGGCAGCACTGGGGGAGGGTGGGAAGGGCGGGCAGGCAGTGGCTCGGGGGGCGGGAGGCGGCGGCACTGGGGGAGGGTGGGGAAGGGCGGGCAGGCAGTGGCTCGGGGGGGGCGGGCAGGCGGCGGCACTGGGGGAGGGTGGAGAAGGGCGGGCAGGCAGTGGCTCGGGGGGGCGGGCAGGCGGCGGCACTGGGGGAGGGTGGGGAAGGGCGGGCAGGCAGTGGCTCGGGGGGGCGTAGGGCAGGTCGGCGGCACTGGGGGAGGGTGGGGAAGGGCAGGCAGGCAGTGGCTCGGGGGGGCGGGCAGGCGGCGGCACTGGGGGAGGGTGGGGAAGGGCGGGCAGGCAGTGGCTCGGGGGGGGGGCAGGCGGCGGCACTGGGGGAGGGTGGGGAAGGGCGGGCAGGCAGTGGCTCGGGGGGGGTAGGCAGGCGGCGGCACTGGGGGAGGGTGGGGAAGGGCGGGCAGGCAGTGGCTCGGGGGGGCGGGCAGGCGGCGGCACTGGGGGAGGGTGGAGAAGGGCGGGCAGGCAGTGGCTCGGGGGGGCGGTAGGCAGGTGGCGGCACTGGGGGAGGGTGGGGAAGGGCGGGCAGGCAGTGGCTCGGGGGGGCGGGCAGGTGGCGGCACTGGGGGAGGGTGGGAAGGGCGGGCAGGCAGTGGCTCGGGGGGGGCGGGTAGGCAGGGCGGCACTGGGGGAGGGTGGAGAAGGGCGGGCAGGCAGTGGCTCGGGGGGGGCGGGTAGGCAGGGGCGGCACTGGGGGAGGGTGGGAAGGGCGGGCAGGCAGTGGCTCGGGGGGGCGGGCAGGCGGCGGCACTGGGGGAGGGTGGGGAAGGGCGGGCAGGCAGTGGCTCGGGGGGGGCGGGTAGGCAGAGCGGCGCACTGGGGGAGGGTGGAGAAGGGCAGGCAGGCAGTGGCTCGGGGGGGCGGGCAGGCGGCGGCACTGGGGGAGGGTGGGAGGAAGGGGGCGGGGGCAGGCGGCGGCACTGGGGGAGGGTGGGGAAGGGCGGGCAGGCAGTGGCTCGGGGGGGCGGGCAGGCGGCGGCACTGGGGGAGGGTGGAGAAGGGCGGGCAGGCAGTGGCTCGGGGGGGCGGGCAGGCAGGGGCGGCACTGGGGGAGGGTGGAGAAGGGCGGGCAGGCAGTGGCTCGGGGGGGCGGGGGCAGGCGGCGGCGGCGGCACTGGGGGAGGGTGGAGAAGGGCGGGCAGGCAGTGGCTCGGGGGGGCGGGGGCAGGCGGCGGCACTGGGGGAGGGTGGAGAAGGGCGGGCAGGCAGTGGCTCGGGGGGGCGGGCAGGCGGCGGCACTGGGGGAGGGTGGGGAAGGGCGGGCAGGCAGTGGCTCGGGGGGGGCGGGCAGGCGGCGGCACTGGGGGAGGGTGGAGAAGGGCGGGCAGGCAGTGGCTCGGGGGGGGCGGGGCAGGGCGGCGAGGCGCGCACTGGGGGAGGGTGGGGAAGGGCGGGCAGGCAGTGGCTCGGGGGGGCGGGCAGGCGGCGGCACTGGGGGAGGGTGGAGAAGGGCGGGCAGGCAGTGGCTCGGGGGGGGTAGGCAGGCGGGCGGCGGGGGGGGGAGAGGCGGCAGCATGGGGGAGGGTGGGGAAGGGCGGCAGGCAGGGCCGGGGGGGGGGGGAGGGAGGCAGGCAGTGGCTCGGGGGGGCGGGGAGGCAGGCGGCAGCACTGGGGGAGGGTGGGGAAGGGCGGGCAGGCAGTGGCTCGGGGGGGGCGGGCAGGTGGCGGCACTGGGGGAGGGTGGGGAAGGGCGGGCAGGCAGTGGCTCGGGGGGGGTGGGCAGGTGGCGGCACTGGGGGAGGGTGGAGAAGGGCGGGCAGGCAGTGGCTCGGGGGGGGTAGGCAGGCGGCGGCACTGGGGGAGGGTGGGGAAGGGCGGGCAGGCAGTGGCTCGGGGGGGGCGGGCAGGCAGTGGCTCGGGGGGGGGCGGGCAGGCAGTGGCTCGGGGGGGGCGGGGAGGCAGGCAGTGGCTCGGGGGGGCGGGGAGGGCCGGGCTGCTCGGAGTGAGGGAGTCTCACTTGGCTTAGATGCAGGGCGGGGGCTTGGATCTGGAGGGGCCCAGGGCCCCCCACTGCCCAGGCTGCCCCTGGTCCCTGCGCTGACCAGTCTGTGACGCGCTGGGTCCCTGGGGCCAATGACCCTCCGAGATGCTGAGAGGAGCCAGGGCCAGGAGCTCAGCCTGGCGTGGGCTTGGTGCCATGGCCCGCCCAGGCCACGTGGTGCAGGGGGCAGGAGCGGCTGGCGGGTGGGTCCCAGTCATGGGGCGGTGCCGGGAGCAGGGGGAGTTTGCTGCCCCACCCCAGCCAGCCACGATCCAGCCCCGTGAGCCCCTGCTGAGCCTGGGGGGGGCCGAGCGCGGCACAGCTCGTCCCGACAGCCCGGGCAGGGCCCACTGGAGCCCTGCCCCCTCCCCCCGGCTCGGCTCACCGCAAACTTGGTGAGATGGCGCGGCGGGGTCCCCCCGACCCTGCACCCCCGGAGCAGCCAGAACAGGCTCCGCCAGCCAGTAGAACAGGGGGGTTCATTGCTCCTCCAGGGTACAGCCCAGCACAGACGTGACGTGGGTGCAGGAGTCAGGGCCAGGGTGCCTCAGACCCCTTGGGACGGGGGGCCTGGGCCCTAGACTCCCAACCCCCTGCTTAGTCTGGGTTCCCCTAGTCCAGAACTGCCCCTTCCCCCACACTCCCTGCCTTTGTTCCATCCCTGCCCTCAACAGGTAGGACCGGGTGGGTCTTTGTCTAGGTGACCCCAGGCTCCCCCCGCCGGGCAGTGCTTACAGACACAGGCCAGTAGGGGTCACCCCCAGCGCACACAGTGTACAGCCTGCCCTCTACATCACACTTGGCCCCACCTGCTCCGTAGGCTCCCGGCCCAAGGGCTGCTCCCTGCCAGACCCTCCCCCCACAGGCCCCCCACTGACGGGGCATCAGGTCCCACTGCCCTCCAGACCTTCAGGGGAACAAGTGCCCCCCCCGGCTGCAGGGAGACCCCAGCCCCCCACTGTTGGGACTGCCCAGCGAGGCAGCTCCCCCCCGGCAGTGCTGGCAAACGGCTTCACCAGCGCCCCTCCCCTTGCCAGGCCAGGGCTTCCTCATCCCCCAGTCCTGCCGGTTGCCCCTCACTCCCGCCCCGCAGCCCCTGCCCCCCAGCCCTGCTGGTGCCCGCCACTCCCACCCCCACAAATGCAACCCTTCTCCCCCCAGCCCCCACAGTGGTGCAGGCAGGTTTCCATCCTCTAGCCACAGCTGAGCCAAGCCAGGCGGTCTGGACCATAGGGTGAGCGGGGGCTCCCGGAGCGCGGGCGCGGGTTACGTAACGACCGAAACGAGGCACAAAGGCAGCCGCGTGTGTAAACACCCCCCCACCGTGGGACAGGGAGCAGCTACACATGCAGCGCCCGGCGCGGGGCTGGACCCGGCTCAGGTCACAGCCCTGGAAGCATCCTCACCAGACAGAAACATGCCCCCGGCACAGAGCCCTTTCCCCGCCCCCGCACCGAGGTGCCACTCCCGACCCCAGGGCTCTCCCTGCCCCCCGGCCCAGCCCTGCTCTGGTGCGTGCCCCGCGCCGCAGCAGTGCCTGCGAGAGGGCCCCCGGTGTCCGGGCCCCCGCAGCACAGTCCGGCTGCCTCCCTCCTGAGGCGCCGATCCCCCCGCCTGGCCCCCGCCTGCCCCACATGTGCCAGGGCGAAGCCACCTGGCCGGGAAAGCAGGCCCCGGCCCCGGGCTGCATGGGAGGTGCCTGGTCCGGAGCCGGCTCCCCGAAGGCTCAGGCGCTGCCCCTGCTGCAGGCAGGGGACGCTGGCTCCCGGTGCGCAGGACGCGTCCGTACCTTCTCCTGGCCCTTCCCAGTGCCGCAGGGGGCCTCGCTCTCCAGGCACAGGCAGGTGCCGCACAGGGAGATGCCAGGCATGGGTCCGGCGCTGGGGGGGGCTGAGAGCTCCCGGAGCCGCTGCAGGAGGGAAGCCAGCATCCTCAGGTCCGCCCGGCCGGCCACGCGGGGCCCATGGTGCGGGCTGTGGGCTCACCCCAAGCCACATGCCCGGGGGGCAGCCATGGGGCGCCGGGGAGCCAGCAGGCTGCCGCCCGGCTGCCCCTGTCCTGCCTGCGGGTGCCCTGGGGAGGGGGCATGGGCGTCGGGGGCAGGGACCGGCCGGGGCGAGGGACGGAGCCGTCAGCCGGCGAGGGAGCCAGGCAGACGTGCCACCGAGAGTGGAGAGGAAAATTATTGGGGCGGAAATTTTACCCAGCCTGCCCTGCTCTCGCAGCAACAAAAGAGCCAGCGGGCGCACGGGCTGGCCCCCGCCGGAGCCGGAGCCGGGCCCCCTCCCCCGCCCATTAACCCCAGCCAGCCAGGCCACAGGACCCTGGGCCACACGCAGGGCTGGTGCCACCCCTTCCTGGCACCTCCCCGGGCACACGGCTGCCAGCCCAGGGTCCCCGGGTCTGTCCGCGGTGCTGGGGCCAAGGGGCTTGTCCTGCCCCGGGAGCCTGAGGGGCCCTGGTCACCGGGGCACAAGGTTGTTGGAGCACTGGCCCTAAACGGGTACCCTGGTTGGGCCCTGCTGCCCGCACAGGCGCACCCGTCCTCAGCACCCCCAAACAGCGATCCCCGACAAACATACAGTCGTCCCAATGCCCCGCCTGACACAGCGCTGCCTGCACAGGCGCACCCGTCCTCAGCACCCCCAAACACCGATCCCCGACAAACATACAGCCGTCCCAACGCCCCGCCTGACACAGCGCTGCCCGCACAGGCGCACCCGTCCTCAGCACCCCCAAACAGCGATCCCTGACAAACATACAGTCGTCCCAACGCCCCGCCTGACACAGCGCTGCCCGCACAGGCGCACCCGTCCTCAGCACCCCCAAACAGCGATCCCCGACAAACATACAGTCGTCCCAACGCCCCGCCTGACACAGCGCTGCCCGCACAGGCACACCCGTCCTCAGCACCCCCAAACAGCGATCCCCGACAAACATACAGTCGTCCCAACGCCCCCGCCTGACACAGCGCTGCCCGTCCTTAGCACCCCCAAACAGCGATCCCCGACAAACATACAGTCGTCCCAACGCCCCCGCCTGACACAGCGCTGCCCGTCCTTAGCACCCCCAAACAGCGATCCCCGACAAACATACAGTCGTCCCAACGCCCCGCCTGACACAGCGCTGCCCGCACAGGCGCACTCCACCCAGGTGTCCGGACTCCCAGCGCCCACGCTCTAACCACTAGACCCCACTGCCCCAGAGTCAGCTGTTGGGGGAGAGGATTAGTGCAGAAATTAATTGCACAGCCAAGGCGCTGGGGCTGCTTTGCGTGTTAGCGGCTGGAGGAAAGTGCCATGCAGCGGAGGAGGGGGGGAGCCAGGGTGGGCTGAGGGGTGCTGCCAGGATCCCTCGGGGCCGCCGGCCTGGCTGTGCCCAGGAGTGGAGCTCGCTCTGGGGCTGCGATCACACGCACACGTGTCCCGGGGCAGCCAGGCGCAGGCCACATGTGCCCGTGCACATCATGGGGGGCGACATGTCAGGCGGGGCACGTCCAGGAGGGGGGCACCATTTCCTTCTCTCTGCCGGGGGCTACCTGCAGTGCCAGGCCTGAGCCGCCGAGATGGGGGAGACGCACCCAGAGCCATTTGTCAGACCCGGGCACCGCACCTGCCAAGGGACGGCCCCCCCTGCAGCCCCCCCCGAGCTCCCGCCCACTCCCTGCAGCCCCCCCGCCTGCAGCCTGCCCCCTACTTGCTCCCTGCAGCCCCGTGCCCCTCCTCCTGCAGCACCCACCCTGCCCCCCGTGCCTCCTCCTCCTGCAGCCTGCCCCTCATCAAGCCCCTTGCCCGCTCTCTGCAGCCCCCTCAGCTGCCTCTGCCACTCTCCCGGCGCCACCAGCCCAGCTAACAGCACTTGGGCACCCCGTGGGGAGACCTGCCCCTGTGCCCACCGCCTCCTGCCTGACCCCCACAGCCTCCCACCCTACCCCTGCGTCTACCACCTCCCGCCCGGCCCCCGCCACCGCCGCCTCCCGCCCGGCCCCCGCCACCGCCGCCTCCTGTCCGGCCCCCGCCGCTGCTGCCTCCCGCCTGGTCCCCGCCGCCTGGCCCCCGCCGCCTCCTTCCCGGACCCCACCACTGCCGCCTCCCGCCCGGCCCCCGCCACTGCCGCCTCCCGCCCGGCCCCCGCCACTGCCGCCTCCTGTCCGGCCCCCGCCACTGCTGCCTCCCGCCTGGCCCCCACTGCCTCCTGCCGGGACCCCACCGCTGCCACCTCCCGCCCGGCCCCCGCCGCCGCCGCCTCCCACCCGGCCCCCGCCGCCTGGCCCCCGCCGCCTCCTTCCGGACCCCACCACTGCCACCTCCCGCCCGGCCCCCGCCACCGCCGTCTCCTGTCCGGCCCCCGCCGCTGCTGCTCCTCCCGCCTGGCCCCCGCTGCCTCCTGCCGGGACCCCACCGCTGCCACCTCCCGCCCGGCCCCCGCCACCGCCACCTCCCGCCCGGCCCCCGCCACCGCCGCCTCCCACCCGGCCCCCGCCGCCTGGCCCCCGCTGCCTCCTTCCCGGACCCCACCACTGCCACCTCCCGCCCGGCCCCCGCCACCGCCGTCTCCTGTCCGGCCCCGCCGCTGCTGCCTCCCGCCTGGCCCCCGCTGCCTCCTGCCGGGACCCCACCGCTGCCACCTCCCGCCCGGCCCCCGCCACCGCCGCCTCCCACCCGGCCCCGCCCTGCTGCCTCCCGCCTGGCCCCCCGCTGCCTCCTGCCCGGACCCCACCACTGCCACCTCCCGCCCGGCCCCCCCACCGCCGCTCCTGTCCGGCCCCACCGCTGCTGCCTCCCGCCTGGCCCCCGCCCTGCTGCCTCCCCCCGGCCCCGCCGCCTGGCCCCCGCCGCCTCCTTCCCGGACCCCACCACTGCCACCTCCCCCGGCCCCCGCCCCCCGTCTCCTGTCCGGCCCCCCCTGCTCCTCCCGCCGGCCCCCACCGCGCCTCCTGCCGGCCCCACCGCTGCCCCTCCCGCCTGGCCCCCGCCGCTGCTGCCTCCCACCCGGCCCCCGCCGCCTGGCCCCCGCCGCCTCCTTCCCGGACCCCACCACTGCCACCTCCCGCCCGGCCCCCGCCACCGCCGTCTCCTGTCCGGCCCCCGCCGCTGCTGCCTCCCGCCTGGCCCCCGCTGCCTCCTGCCGGGACCCCACCGCTGCCACCTCCCGCCCGGCCCCCGCCACCGCCGCCTCCCACCCGGCCCCCGCCACTGCTGCCTCCCGCCTGGTCCCCGCCGCCTGGCCCCCGCTGCCTCCTTCCCGGACCCCACCGCTGCCACCTCCCGCCCGGCCCCCGCCGCTGCCGCCTCCCACCGCCTCCCGCCCTGCCCCCACCACCTCCTGCCCGGCCCCCGCTGCCTCCTGCCCGACCCCCGCTGCTGCCGCCGCCTCCCGCCCGGCCCCCACCACCGCCGCCTCCCAGTCAGGAGCCCAGGTGCCAGGCCCCGAACGCGCGGCCGTACCTGCGTGACCTTCTCGGTGACGTTGTGCGTCCGGTCCTTCAGCCTGGTGGGCGCGATGATCTCCCGCTCGCCCACAGGCGCCGCCAGCAGCCCCTCACCCTTGAAGTCCACGAAGTTGAGGGTGATCTGCGGGATACGGCTGATGGCGCGGTAGCGCGTCAGCTCTGAGTCGGAGGTGGAGTTGAGCAGGCTGCTGCGTGCGTTGTTCATGGCCCCTGGGTGAGGGCGGGCCTGTCAGGTGGGGCAGCCCACGGCCCCTCCAGCCCACAACGGCCAGAGCTGTCCCCTGACCCTCCCTGCGCCCACTGCCAGCCCCCGCCAGAGATCAGGCCCCCCGCCCACCCTGGCTACAAGCCGGTCCCGGAGCCGCGCGGCTCGTGTCCATTTGTGTGGGGGCCGCGTGCGCACATGTCGGAGCTTCCCCCAGCGGTGCCGCGGGGCCAGTGGGAGCCCCCTGCGCGGCGCCACTATGTCCCCCGGAGGCGGGGCTCCTTGGTGAGGCGGGGGATGCAGAGGCAGGCGGCCGTGAGGAGGCGGGGGGGCGTGCGGAGGCGGGGGATGCGGAGGTGGGGGGGTGTGCAGAGGCGGGGGATGCAGAGGCGGGGGGGCGTGCGGAGGCGGGGGATGCGGAGGTGGGGGGGGCAGGGGCGGGGGCCGTGAGGAGGCAGGGGATGTGGAGGCGGGGGGGCGTGAGGAGGCGGGGGGTTGTGAGCAGGCGAGGCATGGCCCAGGAGGAACATAGGCTCAGCGTGGAGGTGAGCCACGCCGGGCTCCCCTGTGGGCCGCCAGGGCGGGGGCTGGGAAGAACCCGCTGTGACGGTGCGTCAGGGACCCCCCGACCCTGCACCCCCGTCCGCAGCCAGCTGTGACTCCGCCAGCCAGTCAAACAGGGGGGTTTATTGCTTCTCCGAGATACAGCCCAGCCCGGGTTCAAAGTGCACATCGGAGTGAGGGGCCAGGCAGCCTCAGACCCTTGGGGAGGGGTCCACAGGGCCCTGGACCCCCAGCACTCAGCTTAATCTTCTCTTCAAGTTTTCCCAGCCAACCTGCCCAGTTCCCAGGCCCTGCCCCCCAGCCAGGTGGTGTCTCCCCCCCGCCCCCCGCTTTGTCTCCCCCTGGGCAGAGCCTTGTTACCTGCCCAGGCTGGGCCGAGGTGTCTGGGCCAATGCACACGTGGGTGAGTCAGTGGGAATCCCACAGCCCAGCGCAGGGGGACCCGGGTCACAGAGCAGACACCCTCCCCATGTCACACCCCGGTCGGTAAGCGTCCTGGGACAGGCTGGGAGGACGTGCCAGGCAGGGGCTCCCACCCGGGCACTGCCCTAGCCAACGTGGCATCACCACAGGGCCACCTGCCACGAGGAGCGAGCGGCACCCTCACCCACGGACCTGGAGGCCCGGGTGGCACACCTGCCCCTGGGCGAGGCGCTCGGGGAGGAAGCCCCATGGGCTGTGCCAGGGGCGGGGGGGGGGGGGGGCTCAGAGCCCTGACCCTCGAGCTGGGGGCCCTGGTGTGGCGGGGAAGTGGGGGTGGGTGCAGCAGGTGGGGAGACCGGTCTCTGTGCGAGGCGCCCTGCGACCCAGCCGCAGAGTCCCGGCACTTGGCTGCTGCGGGGGCGGCGAGTCCCACCTGCGGAGCGTGCCCCGAAGGAGCCGCTGGGCCCGGGAGCATTGCGGCCCCCCCCAAACTCCACCGGAGCCGGGCTGCCTGGCACAGGGAGAGCCCATGCCCTTTGCTGGCACCGGCCATGGCTGCCGTGCTGCTCAGGACAGCCCAGAACTGGCCTCCAACGCCCGGGCTGGCCGGTCGGGGCCTCCACGTGTTGAAAGATGCCACGGCTGAGCAGGCCCCCATTCCCCTCCCCCCACCCCCACCCTGGGCACGTGCAATGATCCCTCTCACCCTTTCCATCTGTGTGTGGAATTCACGTTAGGCTGTGCACTACAGCACGTGCGAATGTGCACCACCAGTGTTACCTGCTTTTGGGAGCCAGGGAGGGACATTCATGGGAAACCATCCCCCAGGCTTTTCCTGGAATCAGACAAAGCCATGAAAAGGCCGGGGAAGACCCACCTAAACTCATTAAGGAAACACCCCAGCCTCATCTGCATTGAAGACAGAACTCATTTGCATACAGAATGGAGACCAGCTCTTCCAAGGCAGGAACCGCACTGAACTCTGGGATACTGAAAGCAGAGAAGCACAGCCTGCTGGGAAATCTCTGCTCCAGATGCTAATGAACCCAGGCCTGCTCACCCCCAAATTATCAGACCAATTCAAGTAACGATCCTACTGACATCCAAAATACCGACACTGCCCAGTTGCACCGTGAGCTCGTTCAAGGAACATCCCCCGTAGCCAGGGGTGATCAGTCTCCATTGTCTCTCCTCTTCCTCTTTGAACTAGTGTCCTATCCCTTTAAAAACTCCTCTCCTTGCCCCAAGAAAAACTGTTCTGATACCTGGATTTAAACTGCATCAGTTCCACTGAGACTTCTCCACCTCCGGTCTGATCGCGCTGGGGGCTCTGCTCTGCTTGTCTCCTGCCCTCTGGCCCCCCGGCTCCCAGCACCATCTGGGAACCCCGATCAGTGCAAGCTCCATGGAGTGGTGAGGTCTCTCTCTCTCTCTCCCCCCCATCAACTACCTCTCTAACCACAGCCTCCTGCCCCTGCCCTATGTAACTATTACATGGTTACCTAACATTTCAATTTAGATTTAATATTGTAACTGTTCGATATCTACTCACTACCCAGAAATAAATCACTTTCATTGTTATACTGGCTGCTTCTCTCTCTCTCTTTCTCTTTCGCTCAGTCTTCCTCAAGGGGGGTTGTTTTGGCTTCCCCATTCGCTCTGCAACAACGCTTCTTGTCCCCAAGCTAAAGATCCCTGTAAGGCCCCAAAGCCTGTGGGGTTTGCTCAGCGTGTGGTTTCCCAGTGAATGACTGTGGGGTGAGAGTCGGGATGGGGGTGCTGAACCCGGGGGCGTATGAGGACGGCAGATTCAAGTGCTGTTTAATCCAGCCCACGGAGCCCAAAGGCACAGGAGGGTGCAGTTAAACCAGCCTGCTGAGTCCAGGGACATAGGAGGGGTCAGCGTGCGAGTGCTGATTCCCCAGCCCTCTCAGACGTGCTCTGGCAGTGGGGGTGAGTGTCTGCGTGTTGCTGAGGTGGGAAGAACCCGCCCTGAGGAACCCAGTTCCTGCAGGAGAGCTGCAGTGGGGGGGGAATTGGCAGCAGGGAGAATCCAGCTCCATAGGTTAGCACAAGCAGCACAAGCAGCACCCGGATAGAACTGTGAACCTCCCCCCAGTCCCATAAGAGTGACCCTGATCAATGAGCACAGCCCAGAGTATTGGGCAAATCTGGTAACACCAGGGGCTACAACGGTGGCTGGGCCATGCAGGAGGCAAAAGTAGGGGCAGGAGCGCTGTGTGCACATGAGCTCGGGGCGAGGGGCTCTCACTGCCTGTCTGCCTGTCTCTTGGAGGCACAGTGAGCAGGCTGCAGGCCCAGCCTTGCAAACCGCGCTCAGCAGGGGGCTGGACAGTTGAGGAATAACATTAGCTGGAACCAAGGGGTTTGATTCGAACTAACGTGTCCCGGAGCGCACTTCCTAGTTCGAATCAGCTGTTGAGCAGAGTAATGCGTGGGCACGATCATGCTAATGAAGCGCGGGATATTTAAATCCCCGCTTCATTAGCAATTTCGGTTGGCTACATTTGCATCCCTAGCTCGAACTAGGGAGCAAGTGTAGACATACCCACAGAGGGCAGAGCCACGGCCTCGGGGCAGTCGGTAGCCAAAGCCACAGCTACCAGGATGTATTTGTTCCCCGTCGGGGTGGCCTGGCCGACAGGCCCTGCTATCTCTATTGCTGCCTTCCGGAACGGCTCCTCTACGATGGGCTGGTGCCGCTTCCCCCCCCCCGGTCTCGGGCCTTCCCCCCTCTGGCAGGAGTCGCAGGCCCGGCAGCACCGCTGCATGGTCGCAAATATCCCCGGCCAGTAAAACACCTGAAGCAGCCTCAGCCGGGTGCACCGGATCCCCTGGTGCCCCGAGAAGGGGACGTCATGGGACAGGTACAGCAGCCTGGGGCAATACCTTTGGGGAACCACCAACTGCCGCTGGACCCCCCACATCCCCTCCTTCCCTGGGGGGAGCCACTCCCGGTACAGGAATCCCCACTCCCACATGAACCTCTCCTGGCAGCCTCCCCCCAGGGCCTGAGCTGCGCCCAGGTGTAATGTAGTGGGGGGGTGTCTGCTCTGTATCCCAGGGTCCCCCTGCGCTGGGCTGTGAGATACCCACACGTGGTAATGCAGTGTCAGTCCCTTGCTGGTTGCTACGCTTGGGCTGTGGGTGACCCTGCTGGCCTCTGCCTGTGAGCGCGGCCCAGCAGGGGGGCTGCCTAAGTCACGTAGACAAAGACCCAACCTGGCAGACGGGTTGGAACTAAGGAAGTGAGTGTTCGGGGGAAGGGGAGTTGCTGGCGGAGAAACATGAAGGGAAGAGCCTGGGCTGAGGGGCTAGCGGGGTGATGGACCCCTGCCCCAAGGAGTCTGAGGCACCCTGGCCCTGACTCCTGTAGCCACATCACATCTGTGCTGGGCTGTACCCCGGAGGAGCAATAAACGCCCCTGTTCTGCTGGTTCGCGGAGCCTGTTCTGGCTGCAGACGGGGGGCAGGATTTGGGGGGTCCACGACTGCGCCGTCACAGTGGTGTCAGGGGTGGGATGCTCTGCACCCCGTGGATGGAGCGTCCAGCAGCGAGTGACAAGGCGCAGTAGCAGGAAGGGGTTTAGAGCCAGGCGTGCTGGAGACAGAGCGAAGCGGTTCCTGGGAATCGTGGGCACCTGCAGCACTAGACTGGTGAGTCCAACCGAGGGGACCGGCGGGGAGATGGCCTACACCCGACTCCTGAAGGCAGAGCTGGTGGGGCTGTGCAGACAGAGGGGCCTGCCCGTGGGGAAGCAACCCAGGCCCAGCTGATTGCCTGGCTGGAAGAGAATGACCCGTCCAGGGGCCTGGATCCTGCCCTGGCAGGGAGCAGCCAGACCCCCCCGGGGAGCATCTCAGGCTCTCAGACCGGACGGAGGGCTGGAGCCCGCCAGAGAGACACGGTGCCCACCAGGCCAAGCTCTGCCAGCCGCGGTCCCTCCAGGGCGGGGTCCAGCCCAGCAGAGCTGCGGCGGCTGGAGATCGAACTGCGGCTAAAGGAACTAGAGGACCGTAGGGAGGAGCGCCAGGACTGAGAGGGAACGCCAGGACCGAGAGAGGCGGCAGCAGCATGAGCTGGCCATGGCAGAGCGGAGAAGCCGAGGGGCGCTGGCTGCGGTGAATGAGGAGGAGCCCAGGGGACCCGGGGCAGCCAGACACTTGGAGAAGCTCATGTTGGCCCAGTGTAAGAACGTGGGGGACATGGACGGGTTCCTCAGCTCCTCTGAGTGGGCCTGTGAACTGCACCAGAACCCCCCAGCAAACCAGCTCCAGCAGCTCACCCCCTTGCTGGATCAGGAGGCCGCAGGGGTGCTCAGCCAGCTGGAGAAGCTGCAGCCGGGCGACTACGAACGGGTCAAGGAGGCCCTGCTGCACAAGTTCGGGCTGACCCCCGAGACGTACAGGAAGAAGTTCCAGGGGGTGCAGAAGGGGCCAGGGGAGACCGATGTGGATCTGGCCTCCCGCCTGGCGCAGAACTGCCGCAAGTGGGTGTGCGGGGTGGGGGCCCAGACCGCAGAGGACCTGCTTAAGCTGCTGATCCTGGAGCAGTTCTGTGAAGCCTGCCCGCCCAGCCTGAGGCTGTGGCTCAAGGACCGGAGGCCAGAGAGCCCCCACGGCGCGGGGAGGCTGGCGGACGAGTTCACAGAGAGCTGGTCCGGGTGTGAACAGGAGTCCCGGAGAGAAAGGGAATCACGCAGAGACCGGTTCTCGGCTGAGCAATGAGAGAAGCACCTACGAGGCGAGCCCAGGAGACAAGGACCAGCCATCTGCGCCCCAGAGAACCAGCCAGGACCCAGGAAGAGCCAGTCCGAAACGGCCCCCAGGACCTAACTTGCCATCGCTGCGGGCAGAGGCCACAGGAGGGCTCAGTGCACCAGGCACCAGACAGGTTCCAGGACCTGGGATTTCCCAGGGTTAACTGGTGGGGCTGGGGGAAGGGCAGGCCGCCCCAGAGGCAGGGGCCAGCAGGCAAACCTCAGCTCAGAGCAGAGGAAAGGACACTCAGTGCACCACCCCTGGGAGATCTGACCCCCTGGAGACGGATTTCTCCGTGTACCAGGTGGGGGTTCAGCCTCCCAGGGAGAGAGACAAAGGCGGGGGGGCCCCCAACAGGAGGTTTCGGGTGAAGGGGCAGTGGCTGTCGGGGGAAACAGGGAGAGTACAGGCTAAGCTGGAGCCATGACGGAGAGACTGAGGAGGGGGCTGGGGTTGTAGGAGCCCCGTCATCCCCATCTCAAGGGGGCTGAGGCATCCTGCCCCTAATTCCTGTAACCAGATCACATCTGTGCTGGGCTGTACCCCGAAAGAACAACGAACTCCCCCTGTTCTACTGGCTGGCGGAGTCTGCTGATGCTGCTACGGGGGCACAGGATTGGGGGAACCCCAACTTGCCGTCACACTGGGACTCCAGACCTAGGCAAGCGGGGGGGTGGGAAACAGGCCCCGATCCCGGCCCCAGTGGCTGAATTCCAGGCTGAGGTGCAGGCAGACCCCCCTTGCAGAGGCTGAGGGACCAGGCTGGCCTGGGCACAGCTCAGCCCCTGGGGAGAGGCTGCCAGGAGAGATTCCTGTGGGAGCGGGGACTCCTGTTCCAGGGAAGATGAGGGCATGGGGGGGGGGGGTCCAGCGGCAGCTGGTCGTCCCTCAAAAGTATCACCACAAGCTGCTGTATTTGGCCCATGACGTCCCCTTTGCGGGGCACCCAGGTATCCGGCGCACCCGGCTGTGGTTGCTCCAACACTTCTACTGGCCGGGGGTATTTGCGGCCGTGCAGCGATATTGCCGGTCCTGCGACTCCTGCCAGAGGGAGGGGAAGACCCAAAATGGGAGGAAAGCTGCTTTGAGACCCCCACCCCGTATAGAGGAGCTGCCCGGAAGGCAGCAGTAGAGATAGTGGGGCCTCTTGGCCAGGCCATCCGGACAGCGAAGTACATCCAGGTAGCTGTGGATACGGCTACCCACTGCCCTGGGGCCGTGGCTTTGTCCTCTAGCGAGGCAGACACAGTGTCAGATGCCCTGCTGGCTGTTTTCAGCAGGGTGGGGTTCCCCCAGGAGGTCCTCATGGACCAGGGATCCAACTTCATGTCGGCCCCGCTTCAGTGCTTGTGGGAGACGCACGGGGCCCGGCTCACCTGGGGCCCTACATATGGCGCCCGGCCCAGCGGGCTGGTGGGGAGGTTCCAGGGGACCCTGGAGCAGATGCTGGAGGCCTTTATGCTCCAGCACCGCAGAACTGAGACAAATACCTGCCCCCCCTGCTGTCTGCATGCAGGGAGGCACCCCGAGGGTCCGCCAGGTTCTCCCCGACAGAGCCAGGGTGCAGAAGGGGGAGGGGCCCCCTGGATTTGCTGAGAAAGTTATGGGTGGGGGAGACCTCCCCAGATGGAGCGGCTAGGGGTGGAAGATGTCCTGGCTTTCCCAGAAAGGCTCGCTGAGCTCGTGGGCCCGGCCAGGGAGACCCTGGGCAGAGCCCAAGGGAAGTGGAAGGGCTGCTACAGCCCCAGAGAGTTGTCCAGCGGCCGAACACAGTGGAGCCGGCTCCGGCAGGGCAGCACCGTGGCAGGCCCAAGCCAAGGGGGGGGGGCGCTAATGGCACAGCTGGTGCTGTACCCGGCGGGGGACCCAAACTTCCCCAGACCACAGGCTGAGTGACCCCGCTCAGTTTGCTCTCGCAGGGGGGAGAGACATGACATGAGGGGGAGCTGTCTGCTTTGATAATCCTGTGTTCCTGCCTGGTTGTGTTGTGTGGGAGTCCTGGTGCCTCTCGCCAGATGTGTTGGGCCCAGACCCGAAGGCCAGCCTGAGACGATAAGAACTCTTCCCGGGGAAGAGACAAAGGAGACAGGCGGGGCTCTCACCAGGCTGGGAACTAGGCCTGGCAGCGGGGTCAGTCTGGGTGGGGCTAGGAGCGAGCAGGCCGAGAGCAGGAAAGGGGGTTCAGGGCCCGGGAGCCCGTCCCCCCAGAGGAATGAGGCTGCCTGCTCTGGGTGTCTGTGCTCACACCCCTCCCACGCTGTGCCGTGTCCCTGGGACCCAATAAACCTACTCCACATCTGGCTGTGGATGGGGAAGCACGGCTGGGAATCCCCTGACACGTCTCAGCAGGGGATGGGGGCGGGAGATGCAGGCTGGCAGGGGACAGTGTGACGTGGGGCAGGGGGCTATTTGCTCTGTATCCCAGGGTCAGACCGGTTGGAATTAAGGAAGTGAGTGTTCGGGGGAAGGGGGTTGCTGGCGGAGAAACATAAAGGGAACAGCCTGGGCTGAAGGCTGGGGGGGGGGATGGACCCTAAGCCAAGGGGTCTGAGGCATCCTGGCCCTGGCTCTTGTACCCACGTCACGTCTGTGCTGGGCTGCACCCTGGAGAAACAATAAACCCCCCTGTTCTACTGGCTGGCGGAGCCTGTTCTGGCTGCTATGGGGGTGCAGGATTTGGGGGGAACCCCGACTCACCCTCACACCAGGTCAGCCTGGTCCCTCAGAGTCCGCAAGGAGGGATCCGCCTGCATCTCCACTGCTGGGGCAGGGACCTGTTCTCCCCCCCCCCGCCTGGGTCCGGGGCTCTAGCCCTGCTGGGCCCCGTGTCTGCTGGGATGGGCCCTGAGCCCCCGGCAGGGAGCCCTCTCCTGGGTCAGGGTCGCCAGCCCCTCGCTGGCTCTGGCTACAGGCGGTGACCAGGGCCCTGTGGGGTCCGTCTGGCCACTCCTCTAGGTCTCCCCCACCCCCATCAGCACCTCCATGGGCAAGTGCTGGTGCACCCCCCCTTCCTTGGTGCCCTCCTTGGCCCCCCATTTCAGATGCACCCGGGCTACAGGCACCTTAAATGGGGTCTCGTCTATGCCCCTCAGGGTCAGCTGAGTGTTGGGCACCATGTGGTCTGGGGCTACGACCTCGGGCCGGGCCAGCGTCACCTCCGCCCCCGTGTCCCAGAAACCCGCCACCGCCCTGCCATCCACCCCCAGGGGCACGAGGCACTCGCTCCGCAGGGGCTCCCCTGCCCCCACCCAGTACACGGAGAAATCCGCCTCCCGAGGGTCAGATCTCCCAGGGGAGGTGCACTGAGCATCCTTCCCCCCACTCTGAGCTGGGGTTTGCCTGCCAGCCCCTGCCTCTGGGGCAGCCTGCCCTTCCCCCAGCCCCAGCCAGTTAACCCTGGAAAGTCTCGGGTTGAGGGACCTGTCCTGGTGCCTGGTGCAATGAGCCCTCTTGTGGCCTCTTTGGCCGCAGCGATGGCAAGTTAGGTCCTGTGGGCCCCTTTGGGATGGCTCTGTCCAGGCCCTGGCTGGTTCTCTGGGGGGCGGATGGCTGGTCCCTGTCTCTTGGGCTCATCCCATGGGCGATTTCCTCCGTTGCTCAGCTGAGAACTGGTCCCTGAGCGATTCCCTTTCTCTCCAGGACTCCCATTCCCACCCAGACCGGCTCTCTGTGAACTCGTCCGCCAGCCTCCCAGCCTGCTGGGGGTTCTCTGGTCTTCGGTCTTTGAGCCACAGCCTCAGGCTGGGCGGGCAGGCTTCACAGAACTGCTCCAGCATCATCAGCTTAGGCAGGTCCTCTGCGGTCTGGGCCCTCACCCCGCACACCCACTTGCGGCAGTACTGCGCCAGGCGGGAGGCCATATCCACATAGGTCTCCCTTGGCTCCTGCACCCCCTGGAACTTCTTTCTGTACATCTGGGGGGTCAGCCCGAACTTGTGCAGCAAGGCTTCCTTGACCCGTTCGTAGTCGCCCGGCTGCAGCTTCTCCAGCTGGCTGAGCACCCCTGCGGCCTCCTGATTCAGGAAGGGGTGAGCTGCTGGAGCCAGTTCGCTGGGGGGGATCTGGTGCAGCTCACAGGCCCGCTCAAAGGAGCTGAGGAACCCGTCCATGTCCCCCACGTTTTTACACTGGGCCAACACGAGCTTCTCAAAGTGCCTGGCCATCCCAGGCCCCCTGGGCCCCTCCCCACAGCCAGAGCCCCTCGGCTTCTCCGTTCCGCCATGGCCAGCTCATGCTGCCGCTGTCTCTCGTTCCTGGCGTTTCTCCCTATGGTCCTGCTGCTCCTTCTCTTGTGACTGTAATTCCTTTAGCCTCAGCTCGATCTCCAGCCATCGGAGCTCTGCTGGGGTCGGAGCTCTGCTTGGGGGGGCCCAGCCCTAGATGAACCGCTGCTGGCAGAGCGTGGCCTGGTGGGCACTGAGTCTGCCTGGTGGACTTCAGTCCTCCCTCCGCTCTGAGACGCTTCCAGGGGTTGTCTGGCTGCTCCCCGCTGGGGCAGGATCCAGGCCCCATGACTGGTCATTCTCTTCCAGCCAGGCAATCAGCTGGGCCTTGATTGCTTTTCCCACAGGCAGGCCCCTCTCTCTGCGCAGCCCCACCAGGTCTGCCTTCAGGAGTCAGGTGTAGGCCATCTCCATCCCAATCCCTGTAGTGCAGACTCACTGGCCCGATGCTGCAGGAAGCTCCATCCACGGGGTGCAGTGTATCCCACTCCTGACACCAGTGACAGCGCATCGGGGACCCCTGACCCTGCACCCCGTCTGCAGACAGATGAGACTCCGCCAGCCAGTAGAATAGGGAGGGTTTATTGCTTCTCCAGGATACAGCCCAGCATAGGTGTGACGTGGATATAGGAGTCAGGGCCAGGCAGCCTTAGAGCCCTTGGGGAGGGGTCCACAGGCCCCCGAACCTCCAGCACTCGGCTCAGTCCCTTCTCTTCATGTTTTCCCAACCAAGACTGCCCCTTCCCCAAGCCACCCCCTCCCTTTGTTCAGCCCCTTCCCTGCCCGGGTGAGAACTGGTTGGGCCATGGTCTATGTGACATGGGCGCCCTCAAGCGACCCCCCCGCTGGGCAGTGCTCACAGACGCAGGCCAGTAGGGGTCACCCACAGCCCATGCATAGCACCCAGCGAATGCCCGACCTGCCCAACCAGAGTGCACCGCACGCCCACTACCTCACCCCCCGCACCTCGCACTCCCATCCCGGTGCCTCCGTACGAGCGGCGCCAAGGCCAGTGCCGGCGGCTGGGATCAGATTCCCTCAGGAGGTGCTGGACCCCAGAATCTCGTGGCCTCTTTGTTTAGGGCTCAAAGCCCCAGCAAATCTTGTGGCTGCTGCCAGGCAGCCTCCCCCCACACCTCAGGCAAGCGCTGTGGGGGTTGCCGCAGGGCAAAGGCTTGAACCTGAGCACCCGGACATCCCCCCGCTCGCCGAGGCGGGAGCTCCAATGATGTATGTCCAACAAACGCCTGCTTTGGTATCGGTAAGGGGAGTGCCCGGTGCGCGGGGACTTGCTGAGGAGTTCCAGGGCTCCTATTTCCCGGTCTCTCCTGATCAGCTGCCGTTACTGGGCGGCCTTGCTCCTGCTAGCTCCACAATTCCACTGCACCCGCCCTGCGCCACCCCCAAGCTGTGCCCGCTAGTAGCTACTGCTCCTGTCAGATGCTCTGCCCCATCGTGGGGGGTGGCCGCCAGCCCGGGTGATCGAGAAGTGGGGACCTTGCGGATGAGGCTGAATTGGGTGAGCAGCACTGACAGAGCCTGGCGACAGGCAGAGCCCCTGGGAGCGAGATGCGGCTGGGCAGCCCAGTACTCAACTCCGGAGAACACGGACTGACCCCTCCGCAGGGCCTGGCCCTGCAAAGCCACCGACGCCAGTGGGGAGAAGGGGGCTCTGGCCACAGGACTCCGGCCCCGGTCCTGCAAGCCAGGCCTCAGAGGGGCCCCGACTCCTCGCGCAGTCGGCCTGGCCAGTAAGACAGACGTGAGCCACGATGACTGGTCACTACGCACTGTCTGCAGGGTGGGGGGTGTGCGTGCGCTTTGCGCCCTGTGTTTTCAATAACTGCTGCGCGCTGCCTTTTCCCCAGAACAGATCCCCGGTGCTGCTTAGAAGCAGAACTCTAAGAACAGCAGCACACCGGCCCACCTCCACAGGCCTGAGCGCCGGGGCCGAAGGCAGCCGCTCCAGCTACGGTCCCGGGCGGGGGGGCCAGCCAGGGGATGCCTGCGCCGACATAGTGGCTCCACGCAGGGGGCTCCCACTGGCCCCACGGCACCGCTGGAGGAAGCTCTGACATCCGCGCACGCAGCCCCCACCCGAACGGACACGAGCAGAGCGGCTCCCGGGACAGCCCGACGGACCCATCGCCCGCAAACGCATCCAGCTCCTCTCTGGACCCTGCCGAGGTCCTCCTCTTACCCGCCCCGCCCCACGTGGCCGAACCTGCGGGGCCCTGGCGGCTGTGGCCGTACCCACGCTGTGCCCGCCCCGCGGGGCCATACCTACAGGGCCCTGGCGGCTGTGACTATATCTGCACTGTGCCCGCCCCGCGGGGCCGTACCTGCGCTGCCCTGGCAGCTGTGGCCGTATCTGCGCTGTGCCCGCCCCACGTGCCCATACCTGTGCTGCCCTGGCAGCTGTGGCGGTACCTGCGCTGCCCTGCCCACCCCGCGGGGCCGTACCTACAGGGCCCTGGCGGCTGTGGCCGTACCTGCGCCGTGCCCACCCCATGTGGCCATACCTGCGGGGCCCTGGCCGCTGTGGCCATACGCATGCTGCCCTGGCAGCTGTGCCCGTACCCGCGCTGTGCCTGCCCCGCGGGGCCGTACCTGCGCTGCCCTGGCGGCTGTGGCCGTACCTGCGCTGTGCCCACCCCGCGGGGCTGTACCTGCGCTGCCCTGGCAGCTCTGCCCACCCCACGGGGCCGTACCTACGGGGCCCTGGCAGCTGTGGCCATACCTGCGCCATACCACCCCACGTGGCCGTACCTGCGCTGCCCTGGCGGCTGTGGCCGTACCTGCGCCGTGCCCGCCCCGCGGGGCCATACCTGCGCTGCCCTGGCGGCTGTGGCCCCGTCTGTCACCCTCGCCCTTCATGGCCTCGATGTCGTCCACAGAGGAGGCGCGCCGCACGCTGTGGCAGCTGTCGCGGGAGCGGCTGCGCGTCAGACTGCAGTTGGAGAAGGCGGTGGCCAGGCGGAGGCGGTCCCTGTCGGCGCGGGGCGAGGACTGGGTGACCGGGGGCTCCAGGGCTGCCTCGCCCAGCTCCACCAGGACCTGGCGCTCCTCCGGCTGGGAGCCGCCCAGGCCGCTGTTCTCCAGGGAGGAGGGGCCGTCATCGGGGGCCCCCGACTCGCTGCTGGGCTGGGAGAAGTCCATGACGATGCCAGCCGGGGCCCCCGGGGGCAGCGCCTGCTTGCTGGGCGTTAGCGCCAGCAGCGCCGGCAGCTTCAGCTTGAAGGGCTTGCTGCGCCCTGCCGAGGGAGAGGGCTTGCATCAACGGCTGCACGCCTCAGTTTCCCTGTGTGCCACGTGCCTAAGCAGGTGGGGGAGGGGGTTGCTGGCACAGAGGCCTGGCTAGGATCCGGACAAGGAACTGGACCTGGGGGACCAGCCCAGTGTCTGGCAGCGCAGGGCTGAGGAGAGCGGGGCCTGTTGGCCTGACCAGCCTGCTTCAACCAAGGGGCAGCAGGGAGGGGAGCTGTGGGCAGGGCTGAGGGGCTGTGAGGAGGGGGCAGCGGGCAGGGGGTGGGGCGGGCTCAGGGAGAGGAGCTGTGGGCGAGGGCAGCAGGCAGGGGGGTGGGGTAAGCTGAGGGGCAGCAGGGAGGGGAGTGGGGTGAGCTGGGGGGCAGCAGGGATGGGAGCTGGGGGGCAGCAGGGATGGGAGCTGGGGGGCAGCAGGGATGGGGCAGCAGGCAGGGGGGCGGGGCGAGCTGAGGGGCAGCAGGGGCTGCAGGGCAGGGGGCAGGAGGGCAGGGAGGCGGGGCGAGCTGAGGGGCAGCGGGGGCTGAGGGCGGGGGCAGGAGCAGGGGGGCGGTGGCGAGCTGAGGGGCAGCGGGGGCTGCAGGGCGGGGGCAGGGGCAGGGGAGGGCGGGGCGAGCTGAGGGGCAGCGGGGGGGCTGGGCAGGGCGGGGGCAGGTGCGAGCTGAGGGGCAGCGGGGGCTGCAGGGCGGGGGCTGAGGGGCAGGGGAGCAGGAGCAGGGGGCGGGGCGAGCTGAGGGGCAGCGGGGGCTGCAGGGGCGGGGGGGGGCGAGCTGAGGGGCAGCGGGGGCTGCAGGGCGGGGGCAGGAGCAGGGGCAGGGGGCGGGGCGAGCTGAGGGGCAGCGGGGGCTGCAGGGCGGGGGCAGGAGCAGGGAGGGGCGGGGCGAGCTGAGGGGCAGCAGGGGGCTGCAGGGCAGGGGCAGGGCGGAGGCGGGGGAGCTGAGGGGCAGCGGGGGCTGCAGGGAGCGGGGGGGGGCGAGCTGAGGGGCAGCGGGGCTGCAGGGCGGGGGCAGGGGCGAGCTGAGGGGGGGGCTGAGGGGCGGGCAGGGCAGGGGGCGAGCTGAGGGGCAGGTGGGGGGGCGGGGCGAGCTGAGGGGCAGCGGGGCGAGGCGGGGCAGGAGCAGGGGGGGCGGGGCGAGCTGAGGGGCAGCGGGGGCTGGGGGGGGCCCAGGAGGCAGGGGGGCGGGGCGAGCTGAGGGGCAGCGGGGGCTGCAGGGCGGGGGCAGGGCGAGCTGGAGGGGCAGCGGGGGCTGCAGGGCGGGGGCGGGGCGAGCTGAGGGGCAGCGGGGGCTGCAGGGCAGGGGCGCAGGGGCAGGGGGGCGGGGCGGCTGAGGGGCAGCAGGGGGCTGGGGCGAGGGGCAGGGGGGCGAGGGGGGGGGCGAGCTGAGGGGCAGGGGGGCTGCAGGGGGGGGAGCGAGGGGAGCAGGGGGGGCGGGGCGAGCTGAGGGGAGCGGGGGCTGCAGGGCGGGGCGGCAGGGGCGGGGCAGCTGAGGGGCAGCGGGGGGCTGCAGGGCAGGGGCGAGTGAGGGGCGGCGGGGGCTGAGGGGGGGAGGGGCAGGGGGTGGGCGAGCTGAGGGCAGGGGGCTGCAGGGCGGGGGCAGGAGCAGGGGGGCGGGGCGAGCTGAGGGGCAGCAGGGCGGGGGCGGGGCAGGGGCGGGGCTGCAGCTGGGAGGGGAGGGGGGCTGCAGGGCAGGGGCGGGGGCGAGGGAGCAGGGAGGGTGGGGCGAGCTGAGGGGCAGGGGGGGGGGCTGCAGGGCGGGGGCAGGAGGCAGGGGGGGGGGAGCTGAGGGGCAGCGGGAGGGGCATAGCGGGGGGGGAGCGGGAGGAGCTGGGGGGCAGGCGGGGCGAGCTGAGGGGCAGCGGGGGCTGCAGGGCGGGGGAGCAGGGGCAGGGGAGGGGGGCGAGCTGAGGGGCAGGGGAGGGGGCGTGGGCGGGGGCAAGGGGGGGGCGAGCTGAGGGTGAGCTGAGGGCGGGGCTCAGGGGGGGGCAGGGGCAGGGGGGGGCGAGCTGAGGGGCAGCGGGAGGGGAGCTGTGGGCAGGGCGGCGAGGCGGGCAGTGAGGGGCAGCGGGGGAGGGCAGGGGGCGAGGGAGGGGGGGGGCGAGGGCAGGGGATGGGGCGACTGAGGGGCAGTGGGGGGGGCTGCAGGGCGGGGGCAGCTGAGGGGCGGGAGGGGAGCTGAGGCTGCAGGGGCAGCGGGGAGCTGAGGGCAGGGGGCGGGCTGGGGGGCAGGGGCGAGCTGAGGGGCAGCGGGGCTGCAGGGGGGGGGCAGGGCAGGGAGGGGGGCGAGCTGAGGGGCAGTGGGGGCAGGGGGGGGGGCAGCTGAGGGGGGGAGCTGGGGCAGGGGGGGAGCTGAGGGGCGGGGGGCTGAGGGGCGGGGGCAGGGGCGGGGCAGCTGAGGGGCAGGCGGGGGAGCTGAGGGCAGGGGGGCGCAGGGCGGGGCGAGCTGAGGGGCAGCGGGGGCTGCAGGGCGGGGGCAGGAGCAGGGGAGGGGGGCGGGGCGAGCTGAGGGGCAGCGGGGGCTGCAGGGCGGGGGGGCGGAGCGGGGGCAGGGGGAGCTGGCAGGGGGGGCAGCGGGGCAGGGGGGGGGCGGGGCGAGCTGAGGGGCAGCGGGGCGGGGGGGCAGGGGCAGGAGCAGGGGGTGGGGCGAGCTGAGGGGCAGGGGCGCAGGGCGGGGGCGGGCAGGGAGGGGGGCGAGCTGAGGGGAGGGGAGCTGAGGCTGCAGGGTGGGGCGAGCTGAGGGGGGGGGCGGGGCGGGGCGAGCTGAGGGGCGGCGGGGGCTGCAGGGCGGGGGCAGGAGCAGGGAGGCGGGGCAGCTGAGGGGCAGGGGGGCTGCAGGGGGGGGCGAGCTGAGGGGGCGGGGGCAGGGCGGGGGCAGGAGCAGGGAGGCGGGGCGAGCTGAGGGGCAGGGGGGCTGCAGGGCGGGGGCAGGAGCAGGGAGGTGGGGCGAGCTGAGGGGCAGCGGGGCGGGGGGGGAGCTGAGGGGGGGGCAGGGGGGCAGGGGGGCAGGGCGAGCTGAGGGGCAGCGGGGGCTGCAGGGCGGGGGCAGGAGCAGGGAGGCGGGGCGAGCTGAGGGGCAGGGGGGCTGCAGGGCGGGGGCAGGAGGGGCAGGGGGGCGGGGCGAGCTGAGGGGCAGCGGGGGCTGCAGGGCAGGGGGCAGGAGCAGGGAGGCGGGGGCGAGCTGAGGGGGGGGGCAGGGGGGGCTGCAGGGCGGGGGCAGGGGGGGGCGAGCTGAGGGGCAGCGGGGGCTGCAGGGCGGGGGCAGGAGCAGGGAGGGCGGGGGCGGGAGCTGAGGGGCAGCGGGGGAGCAGGGCGGGGGTGGGGCGAGCTGAGGGGCAGCGGGGGCTGCAGGGCGGGGGCAGGAGCAGGAGCAGGGGGGCGGGGCGAGCTGAGGGGCAGCAGGGCGGGGGCAGGAGCAGGGGGGCGGGGCGAGCTGAGGGGCAGCGGGGCGGGGGGTGGGGCGAGCTGAGGGGCTGCAGGGCGGGGGCAGGAGCAGGGGGGCGGGGCGAGCTGAGGGGCTGCAGGGCGGGGGCAGGAGCAGGGGGGCGGGGCGAGCTGAGGGGCAGCGGGGGCTGCAGGGCGGGGGCAGGGCGAGCTGAGGGGCAGCGGGGGCTGCAGGGCGGGGGCAGGGCGAGCTGAGGGGCAGCGGGGGCTGCAGGGCGGGGGCAGGGCGAGCTGAGGGGCAGCGGGGGCTGCAGGGCGGGGGCAGAGGCAGGGGGGCGGGGCGAGCTGAGGGGCAGCGGGGGCTGCAGGGCGGGGGCAGGGCGAGCTGAGGGGCAGGGGGGCTGCAGGGCGGGGGCAGGAGCAGGGGGGGCGGGGCGAGCTGAGGGGCAGCGGGGGCTGCAGGGCGGGGGCAGGAGCAGGGGGGCGGGGCGAGCTGAGGGGCTGCAGGGCGGGGGCAGGAGCAGGAGCAGGGGGGCGAGGACAGACCCGCCGGCCGGGCTGAGGGGCCAGGCCCTGAGGGCTGCCTGGGCCAGGGGGGCTGCGCTGGCTGAGAGCGGATGGGGGCGGGGGCCAGGCAGAGCTGAGGGTCCGACAGCCCCACAGCAGCCGGCCGCAGACCCCTAACCCTAACCCCACCCCCCCCAGGAGCAGGACCCCAGCCCACGGACAGGCTCCTCCCCCGGGGCACCCCCGGGCTGCGAGCGCCCCACACCTTCTGGCTGGCGCCAGCCCCCCCCCCGCCACTCCGGGCCAGGCGCCAGCGGGTCCCGCCCTCCCCGCAGGGCGCTGCCGGGCCCACCTGCAGGGAACCAGCTGGCGGGCGTCACCCAGTGGTTGGTGTCCTTGGCCGGGGGGCCCGGCCGCTCCTCCAGCACCAGCTCG
Organism: Pelochelys cantorii; assembly: GCA_032595735.1. Lineage (NCBI taxonomy): Eukaryota > Metazoa > Chordata > Testudines > Trionychidae > Pelochelys > Pelochelys cantorii. The sequence goes on along the minus strand of CM064327.1, from coordinate 262,515,110 downwards.
AAGTTGAGGATGAACATGATCACGGCCCCGTCCTCGCTCTTCACAGGCACCACGTCCACCAGGCACAGGAAGCAGCTGCCTGCGGGGCCACGAGAGGGCTCAGTCCCAGCTCAGCCCCACCCCGCCCGCCGGCTCCCCCCACAAGCCTCCCCCCCCCCGGCCCAGAGCCATGAGCAAAGACACGGCCTCGGGAGGCGGGCAGGGGCCGGCCGGGAGGGTCCCTGTGCACGGGCCCTGAGGGGCGCCGGCTCCGGGCCGGGGGCTCTGGGGAGGGCTGGGCCTAGGCCTGGCCGGCCGGGAGGGTCCCAGTACAGGGTCCCTGGGCACAGGGCGCCGGCTCCGGGCCGGGGGCTCTGGGGAGGGCTGGGCCTGGCCGGCCGGGAGGGTCCCAGTACAGGGTCCCTGGGCACAGGGCGCCGGCTCCGGGCCGGGGGCTCTGGGGAGGGCTGGGCCTGGCCGGCCGGGAGGGTCCCAGTACAGGGTCCCTGGGCACAGGGCGCCGGCTCCGGGCCGGGGGCTCTGGGGAGGGCTGGGCCTGGCCGGCCGGGAGGGTCCCAGTACAGGGTCCCTGGGCACAGGGCGCCGGCTCCGTGCTGCACAGAGCCAGGGCGGACACGGGGCTGGCGTGCGAGGCACGAGGCAACACACGGACACACGCAGCAGCACAAAGCAGCCCACGGCAATGCAGCTCGGCAGGCTCGCCCACTGCCACGCAGCCCGTCCCTGTGCTCAGGGACCCTGCAGCTCTGCCCCCCTGCCTCTGCCCCCCACCCAGACACCATTCCCAACAGCAACGTCCCCCCCCCACCCCAGACAAAGCCTGGAGCTAGCAATGGGGCACGGGGGCTGGGAGCCAGGCCGCCTGGGTTCTCGCCCCAGCTCTGGGAGGGCACTGAGGTCTAGCGGTTAGAGCAGGAGACTGGGAGGAGTCAGGCCTGGTTCTAACCTGGCAGTGGGGTCTAGTGATTAGAGCAGGGGGCTCCTGGAGAGCTGGGGGACAGAGGGGCCTGGGGGCCCCCCAGAGGTTAAACACATTGCTAGGGATGAGGGGGTGGGACCCCCGGGGCAGAGCCCTCCGCCCAGTCCAGGGGAACGCCGCTTGCACTTCCGCCCTGGGCCAGCAGATGGCAGGCGTCACCCAACACCCCGCCCCCCTTGTGTCTGACTGCAAGGACAGAGGCACTACAGGGGGGCGGGGCGGGGTCCCCAGAGCGGGGTCCCCAGAGCTCTGTCCCCCCAGCTGCCTATACAGGCCTGCTCCCCCCAGAGCCGAAATGTGTCTCCAGGAGGGGTCCAGCTGCGCCTGAGCCAGCTCCCCGCATCACAGGGAGAGGGCAGGCTGGGGAGGCTCTGGGCGGGGGCAGGGAGAGGGCGGGCTGGCGGGGGCTCCGGGTGGGGGCAGAGAGGGCGGGCTGGGGGGGCTCTGCAGGGGGCCTGGCCCCGCCCAGCCCAGCTGCACACGCCGCCCCACGCTGCGGCAGGGAAAGGCGGCAGGCGGCTCCTTGCCAGCCAAGTGTCGCAGGCTCCAGTCACAACATACACGGCGCGGCCTGGCGCCGGGAGAGGGGCAGCCCCCGGCGCGGCCGGCTCCGCACACAGGGCCCCAGCGCCATCGCCAGGGAACAGGGCTTTTCCCCCCAGGGGGCACACGTGGCAATCCTGCCCCACTCCCCAGAAACACCCCATCGCCCCTGCCCCCCACAGCCTGGCACCCTGCCCCACGGCCCAGCAATGGCCCCCCCCACTCTCTGCAGCCCAGCACTCCTGCCCCACTCCCCAGCAATGCCCCACAGCCCCCCCTGCAGCCCCGCCCCCCCACTCTCTGCAGCCCAGCACTCCTGCCCCACTCCCCAGCAACGCCCCACAGCCCCCCCTGCAGCCCCGCCCCCCCACTCTCTGCAGCCCAGCACCCCTGCTCTACTCCCCCGCAACGCCCCACAGCCCCCCCTGCAGCCCCGCCCCCCCACTCTCTGCAGCCCAGCACCCCTGCTCCACTCCCCCGCAACGCCCCACAGCCCCCCCTGCAGCCCAGCACTCCTGCCCCACTCCCCAGCAACGCCCCACAGCCCCGCCCCCCACTCTCTGCAGCCCAGCACTCCTGCCCCACTCCCCAGCAACACCCCACAGCCCCCCCTGCAGCCCAGCACTCCTGCCCCACTCAGTCTGCCCCCAAGGGACACCTCTAGGCTCTGTGGCGCCCTGGCCCCTGCCAGCCCCGCCCGGCCCGGCCCGCTCTGCTCTGGGCCCCAGGCCCGGGGAGTCAGGGAAGGGTTAAGCGCAGGCGGGCGCGGGATCGCACTCCAAGGCGGCTGCGTCTGGCCGGCTATAAATAGCCCAGGGCCGCCCCCCGGGGCCAAGGGGCAGGTGCAGCTGCTGCCGCGCCACGTGGGCCCTGCAGGGGGCGAGGGCCGAGGGGACGGGGGGGGGGGGGCAGGGATCTTGGGGCTCAGGCAAGGCAGGTGCCTGGTACGGGGGGAGGAGCGAGATGCATGGCACAGGGGGCCAGGCCACCCCAGGCGGGGGGTGCAAGACGACATGGGAATGGTTGGTACTGACACAGGGTTCCTAGGGGAGGGGGCCCCCCAGAGAGCTCACAGCCCCAGCACCCTGGCTGGCAGTGCCCCCCCAGAGCCCAGCACTCCACATCCCCACACCTCAACTAAGCGCAGGCTCCCAGGGAGGGTGGAGACCCACGCCAGGCTGACTGGGAGGATGGAGACGGCCGCACCTTGGGCCCCACCTCCCAGCCCCTGCCCTCCCGCCGCCCCCCCCCCCGGCCCCGCACAGCCCCTGCCCTCCCCTCAGTCCCGCACGGCCCCGCCTCCTGGCCCTTGACCACCCGCCGGCCCCCCCTAGGCCCTGCACAGCCCCTGCCCGCCCGCCGGCCCCGCTGCATGGCCCCTGCCCTCCCGGCAGCAGGTCCAGCTGCAGTGAAGCCAGCTGGTGCCAGTGCCGTGGCCCTGCCAGGCAGCCCTGTGGCATCAGTGCGCCCAGAGGGACCCGCCCCACCTGCCTCCGGGGAGCTCTCGGCCAAGCCACAGCAGGGCCGAGCCGCTGCCTCTCCGGGCCAACTCGGGCTGCCCGGCCGTGTCTGGGAAGGGGGGCAGGTCCTGGTGGAGCAATCGAGGGCCCCCAGAGCCCAGCTCACTGGCCCCCAGCCGCACCCACCGCGCCCCACTCAGCCCCGCCCCGGCCACCAGCGGCCACCACACCCAGGCCAGCAGCGCCCACCGCGCCCCACGCAGCCCCGAGCCGGCCACTGGCGGCCACCACACCCAGACCAGCCGCACCCACCGCGCCCCACCCCGGCCACCAGCGGCCACCACACCCAGACCAGCCGCACCCACCGCAGCCCCACCCCGGCCACCAGCGGCCACCACACCCAGACCAGCCGCACCCACCGCAGCCCCACCCCGGCCACCAGCGGCCATCACACCCAGACCAGCAGCGCCCACCGCGCCCCATGCAGACCCGTACCGGCCACCGGCAGCCACCACACCCAGACCAGCCGCACCCACCGCGCCCTGTCCCGGCCACCGGCGGCCACCACACCCAGGCCAGCAGCGCCCACCGCGCCCCACGCAGCCCCGCCCCGGCCACCAGCGGCCACCACACCCAGGCCAGCAGCGCCCACCGCGCCCCACGCAGCCCCGCCCCGGCCACCAGCGGCCACCACACCCAGGCCAGCAGCGCCCACCGCGCCCCACGCAGACCCGTACCGGCCACCGGCAGCCACCACACCCAGACCAGCCGCACCCACCGCGCCCCATGCAGCCCCGTCCCAGCCACTGGCGGCCACCACACCCAGACCAGCCGCACCCACCGCACCCCATGCAGCCCCGCCCAGGCCAGCAGCTCCCACCACACCCAGACCAGCCGCACCCACCGCGCCCCATGCAGCCCCGCCCAGGCCAGCAGCTCCCACCACACCCAGACCAGCCGCGCCCACCGCGCCCCATGCAGCCCCGTCCCGGCCACCGGCGGCCACCACACCCAGACCAGCAGCGCCCACCGCGCCCCACGCAGCCTCGCCCCGGCCAGCAGCACCCACAGAGACCAACTGCACCACACCCCTTAGTGACTCCCTGTGATATCGTGGGGGGCTGTCTGTCGTGTAACCCAGTGCGCGCTCCTGGCCGTGTTGTCCCAGTGGTAACACCCTGGCTGTGTGGTTTGATTCCCGATGATTCACCCCACATGTGTACTGGCCCAGACAGCTAGCCCCATGCTGAGCAGATAAGAAGGCAGAGACACAAAGGAAGGGAGGAGGAGATGGCCACCTGGCTGGGGGCAGGGCTGGGAGCTGGGTCAGTCTGGGCTGGGGGAGCATGAGGAGAGCAGAGTAAGTCCAGGACAGGGGGGTTCAGGGGCCCGTGACCCCCTGTCCCCCAAGAGGAACGAGGCTCTCCCCTGGCGCCGGCGCTAACGTCGACCCTAAGCCCGGCCGCGTCTGAGAACCAATAAACCTTCTACCCTACTGGCCGGCTGAGAGTCCCGTCTGCCTGCGCATGGGGGTGCAGGGTCGGGGACCCCCCGACGCGCTGTCACACTCCCCATCTACAGCTCTGCAAACTTCCCCCCACTCCTTGCCCAGGCCTTGCTGCCCAGCGCTGACCCCCGCCACGGGCACTAAGGGGGCAGGCACCAGCCCCAGGCCTTGCACAGAGGACTCACAGCCAGGGCCTCCGTGCTGAGCAGAGCCCAGCCAGTGCAGTGTCCATGCCAGCATACAGGACGGGCACGGCCCATCTAGTGCCAGGCAGCAAGGGGTGGGCACTACCCCCTGCCCGCCAGCAGACAAAGCTGAACCTGGCCTGGGGGGGCACAGAACAGGAGGCCCCACCGCCCCTAGGCCTTGCCCTGGAATGCCCCCAAGACTGGCCCAGCCCTGCCCCAGGGCGCTGGCCGCAAGCTCTGGCAGAGCACACCGGCCCCTCGCCCACTGTCCTGTCTGGCCGGAACCGTGACACTGCCCAGAGCCTAGTGGCCGGAGCCGCAGCGTACACCACCGGCGGGCCGGGGCAGGTGAGCCAAGCTCCCGCCCACAGCTCCCAGCCCAGCCTGCCTGGCTCCTGGTCAGCCGCCCCCCAGGGCCCTGTGGGGAAAGCGCACGGGGGCAGCCCCACTCCGCTGCCAGCGCCCTCCCTGCCCTGGGCGGGGACCGGCTGGCAGGGAAAGCGGCCTGCATGGAGCGCGGGGCTCAGACTGCACAGCTCACACCGGAGCCTGTTCCTTTCCTGAGTAACCTGCCTCGGGCGGGGGCCACGGAGCCGGACACAGCACCGAGCGCACGAGCCTGCAGCAGAGCAGGGGCTGCCTGGCCCCAGATGCACCCGGCGGGGAACCGCCCACGTCCCTGACGCACCAAGAGCAGGGCCTGAGGCCCCGGCCAGACTCCAGGCCAGCTGGACCTTCCCCAGCACCCCGGGTCTCTCTCCCGTGGGCGACTGGCCCACCCACCAGGCTGCAGCTCACAGCCCATCCCCCCGGGCCACCCCCAGGCCGGTGGATGGGAAAGCTCTGAGGGGCGGGGGAGCAGCCGACAGACATCCAGCAGCACCAGCCCACCACCCCTACCCGGCATTACAGGCTCCACGCCCGGCTTCATAGGTACCCCCATCCTCCCACCCGCCTCTAGCCCCCACCTGGCTTCACTACCCCCCCCTCCAGCCCCACATCTGGCTTTATGCCCTCCTCCCCCCCCCCCAGCCTGGTCCCACCATAGGCAGGCAAATAGAGCCTAGCCCTGGGGGGCAGGAGCATGAAAGTGGGGGGGACTCCAGGGGGCCCCCAGTCTGCCCAGCCAGCCACCCCTGTGCGACCCCCAGCCCAGGGCAGGGACAGGCTGGAACTGCCCAGCTGGGTCAGGACCACTGGCCTCAGCCCCCCGCCAACCCCCTCCCCCCTGCGGGGGCAGAGCCGGGGCTGCAGCTGGGACCTGGCTGTTTACACGGCTGCCGGGACGGGACAGGGCTGAGAGCCAGAGGCAGCCGCCTGGGCGAGAGCAGAGACACCTGGCGTGGGAGGCCGACTCCCCCAGGGGCGAGCCCTGGCCCTGCTCACGTGGGGCTGAACGGCCCCAGCACCAAGCAAAGGACCAGATCCCAGGCCACGGCCCCCACTCAGCCCCCCAGGGCACGGGCTGTGTGCGCATCTCAGCGCCCTCCTGCTGCGCCTGGCCAGCACTGCCCCACAGCGAGGCCTGGGCCCTGGCTCGGGAACCCCACCCCACCGGCCTCCTCCCCAGAGCCGGCCCCCAGCTCCCCTCCCTCCCCACCGACCTCCGCCCCAGAGCCGGCCCCCAGCTCCCCTCCCTCCCCACCGACCTCCGCCCCAGAGCCAGCCCCCTGGCTCCCCTCCCTCCCCACCGGCCTCCGCCCCAGAGCCACCCCCCGGCTCCCCTCCCACCAGCCCCGACCCCAGAGCCGGCCCCCTGGCTCCCCTCCCTCCCCACCGGCCTCCGCCCCAGAGCCGGCCCCTGGCTCCCCTCCTGCCGGCCTCCGCCCCAGAGCCAGGCCCCGGCTCCCTTCCCTCCCCACCGGCCTCCGCCCCAGAGCCGGCCCCCAGCTCCCCTCCCTCCCCACCGACCTCCGCCCCAGAGCCGGCCCCCAGCTCCCCTCCCTCCCCACCGACCTCCGCCCCAGAGCCAGCCCCCTGGCTCCCCTCCCTCCCCACCGGCCTCCGCCCCAGAGCCACCCCCCGGCTCCCCTCCCACCAGCCCCGACCCCAGAGCCGGCCCCCTGGCTCCCCTTCCTTCCCACCGGCCTCCACCCCAGAGCCACCCCCCGGCTCCCCTCCCGCCAGCCCCGACCCCAGAGCCGGCCCCCTGGCTCCCCTCCCTCCCCACCGGCCTCCGCCCCAGAGCCGGCCCCTGGCTCCCCTCCTGCCGGCCTCCGCCCCAGAGCCAGGCCCCGGCTCCCTTCCCTCCCCACCGGCCTCCGCCCCAGATCCGGCCCCCTGGCTCCCCTCCTGCCGGCCTCTGCCCCAGAGCCGGCCCCCTGGCTCCCCTCCTGCCGGCCTCTGCCCCAGAGCCGGCCCCCTGGCTCCCTTCCCCTCCCCACCGGCCTCTGCCCCAGAGCCAGCCCCCAGCTCCCCTCCCCTCCCGCCAGTCCCCACCCCAGAGCCGGCCCCCTGACTCCCCGCCAGTCCCCACCCCAGAGCCGGCCCCCTGGCTCCCTTCCCCTCCCCACCGGCCTCCGCCCCAGAGCCAGCCCCCAGCTCCCCTCCCCGCCAGCCCCCACCCCAGAGCCGGCCCCCTGGCTCCCCGCCAGCCCCCAGGCTCCCCTTCCCGCCGGTGCGCACAGCCCTGCCGGCCCCCGCCCCAGAGCCGGCTGCACCTCAGCAGCATTCAGCGCACACCCAGCAGCTGTTCCCGTGGCCCCAGGCAGGACACGGGCAGGCGGCAGCAGAGGAATCGCGGGGCGGGGCGGGGCGACCAGCCAGCCTGCCCCCACTCCATCGCCTGCGAGGGTGCAGCAGTTCGGCGTGCGCACAGCATTTGCACGGGCCCTTCGCACGCAGCCTGCCCGGGCAGCCCACAGGGAGGGACCGACCAACGCAGGGATCTAGGGTGAGGGCGCCCGCGGGCCCCGACGCAGCCCTAGGCTGCCCCCGCCGGCCACGGGCAGAGAAACCAGCCCAGGCCCTGGAGCCGCCCAGAGCTGTCCGGGGAGCTCCCCGGGTCGCACCCCCCAGCACAGGCCTGGGCAGGGCACGGAGAGCCGGGAGGCTGGAGCGGAGGCCGCTGGAGCCCAGCCCCAGGGACGCTGCTCCCCTCAGCAGCAGGAAGCCGAGTCACCGGAGCCCCAACGACCCGCCGGGGAGCCACGCGGGCACCAGGGAGCTGGGCCCCCTGCCAGCAGCCAGCCCGGCTCAGCGCTCGGCAGCGGCCGCAGGGGACTTGCCCGGGACCCCGGACCCGCGTTCCCAGGGCTGGCTGGCTCAGGGGCCCTGCCCGCAAGGTCGGGGCGTGAGCCGCAGCGGGGGCCTGGCCCTGCTGCTCGCTGGGGAGGCGGGCACTGGCCACCCCTGGCACTACCCTGCCGCCAGCGCCCAGCCACCGCGTGCCCGGTGCCAAGAGCCACCCACAGCTGCCAAGGCCCGGCCCGCCTCGGCAGCTGTTAATTCAAGGGCCTGTCGGCCCGTGCCGGACGGCAGCCCCCGCCCCGAGCCATACATCGCCGCCACGCCGCGCGGCAGGGAGCCTGCCCGAGTGCACAGGGCGGGGCAGGGCCCCACGCAGCTCCCAGGCCACCCGGCCTGCCCCCGGACCACTGCCCAGAGCGCCTGCGGGCCCGGAGGCCGAGATGGGGCGGGGCCAGCTGGCTGTGGGGGTGGAGCAGGGCCCGGGCCTTTCCCAGGGAGCAGCTGGGCAGGTTGGGGGTCTGCCCCGGGGGCCGGAGAAAAGGGGCAGGGGCCTGGCGGCGGGCAGCCTGGGACGGGGGCATCACCCCAGTGCGAGGCTCAGGGAGGGGCATCTTCCCTACCCCCACGCACCCCCGGGGGCACCACATCTGCCCCCAGGGGACAAGGGACTGCCTCACCCATCCCTCATCTGTGGGGCCCTGGCCCCACCCACCCAGTACCCCTGGCCCCACCGGGGCTCTGGCCTGCCCAGCACCCCCGAGCCCCGCCACGGCACCGCGCCGCCCCGGGTCCCCCCCGGGCCCCGCCACGGCACCGCGCCGCCCCGGGTCCCCCCCGGGCCCCCATGGCACCGCGCTGCCCCACATCCCCCCCAGCCCCCCATGACACCGTGCCACCTCGGGTCCCCCTGGCCCCCCACGGCCTGGCGCCCCGGCCCGGTCCCTACCGTCCTTGCGGTAGAAGCAGATCTCCACCTTGCGCTCCTCGGAGCCCAGCAGGGCCTGGGTGATCTGGGCGGCCGCGCCGGGCTGCGTACGGGGCCCGTGCAGGAACTCGCAGGTGCAGGGCTTCTGCATGACCTCGGCCCGCGAGTAGCCGCACAGCCGGCAGAAGCCATCGTTGCAGTAGATCACCGCGCAGTTCTCCACCCGGGCGTTGGCGATGAGGAACTTCCGGCCTAGGGGGGGCAGCAGTGAGCTGGTGGCCCGGGGGCACCCGTGGGCCCGCTCCCCGCCCCGCCACAGCCCCTGCCTCCCCCCTCCCGGCCTCCATACTGCCATGGACCCCACCCTGCCACAGCCTCCCCACGGCCCTCACCCCCAGCCTCCCCCTCCTGGCCTCCACTCTGCCCCAGCCCTCCCACCGCCACAGCCCCCACGCCCTGGCCTCCACACCCCCCACTCAGCCCCCTCCCAACCCCCACACTGCCAGAGCCCCCACCCAGCCTCCCGCTCTCTCCTGCCCCCCAGCCCCCTCCCCCAGGGTTCCCCTCTCTCCAGACCCCCATCCTCCTCCCCCGGGGCCTCCCTCTCTCCAGACCCCTTCCCTGGTCCCCCCTCCAAGCCCCTCCACTGGTGCCCCTCAAACCTAACCCCAATTCCCCACTTTCCTGGTCCGGGCCGGCCCCAGCAGCATCTCTGGCTGCTTGTTTACTACTGTGTCTGTGCTCCCAGAGCTGCCGGCCCCTGGTGCCAGGAGCAGCCAGCCGGGCATAAACAACGGGGAGGTCTGGGGCCTGCAAGCAGCTCCCTCCCTGCAGGCCAGGCCCCCGGCCAGGCCAATGCAGGCGCCTCGGGGAGCTGCTCTCTGCAGGGCCAGGGCAGCCCTGCCAGAGACCTCCCTGGGTGCCCCAGCCTGGCACTGCCCAGGCCCAGAGCAGGGGCATTCCGGCCCCGTGGGATTCCCCCCAGCACAGGGGGAGGCTGCCAACCAGCCTGGGTGAGAAAGGGAGAAGCCCCTCCACTTCCTACCGCCTGTACAAGTGCCCACCCCACTGCACCCTGGCCTTGCCTGCCACGCACTGGGCTGCCCCACACAGCCCTAGGCGCTGAGTCCTGGCTAACTTCCACCCATGCAGGGGCCTCTCCTAGGGACACAGCCCCCCACAGACCCGCGGGTGCCCCGGGCGAGCACCCCAGTAAAGCCCAGCCTGCTCTCCAGACGGCCCTCCGCAAAGGCACCTTCAGAGCACGGGGGCCCAGCCCAGCCACAGACTGGGAAACTGAGGCACGGAGCCTGGCACGAGACAGGCAGCCCGCTCAGGCCAGCCCTGCAGTGACCGGCTTGCCACGAGGTTGTCGTGCACCGTGGCGGGGAGGGGGATGGCGGGGGGCCTGAGGCCAGTGGTCCCAGCCCAGCTGGCTGGCAGGCCGGGCTCTACACGGCTTCCATTCCGGCCTGGGGCCCTTGGCACCCGCTGCAGGCGTGTCCCCGGGGCAGGGGCAGGGCCTGGGCCTCTCCCAGGGGCACCTCAATCTCGTGGCCCCGGCTGCGGCCTCCCCGATGGCTGGCCCTCTCACCCCGTCCCTGGCAGCCCTCCCGGGGCTCACACTGCACACGGGCCCCCTGCGCACCCCCCGGCACACGGCCCGCCCCGCACTCACTCTGCCCCTCGAACTTGCGGATGATGGTGTCCAGGAAGGTGTTCTGCGGGGCGACGTGCCCGCGCCGCACGGGCATGCTGCTCAGCCCATGGGGAGGCCGCGCCCGGCCGAGGGGAACAGGGGCCCGGCCCGGGTTGGCTCCGGCTCGCTCCGCAGCGCCTGCTCCGGCGGGGAAGGGGAAGGGGAAAGGGGCGGAGAGGATGCGGGCTGCGCGCAGGGGGCGCGGGGCCCGTGCACCTGCCGCTGCCCAGCCGCGCAGCGCAGCGCAGCGCAGCGCCCCTTATTTAGGCAGGCGGCGGCGCGAGGTGCGGATCGCCGCGCCGCGCCCCGCCCCAGCCCGGCCCCAGGCGTCCCGGCGCGGCGCTGCGCGGGGAGCCGGCCCGAGAGCAGCGCAGCGCAGCGCAGCGCAGTGGGGGCCGGGCCGGCCGCGCCGCCACAGCCAATGGCCGGGGCCCAGCAGGCTCCTGGGTAAGGGGCGCCCACACTGCGGGGCCCCGCCCCCGCCCCGCCAGCGGAGCCCCCGCGTCCCCGGCCCGGCCCGGCCCGCCCCCTGCCCTGCTCCCAGCCCCCCCCCCCAGCTCCGCCCCCAGCTTGGCGCCCCCCCCACCACAACCCCTCTGGCCCTGCTACCCTGCCCCATGCCCAGCCCCCTTTGCCAAGCAACGTGCCCCCCTGCCAGGCGAGCCCACCCTTGAGCTCACGCTGCTCCCTGGGGTACAGGACGCCCCCAGCCAGGCCCCTGTCTGTACCCCCACTGCACCAGGCACCCTGCCCCTCCTCTGCAGCTGCCCCTGAGCGCCCAGCTCGGCCATGTCTATGCTGCCGGGGGGGGGGGTTGGATAAGGAGACGCGGATTGCGAACCGCCGTGTGCGTATCTTTTCCTGCTCCTTCTTTCAGAAGAGGCTTTTCCAACATTTGGCATCTCCCCGGGGCCACATGTGGGGAAACGTCTTTGGGCGCATCCCTTCTCCCTTGCACAACGAGAGCACGGGGGCGTCGACAGAACGCGCCCGCTTTCCCGCCAGCTGGCGAAGAGCGGACGCCTTCCCTGGCGGCGGCAGAGCTTCCCTGGCTAGCAGGGGTAGCCCAGAAAAACACGGCAGCCTAGACGTAGCCGGAGCAGCAGCAGCTCCTTCCCCGAGGGCCCGGGGCCCCGCCTGGCACCAAGTGCCCAGAGCTGCTCCTTCCCGGGAAAGCCCAAGGCAGTGGGCACCAGCCAGCCGGGCAGATCCTGGTGCCTCTGCCAGGGGTCTGACTGGTTTGGCTGGGGGCCCACAGCCACACTGCTCCTGCCCCCTACTTGCTGGGTGGGGGGGGGGGGGGCTGATGGCAGGGTGCCCACAGAGCAGGGACACAACAGGGCCCGGGATGGAGGGAGCTGCTGGCAGCTGCGCCTGTGTCTGACCCTGCTCAGCTTATGTAAAGGGCCGGGGCGCATCTCCATGTGACACACACACATGCACACACCCCCATACTTGGCTTGTTGTTGTGACACACACACCCGTACTTGGCTTGTTGTTATACACACACACCCCTGTACTTGGGTTATTGCTGTTACACACACAGACAGGCACACACCCCATACTTGGGTTGTTGTTACACACGTATTTGGTTGTTGTTACACATACACATGCGCGTACTTGGGTGGTTGTTATACACACACACACGTACTTGGGTTGTTGTTATACACACAGACACCCCCCCTGTACTTGGGTTGTTGTTACACACACACCCAGACAAATACTTTGGTTGTTGTTATACACACACCCCTGTACTTGGGTTGTTGCTGTTACACACACACACACCCATGCTTGGGTTGTTGTTACATACATGTACTTCGGTTGTTGTTACACATACGCGCATGCGTACTTGGGTTGTTGTTACACACACACAGACATACGCGTACTTGAGTTGTTGTCTCACACACAGACACACACACCCCTGTATTTGGGTGGTTGTTGTTACACACACACACACACACTTTGGTTGCTATTGTTATACACACACACACACACCCATCCATACTTGGGTTGTTGTTACACACACACACATACTTCGGTTGTTGTTGTTATACACGCACACCTGTACTTGGGTTGGTTTTGTTATACACACAGACACACACACCCCTATACTTCGGTTGTTGCTGTTACACACACAGACAGGCGCGCGCACACCCTGCTTGGATTGCTGTTACACACGTACTTGGGTTGTTGTTACACATACGCATGTGTGTACTTGAGTTGTTACACACACACACAGACACACACCCATACTTGAGAAGGAGTTGTTATACATACACACACACCCGTACTTGGGTTGTCATTGTTACACACACGGGTTGTCGTTGTTACACACACACACACGTACTTGGGTTGTCATTGTTACACACACACACACACACACACACACGGGTTGTCGTTACACACACACACCCGTACTTGGGTTGTCATTGTTACACATACACACACACACACGTGGGTTGTCGTTGTTACACACACACACCCGTACTTGCATGGTTGTTGTTACCCACATATACACACACCCGTACTTGAGTAGTTGTTACACATACACAGACACCCCCCCCATACTTGGGTTCTTGTTATTTTTTTACTTCTTTCTGTGACAAAGCAGGGATTTATCTTGTTATGCTGCATGAGTTCTGTCCTATAGTAACCCTGTGTGTGTGCCTCAGTTTCCCCAGGGGCACTGCTCCAAGACTTCCTGCAATGAACACATTGCCTTTGGCAACCTGAGCCCAGGAAGGGGTGCGCCCGGGTGACCCCTTTCACCCAGGCAGCAGCACAAAGGGAGGAGGATGGGCCTGGCTGGGGGCCTGGAACTGGGTCAGTCTGCGCTGGCTTGGGAGGCAGTGGGGGGTGGTCCCTGGCTCTGGGCCCTGCTCCCCAGGCTGGGCTGCCCTGGCTGCCCCTGGCCCCTGTGCTGGCCAGTCGGTGCCGCGCTGGGTCCCTGAGGCCAAAGACCCTCCTGTGCCCCTGCTGGCTGGGAGCCCCCGGCTGTGGAACCGAGACTCCCCTTCCCAGGCGACACTTCACCCTGTTAGTTCCGGGGTCAGACTGGTCTGTGCGCTGCATCATTTGCATTTCTCTTACACTCAAACGCCACCCTTGCGGTTGTGAGCTGTGACCAGCCCGGCCGGCTGGGCACTCGGAAACGTATGCACTGGATCTAGGGTTGGGACTCAGGGCTGGGGGGCAGGGTGCCCTTCCACAGCCTGCACCCCAAATCCGCTCCTGCACCCCAACCCCTGACCCAGCCCCCCCTGCACCCAAACACCCTCCCACAGCCTGCACCTCTACCTGACCCCTCCCACACTCTGAACCCCTCGGCTACGTGCTACCCCAGGTCAGCACCCGTCACCCACAGTCAGACCATGCTGTCCCCCTGGAGCAGCACCCGCCATCCACAGCCACGCTATGCTAACCCCCTGGAGCAGCACCCGCCACCCACAGTCAGACCACGCTGTCCCCCTGGAGCAGCACCCGCCACCCGCAGCCACGCCTCGCTCACACCACGCTACCCCCCTTGTGCAGCACCTGCCACCTGCAACCAAGACAATCAGGTTGGTCAGGCGGGACTTGCCCTTGGTGAATCCATGTTGACTGTTCCTGACACTTTCCCCTCTTCCAAGTGCTTCACAATGGATTCCTTGAGGATCCCTCCAGTGTTCCCTCTCAGCTGTGGGGCAGAACAGCTTCAGTCAGTCGGCTCCATGCAGGGAGCCCTGAGCCTCTGAGTGGGCAGGGCTGACTGATTGCCTGCCAAGCTGGGCTGCCGCATGGCTTAGCGGGAATGCTGATCCCCTCCTTGATTTTCCCGGGGACTGAGGTGAGGCTCTCTGGTCTGCAGTTCCCCAAATCATCCGCCTTCCCTTTTTCAAAGCTGGGTACTGCATTTGCCTTTTTCCACTCATCCAGGATCTTTCCTGAGAGGTGCAGGCTCTGGGTGCAGAAGGCATAGGGATATGGGAGATGTGAGGAGTGTAGGCTCTAAGACTCTGGGTGCAGGAGGCGGGAGAGCTGCAGGTTCTGGGTGCAGGAGGCGGGAGGGGTGCGGGAGGGCTGCAGGTTCTGGGTGCGGGAGGGGTGCGGAGTCTGGGTGCAGAGGGCGGAAGGGGTGCAGGCTCTGGGTGCAGGAGGGGTGCGGGAGGCGAGTGTGCGGGCTCTGGTTGCGGGAGGCAGGAGGGGTCGGGGTGCAGGCTCTGGGTGTGGGAGGCAGGAGGGGTGCGGGCTCTGGAGACGTGAGGGGTGTGAGCTCTGGTTGCAGGAGGCGGGAGGGTGCGGACTCTGGGTGCGGGAGGCGGGAGGGTGCGGGCTCTGGGTGCGGGAGAGGTACGGGCTCTGGGTGCGGGAGGCGGGAGGGGTGCAGGCTCTGGGTGCGAGATCTAGGTGCGGGAGGGTTGCAGGCTCTGGGTGCGGGAGGCGGGAGGGTGCGGGCTCTGGGTGCGGGAGGGGTACGGGCTCTGGGTGTGGGAGTTGGGAGGGTGCGGGCTCTGGGTGCGGGAGGGGTGCAGGCTCTGGGTGCGGGCTCTGGGTGCAGGAAGGGTGTGGGCTCTGGGTGCGGGAGGCGGGAGGGGTGCAGGCTCTGGGTGTGGGAGGCAGGAGGGGTGCAGGCTCTAGGTGCGAGCTCTGGGTGCGGGAGGGGTGCAGGCTCTGGGTGCGGGAGGGTGCGGGCTCTGTGTGCGAGATCTAGGTGCGGGAGGGTTGCAGGCTCTGGGTGCGGGAGAGGTACGGGCTCTGGGTGCGGGAGGGTGCGGGCTCTGTGTGCGAGATCTAGGTGCGGGAGGGTTGCAGGCTCTGGGTGCGGGAGGCGGGAGGGTGCGGGCTCTGGGTGCGGGAGGGGTACGGGCTCTGGGTGTGGGAGTTGGGAGGGTGCAGGCTCTGGGTGCGAGCTCTGGGTGCGGGAGGCGGGAGGGGTGCAGGCTCTGGGTGTGGGAGGCAGGAGGGGTGCAGGCTCTGGGTGCGGGAGGCAGGAGGTTGCGGGCTCTGGGTGCGGTAGGGGTGCGGGCTCTGGGTGTGGGTGCGGTGCAGGCTTGGTGCGGGAGGCGGGAGGGTGCGGGCTCTGTGTGCGGGAGGTGGGAGGGGTGCAGGCTCTGTGTGCGGGAGGTGGGAGGGGTGCAGGCTCTGTGTGCGGGAGGCGGGAGGGATGCGGGCTCTGGTTGCGGGAGGCGGGAGGCGTGTAGGCTCTGGGTGCAGGAGAGGTACGGGCTCTGGGTGCGGGAGGGTGCGGGCTCTGGGTGCGGGAGGCGGGAGGGGTGCAGGCTCTGGGTGCGAGATCTAGGTGCGGGAGGGTTGCAGGCTCTGGGTGCGGGAGGTGGGTGGGTGCGGGCTCTGGGTGCGGGAGGCGGGAGGGTTGCAGGCTCTGGGTGCGGGCTCTGGGTGCGGGAAGGGTGTGGGCTCTGGGTGCGAGTTCTGGGTGCGGGAGGCGGGAGGGGTGCAGGCTCTGGGTGCGAGCTCTGGGTGCAGGAGGGGTGCAGGCTCTGGGTGCGGGAGGCAGGAGGGGTGCAGGCTCTGGGTGCGAGCTCTGGGTGCAGGAGGGGTGCAGGCTCTGGGTACGGGAGGCAGGAGGGGTGCAGGCTCTGGGTGCGAGCTCTGGGTGCGGGAGGCGGGAGGGTTGCAGGCTCTGGAGGCGGGAGGGTGCGGGCTCTGGGTGCGAGCTCTGGGTGCGGGAGGCGGGAGGGTTGCAGGCTCTGGAGGCGGGAGGGTGCGGGCTCTGGGAGCGGGAGGCAGGAGGGGTGCAGGCTCTGGGTGCGAGCTCTGGGTGCAGGAGGGGTGCAGGCTCTGGGTGCGGGAGGCAGGAGGGTGCGGGCTCTGGGTGCGGGAAGGGTGTGGGCTCTGGGTGCGAGCTCTGGGTGCGGGAGGTGGGAGGGGTCTGGGTGCGGGAGGCAGGAGGGGTGCAGGCTCTAGGTGCGAGAGGCAGGAGGTTGCGGGCTCTGGGTGTGGGTGGGGTGCAGGCTCGGTGCGGGAGGCGGGAGGGTGCGGGCTCTGGGTGTGGGAGGGTTGCGGGCTCTGTGTGCAGGAGGCGGGAGGCGGGAGGGGTGCAGGCTCTGTGTGCGGGAGGCGGGAGGGGTGCAGGCTCTGTGTGCGGGAGGCGGGAGGGATGCGGGCTCTGGTTGCGGGAGGTGGGAGGCGTGTAGGCTCTGGGTGCAGGAGAGGTACAGGCTCTGGGTGCGGGAGGGTGCGGGCTCTGGGTGCGGGAGGCGGGAGGGGTGCAGGCTCTGGAGGCGGGAGGGTGCGGGCTCTGGGTGCGAGCTCTGGGTGCGGGAGGCGGGAGGGTTGCAGGCTCTGGAGGCGGGAGGGTGCGGGCTCTGGGAGCGGGAGGCCGGAGGGGTGCAGGCTCTGGGTGCGAGCTCTGGGTGCAGGAGGGGTGCAGGCTCTGGGTGCGGGAGGCAGGAGGGTGCGGGCTCTGGGTGCGGGAAGGGTGTGGGCTCTGGGTGCGAGCTCTGGGTGCGGGAGGTGGGAGGGGTCTGGGTGCGGGAGGCAGGAGGGGTGCAGGCTCTAGGTGCGAGAGGCAGGAGGTTGCGGGCTCTGGGTGTGGGTGGGGTGCAGGCTCGGTGCGGGAGGCGGGAGGGTGCGGGCTCTGGGTGTGGGAGGGTTGCGGGCTCTGTGTGCGGGAGGCGGGAGGCGGGAGGGGTGCAGGCTCTGGGTGCGGGAGGCGGGAGGGGTGCAGGCTCTGTGTGCGGGAGGCGGGAGGGATGCGGGCTCTGGTTGCGGGAGGTGGGAGGCGTGTAGGCTCTGGGTGCAGGAGAGGTACAGGCTCTGGGTGCGGGAGGGTGCGGGCTCTGGGTGCGGGAGGCGGGAGGGGTGCAGGCTCTGGGTGCGAGATCTAGGTGCGGGAGGGTTGCAGGCTCTGGGTGCAGGAGGCGGGAGGGTGCGGGCTCTGGGTGCGGGAAGGGTGCGGGCTCTGGGTGCGAGCTCTGGGTGCGGGAGGCGGGAAGGGTGCAGGCTCTGAGTGCAGGAGGCGTCTGGGTGCAGGAGGGGTGCGGGTTCTGGGTGTAGGAGAGGTACGGGCTCTGGGTGTAGGAGAGGTGCGGGCTCTGTGTGCGGGAGGCGGGAGGGGTGCAGGCTCTGTGTGCGGGAGGCGGGAGGGATGCGGGCTCTGGTTGCGGGAGGCGGGAGGCGTGTAGGCTCTGGGTGCAGGAGAGGTACGGGCTCTGGGTGCGGGAGGCGGGAGGGGTGCAGGCTCTGGGTGCGAGATCTAGGTGCGGGAGGGTTGCAGGCTCTGGGTGCAGGAGGCGGGAGGGTGCGGGCTCTGGGTGCGGGAAGGGTGCGGGCTCTGGGTGCGGGAAGGGTGCAGGCTCTGGGTGAGAGCTCTGGGTGCGGGAGGCGGGAAGGGTGCAGGCTCTGAGTGCAGGAGGCGTCTGGGTGCAGGAGGGGTGCGGGTTCTGGGTGTAGGAGAGGTACGGGCTCTGGGTGTAGGAGAGGTGCGGGCTCTGTGTGCGGGAGGCGGGAGGGGTGCAGGCTCTGGGTGCAGGAGGCGGGAGGGTGCGGGCTTTGGGTGCAGGAGGCGGGAGGGTGCGGGCTCTGGGTGCGGGAAGGGTGCGGGCTCTGGGTGCGAGCTCTGGGTGCGGGAGGCGGGAAGGGTGCAGGCTCTGAGTGCAGGAGGCGTCTGGGTGCAGGAGGGGTGCGGGTTCTGGGTGTAGGAGAGGTATGGGCTCTGGGTGTAGGAGAGGTGCGGGCTCTGTGTGCGGGAGGCGGGAGGGGTGCAGGCTCTGGGTGCAGGAGGCGGGAGGGTGCGGGCTCTGGGTGCAGGAGGCGGGAGGGTGCGGGCTCTGGGTGCGGGAAGGTTGCGGGCTCTGGGTGCGAGCTCTGGGTGCGGGAGGTGGGAAGGGTGCAGGGTCTGAGTGCAGGAGGCGTCTGGGTGCAGGAGGGGTGCGGGTTCTAGGTGTAGGAGAGGTACGGGCTCTGGATGTGGGAGGGTGCGGGCTCTGTGTGCGGGAGGCGGGAGGGTGCAGGCTCTGGGAGCAGGAGGCAGGAGGGGTGCAGGCTCTGGGTGCGAGCTCTGGGTGCGGGAGGGTTGCAGGCTCTGTGTGCGGGAGGCAGGAGGGGTGCAGGCTCTGGGTGCGAGCTCTGGGTGCGGGAGGGTTGCAGGCTCTGTGTGCAGGAGGCGGGAGGGTTGCAGGCTCTGTGTGCGGGAGGCGGGAGGGTTGCAGGCTCTGGGTGCGGGAGGCGGGAGGGTGCGGGCTCTGGGTGCGGGAAGGGTGTGGGCTCTGGGTGCGAGCTCTGGGTGCGGGAGGCAGGAGGGGTGCGGGTTCTAGGTGCGAACTCTGGGTGCAGGTGGGGTGCAGGCTCTGGGTGCGAGCTCTGGGTGCAGGTGGGGTGCAGGCTCTGGGTACGGGAGGCGGGAGGGTGCGGGCTCTGGGTGTGGGAAGGGTGTGGGCTCTGGGCTGGAGCAGGGGCTTGGAGCGGAGGAGGGGTCAGGGATCATCTCTCAACATTACCACCCACCCCTCCAGCAGTGCAGGCAGTGGGGCCACGGGCCATGTCAAGTATCGGTTAATTTGTAGTTGAGTAACCACGTGAATTCTTATCGGTTACTCGACTTTTCTATACTCCCGTGGCGGGGCCGGCAGCCAGTGTGCTCCAGCCCCACTCCCAAGCAGCCCCCTGACTCGGCGCTGCTGCCTCTGCTGCCAGGCGGGAGCTGGTCCGGGAAGGGAGCCAGTTTTAACAGCAGCTCCCCTCGCGGACCGGCTGCCTCGGGTACAGAGGCAGCAGCGCAGGGTGACAGCAGCCCGCGTCTGGGGGGCAGAGCTGAGCCGGGCTGCCCGCCTGGCTCCTAACACACTGTAAATGCAGCGCCGCAGCAGGGCAGGTCCCGGATCTGGTGCTAGCCAGGATTGAGCCGGGCGGCTGGCCGGCCTGCTAACCAGCGTCCTGGCGGGGGAGGGGACGCGCGTGGTCGGTAGCATTTACCTGTAAGCTTGGCTCATCGGTTAATCGACGGCACGGTCACATCCCTACGCTGCACCCCCAAAGCGCCTGCTGCCTGCCGTTCCCGGCCAATGGGAGCCGCGAGGTTGGCTCTCGAGTGGGCTCAGCACACAGAGACGCCCCGGGGCCGCGCCAGCCACTTCTGGGAAGGATGCGGCACGAGGGCAGGCAGGAGCCACCTTCGTCGCGCTGCTGCTGGTGGCGGAGTGGGCCCCCAAACCCTTCTAAATTGCCTGGGGACAGCCTGTGGGGCAGGAGACATTCTGGGGGCGGCAGGCTGGGCCAGGAGAGAGATCCGGCCCCTGAATACTCCTGGAACACTGGCACCTGGCTGCCCCTGCCCACTCTGCATCTACCCCCCAGCGCACGGACCCCCCCTCCCGCTGCTCCCACCCTGGGCCCATTCAGTGCAGCCAGCCAGCTCCCTGCGCCCAGGCCCCCCCGCAACATGCAAAGGCCACGGGTGGTTTTCTAGCCAGCCGTGCCCCTGGAGTCCCTGCCCCGGCCGTGGCACTCTGTGCCCCCGGACAGAGCCGCTCGAGAGCCCTGCTCTGTCCCTCCCCTCCCGGGCCGGCCCAGCCCAGCAGCCAGAGGCCAGTTTATGTTTCGGAGCACTTCCAGCCAGCTCTGCGGAGCCTCCCCTCCCCCAGGCTGGCAGGCTCTCCCCGGCGCAAGGCCGCACACCCAGACAGGCTGGGCGGGCCAGGCGCGGGGGGGCAGCGTGTGACGTGGAGACCCGGTGCTGTCTGGGACACTGGCTGTCAGGGCTTGCTCCTCCCCGGCCCGGGGCCAGGGGCCCGTCGCAGCCTAGAGCGGGCGGCCATGCCGAAAGAGCTGCTGTGCTCCAGGGCAGTCCCCGGCCGGGCCGACCAGCAGGCTCCTTCTGGCCCACCCTCTGAGGCCTGCCCCACTCAGCTGTGCCCCTGCCCGGGCGGCTGGCCAGTCCTGGGACCAGGACCCCTGAGTGACCCACAGCAATACCCAAGGGCAGTGACTTGCCTCTCTGGGGCAGGGCCCTGTGCCGCCTGGGGCTTCTAGCGCCTGCCACCATGCAATGCCCCAGAGGCGCTGCAACTGGGCCCTTGGGGCGGCGGCACCCCATGGCCTGAAGGAGTTTCCATCACACCCAGGGTCACAAAGTTTGGTTCAGTGGCTCTCAGCCCCCACCCCCCTGCACTGTACAGACTCCCCAGCAGTCCTGGACTCACCTTCTCTGTCTCAATCCTCCCCCCCGAGAACCCCAGCCACCCCCTGTGACGGCAAGTTGGGGTTTCCCCGATCCTGCAACCCTGGAGCAGCCAGAACAGTCTCCCCCAGCCAGTAGAACAGGGGGGTTTACTGATTTTCCAGAATACAGCCCAGCACAGACGTGATGCGGCCACCGGGGGCCGGGCCAGGATGGCTCAGGCCCTAGGGTTAGGGTCCATCACCCCTAGCCCGCAGCTTAGCCCGTTCTCTCCGTGCTTCCCAGACAGCAACTGCCCCCCCAAGGCCCTGCCCCCCAGCCAAGTGCTGGTCTCCGCCTTCCTCCCTTTGTCTCTCCCCTGGGAGGCTGAGCCCGGGTGTCTGGGTTAATACACATTGGGTGAGTCAGTGGGAATCACAGCCCAGCGCAGGGGAACACGGGTTACAGAGTAGACAGCCCCCCACTATGCCACACCCCCACTCCCCAGCAACCATGGCCTCTTGCTGCCCTGTCCCTGTCCCGGCAGCTCAGCCGTTTGGCACAGCCTCGGGTCCCAGCTGGCCAGCTTGTGGGCGAGGACTGACTTGCCCCCACCTCTTCTCTGGGCCCGAGGGACCCGCCTGGCGGGAGAGCTCTCGCGCCCTCGCCCCATCGCTAGCCTGCTCCTCAGTCCCTGCTCAGCAAGGGGCAGGGAGCGCCTGCCGGCTGCCCTCGCCCCGCGCCAGCCTGTGGCCGTCTCCTCTCTGCTCAGGGGACACGCGGCAGGTCCGGCTGGCCAGGTTGCTGAGGGGACCCGCAAGCTGCTCCATGGGTCCCAGCAGCAGCCAGGGCCATCCCTGGCTGTCCCGGGAGCCAGCGGTGCACCCAGCGGTGCCGAGGGGCCGGCCGTCCCGGGAGCCAGCGGTGCACCCAGCGGCGCCGAGGGGCCGGCTGTCCCGGCACCCAGCGGGGCACCCAGCGAGCCACCAGCGGCGCCGAGGGGCCGGCCGTCCCGGGAGCCAGCGGTGCACCCAGCGGTGCCGAGGGGCCGGCCGTCCCGGGAGCCAGCGGTGCACCCAGCGGCGCCGAGGGGCCGGCTGTCCCAGCACCCAGCGGGGCACCCAGCGAGCCACCAGTGGCGCCGAGGGGCCGGCCGTCCCGGGAGCCAGCGGGGCACCCAGCGAGCCAGCGGGGCACCCAGCGGCGCCGAGGGGCCGGCTGTCCCGGGAGCCAGCGGGGCACCCAGCGGTGCCGAGGGGCCGTCTGTCCCGGGAGCCAGCGGGGCACCCAGCAGCGCCAAGGGGCCGTCTGTCCTGGGAGCCAGCGGACCCAGGAAGCCAGTGGGGCACCCAGCGGCGCCGAGGGGCTGGCCGTCCCGGGAGCCAGCAGGGCACCCAGCGAGGCAGCGGGGCACCCAGCGGCGCCGAGGGGCCGGCCGTCCCGGGAGCCAGCAGGGCACCCAGCAGCGCCGAGGGGCCGGCCGTCCTGGGAGCCAGCGGGGCACCCAGCGAGCCAGCGGGGCACCCAGCGGCGCCAGGGGCCGTCTGTCCTGGGAGCCAGCGGACCCAGCAAGCCAGTGGGGCACCCAGCGGCGCCGAGGGGCCGGCCGTCCCGGGAGCCAGCGGGGCACCCAGCGAGCCAGCGGGGCACCCAGCGGCGCCGAGGGGCCGGCCGTCCCGGGAGCCAGCAGGGCACCCAGCGGCGCCGAGGGGCCGGCCGTCCTGGGAGCCAGCGGGGCACCCAGCGAGCCAGCGGGGCACCCAGCGGCGCCAAGGGGCCGTCTGTCCTGGGAGCCAGCGGACCCAGCAAGCCAGTGGGGCACCCAGCGGCGCCGAGGGGCCGGCCCTCCCGGGAGTCAGCGGGGCACCCAGCGAGCCAGCGGGGCACCCAGCGGCACCGAGGGGCCGGCCGTCCCGGGAGCCAGCGGGCACCCAGCGGCGCCGAGGGGCCGTCGGTCCCGGGAGCCAGCGGGGCACCCAGCGGCGCCAAGGGGCCGTCTGTCCTGGGAGCCAGCAGACCCAGCGAGCCAGTGGGGCACCCAGCGGCGCCGAGGGGCCGGCCCTCCCGGGAGCCAGCAGGGCACCCAGCGGCGCCGAGGGGCCGTCGGTCCTGGGAGCCAGCGGGGCACCCAGCGGCGCCGAGGGGCCGTCTGTCCCGGGAGCCAGCGGGTCACCCAGCGGCGTCGAGGGGCCGGCCGTCCCGGGAGCCAGCGGGGCACCCAGCGAGCCAGTGGGGCACCCAGCGGCGCCGAGGGGCCGTCCGTCCCGGGAGCCAGCGGGTCACCCAGCGGCGTCGAGGGGCAGGCCGTCCCGGGAGCCAGCGGGGCACCCAGCGAGCCAGTGGGGCACCCAGCGGTGCTGAGGGGCCGTCCGTCCCGGGAGCCAGCGGGTCACCCAGCGGCGTCAAGGGGCCGTCCGTCCCGGGAGCCAGCGGGTCACCCAGCGGCGTCGAGGGGCCGTCCGTCCCGGGAGCCAGCGGGGAACCAGTGGCGTCGAGGGGCCGGCCGTCCCGGGAGCCAGTGGGGCACCCAGCGGCGCCGAGGGGCCGGCCGTCCCGGGAGCCAGTGGGGCACCCAGCGGCGCCGAGGGGCCGGCCCTCCCGGGAGCCAGCGGGGCACCCAGCGAGCCAGCGGGGCACCCAGCGGCGCAGAGGGGCCGGCCGTCCCGGGAGCCAGCGGGGCACCCAGCGGCGCCGAGGGGCCGGCCCTCCCGGGAGCCAGCGGGGCACCAAGCGAGTCAGCGGGGCACCCAGCGGCGCCGAGGGGCCGTCGGTCCTGGGAGCCAGCGGGGCACCCAGCGGCGCCGAGGGGCCGTCGGTCCTGGAAGCCAGCGGGGCACCCAGCGGCGCCGAGGGGCCGTCTGTCCCGGGAGCCAGCGGGTCCCCCAGCGGCGTAGAGGGGACGGCCGTCCCGGGAGCCAGCGGGGAACCAGTGGCGTCGAGGGGCCGGCCGTCCCGGGAGCCAGCGGGGCACCCAGCGGCGCCGAGGGGCAGGCCGTCCCGGGAGCCAGCGGGGCACCCAGCGAGCCAGTGGGGCACCCAGCGGCGCCGAGGGGCCGTCCGTCCCGGGAGCCAGCGGGTCACCCAGCGGCGTCGAGGGGCCGTCCGTCCCGGGAGCCAGCGGGTCACCCAGCGGCGTCGAGGGGCCGTCCGTCCCGGGAGCCAGCGGGTCACCCAGCGGCGTCGAGGGGCCGGCCGTCCCGGGAGCCAGCGGGCACCCAGCGGCGCCGAGGGGCCGTCGGTCCCGGGAGCCAGCGGGGCACCCAGCGGCGCCAAGGGGCCGTCTGTCCTGGGAGCCAGCAGACCCAGCGAGCCAGTGGGGCACCCAGCGGCGCCGAGGGACCGGCCCTCCCGGGAGCCAGCAGGGCACCCAGCGGCGCCGAGGGGCCGTCGGTCCTGGGAGCCAGCGGGGCACCCAGCGGCGCCGAGGGGCCGTCTGTCCCGGGAGCCAGCGGGTCACCCAGCGGCGTCGAGGGGCCGGCCGTCCCGGGAGCCAGCGGGGAACCAGTGGCGTCGAGGGGCCGTCCGTCCCGGGAGCCAGCGGGGCACCCAGCGGCGCCGAGGGGCAGGCCGTCCCGGGAGCCAGCGGGGCACCCAGCGAGCCAGTGGGGCACCCAGCGGCGCCGAGGGGCCGTCCGTCCCGGGAGCCAGCGGGTCACCAGCGGCGTCGAGGGGCCGTCCGTCCCGGGAGCCAGCGGGTCACCCAGCGGCGTCGAGGGGCAGGCCGTCCCGGGAGCCAGCGGGGCACCCAGCGAGCCAGTGGGGCACCCAGCGGTGCTGAGGGGCCGTCCGTCCCGGGAGCCAGCGGGTCACCCAGCGGCGTCAAGGGGCCGTCCGTCCCGGGAGCCATCGGGTCACCCAGCGGCGTCGAGGGGCCGTCCGTCCCGGGAGCCAGCGGGGAACCAGTGGCGTCGAGGGGCCGGCCGTCCCGGGAGCCAGTGGGGCACCCAGCGGCGCCGAGGGGCCGGCCGTCCCGGGAGCCAGCAGGGCACCCAGCGGCGCCGAGGGGCCGTCGGTCCTGGGAGCCAGCGGGGCACCCAGCGGCGCCGAGGGGCCGGCCGTCCCGGGAGCCAGCAGGGCACCCAGCGGCGTCGAGGGGCCGGCCGTCCCGGGAGCCAGCGGGGAACCAGTGGCGTCGAGGGGCCAGCCGTCCCGGGAGCCAGCGGGGCACCCAGCGGCGCCGAGGGGCCGGCCGTCCCGGGAGCCAGCGGGGCACCCAGCGAGCCAGCAGGGCACCCAGCGGCACGGAGGGGCCAGCTGTCCTGGGAGCCAGCGGGGCACCCAGCGGCACGGAGGGGCCGGCTGTCCTGGGAGCCAGCGGGGCACCCAGCGAGCCAGCGGGGCACCCAGCGGCGCCGAGGGGCCGGCCGTCCCGGGAGCCAGCGGGGCACCCAGCGGCGTCGAGGGGCCGACTGTCCCGGGAGCCAGCGGGGAACCAGTGGTGTCGAGGGGCCAGCCGTCCCGGGAGCCAGCGGGGCACCCAGCGGCGCCGAGGGGCCGGCCGTCCCGGGAGCCAGCGGGGCACCCAGCGAGCCAGCGGGGCACCCAGCGGCGCCGAGGGGCCGGCCGTCCCGGGAGCCAGCGGGGCACCCAGCGAGCCAGCGGGGCACCCAGCGGCGCCGAGGGGCCGGCCGTCCCGGGAGCCAGCAGGGCACCCAGCGGCGCCGAGGGGCCGTCTGTCCCGGGAGCCAGCGGGGCACCCAGCGGCGCCGAGGGGCCGTCAGTCCCGGGAGCCAGCGGGGCACCCAGCGGCGCCGAGGGGCCGTCTGTCCCGGGAGCCAGCGGGGCTCCCAGCGGCGCCGAGGGGCCGTCAGTCCCGGGAGCCAGCGGGGAAACAGTGGCGTCGAGGGGCCGGCCGTCCCGGGAGCCAGCGGGGCACCCAGCGGCGCCGAGGGGCCGGCCGTCCCGGGAGCCAGCGGGGAAACAGTGGCGTCGAGGGGCCGGCCGTCCCGGGAGCCAGCGGGGCACCCAGCGGCGCCGAGGGGCCGGCTGTCCCGGGAGCCAGCGGGGCACCCAGCGAGCCAGCGGGGCACCCAGCGGCGCCGAGGGGCCGGCCGTCCCGGGAGCCAGCGGGGCACCCAGCGAGCCAGCGGGGCACCCAGCGGCGCCGAGGGGCCGGCCGTCCCGGGAGCCAGCAGGGCACCCAGCGGCGCCGAGGGGCCGTCTGTCCCGGGAGCCAGCGGGGCACCCAGCGGCGCCGAGGGGCCGTCAGTCCCGGGAGCCAGCGGGGCACCCAGCGGCGCCGAGGGGCCGTCTGTCCCGGGAGCCAGCGGGGCACCCAGCGGCGCCGAGGGGCCGTCAGTCCCTGGAGCCAGCGGGGCACCCAGCGGCGTCGAGGGGCCGGCCGTCCCGGGAGCCAGCGGGGCACCCAGCGGCGCCGAGGGGCCGTCCGTCCCGGGAGCCAGCGGGTCACCCAGCGGCGCCGAGGGGCCGTCCGTCCCGGGAGCCAGCGGGTCACCCAGCGGCGCCGAGGGGCCGTCCGTCCCGGGAGCCAGCGGGGCACCCAGCGGCGCCGAGGGGCCGTCCGTCCCGGGAGCCAGCGGGGCACCCAGCGGCGCCGAGGGGCCGTCCGTCCCGGGAGCCAGCGGGGCACCCAGCGGCGCCGAGGGGCCGGCCGGCCCGGGAGCCAGCGGGGCACCCAGCGGCGTCGAGGGGCCGGCCGTCCCGGGAGCCAGCGGGGAACCAGTGGCGTCGAGGGGCCGGCCGTCCCGGGAGCCAGCGGGGCACCCAGCGAGCCAGCGGGGCACCCAGCGGCACGGAGGGGCCGGCTGTCCTGGGAGCCAGCGGGGAACCAGTGGCGTCGAGGGGCTGGCCGTCCCGGGAGCCAGCGGGGCACCCAGCGGCGCCGAGGGGCCGGCCGTCCCGGGAGCCAGCGGGGCACCCAGCGAGCCAGCGGGGCACCCAGCGGCACGGAGGGGCCGGCTGTCCTGGGAGCCAGCGGGGCACCCAGCGAGCCAGCGGGGCACCCAGCGGCGCCGAGGGGCTGGCCGTCCCGGGAGCCAGCGGCAGCTGTCACACCAGCATGGCAAGCTCCCCGAGCAGCAAGGGGCCTACGGGGAGCAGGAGGCGTCAGGGCTACAAGCAGCCCGAGTCCTGCCTAATCCTGCCCCTGCCTGATGTCTCCTAGGCTCTGCAGCCCCTTCTCCTGCCCCCTCTGGCCCACGGCCAGGCCTCTCCAGGGCAGCTCCCATTGCCTGTCCTCTCACCCGCGCTCCCTGCCCTGCGTGCGCCAGGGAACTCGGCCCCAGCTGACGTGGGAGGGGAGATCAGGCCACGGGGGCAGCAGGGGGGCGTGGGCTGGTGCCAGTGGAGAGGGGCCTGTTGCGCTTTGCGGGGAAGCAGGGCAGCTGGGCGCGCCGGCGGGCCAATGCCGAGGCCACGAGAACAGTCTGTGCCGGAGACGCTCCTGGGGGAGGAGCAGCTGGGCCATGTCAGGCCCTGCCAGCTGGGCCCAGGACTATCAGCAGTACCACTGGTATCTGTCCAAGGTGCTGAAAGCTACGTGCCGCCCTTCGGCACTTCCAGGGACTTGGCGGGGGCGGGGGCGGGGGCGGGGGCTGGATCCGGATCCAGCGGGGCAGAGCGGAACCATCGCTTTGTGGTTTGTGCCCTGGCACCACAAACACCACCAGCCCCTGCCCCACTGGAGCCCGGGCCGCCGAGCGCGCCCCCACTGCTGCGCACCGCAGCCCACAGCCCCACGGGATGGCCACTGGGCTCCAGATGCAGCACTGTGTGCTGGGCGCTGGCCTCACCCCGAAAGCCACCCCCAGGGGCCCCCGCGCAATCAGGTGGGAACGTGCTTGACGTTTCCTCTGACTACTGTGTGCACCTCGGTTTCCCCTGTGTGTTACTCAAGTGTCCAGGTGGTGGGGAGTTCGGGGGGGTCTGCATGCGGCGCTCAGTGCCCGGGTGTTACAGGTTCAATGTGACAAGGGGGAGGCAGTTTTGGGGCTTCAGGGGGGCTGCATACAGGGGGGCGCTCAGTGCCCTGATGTTTCTGGTTTAATGTGACGGGGG
Organism: Pelochelys cantorii; assembly: GCA_032595735.1. Taxonomy (NCBI): domain Eukaryota; kingdom Metazoa; phylum Chordata; order Testudines; family Trionychidae; genus Pelochelys; species Pelochelys cantorii. The sequence goes on along the minus strand of CM064327.1, from coordinate 262,487,507 downwards.
GGAGGGGGGAGTTGGTTGTTTCAGAGAACAGCCCAGAACTGGAGCTGGTGTCTGGTACCCTGGTGACCCCAGCCCGGCTCAGAGGACACGGCCGGTTCTGGCCAGACAACAGACAAGGGGGGCTGCAGAGGGGGGACCCTGGGGACCGGCCCAGCTGGTCCCAGCGAGGGGGGAACATTGGACAGGGAGGGGAGGGGAGAAGAGGGGCCCAGGCGACCCTCTTACCTGGGAGAAGACAATGGCCGGGGGAGGGGCTGTTGCTGTGGACATTGGAGGCTCTGCTGGGAGACGGGGGCTGTTTTGGGGGACAGAGCAGAGCAGGCAGGACTCAGCTGGCTGCAGGGGAGACTGACGGGTGGGCTGAGGGACCCGTTGCTGTGTTCAAAGCTCAATAAACCCTCCTGTTGGGTGCTGGCTGGGAGTCGCTCTGGGCTGGAGAACAGGGGGGTGCTATTCCCTCTGGGGGTGGAGGCCCCAGGGTGCAGAAGGAGGGGACCCCCCAAGGGGCTCATGGTGGAGGCAGGCGGCTGAAGGCCCTGAGAGGCGCTGTCCCAGAGGTAGAGGGGTGGACCCCCCAGGAGAGAGTGGGCCCCCCAGGAGACGGTCGCTGCACTGGAGTGGGCCCCCTGAGAAAGGGCTGTCTCGCTGCTGCTGGAGTGGAGGGGCTCCCCGAGAAGGGGCTGCTGCACCGGAGGGGGGGGCCACCCCCGCCAGGGGGAGCCAAGGGGCCAAATGTGGGCAGGACCTGTGAGCCGAGACAGTGGGAGAAGAGGGTGTGAAGGTTGTGGAGATGCCGAGGACAGGTGTGACTGCCAGACACTCCGTGGCCGGCAAGTGATGGTTAGGGCCCATCCTCTGCAAAGAGCTGGCCAGAGGTGCTGGAGAGCCAGGCGAGAGGCGGAGGCGGAGGCCAGGCTAGCTCCTTGCAGGGAAGGGACAGAGGCCTGAGGAGGGGCATCTGGGCATGACTGGGTGCGGAAAAGCTGGGCTGTCTCTCCTGGTTGGGACAGGCGGGGGGAAGCCCAGGGCTCAGACTGGCCGCCCCCCAGACTTTGCTGAAAGTTCCTGCTTGCTGCGCTCACAAGGCCGTTCCGCGCTGGGGGCTGGCGACTCAGAACCTGCCTGTGGAACACGCTGCCTGCGGTGGGGGTCAGGGCCCTCTGGGGCGTGGGGCTTCCCTGGGCCGCCCAGGGGCTCTCCCTGCGAGGGGCTCGTGGGGGCTGACGGCTGCCAGGTCAGGCTGGGAGACGCGGACGTCCCTGGTGTGAGCGCCCTGGAGAGTCGTGCTGCACGGGGCCCTGCCTGGCTTCAGAGCGGTTCCTGCCCCCTGAGCCCACGTGCCCATGATAGCTAGCTGGGTGACTTGCTGGCAGCAGCCCAGAGGGAGGCAGGTGCCGATTCCTGGGGCAGATGTTGTGTCCTTACCTCCTCGGGGGCAGCGGGGCCAGGCCTGGGGGCCCAGGCAGGCTCCCCTTAGAGGGCCAGGGGCTCTCGGAAAGCCTGGGTTGAGGTCGTGGCCTGGGGAGAAAGGCAGGCACGAGTTCCCAGTAAGTGACCCTCCTGCTGTCTGCCCCCACCCGGAGCCCCACTCACCGGCCAGGGCCGCCAGCTGGCCCTGCCCACGTCCCTCGCCCCGCAGCCGGAGGAGAGGCGCAGGCCAGGCTTGGGCAGACAGCAGAGGGGGGCGTGGGGGGCTCACGTGCCAGCAGCGTCTCTGCCCCCAGCCCCCAGGAATGAGCACAAAGGAGCCAGGCGACATGCAGGCAGGCAATGGGCCGGGCAGGGTGGCCAAGGGTAGGGCGCCCAGCAGCCCACGGGGGGGGGGGGGGGGAGACAGATGCTTGGGCCAGCCCCCCCCACAGTTCCATGGGGGTCCCTGGCGCATCCAGCACCGGGGCACCCCTCCCCCTCCGCCCGGGCCTGGCCCCCTCTCTCCTCCCCCTCCGCCCGGGCCTGGCCCCCTCTCTCCTCCCCCTCCCCCCGGGCCTGGCCCCCTCCCCCCGGGCCTGGCCCCCTCTCTCCTCCCCCCCCGGGCCTGGCCCCCTCTCTCCTCCCCCTCCTCCCGGGCCTGGCCTCCTCTCTCTCCTCCCCCCCCCCGGGCCTGGCCTCCTCCCCCTCCCCCCCGGGCCTGGCCCCCTCTCTCCTCTCCGCTGCCCTCCCCCCCCGGGCCTGGCCCCCTCTCTCCTCCCCCCCCCCGGGCCTGGCCTCCTCCCCCCCCCCCCGGGCCTGGCCCCCTCTCTCCTCCCCCCCCCCGGGCCTAGCCCCCTCTCTCCTCCCCCTCCCCCCAGGCCTGGCCCCCTCTCTCCCCCCCCCCCCCGGGCCTGGCCCCCTCTCCCCCCCCCCCCCCTCCCTCCCCCCCCCGGGCCTGGCCCCCTCTCTCCTCCCCCCCTCCTCCCGGGCCTGGCCTCCTCCTCTCCTCCCCCCCCCCCCCGGCCTGGCCCCCTCCCCCTCCCCTGGGCCTGGCCCCCTCTTTCCTCCCCCCCCCGGGGCCTGGCCCCCTCTCTCCTCCCCCCCACCCCGAGCCTGGCCCCCTCTCTCTCCTCCCCCTCCTCCCGGGCCTGGCCTCCTCTCTCCTCCCCCCCTCCCCCGGGGCCTGGCCTCCTCTCTCCTCCCCCTCCCCCGGGGCCTGGCCTCCTCTCTCCTCCCCCCCCCGGGCCTGGCCCCCTCTCCTCCTCCCCCCCCCGGGCCTGGCCCCCTCTCTCCTCCCCCTCCTCCCGGGCCTGGCCTCCTCTCTCCTCCCCCCCCGGGCCTGGCCTCCTCTCTCCTCCCCCCCCCCCAGGCCTGGCCCCCTCCCCCCGCTGCCCCTCCCGGGCCTGGCCCCCTCTTTCCTCCCCCCCCCCCGGGCCTGGCCCCCTCTCTCCTCCCCCCCACCCCGAGCCTGGCCCCCTCTCTCCTCCCCCCCGGCCTGCCTCCCGCCTCCCCCCGGCCTGGCCTCCTCTCTCCTCCCCCCCCCCCCCCCCCCCCCCCCCGGGGCCTGGCCTCCTCTCTCCTCCCCCTGCCCCCGGGCCTGGCCTCCTCCCCCCTCCCCCCAGGCCTGGCCCCCTCTCTCCTCCCCCTCCCACGGGCCTGGCCCCCTCTCTCCTCCCCCTCCCCCCGGGCCTGGCCCCCTCTCTCCTCGCCCCCACGGGCCTGGCCCCCTCTCTCCTCCCCCCCCGGGCCTGGCCCCCTCTCTCCTCCCCCCTCCTCCCGGGCCTGGCCTCCTCTCTCCTCCCCCCCCCGGGCCTGGCCTCCTCCCCCTCCCCCCGGGCCTGGCCCCCTCTCTCCTCCCCCCCCGGGCCTGGCCCCCCTCCCCCAGGGCCTGGCCCCCTCTCTCCCCGGGCCTGGCCCCCTCCCCCTCCCCCGGGCCTGGCCCCCTCTCTCCTCCCCCCCCGGGCCTGGCCCCCTCCCCCCCCGTGTGCCTGGAAGGGGGAGTCCACGGGCGGGGCTGCAGGGGGGGCCCCAGGGCTGGGCTGGGGGGTCCCAGGGGCTGCAGGGGGGGCCCCAGGGCTCGGCTGCAGGGGTCCCAGGGGCTGCAGGGGGAGCCCCAGGGCTGGGCTGGGGGGTCCCAGGGGCTGCAGAGGTCCCAGGGGCTGCAGGGGGGCCCCAGGGCTGGGCTGGGGGGTCCCGGGGGCTGCAGGGGGGGCCCCAGGGCTGGGCTGCTGGGGGGGCCCCAGGGCTGGGCTGGGGGGTCCCAGGGGCTGCAGGGGGCCCCAGGGGCTACAGGGGGGCCGCAGGGCTGGGCTGGGGGGTCCCAGGGGCTGCAGGGCTGGGCTGGGCTGGGGGGTCCCAGGGGCTGCAGGGGGGGCCCCAGGGGCTGCAGGGGGGACCCAGGGGCTGCAGGGGGGGGCCGCAGGTCTGGGCTGGGGGGTCCCAGGGGCTGCAGGGGGGGCCCTCGGGCTGGGGGGTCCCAGTGGCTGCAGGGGGGGCCCCAGGGCTGGGGGGTGCCAGGGGCTGCAGGGGGGGTCCCAGGGCTGGGCTGGGGGGACCCAGGGGCTGCAGGGGGGCCCCAGGGCTGGGCTGGGGGGTCCCAGGGGCTGCAGGGTGGGTCCCAGGGGCTGCAGGGGGGGCCGCAGGGCTGGGCTGGGGGGTCCCAGGGGCTGCAGGGGGGCCCCTGGGCTGGGCTGGGGGGTCCCTGGGGCTGCAGGGGGGGCCCCAGGGATGGGCTGGGGGGTCCCAGGGGCTGCAGGGGGTGTCCCAGGGGGCTGCAGGGGGGGCTCCAGGGCTGGGCTGGGGGGTCCCAGGGGCTGCAGGGGGGCCCCAGGGCTGGGCTGGGGGGTCCCAGGGGCTGCAGGGGGGGCCCCAGGGCTGGGCTGGGGGGTCCCAGGGGCTGCAGGGGGGGCCCCAGGGCTGGGCTGGGGGGTCCCAGGGGCTGCAGGGGGGCCGCAGGGCTGGTCTGGGGGCTCCCAGGGGCTGCAGGGGGGCCCCAGGGCTGGGCTGGGGGGTCCCAGGGGCTGCAGGGGCTGCAGGGGGGGCCGCAGGGCTGGGCTGGGGGGTCCCAGGGGCTGCAGGGGGGGCCCCAGGGCTGGGCTGGGGGGTCCCAGGGGCTGCAGGGGGGCCCCAGGGCTGGGCTGGGGGGTCCCAGGGGCTGCAGGGGGGGCCCCAGGGCTGGGCTGGGGGGTCCCAGGGGTTGCAGGGGGGGCCCCAGGGCTGGGTTGGGGGGTCCCAGGGGCTGCAGGGGGGGGCCGCAGGGCTGGGCTGGGGGCTCCCAGGGGCTGCGGGGGGGCCCCAGGGCTGGGCTGGGGGGTCCCAGGGGCTGCAGGGGTCTCAGGGGCTTCAGGGGGGGCCGCAGGGCTGGGCTGGGGGGTCCCAGGGGCTGCAGGGGGGCCCCAGGGCTGGGCTGGGGGGTCCCAGGGGCTACTGGGGTCCCAGGGGCTGCAGGGGGGGCCCCAGGGCTGGGCTGGGGGGGTCCCAGGGGCTGCAGGGGGGGCCCCAGGGCTGGGCTGGGGGGGTCCCAGGGGCTGCAGGGGGGGCCCCAGGGCTGGGCTGGGGGGTCCCAGGGGCTGCAGGGGGCCCCAGGGCTGGGCTGGGGGGTCCCAGGGGCTACTGGGGTCCCAGGGGCTGCAGGGGGGGCCCAAGGGCTGGGCTGGGGGGGTCCCAGGGGCTGCAGGGGGGGCCACAGGGCTGGACTGGGGGGTCCCAGGGGCTGCAGGGGGGGCCCCAGGGCTGGGCTGGGGGGTCCCAGGGGCTGCAGGGGGGCCCCAGGGCTGCGGGAGGCTGGGCGCCAGGCTGGGCTGGGCTCACACGCCTGGTGCTGCTGCCCTTGCCTGGGGCCGTGGGCCTGGCTGTGGTGCTGGGCCCGGCGGGAGGGGGTGGGGTGCCCGGTGGGGCCACGCACAGAGCCTGGCTGGCGGGAGCGATGCAGCGTAGGCCTGGTGCTGGCCGGGCCCCGGCTTCCCCTGGACGCCCTGCCCTTGGTCTTCAGTCCCAGGCCAGTGGGTACCAGGGCTCTCCCCCCAGGCCTGGCTGGCCCTGGGGCCTGCTCTCCTCACCCCCCTGGGAGTGCTGGCTGCTCCCGAGCCAGGGGGACCGTGTCCAGGCTGTCGTCCAAGTTCCCGCCTGCTGGGCGAGGTCTCACCTGGTCCCTGCAACAACCCGCCCTCACCCCGTTACGCACCCAGCACATAGGGAAACTGAGGCACACACAGTCTTTACGCCAAACACTAAGAAAATCTGCCACTTCCTCACAGGTTGCCATGCCAACCTGACACACACACACACACACACACACACACCCCCCGGTGCAGCCAGCGCTAGGCCCAGGGAAGAGTTCTCCAGTTAACCCAGCTGCTGCCTCTCAGGGCAGGGGCTTAACACAGCAACAGAGAAGCCGTCCCACACGGACCCCTGCAGCACTTCCAGGCCACCGCTCCCCAGGGGGGAGGGGCAAGAAACCCGCCTTGCCGAGCTGTGGTCGTGGCCCCAGGGGTGATTTTTCACACCCCTCGGTCAGGGTGTTACGCTGACCTGGTGTTTTCCTGTAGACCAGGCCTATGTCTGAGCTGCTGTCTCTCCAGGCCAGCTCAGGGCTTCCCAGGCCATGGCCCGGGGCCGACAACGCTGCTAGGGGGAGGCTCCTGGGGCCGGGGCAGATCCCGCTGGGCACATTGGGCCCCACAGAGGGGGAGAAGCTCCCCCGGGAGTCCAGCTCGGTGGGACTTGCGGGGTAGGGAAACAGGAGGGCTGGAGATTAGGGGCCCCATCGGAGGCAGAGAGGCTGCGTGGCCAGCCCTGGAGGAGGAGGGGGGTTGGCACACTGGGGGATCCCTCCTAGGGCAACAGCCTGACACTGAGACCCTGCAGCCTGCCCCCTTGAGCAGTACCATGGGGCTGGCTGCGGGAGGGGGAGCATTGGGCTGCACTGCACCCGGCTAGTCCCGGCTGCCCTCCGCACAGGGCCCACTGGGGCCTGCTGCCAGGCCGTGGCCCGTGCTTTCCAGCCCTCTTATCTGGGGCGTCTGGCAGGCTGGAGAGCGCCAGCCCCCACCCTCATCCATTATCCCTATCTCCCCACTGCTCCCTGCCAGGGCCGCCGCCAGCCGCCAGCCTGCCCCCCATTCCCACACACACAAGCCTTCCTGCAGACGTGCCCTGGGCGGTGGGCCCAGTGCGGGGGGAGGCCGCTTCCTGGCCTGGCTGCTAACCCGCTCCCAGGGGCTGCCCTGTGCACCAGCTCTGTCCCGTCCCCCCGGCCTTTGGGCCGGAGCCAGGATGCCTGAGGCTGTTGCATGGGAACGGTTGCTAGGGAACGGTTGCTAGGGAACGGTTGCTGGCATGTTCAGCACAAGGTCCGGTTCCCGCAGGGCCAGGAGATGCTCAGTCGGAGAGACCACAGCCCGGTGGGGGGGGGAAGCAGAGGTAGGGCCCCCTCTAACCTGCTCCATGCGTGTGTGGAATACATATTGTTCTGTGCGCCAAGGCCTGCGCGGATGTGCACACCGACCTGGGCGCTGCTGACCAGACTTTCTCCTGAGCACTGCCTGAAGGCTCCAGGGACACCGCCCCCTGCACCCCGGCACCTCGGCCCCAGACCCGGAGATGGGCCTGCTCCGCCAAGGGGAGGGCACTGCCTGGGTACGGCTCAAGGACAGCCCCAGTGGTGCCCCCCATGGAAGGGCGGGCGGCTCCAGCAGGACCGAGCACTGGGCTGTGGGGCAAGAACTGGCCCGGGGCCATGGGGAGTGGCTCAGGCCTGTGGGGCTGTAAGCCTTCCTGGCTCCCTGCGACGGCGCATTGGGGAGCCCCCCGGCCCTTGCACCCCCGTCTGCAGCAAGAGGTGACTCCACCAGCCAGTAGAACAGGGAGGGGTTTTTGCTGCTCCGAGATACAGCCCAGCCTGGGACCGATGCAGCATGAGGGGATGGGCCGACAGCCCTAGTTCCCTTGGGGGAAGGGGTAGCAGGGCCCTGAACCCCCCTACCCTGGTTAGTCTGCTTCCTCCATGGTTCCCCACGCTCTTCCTGACCCCCTCTCCCAGCCACCCCCTTCCTTTGTTCAAACCCCTTTCCTGCTCAGGTGAGAACTGGTTGGACCATTGTCTGTGTGACATGAGGGCCTCAGGGCGCCCCCCCCCCCACTGGGCAGTGCTCACAGACGCAGGCCAGTGGGGGTCACCCACAGCCAAGCCTAGCGACCAGTGAATGCCCAACCAGAGTGGACAGCCCCCCCACTACATCACCTCTCCCCCCCCCCCCGAGAGCGAGCTGACCAGGGTCACTGTGCTGGTGGCCTGGGGAGGTTCGGGCCCCTCGCTCCGGGACAGCGCGTCGGCGAGGATGTTGGCGTTCCCCTTGATGTGGGTCACTTCCATGTCGTAGTCCTGCAGGAGCAGGCTCCACTTCAGCAGCTTGGCGTTGGTCCCCTTCATCTGGTGCAGCCAGGTCGGGGGCAGTGGCCGGTTACACCGTGAAACGCCGGCCAGACAGGTACGGCTGCAGCTTTTGCAGGGCCCACCCCATCGCCAGGCGTCCCTCTCTACGGCCGCGTAGCTCCGCTCCCGGGGCAGCAGCTTCCTGCTCTGGTACAGGATGGGGTGTCATCAGGCCTAGGCATGGGGTAGGCGTCGGACACCATGATGGCGTTGAGCTTCTGATAGTCCACGCAGAACCGGATCGACCCGTCCTTCTTCGGGACCAGAACTACTGGAAAGGCCCAGGAGCTGGAGGACGGTTGGATCACCCCTAGCGCCAGCATGTCCCGGACCTCTCCTTCCAGGTCCTGGGCGGTTTTCCCCATGACCCTGAACGGGGAGCAGTGCACCGGGGGGTGAGTGCCCATCTGTAGCCAGACATGAACCCCATCTTTTTTCTCCCCCCCCCCCAGAGAGCAAGAGAAAGGCAGTCAGCCTTTGATGCCCTGGGAACGCAGGGGTGCTGCCTGTCCCTGACTCTAATAAACAGAAACCAGACAGTAAATGGGCTAGCTGACGACCCGGGGCCTCCTGCCGCCCTGATGGCTAGCACCAGTAATTGACACGCCTACACTGTCCCAGGAGAGGAATCTCCGCCCATCACATACCAGACGTGCCCAGTGTCTGCATTTTCCCAGGTGTGAATTATGCTTTGCACCCTTCGTGGGAAACTTGGCATTCAAAGCCATTTTCCCTAATTGGCCACTTGAGACCAGGGAGAAGCCTACGTGACCCAAGGGGTATAAAGAGGGGTTTAGTAGCCCACCCCATTTGAGCTCCAATCATCTACACCTGCTGGCAGGTATTGGTTGTCTCCCGAGGTCTGTGGGACGCCCAGCCTCGCCCTACTTCTTCCCGAGGGATTGAGAGAAAGACGCTGGCCACGCCAAGTCTGGAACGCAGGGGTGAGAATATATACCTGCTAGGGGTCTATTTTGCATGCATTTAATAAGAGCTCAGAGAACCAAAAGGGTTTCATGGTACCTGTAAGTGACTTATTAGTGTAATTTCTGTCCTGTCCTTTGTAGTGGCTGTGTTATCTGTAACACAGTAGTAGCATTTAACAGCTAAGTTTACCCTGTAACAATAAAATAGTAACTGTTTAAGCTGTGACCTGACTCCTTCAGTTGCTGTAACAGAACCAAGCACAATTTTAAAAAGAACTCCAGCTGGTCATAAGGGACAGATATAGGGAGAGCTTGAGCGTTGGATCGTGTCGCCTCCAGGGGGCAGATCCGTTGGGGCATCTCTCAGCCTCCCCAGGCTGCCCGCTGCGAAGGGATCGTGTATCCTAGCAGTCAAAGTCTGAGGTGTAAAGCTCTCCCTGTAACTCTTTGGGGCGCCCGTCAACCTCCTCCAGGTTGCCCGCTGCTAAAGGACCCCAGTCCTAGCAGTTGAAGTCTCGGGTGTATAATTCACACACACCACTCACTGCCCTGACCACCGGCTGACAGAATTGGCGTAGTCGGCAGGATTGTGTTATAGGTTTAAATACAGCAACATGAAGCTAGTCATGGTAAATACTGATTTCAGTAAAGTAGAAAAGAATTTTTGCCCAGGAAGGTTGGGGCAACCCAAATGGGATAGAGAAATGTTAGAAAAGGATTGGGGAAATCCTGAGGAGTTGTGGGTGCAGTTCTGTAAGTATAGAACTACCTGCAAGTTAAAGAATGGGACAAAGCCTGAGTCTGTGGAAAGGAGCCACTTTCCATTTAGCAAGGAAAACAGGATCAGGCCCAGACAAGCAGGCAGGTAACAGATAGATTGAAGGCCTTGTGGTAGAACTGAGAAAAAGGCAGTTAGTACATGTACTGGAAATCTAAATCCTTAAAACAATACTTACAAGAGTAATATCTGAAACAAGGCCAGTTTTGTTTTGTTTTTTTTAATTTTTAGAGATAAGAAAGTGTTTTAAGAAAAGAAAAACCCACAGAGAATTTAACTCTACAGAGAATGGAGAGAACTGAGCAGTTGTGCAAATGCTAAAATGGTGTAGAAGAAAATTGTGGTTTCTTTGCAGCCATTCTGAAGGAAAAATGGGCCCTTTTTTCCAAAGGAATGTCTGTAAATAATCCAAGCAAATTTGACTCAAATCCATACATTTGATTATAGACACTGCTAAAAGAACTCTAAAGGGAGGGGGTTCTATTGGAACTTAACTACCCCAATGAATAAAAAGGGAATGTAATTGTTGTACAGCTATGTAGAAATAGTGTAAGAAAGATTCAGAGAGAATGTATGTGTATCTGTGTGTATATAATATATATAGTGTAAATAAGTGAGGTTTTCAAGGTCCAGTAATCTTGTTTTGTAGGTTTAAAACAAATTGGTTTGGTTTACTTTTAGTAAGACCATTTCAGTCCAAGTTGTTTAATGAAAGTACAGGAAAACTGTAAGCATAAAGAAAGAGTTACACCCTATGCAAAGTTTAATGTGGCTAAGTAGTGTTGTAAACAAAGACTGCACATTTTCCTGTGACATGCCATGTATATTGTAGAAGGGGTAAAAACTGCAAACAAATTAAAATGCTGTGGAGGCTCCAGGAGCCACAACAGGTTGTAATTTCCTTTGTGATACAAATGCCCTGGCTGGCAGCACAAAGAAGCTTTGCAGGTAATGGCTAAGTTTGATCAGCAAACTACCTGAGATCAGAAAGTTCAAACGGTAGCCCTCCAGAAAGTCAAACATAAAAGTGAGAATCTAAAAGGATTTATGTTTGCATAATGCTAAATGTGAGAACAGATACAGAAGGGGGAGCAACCTTTGGTAACAAGATGGAGTGTGCTTGTGGGTGTGTAAGAGTAGATGAGTGTAATGTATCATATGCATATGATAAGTATTGATTGATCTATGTATGTTCAATAAATGTGACGTGTTGCCTTATCCCCTGAAAGAAAGAAAAAAAAAGGAGGTATTGGTATTGGCTATTTTAGTCCCAATAGGGGGTTGGGTATACTAGAAAATGTTTAAATGTAAGCAGTCTTTTAAGAAGGCTCCCAGAGAGAAGACTGAGAAATTGGCATTTGTAAAAGATGTTACCCCTTTTGAACAAAATCTTGCAAAAGTTCGGGCATAGCCCTTGGTCTGATCAGGTGTTAGCTACTGTCCATACAATTTCAGACCTAGAAGACAAATTGGCTAACTACTTGAGGATATGTAAACCGTTGCCCCCAATGAAGGGGGAAGCAGCTGCAGCTTGACTTCTATGGAAAACCTGTAATGAGGTGTTCTTCAAATTGACTGAATATAAGAATGTAAATATGAAACTGCAAAAATTTAAAGGCCTCTACTGCAGAAGTGGAGAGGTAGAAATGCATGTCCCTCAGTACCCAGACAGAGCTAGATTCCCTTAAGGATTGGTACTGAGAGTTAAAGCAACTCTCAGATTTTTCAGGAATATGCTTAAGAAAAGGACCAGGAGGTATGAGGCTTAGTGAACAAGGCCACCCTCCTTGCTAAACTGGTAATAGGCAAACTGGCGAATTGATTACATTGGCCCATTACCCTCCACCAGACAGAGAAGGAAATATGTTTTGACTGGAGTAGAGATTGTCTCGGGAATCGGCTTTGCCTACCCGACCTGATTAGCAATGGGGTTGTCAACCATCATGGGACTAAACCACTTAACAGCACTTGTCCCAACACCCCAAGTAATACAATCAGATAAGGACTCCAAATATGCCCCTGGGGATACTATTGTAGTCAAACACCCCAGCCTGGGCACACATACCTGTGTACTTCAGTCTTACAAAGACAAGGGTGTTTGGATTATTGCAAACCCCGACAAGATGCCAATAACTATAACTAAGGCTTGGATTGTATCCAAGACCAGTTGACTTTATGTTTTCTTTTAGAATCAGACTTGGTTGTGTGGCAGACCCCGATCCGAGCGACAGCATGATGTTTGGACTCGTTGTAACGTTCCTTGTGGCCACAGCAGCCTCCGCTGTTCCCAGACACCCTTTCCAGAATGCCATCCAAACTGGCGCCACGGACTGCTGAACTTTTCCACAGGACTAGGGCTTGAATTTGTTCCTTTAAACTTGAAGAGCTAGTGGAACAAGAGCACCGTTTTCAAGTGGGGACCAGCCTGGTTTGATGACAGCAGCTCCAGCAGCTACAAACTTTTAAATGACTCTGGGAAGGGAACTTGGGGGTGGCATGGACAATGGCAACCTACACTATGGGGTCAAACTCTGGAGTATATAACAGGAAGCTCCAGGGAAGTGTACCCCATCTGCTTTGAGAACAAAAAAGAACTGAACCCCACCTCGGGTGGTTAGGGGACCAGCAGTGTACCCACATTGTAAGTTTTAATGAGAAATTAAAAGTCTGGGATGTCTATCCCAGTGCAACCCACCAAAAACCCTTAAGGTGTTGTGGATATAACATCTCCCAAGGTGGCACACCACTATCTAGCAATGTTACCATTATTCCCCTAAACCTCAGCCAATACCCGGAAGGAAAAGCCTGGTACAATCAGTCATTATTCATTATTCCTAACACCGGTCAAATATACAACCCCACACTGGTAACCAGTAACACCCTACTCCCAAACCAGTGTGCTAGGGCAGAGCTTTTTGCAGCAGATCAGGTCCTACAGGACTTGCTGCTTGCCTTGCACTGCACAGCCGCTAATGATAGTCGCTGTGCTACACACCATACCCCAAAGAAAGGACCCACTGGAACAGGGTGGTATAAGGGACCCTACTCCCCTATTCTGAAGAAAGAGCCAGGACTCTTTTTCATTTGTGGGCAGAAAGCCTACAAGTATCTGCCACTGAATTAAATAGGGCACTGCTCACTGGGGCTCACTGTACACCCCCACATTATGGCTTCTGGTCTCACTAATCTTGGAAGTTTCCTGTACCGGATGCCACGAAGATTCACCCTGAACCCCCTTATAGAACACTCTACAGATTTTTCACCAGTTCACCTGTGCATTCCTGCCCAGGCTTGGAGTAGATGAGCTGGAGAAGGCATTAGTGAATAGCCTTAGATGCAGTTTTAGCCCAGTATGTGCGATAATTAACCAATCTTGCTGCTTACAAATTAAACAAGATGCATTCGCTATAAAGGGCGCTGTTAAGGTGCTACACACTGTAACTGAGGACGGAAAAGCCTCATGGCTAGATTGGCTAGCCCAACACCTAGGATTTTCGTTAACTCCATTCCTTCACTCTATTGTAAATACTATATTAACCATTTTTCTTGTTGTAATTGCTTGCTGCATGCTTCTATGTATTGTTAAGCGTTTGGTGTACACTGCTACCTCCTCTGCACAAGTCCGATATATGGCGTTGGGAAGCGATCCTAATCAATCCCTTGATCCAAAATGATCTGATCAGACCCTGCTGATAGGGCGATTTTAGCTTCCTCCAAGGAGGGCAAAAAGGTGCTGGCATCACCGCCATCTTGCGTTCTGGGACATAGTGAGGCATGTCAAGGGGGTGGAATGTAGCCAGACATGAACCCCATCTTGTTTCCCCCACCCCGCCCAGAGAGCAAGAGAAAGGCAGTCAGCCTTTGATGCCCTGGGAACGCAGGGGTGCTGCTTGTCCCTGACTCTAATAAACAGAAACCAGACAGTAAATGGGCTAGCTGACGACCAGGGCCTCCTGCCGCCCTGATGGCTAGCACCAGTAATTGACACGCCTGCACTGTCCCAGAAGAGGAATCTTCGCCCATCACATACCAGAGGTGCCCAGTGTCTGCATTTTCCCAGGTGTGAATTATGCTTTGCACCCTTCGTGGGAAACTTGGCGTTCAAAGCCATTTTCCCTAATTGGCCACTTGAGACCAGGAAGAAGCCTACGTGACCCGAAGGGGTATAAAGAGGGGTTTAGTAGCCCACCCCATTTGAGCTCCAATCATCTATACCTGCTGGCAGGTATTGGTTGCCTCCTGAGGTCTGTGGGACGCCCAGCCTCGCCCTACTTCTTCCCGAGGGATTGAGAGAAAGACGCTGGCCACGCCAAGTCTGGAACGCAGGGGTGAGAATATATACCTGCTAGGGGTCTATTTTGCATGCATTTAATAAGAGCTCAGAGAACCAAAAGGGTTTCATGGTACCTGTAAGTGACTTATTAGTGTAATTTCTGTCCTGTCCTTTGTAGTGGCTGTGTTATCTGTAACACAGTAGTAGCATTTAACAGCTAAGTTTACCCTGTAACAATAAAATAGTAACTGTTTAAGCTGTGACCTGACTCCTTCAGTTGCTGTAACAGAACCAAGCACAATTTTAAAAGAACTCCAGCCGGTCATAAGGGACAGATATAGGGAGAGCTTGAGCGTTGGATCGTGTCGCTTCCAGGGGACAGATCCGTTGGGGCATCTCTCAGCCTCCCCAGGCTGCCTGCTGCGAAGGGATCGTGTATCCTAGCAGTCAAAGTCTGAGGTGTAAAGCTCTCCCTGTAACTCTTTGGGGCGCCTGTCAACCTCCTCCAGGTTGCCCGCTGCTAAAGGACCCCAGTCCTAGCAGTTGAAGTCTCGGGTGTATAATTCACACACACCACTCACTGCCCTGACCACCGGCTGACACCATCTCCACCCGGTGGACAGCCAGGCTGGTGAGACCAGGCTTGTCAGAGAACAGCTGCTGGCGGGAGCGCAGCACCTCTCGGATCTCGGCCTGCTGGGCGGGGTGAGCTGGTCCTAGCGGGAAATTGACTCCAGCGAAGAGTCTGTCCCTGTCCCAGGGAACAGCCCCACCAGGGGATCCTCTTTCTGCTCCTCCCAGGGTTTGCACACGGCCAGCACCAAGTTCTCCCGGCCCCAGTACGGCTTCATCATGTTAACACGATACACCCGCTGGCCGCGCGTCCGGCCCGTTAGCTCCACCACGTAGTTCACCTCGTTCAGATGCTTAACAACCTTGAAGGGGCCGTCCCAGGCACCTTGCAGCTTGTTTTTCCACACGGGGATTAGGACCATCACCTGGTCCCCGGTAGCATAGACGTGGGACCGTGTATTGCGGTCGTACCAGACCTTCTGCTTCCTCTGGGCCTGTGACGTAGTGGGGGGCTGTCTGCTCTGTGACCCAGGATTTTCACTGACTCTCCCAAATGTGTATTAACCCAGACACCCAGGCTCAGCCTCCCAGGGAGAGACAAAGGGAGGAGGGCGGAGACCAGCACCTGGCTGGGGGCAGGGCTGGAAGAGAGTTGGGTAGTTTCTGTCTGGAATCATGGAGGAAGCAGCCTAAGCAAGGGGGCTGGGATTTAGGGGCCCAGTCTCCCCCATCTCAAGGGGGGCTGAGGCATCCTAGGCCTGGCCTGTAACCAGATGACATCTGTGCTGTGCTGTATCCTGGAGAAGCAATAAACTCCCTCTATTCTACTGGCTGGGGGAGTCTGTTCGTGCCACTACGGGGGTGCAGGAGTCGGGGGAACCCCGAAACGACATCACAGGGCCCTGCTCAGGTTCTCTCTGGCCAGGCCCATGAGCTCAGTGAGTCTTTCCTAGAAAGCCAGGACGCATTCCACCACCAACTCACCCTCCGGGGAGGCCTTTCCCTCCCACTCTTCTCTCAGCAGGTCCAGGGGTCCCCTCACCCTCCTCCCATACATCATCTCGAACGGGGAGAACCCCGTGGACTCCTGGGGCACCTCCCTGTATATGAACAGCAGGTGGGGTAGGTACTTGTCCCAGTCCTGTGGGTGCTGGTGCATAAAGGTCCCATTGAACCTCTCCAGCAGCCCATTGGTCTGGGGGTGATATGCCGAGGCCCAAGTGTGCTGGACCCCACACTTCTCCCACAAGCACCGGAGCAGGACCAACATTAGGTTGGACCCCTGGTCCATGAGGACCTCCTGGGGAAGCCCACACTACTGAAAATGGTCAGCAGTGCGTCTGCCACCGTGTCTGCCTCCACAGAAGGCAGAGCCACGGCCTCAGGGTAGCGGGTAGGAAAATCCACCACCACCAGGATGTATTTCTCCCCCGTCCAGGTCGCCTTGCCGAGGGGCCCCACCATCGCCACCCTCTGGAAAGGCTCCTCTATGATGGGCAGGGGCCTCACAGCAGCTTTCCTCCTATCTCGGGCTTTCCCCCCCTCTGGCAGGATTTGCAGGCCCAGCAGGACCGCTACATGGCCGCAAAGATCCCCAGCCAGTAGAAGTTTTGGAGGAGCCTGTGACAGCGTGTCAGGGTTCCCCCCAATCCTGCACCCCCATAGCAGCAACAACAGGCTCCACCAGCCAGTAAAACGGGGGGGTTTATTGCTTCTCCAGGGTACAGCCCAGCACAGACGTGATGTGGGTACAGGAGCCAGGGCCAGGATGCCTCAGACCCCTTGGCTTATGGGGTCCATTGTCACCCCTAGACCCTCAGCCCTCAGCTAAGCCTGTTTCCTTCATGTTTCCCAGTCAGCAACTGCCTCACTCTCCGACCCTGCCCCCCAGCCAGGTGTTCGTCTCCCCCTCCCTCCCTTTGTCTCTCCCCTGGGAAAAGCCTTGTTATCTGGTCAAGCTGGGACTAGGTGTCTGGGCCAATCCACGTGGGGTGAGTCAGTGGGAATCACACAGCCCAGCACAGGGGGACCCCGGGTTACAGAGCAGACAGCCCCCCCACTACGTCACACAGCCTTAGCAGGGTGCGCTGGTTCCCCTGGTGTCCCAAGAAGGGGATGTCATGGGCCAGGTGCAGCAGCTTGCGGTGATACTTTTGGGGGACCACCAGCTGCCGCTGGACCCCCCATTCTCCCACCTTTCCTGGGGGAAGTAATTCCCGGTACAGGAATCCCCGCTCCCACAGGAACCTCTCCTGGCAGCCTCCTCCTAGGGGCTGACCTGTGCTCAGGCCAGCCCAGTCCTTCGGGGTCTGCCTGCACCTTGGCCTGGAATTCTGCAGCTGGGGCCGGGACAGGGACCTGTTCGCCCCACTTTCCTGGGTTCCAAGTCCCAGCCCTGCTGGACCCCATGCCCGTTGGGATGGGGCCCCACACCCCCTTCAGGGAGCCCTCCCGTGGGTCAGGGTCGCCAGCCTCTCGCTGGCTCTGGCTACAGGCGGTGACCAGGGCCTGGTGGGGCCCATCAGGCCATTCCTCTAGGTCACCCCCCCCATCAGCACCTCCGTGGGCAAGTGCCGGTGCACCTCCAAGTCCTTGGGGCCCTTCTTAGCCCCCCATTTCAGATGCACCCAGGCTACGGGCACCTAGAATGGGGTCCCATCTATGCCCCTCAGGGTCAGCTGAGTGTTAGGTACCATGTGGTCTGGGGCTACGACCTTGGGCCAGGCCAGCATCACCTCCGCCCCCGTGTCCCAGAAACCCGCCACCTCCCTGCCATCCACCTGCAGGGGCACGAGGTACTCGCTCCGCAGGGGCCGCCCTGCCCCCACCCAGTACACAGAGAGACCTGCCTCTGGAGCATCAGGTCTCTGGGAGGAGCTGGCCTGAGCAGCCTTCCCCCCACTTTGAGCTGAGGTTTGCCTGCCAGCCCCTGCTTCTGGGGCAGCCAGCTCCTCTTCCAGCCCCAGTCAGTTAACCCTGGAAAGTCTCAGGTCGTGGGACCTGTCTTGGTGCCTGGTGCACTGAGCCCTCTTGTGGCCTCTTTGGCCGCAGCGATGGCAAGTTAGGTCCTGAGGGCCCTTTGGGCTGGCTCCGTCCGGGCCCTGGCTGGTTCTCTGGGGGGGCAGATGGCTGGTCCCTGTCTCTTGGGCTCGCCCCGTAGGTGATTTCCTCCGTTGCTCAGCCAAGAACTAGGCTCTATGTGACTCCCTCTCTCTCCGGGACTCCTGTTCACACCCAGACCAGTTCTCTGTGAACTCGTCCACCAGCCTCCCACCTCCTGGGGGTCCTCTGGCCTCTGGTCCTTGAGCCACAGCCTCAGGCTGGGTGGGCAGGCTTCATAGAACTGCTCCAGCATCATCAGCTTAAGCAGGTCCTCTGCGGTCTGGGCCCCCACCCCGCACACCCACTTGCGGCGGTTCTGCACCAGGCGGGAGGCCAGATCCACATCGGTCTCCCTTGGCTCTTTCTGCACCCGCGGGAACGTCTTCCTGTACGTCTCGGGGGTCAGCCCGAACTTGTGCAGCAGGGCCTCTTTGCCCCATTCGTAGTCGCCCGGCTGCAGCTTCTCCAGCTGGCTGAGCACCCCTGCGGCCTCCTGATCCAGCAAGGGGGTGAGCTGCTGGAGCTGGTCTGCTGGGGGGATCTGGTGCAGTTCACAGGCCCACTCAAAGGAGCTGAGGAACCCGTCCATGTCCCCCACGTCTTTACACTAGGCCAACACGAGCTTCTCTAAGTGTCTGGAAGCCCTGGGTCCCCTGGGGCCCCTCCTCAGTTACTGCAGCCAGGGCCCCTCGGCTTCTCCGCTTTGCCATGGCCAGATCATTCTGCTGCTGCCTTTCTTGATCCTGGAGTTCCTTCTTTCGTTCCTTGCGCTCCTCCCTACGATCCTCCAATTCCTGTAGCCGCAGCTCGATCTCCAGCCATCACAGCTCTGCCGGGGGGGACCTGGCCCTGGATGAACTGCTGCTGGCAGAGCGTGGCTTACTGGGCACCATGTCTCTCTGGCGGACTCCAGCCCTCCCTCCAGTCTGAGAGCATGAGACGCTCCCAGGGGGTGTCTGGCTGCTCCCTGCTGGACAGGATCCAGGCCTCTGGATGGGTCATTCTCTTCCAGCCGGGTAATCAACTGGGCCTTGGTTGCTTTCCCCACGGACAGGCTCCTCTCTCTGCACAGCCCCACAAGGTCTACCTTCAGGAGTCAGGTGTAGGCCATCTCCCCGCCGGTCCCCTCGGTGTAGACTCACCAGTCTAGTTGTGGATAAATCCCTGTAATATCATACTTTGTATTAAGATCTTGTCCTTTTAGATATATCTTTAAATGTTCTTATAGAATCTCTGGAACATTTCTCCTATAACTTTGTGTTAAGAGATATAGATCTTGTAAGAAAAAAATGTCTTTTGAGCTCTCCCCTTTCCTTGAGTGCCCTGTTGAAGTGAATGAGGTGTGAGTGGAGAATGAAAGGGGGGCACCTCCAGCAGCAGTTGCAAGGGTGGAGAGGGGCTGGGAGCCAGACCCAAGCCAATCCCTGTGCAGTGAGCTCATTAAGAAGACTGGACAGACAGACGCCTTGGGAGTCCAGCAGCAAGTGCCTGCCCTTGGAAGGACTCTCTCTGAAGCAGCATGAGGAAAGGCGAGGTGATGGCTAATTGGCTGCATGAGAGGGATAAATAGGAGGCATCTTGCAGCGGGACCCCGGGTTTTTGTCTTGTCAACATGGGAGCATCGATCTGGATCGGCAGAAGCCTGGCTCCACCCCTCCCCCACCTAACTCACCTGGCCAGTGCACGTAGGGGGAGCAACTTTTGGTAACAACAAGACGGAGTGTGTGTGTGTGTGTGTGTGTGTGTGTGTGTGAGAGAGAGAGTGCATGAATGTCATGTATCCTATGCATATGATAAGTGTTGATTGATCTATGTATGTTCAATAAATGTGGGGTGTTGCCTTATCCCCCTGAAAAAGATCCCGGGTGCTTCTTTTAAGCACAACATAGTGCTGCAGTGCCCCACGACTCCCAGGAATTGCTTCGCTCTGCCTCCAGCACACCTGGCTCTAAGCCTCTTCCTTCTACTGCTCCCCGTCACTCGCTGCTGGACGCTCCATCCACGGGTGCAGTGCATCCCACCCCTGACACCTCTGTGATGGCATGTTGGGGAGCCCCCCGACCCTGCACCCATCTGCAGCCAGATGTGACTCTGCCAGCCAGTAGAACAGGGAGGGGTTATTGCTGCTCCGAGATACAGCCCAGCCTGGGACCGATGCAGGCGTGAGGGGATGGGCCAGCAGCCCTAATTCCCTTGGGGGAAGGGGTTACAGGGCCCTGAACCCCCCTACCCTGGTTAGTCTGCTTCCTCCATGGTTCCCCACGCTCTCCCTGACCCCCTCTCCCAGCCACCCCCTTCCTTTGTTCCAACCCCTTCCCTGCCCAGGTGAGAACTGGTTGGGCCAAGGTCTGCCTGACATGAGGGCCTCAGGGCGCCCCCCCCGCTGGGCAGTGCTCACAGACACAGGCCAGTGGGGGTCACCCACAGCCAAGCCTAGCGACCAGTGAATGCCCAACCAGAGTGGACAGCCCCCCCACTACATCACAGCCTTCCTGGGTCCCTGCCTCTGGGCACTGCCTGCCCCCACAGCTGCCAGCTACAGGGACCCCTCTGCCAGGGCCTGCTCCTTCCCCAGCTGCCAGCCTCTGCTCTGCTGTGTGCCCTCCACTCCCGCCCCCTCCCCCCAACAGCCCGTGGGCCAGGGCACTGGTCTGGGGGGCCCAGCCTGCCTTTCGGCCTCCTGGTCCAGCCCAGGGACCCACAGCTCTGAGGGACCCCATGAGCACCCTTGGATGATACTCCACCTACTGGCAGCATTAGGGGGCAGCCCCACACCCAATGCCCCCCAGCAGCTTCCCACGGCTTCCTCCTGACTAAAAGCTCAAAGTAAAAATCCCCCCAGGTCCTCATTGTCAGTTTGGACCCCCAGAGTGTGACGTAGCAGAGACTGAATTCCCCCTGCGGCCCCTGAGTTCCCCCTGCGGCCCCTGTGTTCCCCCTGCGGCCCCTGTGTTCCCCCTGCGGCCCCCGTATCTCCCCTGCGGTCCCCTGAGTTCCCCCTGCGGCCCCCGTATCTCCCCTGCGGCCCCGGTATTCCCCCTGCGGCCCCATATCTCCCCTGCGGCCCCTGAGTTCCGCCTGTGGCCCCTGTATCCCCCCTGCGGCCCCTGAGTTCCCCCTGTGGCCCCTGTGTTCCCCCTGCGGCCCCTGTATTCCCCCTGCGGCCCCTGAGTTCCCCCTGCGGCCCCTGTGTTCCCCCTGCGGCCCCTGTATTCCCCCTGCGGCCCCTGAGTTCCCCCTGCGGCCCCTGTATTCCCCCTGCGGCCCCCGTATCTCCCCTGCGGCCCCTGAGTTCCGCCTGTGGCCCCTGTATCCCCCCTGCGGCCCCTGAGTTCCCCCTGCGGCCCCTGTTTCCCCCTGCGGCCCCCGTATCTCCCCTGCGGCCCCTGAGTTCCCCCTGCGGCCCCTGTGTTCCCCCTGCGGCCCCTGAGTTCCCCCTGCAGCCCCTGAGTTCCCCCTGAGGCCTCCGTATTCCTCGTGTGGCCCCTGAATTCTCCCCTGAGGCCCTTGTGTTCCCCCTATGTCCCTGAGTTCCCCCTGCGGCCCCTGTATTCCCCCTGCGGCCCCCGTATCTCCCCTGCGGCCCCTGAGTTCCCCCTGTGGCCCCTGTATCCCCCCTGTGGCCCCAGTATCCCCCCTGCGGCCCCTGAGTTCCCCCTGCGGCCCCTGTATTCCCCCTGCGGCCCCCGTATCTTCCCTGAGGCCCCTGTGTTCCCCCTATGTCCCTGAGTTCCCCCTGCGGCCCCTGAGTTCCCCCCTGTGGCCCCTGTATCCTCCCGGTGGCCCCGGACTTCCCTCTGCAGCCCCTGAATTCTCCCTGCGGCCCCTGAATTCTCCCCCTGCGGCCCCTGAGTTCCCCCTGAGGCCCCTGAGTTCCCCCTGCGGCCCCTCAATTCCCCCTGCGGCCCCTGAGTTCCCCCCTGTGGCCCCTGTATCCTCCCTGTGGCCCCTGAATTCCCCCTGCGGCCCCTGAATTCCCCCTGCACCCACTGAGTTCCCTCTGAGGCCCCTGTATTCCTCCTGCGGCCCCTGAATTCCCCCCTGCGGCACCTGAGTTCCCCCTGAGGCCCCTGAATTCCCCCCTGCGGCCCCTGAGATCCCCCCTGAGGCCCCTGAATTCCCCCTGCACCTCCTGAGTTCCCCCTGCGGCCACTGAGTTCCCCCCTGCGGCCCCTGAGTTCTCCCTGCGGCCCCTGAGTTCCCCCCTGCGGCCCCTGAGTTCCCCCCTGCGGCCCCTGAGCTCTCCCTGCGGCCCCTGACTTCCCCCCTGCGGCCCCTGAGTTCCCCCTGCAGCCCCTGTGTTCCCCCCTGTGGCCCCTGAGTTCTCCCTGCGGCCCCTGACTTCCCCCCTGCGGCCCCTGAGTTCCCCCGGCAGCCCCTGACTTCCCCCCTGCGGCCCCTGAGTTCCCCCTGCAGCCCCTGACTTCCCCCCTGCGGCCCCTGTATCCCCCCTGCGGCCCCTGAATTCCCCCTGCAGCCCCTGTGTTCCCCCCTGCGGCCCCTGAATTCCCCCCCTGCGGCCCCTGACTTCCCCCTGCGGCCCCTGAATTCCCCCTGCGGCCCCTGTATTCCCCCCTGCGGCCCCCGAGTTCCCCCTGAGGCCCCCGAGTTCCCCCTGCGGCCCCTGTATCCCCCCTGTGGCCCCTGAATTCCCCCTGCGGCCCCTGAGTTCCCCCCTGCGGCCCCTGAGTTCCCCCGGCAGCCCCTGACTTCCCCCCTGCGGCCCCTGAGTTCCCCCTGCAGCCCCTGACTTCCCCCCTGCGGCCCCTGAATTCCCCCTGCGGCCCCTGTGTTCCCCCCTACGGCCCCTGTATCCCCCCTGCGGTCCCTGAATTCCCCCTGCAGCCCCTGTGTTCCCCCCTGCGGCCCCTGAATTCCCCCCCTGCGGCCCCTGACTTCCCCCTGCGGCCCCTGAATTCCCCCTGTGGTCCCTGAATTCCCCCTGCGGCCCCCGAGTTCCCCCTGAGGCCCCCGAGTTCCCCCTGCGGCCCCTGTATCCCCCCTGCGGCCCCTGAGTACGCCCTGCGGCCCCTGTATCCCCCCTGCGGCCCCTGAATTCCCCCCCCTGCGGCCCCTGAGTTCCCCCTGCGGCCCCTGTATCCCCCCTGCGGCCCCTGAATACCCCCCTGCGGCCCCTGAGTTCCCCCTGAGGCCCCCGAGTTCCCCCTGCGGCCCCTGTATCCCCCCTGTGGCCCCTGAATTCCCCCTGCGGCCCCTGAGTTCCCCCCTGCGGCCCCTGTATCCCCCCTGCGGCCCCTGAGTACGCCCTGCGGCCCCTGTATCCCCCCTGCGGCCCCTGAATTCCCCCCCTGCGGCCCCTGAGTTCCCCCTGCGGCCCCTGTATCCCCCCTGTGGCCCCTGAATCCCCCCCGGCGGCCCCTGAGTTCTCCCTGCGGCCCCTGTATCCCCCCTGCAGCCCCTGAATTCCCCCCTGCAGCCCCTGAGTTCCCCCTGCGGCCCCTGTATTCCCCCCTGCGGCCCCTGAGTTCCCCCTGAGGCCCCTGAATCCCCCCTGCGGCCCCTGTATCCCCCCTGCGGCCCCTGAGTTCCCCCTTCGGCCCCTGACTTCCCCCTGCGGCCCCTAAGTTCCCCCTTCGGCCCCTGACTTCCCCCTGCGGCCCCCGTATCCCCCCTGCGGCCCCTGAATTCCCCCTGTGATCCCTGAACTCCCCCTGCGGCCCCTGTATTCCCCCTGCGGCCCCTGAATTCCCCGTGAGGCCCCTGAATTCCCCCCTGCGGCCCCTGAGTTCCCCCCTGCGGCCCCTGAGTTCCCCCTGAGGCCCCCGAGTTCCCCCTGCGGCCCCTGTATCCCCCCTGTGGCCCCTGAGTTCCCCCTGCGGCCCCTGAATTCCCCCCTGCGGCCCCTGAGCTCCCCCTGCAGCCCCTGAGTTCCCCCTGCGGCCCCTCTATTCCCCCCTGCGGCCCCTGAATTCCCCGTGAAGCCCCTGAATTCCCCCCTGCAGCCCCTGAGTTCCCCCCTGCGGCCCCTGAGTTCCCCCTGAGGCCCCCGATTTCCCCCTGCGGCCCCTGTATCCCCCCTGTGGCCCCTGAGTTCCCCCTGCGGCCCCTGAATTCCCCCCTGCGGCCCCCCTGAGTTCCCCCTGCGGCCCCTGAGTTCCCCCTGCGGCCCCTGTATTCCCCCTGCACCTCCTGAATTCCCCCTGAGGCCCCTGTATCCCCCCTGCAGCCCCTGAATTCCCCCCCTGCGGCCCCTGACTACCCCCTGCGGCCCCTGAGTTCCCCCTGCGGCCCCTGAATTCCCCCCTGCGGCCCCTGAGTTCCCCCTGCGGCCCCTGACTTCCCCGTGAGGCCCCTGAGTACCCCCTGCGGCCCCTGTATCCCCCCTGTAGCCCCTGAGTTCCCCCTGCGGCACCTGTATCCCCCCTGAAGCCCCTGAGTTCCCCCCTGCGGTCCCTGTATCCCCCCTGTGGCTCCTGAATTCCCCCTGTGGCCCCTGTATCCCCCCTGAGGCCCCTGAATTCCCCCCTGCAGCCCCCGAGTTCCCCCTGAGGCCCCCGAGTTCCCCCTGCGGCCCCTGTATCCCACCTGCGGCCCCTGAATTCCCCCTGCGGCCCCTGTATCCCCCCTGCAGCCCCTGAGTTCCCCCTGCGGCCCCTGAATTCTCCCCCTGCGACCCCTGAGTTCCCCCTGCGGCCCCTGTATCCCCCCTGCGGCCCCTGAGTTCCCCCTGCGGACCCTGAGTACCCCCTGCGGACCCTGTATCCCCCCTGCGGCCCCTGAGTTCCCCCTGCGGACCCTGAGTACCCCCTGCGGCCCCTGTATCCCCCCTGCGGCCCCTGAGTTCCCCCTGCGGCCCCTGAATTCCCCCCTGCAGCCCCTGAGTTCCCCCTGCGGCCCCTGTATCCCCCCTGCGGCCCCTGAGTTCCCCCTGCGGCCCCTGTATTCCCCCCTGCGGCCCCTGAGTTCCCCCTGAGGCCCCTGAATTCCCCCTGCGGCCCCTCTATCCCCCCTGCGGCCCCTGACTTCCCCCTGCGGCCCCTGAATCCCCCCTGTGGCCCCTGAATTCCCCCCTGCAGCCCCTGAGTTCCCCCTGAGGCCCCTGAATTCCCCCTGAGGCCCCTGAGTTCCCCCTGAGGCCCCTGTATCCCCCCTGCAGCCACTGAGTTCCCCCCTGTGGCCCCTGTATCCCCCCTGCGGCCCCTGAGTTCCCCCCTGCGGTCCCTGTATCCCCCCTGTGGCCCCTGAGTTCCCCCTGCGGCCCCTGTATTCCCCCCTGCGGCCCCTGTATTCCCCCTGTGGCCCCTGATGTGGATAAATCCCTGTAATATTATCACTCTCGTATAACTTTGTATTAAGATCTTGCCCTTTTAGATATCTTTGTTAAATGTTCTTATAGAATCTCTGGAACATTTCTCCTATAACTTTGTGTTAAGAGATATAGATCTTGTAAGAAAAAAATGTCTTTTGAGCTCTCCCCTTTCCTTGAGTGCCCTGTTGAAGTGAATGAGGTGTGAGTGGAGAATGAAAGGGGGGCACCTCCAGCAGCAGTCCCAAGGGTGGAGAGGGGCTGGGAGCCAGACCCAAGCCAATCCCTGTGCAGTGAGCTCATGAAGAAGACTGGACAGACAGACGCCTTGGGAGTCCAGCAGCAAGTGCCTGCCCTTGGAAGAACTCTCTCTGAAGCAGCATGAGGAAAGGCGAGGTGATGGCTAATTGGCTGCATGAGAGGGATAAATAGGAGGCATCTTGCAGCGGGACCCTGGGTTTTTGTCTTGTCAACATGGGAGCATCGATCTAGATCGGCAGAAGCTCGGCTCCACCCCTCCCCCACCTAACTCACCTGGCAGGTGTAGCTAGGGGGAGCAGCTATTGGTAACAACAAGATGGAGTGTGTGCGTGAATGAGTGCATATAATAAAGTGTTGATTGATCTATGTATGGTCAATAAATGTGGCATGTTGCCTTATCCCCCTGAAAAAGATCCTGGATGCTCCTTTTAAGCACAACAGGAGAGATTCCAGAAGACTGGAAAAGGGCAAATCTAGTGCCCATCTATAAAAAGGGAAATAAGAACAAGCCAGGAAACTACAGACCAGTCAGTTTAACTTCTGTGCCAGGGAAGATAATGGAGCAAGTAATTAAGGAAATCATCTGCAAACACTTGGAAGGTGGCAAGGTGATAAGGAACAGCCAGCACGGATTTGTAAAGAACAAATCCTGTCAAACCAATCTGATAGCTTTGTGGATAAATCCCTGTAATTATACTTTGTATTAAGATCTTGTCCTTTTAGATATATCTTTAAGTGTTCTTATAGAATCTCTGGAACATTTCTCCTACAACTTTGTGTTAAGAGATATAGATCTTGTAAGAAAAAAATGTCTTTTGAGCTCTCCCCTTTCCTTGAGTGCCCTGTTGAAGTGAATGAGGTGTGAGTGGAGAATGAAAGGGGGGCACCTCCAGCAGCAGTCCCAAGGGTGGAGAGGGGCTGGGAGCCAGACCCAAGCCAATCCCTGTGCAGTGAGCTCATGAAGAAGACTGGACAGACAGACGCCTTGGGAGTCCAGCAGCAAGCGCCGGCCCTTGGAAGAACTCTCTCTGAAGCAGCATGAGGAAAGGCGAGATGATGGCTAATTGGCTGCATGAGAGGGATAAATAGGAGGCATCTTGCAGAGGGACCCCGGGTTTTTGTCTTGTCAACATGGGAGCATGGATCCGGATCGGCAGAAGCGCGGCTCCACCCCTCCCCCACCTAACTCACCTGGCAGGTGTAGGTAGGGGGAGCAGCTATTGGTAACAACAAGACAGAGTGTGCTTGTGTGTGTGTGTGAGTGAGAGTGCGTGAGTATCATGTATCTTATGCATGTGATAAAGTGTTGATCGATCTATGTATGGTCAATGAATGTGGCGTGTTGCCTTATCCCCTGAAAAAGATCCCAGGTGCGTCTTTTAAGCACAACACTGAATTTCCCCTGCGGTCCCTGAATTCCCCCCAAGGTCCCTGAGTCCCCCCCTGCGGCCCCTGTATCCCTCCTTGGTCCCTGAATTCCCCTCCACGGTCCCTGTATTCCCCCCAAGGTCCCTGAGTCCCCCCCTGCGGCCCCTGTATCCCTCCTTGGTCCCTGAATTCCCCTCCGCGGTCCCTGTATTCCCCCCAAGGTCCCTGAGTTCCCCCCTGCGGCCCCTGTATCCCTCCTTGGTCCCTGAATTCCCCTCTGCGGTCCCTGTATTCCCCCCAAGGTCCCTGAGTTCCCCCCTGCGGCCCCTGTATCCCTCCTTGGTCCCTGAATTCCCCTCCGCGGTCCCTGAATTCCCCCCTGAGGTTCCTGAGTCCCCCCCTGTGGCCCCTGTATCCCTTCTTGGTCCCTGAATTCCCCTCTGCGGTCCCTGTATTCCCCCCAAGGTCCCTGAGTTTCCCCCCTGCGGCCCCTGTATCCCTCCTTGGTCCCTGAATTCCCCTCCGCGGTCCCTGAATTCCCCCCAAGGTCCCTGAGTCCCCCCCTGCGGCCCCTGAATTCTCTCCGATTGTTTTGTTGTGTTTATGTGATTCTACTATGCTGTTCTGCAGTGACTCTCTGCGTTTGCACCTCAGTTTCCCCAGGCCCTGCAGCAGTGTCTGGACAAGGCGGGGGAGGCCGGGCATGACTCCCTGGGGAAGTATGTTCAGTCTCTCAGGTCCTGAGGCCCAGGTGACGGCAGAGAACACTTGGGGTCCCGGGAACAGGACAGAGGAGGGGGGCGGAGCTGCCCAGAGGGCTGGGGGCGTGAGTTAGTTTTCAGCTGACTTGGGGAGAGGGGAGTCTCCCTGGCCTGGGGGGCTGGGCAGGGGCCCAGAGCTGGGCCCCTCTCCCCCAGATGGGCTGTGCTGGCTGCTCCTGGTTCCTGTAACAACAAGTCTGAGCTACACTGGGTCCCTGGGACCCTTCTGTGCTACCTGCCGCTGGAGAGTCCCATCTGGCTGCGGATGGGGGTGCAGGGCCCGGGGACCCCCCCCGCACCCCGTGACATGGGGACAGGATGGAGGTGCTGTGCTGTGCTGTGGAAGGCACAGATCGGGGGGAGGGGTGCTGAGGGGTAGGGCAGGGGGCAGGACGGGGCTCCCCCCAGCCCTGCCAGTGCCCCCCACTCCCACCCCACAGCAGGAGGCATCACAGATGGGGCAAGCGGGAGGCATCACAGATTGGGGGTGAGCGGGAGCCTGGGCAAGAAGCAGGAAACATCCTTGTGCCGGCCTGAGTTCAGTCAGCAGCTCTGACCAACCGGGGGACGGGCAGGGACCCGGGGGGTCAACAGACATGAGGCCCCCCTGGGCAGCCCCCCCCAGCAGCAGTGGGACCCCGGGACTAACGCCACGCACGGGTGCCTGTCTGCAGCGCCACGCGGCCACGCCCATGGGGCCCCGGGACCCGACGTGGACATGGGGCGGGGGGCCTTCGCCTTCGGGCTCTGGGCTGGGGCCTGCCAGCTGGGCCTCCGAGGAATCTCGAATCCAGCCAGCGACCCCGACACCTCGCTTGGTCACCTGGCCTGGCCGGCAAGACGGACTGGAGCCACGACAGACTGGAACCTACACACCCTCCGCAGGGCCTGTGTGTGCGCGCGTGTATGAGCATGCGTGTGTGTGTGTGTGTGTGTGTGTGTGTGTGTGTGTGTGTGTGTGTACATGCACCCGTGTGGGTGTGACGGCGCGTCGGGGACCCCGACCCTGCACCCCATCCGCAGCCGGAGGTGACTCCACCAGTCAGTGGAACAGGGAGGGTTTATTGCCGCTCCGAGATCCAGCGCGGCCCAGGGTTGATGCGGTCATCGGAGTCAGGGCCAGGCAGCCTCAGACCCTTTGGGGGGGGTACCCAGGCCCCTGACCCCCAGCACTCGACTTAGTCTGTTCTCTTCATGGTTTTCCAGCCAAGACTGCCCCCCTCTCCCAGCCACCGCTCACTCACACCCCCCAGGCAGCCCCCCCCTTTCTTTGTTCACACCCCTTTCCCTGGCCAGGGGAGAAGTGGCCAGGCCATGGCCTACGTGCCTGTCCCCAGGGACCCCCCCCCCCCCCCTCGCGCTGGGCAGTGCTACAGACACAGGCCAGTAGGGGTCACCCCCAGCCCACACAGTGACCAGTGACTGCGAACCAGAGTGGGCCCAGGGCCACTAGAGCAGCCCCCCCCCCCCACTACATCACACCTCTCCCCCCGCCGAGAGCGAACTGAGTGGGGTCACTCAGCCTGTGGCCTGGGGAAGTTCAGGCCCCCCGCCGGGTACAGCAGCAGCTGTGACATTGACACCCCCCCCCCTTGGCTTTGGCCTGCCACGGCGCTGCCCTGCAGGAGCCGGCTCCACCGTGTTCGGCCGCTGGACGACTTTGAGGGGGCACACATGCTCACACATATGCGCACGGGCACACACACACACACACACGGGCACACATGCTCACACACGCGCGCATGAGCACACATGCTCACAACCACACACACACACGCGCACGGGCACACATGCACACACCTGCACACACACACGCACACGGGCACACATGCACACACACACACATGCGCACGGGCACACATGCTCACACCCGCACACACACACACGGGCACACATGCACACACCCGCACACACACACGCACACGGGCACACATGCACACACCCGCACACACACACGGGCACACATGCACACACCTGCACACACACACGCACATGGGCACACATGCACACACACACACATGCGCATAGGCACACATGCTCACACCCGCACACACACACGCGCGCACGGGCACACATGCTCACGCACACAGGCACACATGCTCACACCTGCACGCACACACGCACACGGGCACACATGCTCACACCCGCACGCACACACACGCACAGGCACACATGCTCACACGCACACACACACGTGCACACACCCGCACATGCACACGGGCACACATGCACACACCCACACGCACACACGCGCGGTGGGCAGGGTTCTGCAGCGGGGAGTCCAGCGCCCTCGTCTGGGCGGCCCTTGTCTAGCGGGCGAAGTGGACGCTACCGAACCTACAGGCAAGTCACTAGCCAGCAGCCCATGTTCCTATTCCGCACTGGGCTGGGGGCGCGGCCGGGGCTCCCTGCTGGGTGGGGCGGGCATGGCACAGACGGACCCCACAGAGCTCTAGTTGCCACCCGTAGCCAGAGCCAGCGAGGGGCTGGCGACCCTGACCCAGGGGAGGGCCCCCTGCAGGGTCCTCAGGGTCCCATCCCAGTGGACACGGGGTCCAGCCAGGCTGGGACTCCGGACCCAGGCAGGGTGGGAACAGGTCCCTGTCCCGGCCCCAGCTGCAGAATCCCAGGCTGAGGTGCAGGCGGATCCCTCCTTGCAGAAGCTGAGGGACCGGACTGACCTGGGTGCGGCTCAGCCCCTGGGGGGAGGCTGCCAGGAGAGATTCCCGTGGGAGTGGGGATTCCTGTGCCGGGAATGGCTCCCCCCAGGGGAGGGGGGGAGGGGGGGTCCAGCGGCAGCTGGTCGTCCCCCAAAAGTATTGCCACAAGCTGCTGTACCTGGCCCATGACGTCCCCTTTGCCCCCGGCTGCGGCTGCTCCAACACTTCTGCTGGCCGGGGATATTTGCGGCTGTGCAGCGGTGCTGCCGGGCCTGCGACTCCTGCCAGAGGGGGGGGAAGCCCGAGACGGGGGGAAGCTGCCTTGAGGCGCCGGCCCATCGTAGAGGAGCTGTTCCAGAAGGCAGCATTAGAGGTAGTGGGGCCTGTCGGCCAGGTGACCCGGACAGGGAACAAATCCGTCCTGGTAGCCGTGGATTTGGCTACCGACTGCCCCGAGGCCGCGGCTCTGCCCTCTAGCGAGGCAGACACGGTGGCAGACGCACTGCTGGCCATTTTCAGCGGGGTGGGGTTCCCCCAGGAGGTCCTCATGGACCAGGGATCCAGCTTCATGTCCGCCCCGCTCCGGTGCTTGTGGGAGAAGCACGGGGCCCGGCTCACCTGGACCCCAACGTATGGCGCCTGGCCCAGCGGGCTGGTGAGGAGGTTCCAGGGGACCCTGAAGCAGATGCTGGAGGCCTTTATGCACCGGCACCCGCAGAACTGGGACGAGTACCTGCCCCCCCTGCTGTCTGCACAGGGGGAGACACCCCGAGGGTCTGCCAGGTTCTCCCCGACAGAGCCGGGGTGCAGAAGGGGGAGGGGCCCCCTAGGCTTGCTGAGTGAGTTATGGGAGGGGGAGACCTCCCCGGATGGGGCGTCGGGGGTGGGGGACGTCCTGGCTTTCCGGGAAAGTCTCGCTGGGCTCATGGCCCCGGCCAGAGAGACCCTGGGCAGAGCCCAAGGGAGTGGAAGGGCTGGTGCGGCCACAGAGAGTGGGCCCCGCGCCGGCCCCCTCAAAG
The DNA here is from genome assembly GCA_032595735.1 of Pelochelys cantorii. Classification (NCBI taxonomy): domain Eukaryota; kingdom Metazoa; phylum Chordata; order Testudines; family Trionychidae; genus Pelochelys; species Pelochelys cantorii. Next base: position 262,456,673 of record CM064327.1, on the reverse strand, counting down.
CTGACCAGCAGCCAAACAGGGCGGAGCCGGCTCCTGCAGGGCAGCGCCGTGGCCAGCCCAAGCCAAAGGGAACGCCAATGTCACAGCCTCTGCTGTACCCGGCGGGGGGCCCGAACTTCCCCAGGTCACAAGCGGAGTGACCCCGCTCAGTTCGCTCTCGGCGGGGGGAGAGGTGTGACGTAGTGGGGGGTGTCTGCTCTAGTGGCCCTGGGCCCACTCTGGTTCGCAGTCACTGGTCGCTGTGTGGGTTGGGGGTGACCCCTACTGGCCGGTGTCTGTAGCACTGCCCAGCAGGCGGTGGTCCCTGAGGACAGGCACGTAGGCCATGGCCAGGCAACTTCTCACCTGGCCAGGTGAAAGAGTTTGAACAAAGGAAGGGGGTGGCTAGCTGGGGGTTGTGTGTTCCGTGGTTGGGAGAAGGAGCAGTCTGGGCTGGGCAAACATGACGAGAACAGACTAAGCTGAGTGCTGGGGGTTCAGGAGCCTGGGTACCCTGCCCCAAGGGGTCTGAGGCTGCCAGCCCTGACTCCTATGTCCACGCTGAGCCCGTGCTGCGCTGGATCTCTGAGACGCAATAAACCCTCCCTGTTCTACTGGCTGGCGGAGTCACATCTGGCTGCAAATGGGGGGGCATTAAGCCGAGTGCATTGTCATGGTGTGATGTGGGGGGGCGGATTTTGTCACTCTTGCAGTCCCGTGCGCACTCTGGTGTTGCATTCACTGGCTGCTTTGTTGTGTGTGCGATTCCTGCTGCCACCGATATGTCCCATATTTTCTGGGACTGTCCCCAATTTAAATGCTCTGTCCTGGTGCCCCATCAAGTAGTGAAATGTTCCGGAATTCCCCCCCAGACATTTCACTATCGATGGGACCCCAGCGCAGCAGCCTCCTTCTCTTCCCCCTGGGCAGGGTGGGTAGGGCAGCCAGGTCGACTTCTGGTGGCCCTCTGCTCCTTCTTCTTTCCCTCCCCTTCCTCCCCCCGCAGGACTCCCTCTGCTGCGTGGGGTCCTCATGCAGCTTCTCCTTCGGACCGCCTTGGAGCTCAGCTGGGGCGCTGTGGGATGAGGTGCACTGGGCTCGGCAGGTGCTGGGACTGCAGCGGGGCCGCCTGTGGAGCTATTTTAGTGCTGCAGTTGGGGTCCCCACAGGTGGCCCCAGCTCCAGCTGAAGTCAAGCGGCAGCCACGCAAGGCACGTCCTGGCAAGGCTGCCCAACTGGAACACAGCTGCCTTGACTCCAGCTGGAGCCAGGGCTGCCTGCAGGGACTGGACAGTGGCACTAAAAATAGCGCCACAGGCAGCCCCGGCTCAAGTCCCAGCAAGTGGTCCTGCCCTGGGAGCAGCTGGGGCGGGGGGTGTGGGGGCTTCTGGGGCTGGACTGCAGGCTCCAGCCCCACAAACTGGAAGGCAGAAGATGAGGGAAGGGGCAGAGGGGTGAGGAGAGGAAGGGGCTGGTGCTGAGGGGAGGAGGGCAGGGCAGGAGAAGAAAGGGGCAGGCACCAAGGGGCAGGGTGGAGGAGAGACAAATACCAGGGGCCCCAAGAGGAGACAATGAGGAAAAGAGCAGGAGGGGGAGGGGAGGGGACAGGGTGATGCTGGGAGAGGAGAGGGGAGGGGCACTGGGGACAAGAGGAAGGAAGAGGGGAGGGGAGCAGAGGGTGCTGGGAGAAGAGGGGTTAGGAGAAGGGGTGGGCATGAGGAAGGCAGGGGATGGAGCAAGTCGTGCATGAGGGTGCAGAGGGTCATAAGGAGAACGGGGGCAGAGGGTGGTGAGGGGGTGGGCACCAGGGAGGAAGAGGGCGAGGAGGGCAGGGGTAGTGAGGGAAGGGGCGGGCCCAGGGGGTAGGTTCCTGTGCAACGGGGCTGACTCCATGGCACGCCCCGCGTAACTGGTAAACCACTGGTAGCTGGCCCCGCCCCTTGGGGCTGGTGGGACTGATCGCCCAGTCAATAACCCAGAGTCAATCCCCGGCCCTTAGAGGCAGGGCTGGGTGGCCCATTGGCCAGGTCACGGGGGTAGGGGCTGCACCCCAGGACAGGGACCAGGCCTGCCCTACTCCACTGGGTCCCGGCCCAGGGCCCTGTGAGTGGCAGGACGGCCCCCCACTCCCTCAGTGGGGAGGGATCTCGGGGCGGGAGAGGCTGCTCCTGCCCCTGCCCTTGCCCTGGGCCGCCTCCTAGCTGCCCCGACGAGCCGATTTCCACGTGGTCGCAAGGGCCTCTGGCTCCTCGGGGGCTGCACCCCCTGGCAGTCTGCAGTGGTCCCATCCCACACAGCGCTGGGGCCTCTTGGGCAGGTGGGCGCTGGCTGCTGCTGGTCAGGGGCTCCGGCCCGAGGTCCTTCTCCTCTGGCAGCTGGCCCAGACTGCGCCTCTCCCCAGGCTTTTACATCTGGGCTACAGGCTGAGCATGCCCGGCAGGGCTGCGGGGGCAGGGCTCCGTCAGCCAGGTGGGCCTGGTTGGCCGGGGCTGGTCCACCCGTCCCAGGGAGGCACCAGGAGGGTGCAGGGGTAAGGGAAGGTGCAGGTGCTGGGGGACTGTGGGGTGAAGCAGAAGGGCAGACACTGGAGGGGAGGGACCAGCACCAGAGGACAGTTTCCCAGCTTCTGGCAAACTGAGGCAGGGACCTCTCCCCGCCCAGCCTGGCGAACAGCCATCCATGGCCCTCCCCTTCATGAACAGCTCATTGGCTCCCAGCAGGCGTCTGCTGCCTCTGGGCAGCAAAATGTCCTGATCCAGCAGGGCCAGCACACGAGCCGAGCCCGGAGCTATGGTGCTACAAAGAGCAGCACAGCCCGGGCAGGCGGGGAGAGGGGGGTGTTGGGAGAGGCGATGGGAGTGTCACGAATCACGGGCAGTGTGAATGGTTAGTATGAGTGATGAGCGAATCTACAGTAAGTGAGCTGAAGAGAGGCCATGCTGAGGTCCAGGCAAGAGCTCCGGAGGATTATGGACTTGTTTACAACTGTAAGGATTGTGTGAAATAAAAGACCTGTGTGTGCGTGCTGAGGCAGCATTTCCAGATAAGAAAAAAAGTAACAAGGGAGGAATCTACCCAAGGACAGACCATTGTTTCTCACTCGTGGTGAGGCAAGCAAAATTGGGTGGTGCAGAAACCGGGTGTTTCTGGATCAGTGGTGGACACACCAGTAAGAAGAAGGGGGTGCCACTAACGGACATCACCCCAGCTGGACTGTGTGCAACCAGTGGATGGCATCCCACCCGACTGGCCCCCGCCGAGGGGATATACACCACACCATTTTGCCCTACGAGTTGGAGTCCATCGATTCGGCATATTGGGGGGACGTGCATGTCGGACTTCTGCCTCCACCAAATTAACGACATTACCTGGGGTCTGGCCAGCCCTGAAGGGTGAGTGTGTGTGTGTTACATTGAATTAAGAATTAGGCTGCCAAATTGGGCTAAGGATTAGATGTAGATGGTTAATTATTCCATTTAAATATTGCTTTGAATGCCTTTTAATGCTGTTTTAATTGCTTAGCACTAAAATAGATATACATACAGTGCTTTTAAAACTGATCCTGAATTTCCTGCAATAAAACTTGTTAAAGGGATGTTTAAGATACTGTGAAAGACTCTTTTGTTCTGTGAATTCCGAACGATCTGTGTATTGTGATACGGCGTGATCAACCGGATCACAGCGCCCCTTTGTGACAGGAGAGGCAGCTACAGACGATCAGAGTGGGGCTAGAGGGGGTGGGCACAGGGGGAAGAGAAGGGCTGGTGCAGGGGAGGGGGGCAGGTCCCAGGAGGGCTGAAGGGAGAAGGGCAGGAGCCAAGACAGCGGGGGCGGGGGCAGCAGGCCACAGCGGAGCAGACGGGGCAAGGGGAGGGGACACGGCAGCAGAGGGGAAGGGAGAGGGTTATAAGACATTTGTTAATAACTTGGGTGTGCAGTGGCACATCCCAACAAGCGCACGTGGACTCACTACTGGTGCACAAGACAAAACTCATCCCGCTCGTGGGAGGACAATCTTAGTGGGACACTCCCCCAGCCTCTCCCCCCCCAGCTGATGCAATGCAAGCTAGGTTAATGCAATTGCAGGACAGTTGCATGGGGGGGCCCTGTGGGAGCCAAACTCACCCCTACTGGTAGGAGGACGGTGCGCGGAGTTCTTAGAGGGGTCACACGACACCCTTTACATCTGGTCCCGTGTCCATCTTGACCCTGGGAGTGCTACCTCCAGGGGCGTGGCTAATGGGGGTCAGGGGACATGTCCCTAATTTTGGTTCAGAAAATATGGTCACCAAACCTGTGCTGCTCTGCAGTGATGCTGCGTGTGCGCCTCAGTTTCCCCAGGCCCTGCAGCACTAGCACCATGAGGAGGGGCGGCTGGGGGTGACTCCCTGGGGAAGTACGTCCAGTCTCTCACTCCTGAGGCCCAGGGGACAGCACATTGCCCCTGGGGCCAGGAAGCAGGACAAGGCAGGGGGTGGGGCTGCCTGGGACGAGTGAGCCGTGGCTGCGGGTGTGGGTTAGTTTTCTGCTGGCTGGGGGAGAAGGGAGCCTCGCTGGCCTAGGGGACTGGTCAGGGGCCCAGATGTCCCCAAGATGGATTGTACTGAATGTTCCTGGTCCCTGGAACAAGAAGTCTGCGCTGCGCTGTGTCCCTGGGACCCAGTAACCCTTCCGTTCCACTGACCGGCTGAGAGTCCCACCAGGCTGCGGGTGGGGGCGCAGGGTCAGGGACCCCCCGACGCTGGGTGACACCAAGGATAAGAGAGAAGGGCTCTCATGGACTGAGAACTGGTTGAAACCAAGGGGAGGTATAAACGGTCTGTTTACAGACTGGAGAGAGGTAACTAGGACCAGTTCTATTCAACTGATCCATAAACGATCCGGAGAAAGGGGTAAACAGGGAGGGGGCAAAAGTTGCAGATGACCCCAAACTGCTCCAGATCGTTCAGTCGAAAGCAGCCTGGGACGAGCTTCCAAAGGATCTCGCAGAACTAGGTGGCCATTATTAATCTGCAGTGTTGAGAAACGTGAAGTAACGAACGTTGGAAAAGATACCCCCAACTAGACGTACAGTACGATGGGGACTAATTGAGCTACAACTACTCAGGAGAGATCTTGGAGTCACTGTGGGTAGTTCTCTGAAAACATCCACGCAGTGGGCAGCCAGTCAGAAAGGCAAATGGACTGTTGGGAGCCGTTCAGACAGGGATAGAGAATACGACGGAATCTCTTATTGCCTCTGTATCAAGCCATGGGGCGCCCACGTCTCGAACGCTGCGTCCGGATGTGGTCGCCTCCTCTCGAACAATGTATCTGGGCATTGGAAGAGGTGCAGAGAAGGGCAGCAGTGACGAGGGGTCTGGAGCAGCTGCCGTGTGAGCAGAGATTAAAAGGGCTGGGACTGTTCAGCCTGGAAACGCGATGACTCAGGGGGTGTGACGGGGTCGGGAGAATCACGACAGGTGTGCGCAAAGTAGATAAGGACACGGGATTTCCTCCTTCCCAGAACACAAGAACTAGGGGTCACCCAATGGCATTAGTGGGTAGCAGGTCTGAGACAAACCAAGGGAAGTTTTTCTTCATGTCACACATGGTTGGCCTGGGGAACTCCCTGCCGGAGGAGGGTGAGCAGACCAGGACTTTAGCAGGGTTCCAGTAAGAGCTGGATAGAGTCATGGAGGTCGGGTCCATCAATGGCCATTAGCCAGGCTGGGCAGAGAGGTGTCCCTGGCCTCTGTGTGTCAATGGGCGACTGGGGGGGGATCCCGTGAGGATTCCCTGTTCTGTCCCCTCCCTCGGGGGCACCTGGCACTGGCCGCTGTGGGCAGCCAGGACCCTGGGCTGGACGGGCCTTTGCTCCGACCCCGTCTGGCTGTTCCTATGCTCTGACTTCTCAGGGTTCAGTGTGCCTGCCCCCGCCACTGCTCACGTAGCAGGACACTGAGGCACCGACCGGCTCGATACACACATTGCAAAATGCCCCCGCTGCGTCATGTGGGGACATGCCCAGAGGAGAAAATCCCCATTTCAGAGCCAGGCCTGGGCTTGGGGGGCCAGACCCTGCAGCTTGGATATTCGAGATTGGGCAGCCTGCTCTGCGACACCCCCCCCCCCAGCCCTGCTGCCCTCCAGCCCTGCCCCCCCAGCCCTGCTGCCCTCCGCACCCTGCCCTCCAGCCCTGCCCTCCCAGCCCCCCCAGCCCTGCTGCCCTCCGCACCCTGCCCTCCAGCCCTGCCCTCCCAGCCCCCCCAGCCCTGCTGCCCTCCGCAGCCTGCCCTCCAGCCCTGCCCCCCCAGCCCTGCTGCCCTCCACAGCCTGCCCTCCAGCCCTGCCCCCCCAGCCCTGCTGCCCTCCGCAGCCTGCCCTCCAGCCCTGCCCTCCCAGCCCCCCCAGCCCTGCTGCCCTCCGCAGCCTGCCCTCCAGCCCTGCCCTCCCAGCCCCTCTCCAGCCCTGTGGCCCTTCCAGCCCCTCCCCCCCCCGCCCCCTGTGATGTGGTGTGAGTACCTTGCTGGTTGCTAGGTTTGGGCTGGGGGCCGTAGATAGGGGGTCAGGGAAGGGGGTCAGGGAAAGGGGGTGGTTTTGGGGAAGATTCCGTTTTAGCTGGGAACTGTGAAGGGAACGGACCAAGCGGAGGGCTGGGAGTTTAGGGGCCCAGGCTCCCCACCCCAGGGGGGGTCTACGGCTGCCTGACCCTCCCTCCTCATCCCACATCACGCCCACACTGGGCTGAATCCTGGAGAATCAATAAAACCCTCTAGTCTACTGGCTGGCAGAGACCCATAGTGTTACAGATGGGGTGCAGGCTCGGGGGGTCCCCGGCGCGCCGTCACCCCCCAACGCCCCCAGCCTGCCCCCAAGTCCCGCCCCACTGCCATTGTCCCCCGCAGCCTGCTCCCCCACCTGCCCTGCTGCTGCCGTCCTGGGCTGCCCGGCCCTGCCCAGCGCCCTCACCCCCCTCTCCGGCCGCTTTGTACGGCTCCTCCCAAGACAGAGGAAGGAAAAGTCCGTGTGGGCGCCCCGGGCGCGGCTTCCCGTCTCCGGCTCCAACAACACAGCGGGCTGGCTGCATGGCCTCCCCCGCTCGGCCCCCTCTGCCCCACAGCCCCCCCTGCCCCACATCCTCCTCCGCCCCACAGCCTCCAGCAAAGCCCCCTCCCCCATAGCTCCCTCCACCCTACAGCCCCCAGCACAGCCCCCTTCACCCCCAGCACAGACCCCTCCCCCCACATCCTCCTCCGCCCCACAGCCTCCAGCAAAGCCCCCTCTGCCCCACAGCCCCCTCCCCCCATAGCTCCCTCCGCCCTACAGCCCTCAGCACAGCCCTCTCCCCCTATAACCCCTCTGCCCCACAGCCCCCAGCCAGCCCCCTCCCCCATAGCTCCCTCCGCCCTACAGCCCTCAGCACAGCCCTCTCCCCCCATAGCCCCCAGCCAGCCCCCTCCCCCCATAGCTCCCTCCGCCCTACAGCCCTCAGCACAGCCCTCTCCCCCTATAACCCCCTCTGCCCCACAGCCCCCAGCCAGCTCCCTCCCCCCATAGCTCCCTCCGCCCTACAGCTCCCAGCACAGCCCTCTCCCCCTATAGCCCCTCTGCCCCACAGCCCCCAGCCAGCCCCCTCCCCCCATAGCTCCCTCTGCCCTACAGCCCTCAGCACAGCCCTCTCCCCCCATAGCCTCCTCTGCCCCACAGCCCCCAGCCAGCCCCCTCCCCCCATAGCTCCCTCCACCCTACAGCCCCCAGCACAGCCCCCTCCCCCCACATCCTCCTTCTCCCCACAGCCTCCAGCAAAACCCCCTCTGCCCCCGCAGACCCCAGCCAGCCCCCTCCCCCCATAGCTCCCTCTGCCCCACAGCCCCCAGCACAGCCCCTTCTGCCCTCCAGCACAGCCCCCCGGCACAGCCCCCTCCCTCCACATCCTCCTCCACCCCACAGCCCCCAGCCAGCCCCCTCCCCCCACAGCCTTGCCTCTGAACCCCCAGCACAGCCCGTTCCTGCAGCCCCCAGCCCCTGCCACCCCCATCCTGTGTCAGACCCCCCCAGCGCAGCAGCCCCCACCCGCCCCACTCCAGAGCCCTGCTCCTAGCAAAGCCCAGCCCCCTCCCCCTTGATTTCCTGAGTAACAACCCCAGAGCGGGAGCAGGGACACCCCTAGGAGGGGCCCCGAGCCAGCATGCCCGGCCAAGGGGCAGGAAGGGGCCCTTGGCCTGATTCTATGGGGGCAGGGCAAGGCGAGGGGGGATGCAGGAGGCCCACCCCCGGCAGGGAGCCATTGGTCAGACTGGGAGGGAGGAAATTGGGCAGGGCAGGGCGGCAAGAAAGGCCAGGCGGGGTCAGAGCAAAGGCCCGTCCAGCCCCGGGTCCTGGCTGCCCAGCGGCCAGTGCCGGGTGCCCCACGGGGGGAGGGGGGGGGGAAGAACCGAACAGGGAATCCTCATGTGACCCCTCCCCTGTCACCCATTTCCAGCCCCTGACCAACAAGGACCCATCCCTGCCCAGCCTGGCTAACAGCCATTGATGGACCCAACCTCCATGAATCTAGCTCGCTCTTTTTGAACGCTGTTAAAGTCCTGGCCTCCACCACACCCCCTGGCGAGGAGTTCCACAGGTTGACTGTGTGATGAGGCTAGGTCTACACTACACCTTTTTCCAATTTTCTTTCAGAAGAGGCTTTTCTGAAATTTGGCCTGTCTACACTGGGCCAAATTTTGGAAAATCCCCCTCTTTCGGAAGATCCCTTCTTCCTCGCAGAACAAGGAAGACAGGGCTTCGAAAGAGCACGTCTGCTCTGCCACAAAAGAAAGCAGAAGAGCAAATGCGTTCCCTGGATGTGGTGGAGTTTTTCCAGGACACCTCTGGTGTCCCCAAAACCCCTGCAGTCTAGACATACCCTGAGTGAAGAAAAACTGCCTTTGGTTTGTTTCAAACCTGCTGCCTCTTCATTTCATTGGGTGACCCCAGTTCTTATACTGTGGGAATAAGTAAAGAACTTTTCCTTAGTCACGTTTCCCACACCATCCTGATTTTACAGACCTCTGTCATACCCCCCTCAGGGTGCGGCTACACAGCGGGGCTTAACTCGAAATGAGCAACGCAACCTGAGCTACGTCAATCGAGTCGCTTATTTCGAAATGGGGACCATCTGCCCAGCACTCATCTGGAAATAGAGCGCCCTTCCTCCGCGTGCCACGAGGGCTTCCGGCGTCGGAGCGACAAACCCTCCAGCATGTGGACCCACTTTGGAAATAACGGCCGGCTGTGTAGACGCGGACAAAGTTATTTTGGGAGGATGTTGCTGTGCAGACCTACCCTCAGTCCCCTCTTCTCTGAGCTGAAGTACCAGCCTTTTTGATCTCTCCTCACGCGGCGGCTGCTCCAGACCCCTTGGCCTTCTTGTTGTCCTTCTCTGGACCTTTCCCAGTGCCAAGACACACTTTTGGAGATGCAGCAACCTCATCTGTGCGCGGTATTCGAGACGTGGGCGTCCCACGGCTTTAGAGAGGCAATGAGAGAGTCTGTCTTATTCTCCATCCCTTTCTGAACCACTCCCAGCTTTGTCTGCTTTTTTACCTAATGACTGGAAGACAGTGAACGTGATGCTGTGAGGAAGTGGGGAGTTTGGAGGATTCAGGGGGGCTGCATGCAGAGGGGCGCTCAATGCCTGGATGTTACTGCTTAATGTGACAAGGGGGAGGGAGTTTTGGAAGTTCAGGGGGGCTGCATGCAGAGGGGCGCTCACTGCCTGGATGTTACTGATGAATGTGACAAGGGGGAGGGAGTTTTGGAAGTTCAGGGGGGCTGCATGCAGAGGGGCGCTCACTGCCCGGATGTTACTGATTAATGTGACAAGGGGGAGGGAGTTTTGGCAGTTCGGGGGGGCTGCATGCAGAGGGGCGCTCAATGCCCGGATGTTACTGCTTAATGTGACAAGGGGGAGGGAGTTTTGGAAGTTCAGGGGGGCTGCATGCAGAGGGGCGCTCACTGCCTGGATGTTACTGATTAATGTGACAAGGGGGAGGGAGTTTTGGAAGTTCAGGGGGGCTGCATGCAGAGGGGCGCTCAATGCCTGGATGTTACTGATTAATGTGACAAGGGGGAGGGAGTTTTGGAAGTTCAGGGGGGCTGCATGCAGAGGGGTGCTCAATGCCCGGATGTTACTGATTAATGTGACAAGGGGGAGGGAGTTTTGGCAGTTCGGGGGGGCTGCATGCAGCGGGGCGCTCAATGCCCGGATGTTACTGGTTCAATGTGACAAGGGGGAGGGAGTTTTGGCAGTTCGGGGGGGCTGCATGCAGAGGGGCACTCAATGCCCGGATGTTACTGGTTCAATGTGACAAGGGGGAGGGAGTTTTGGAAGTTCAGGGGGGCTGCATGCAGAGGGGCGCTCAATGCCTGGATGTTACTGATTAATGTGACAAGGGGGAGGGAGTTTTGGCAGTTCAGGGGGGCTGCATGCAGAGGGGCGCTCAATGCCCGGATGTTACTGATTAATGTGACAAGGGGGAGGGAGTTTTGGCAGTTCAGGGGGGCTGCATGCAGAGGGGCGCTCAATGCCCAGATGTCACTCGTTCAATGTGACAAGGGGGAGGGAGTTTTGGAAGTTCAGGGGGGCTGCATGCAGAGGGGCGCTCAATGCCCGGATGTTACTGCTTAATGTGACAAGGGGGAGGGAGTTTTGGCAGTTCAGGGGGGCTGCATGCAGAGGGGCGCTCAATGCCCAGATGTTACTCATTCAATGTGACAAGGGGGAGGGAGTTTTGGAAGTTCAGGGGGGCTGCATGCAGAGGGGCGCTCAGTGCCCGGATGTTACTGGTTCAATGTGACAAGGGGGAGGGAGTTGGTTGTTTCAGAGAACAGCCCAGAACTGGAGCCCGGCGCTGGTACCCTGGTGACCCCGGCTCTGCTCGGAGGAGAAGGCCCGGTCCAGCCAGTCAACAGAAAAGGGGCTGCAGAGGGGGGACCCTGGGGACCGGCCCAGCTGGTCCCAGCAAGGGGGGGACATTGGATGGGGAGGGAGAGGAGAAGAGGGGCCCAGGTGACCCTGTTACCTGGAGAGAGACAATGGCCGGGGGAGGGGCGGTTGCTGTGGACATTGGAGGCTCTGCTGGGAGACGGGGGCTGTTTTGGGGGACAGAGCAGAGCAGGCAGGACTCAGCTGGCTGCAGGGGAGACTGACGGGTGGGCTGAGGGACCCGTTGCTGTGTTGAAAGCTCCATAACCCCTCCTGTTTGGGGCTGGCTGGGAGTCGCTCTGGGCTGGGGAGCAGGGCTGTGCTGTCCCTTCTGGGAGGGGAGGGCCTGGGGGCCAGAGGGAGGGGACCCCCCAAGGGGCTCATGGTGGAGGCAGGTGGCTGGAGGCCCTGAGAGGCCCCGTCCCGGAGGCGTAGGAGCAGACCCCCAGGTGAGAGTGGGCCCCCCAGGAGAGGGTTGCTGCACTGGAGTGGCCCCCTGAGAAAGGGCTGTCTCACTGCCGCTGGAGAGGAGGGGCTCCCTGGGAAGGGGCTGCTGTACAAGAAGGGGGAGTCCTGCCAAGGGAGCCGAGGGGCCAAGCGTGGGCAGGACCTGTGAGCCGTGACAGATGCCAATATTTACAAAGGGCTGTAGCGGCGATCCTGGCAATTACAGACCGGTCAGGCTAACGTCAGCACCAGGCACATTCACTGAAACGACAGTAAAGAATAAAATGGTCAGACACAGGGATGAAGATAATTTGTTGGGGAAAGTCAACACGGTTTCTGTAAAGGGAAATCCTGCCTTGCTAATCCGCTGGAGTTCTGTGAGGGGGTCAACACACACGTGGACGAGGGGGATCCAGTCGGATCCAGTGGACTTAGACTTCCAGAAAGCCTTTGACAAGGTCCCTCACCAAAGGCTCTTAAGCAAAGTAAGTTGTCCCGGGATAAGAGGGAAGGGCCTTTCACGGACTGAGAACTGGTGAAAAGTGCATGACTTTGCATTTATCCACATTACATTTCATTTGCCATTTTGTTGCCCAGTCGCTCAGTTTGGTGAGATCTTCTTGAAGCTCTTCACGGTCTGCTTTGGTCTGAAGTACCTTGAGCAGTTTGGGATCATCTGCACATTTTGTCACCTCCCTGTTTACCCCTTTCTCCAGATCATTTATAAATAGGTTGAATAGGATGGGTCCCAGGACAGACCCTGGGGGGACCCCACTAGTTACCCCTCTCCTCTCGGAAACTGACCATTTATTCCTACCCTTTGTTTCCTGTCTTGTAACCAGTTCTCAGTCCAGGAAAGGCCCTTCCCTCTTATCCCAGGACAACTTACTTTGCTTCAGAGCCTTTGGCGAGGACCTTGTCAAAGGCTGTCTGGGATCCAGGTGCCCTGCACCCACTGGACCCCCCTTGTCCACATGGGGTGACCCCCTCCCAGACCCCGGGTGGCGCGGCGAGGCAGGATGGCCCTTTGCACGGCCCCGGCTGACCTGTCCTCACAGATCGTGTCCCTCGGGGTGTCTCAACTGACCCAGGAACACGTCCTGGAGCGTTTGGCCGAGGCCCCACAGCATCGGAGCGGTGGGGGCAGCGACTGCCCCAGAAGGGGAATGGGGGAGAGGGACCAGCGAGCCCCCTGGGGGGCAGGCACCTGCTGGGGGTTCTGACTAACCCCTGCAGAGCCAGGCCCCCCCACACCCAGTGTGAGGCTGCACTCCCAGCCCCCACTCCCAGCCAGCACCCGCCCCTCTGGCCTCCACCACTCCCCCAGCTGCTCCCCCCACCCCCCCTCCACCCCCTAGTCACCACTCCCCCGGCTGCTCCCCCCACCCCCCCTCCACCCCCTAGGCACCACTCCCCCGGCTGCTCCCCCCACCCCCCCTCCACCCCCTAGGCACCACTCCCCCGGCTGCTCCCCCCACCCCCCCTCCACCCCCTAGGCACCACTCCCCCGGCTGCTCCCCCCCACCCCTCCTCCACCCCCTAGGCACCACTCCCCCGGCTGCTCCCCCCCCCCCCTCCACCCCCTAGGCACCACTCCCCCGGCTGCTCCCCCCACCCCCCCTCCACCCCCTAGGCACCACTCCCCCGGCTGCTCCCCCCACCCCTCCTCCACCCCCTAGGCACCACTCCCCAGGCTGCGAGATAACCCAGGAGTCCTGGCTCCCAGCTCCCCCTTGCTCTAATCACCAGGCCACACTGCCCTGCAGGGCCAGGCTAGAGCCCAGGCATCCTGCCCACCCTTCCCATTGTGTGGAGGGCGGAGGGAGCACGAGTCACTCCCAGGTCCCTGGTCGCCCACAGCTCTTTCTCTGCAGAGGAAGCGGCTGTTCCTGGCCGGGAGCTCAGTGCGGGCGCCATGGGGAATCTGCAGGGCGTGCTGCCGGAGCCGGGCCGCGCCTGGGCCCTCAGCCTCTGCTCCCATTGTGCAGGAGGGCTCCGTGCCCGAGGATGGCGCCGAGTCTGCCAAGGTCCAGGTAAGGGCGCCGGGGACAGCTGCTGGGCTCGGGCATGAGCCGCCCAGCGGCTGTTCCATGGCCGGGAGCTCAGTGCGGGCGCCATGGGGAATCTGCAGGGCGTGCTGCCGGAGCCGGGCCGCGCCTGGGCCCTCAGCCTCTGCTCCCGGCAGGGGGGCTCCGTGCCCGAGGATGGCGCCGGCGGTGCCAAGGCCAGGTAAGGGCGCCGGGGACGCTGCTGGGCCGGGCATGAGCCGCCCAGCCCACAGCCCAGTGCTCCGGGGCCCTGGCATTCGGGCTGCTCTGCCACACGCTCCCCCAGGGCCCTGGGCAGTGTCCTGGCCCCTCGCCCCCCCGCTTAGTGCCCCTACCTGGCCCCCTGCGGCACAGCAGCACCCCCTAGGGCCTCCACCGGGCTCCTGCTGCCCAGTGCCCCCCAGTGCCCCCGCCTGGGACCCTGCTGCCCAGTGCCCCCCCAAGACCCCCGCCTGGCTCCTGCTGCCCAGTGCCCCCCAGTGCCCCCGCCTGGGACCCTGCTGCCTAGTGCCCCCGCCTGGCCCCTGCTGCCCATGCCCCCCAGTGCCCCTGCCTGGGACCCTGCTGCCCAGTGCCCCCCAGTGCCCCCGCCTGGGACCCTGCTGCCCAGTGCCCCCCCAAGACCCCCACCTGGCTCCTGCTGCCTAGTGCCCCCCAGTGCCCCCGCCTGGGACCCTGCTGCCTAGTGCCCCCCAGTGCCCCCGCCTGGCCCCTGCTGCCCATGCCCCCCAGTGCCCCTGCCTGGGACCCTGCTGCCCAGTGCCCCCCAGTGCCCCCCCCTGGGACCCTGCTGCCCAGCGCCCCCCAGTGCCCCCGCCTGGCCCCTGCTGCCCAGGGCCCCCCAGTGCCCCCGCCTGGCCCCTGCTGCCTAGTGCCCCCACCTGGCCCCTGCTGCCCAGTGCCCCCCCAGGACCCCCGCCTGGCTCCTGCTGCCCATGCCCCCAGTGCCCCCGCCTGGCCCCTGCTGCCCATGCCCCCCAGTGCCCCCGCCTGGGACCCTGCTGCCCAGTGCCCCCCAGTGCCCCCGCCTGGGACCCTGCTGCCCAGTGCCCCCCCAGGGACCCCGCCTGGGACCCTGCTGCCCAGCGCCCCCCAGGACCCCCGCCTGGCCCCTGCTGCCTAGTGCCCCCACCTGGCCCCTGCTGCCCAGTGCCCCCCCAGGGACCCCGCCTGGGACCCTGCTGCCCAGTGCCCCCCAGGACCCCCGCCTGGCCCCTGCTGCCTAGTGCCCCCAACTGGCCCCTGCTGCCCAGTGCCCCCAGCACCCCCGCCTGGCTCCCTGCTGCCCATGCCCCCAGTGCCCCCGCCTGGCCCCTGCTGCCCAGTGCCCCCCAGTGCCCCCGCCTGGCCCCTGCTGCCTAGTGCCCCCACCTGGCCCCTGCTGCCCAGTGCCCCCCCAGGACCCCCGCCTGGCTCCTGCTGCCCATGCCCCCAGTGCCCCTGCCTGGCCCCTGCTGCCCATGCCCCCCAGGGACGCCGCCTGGGACCCTGCTGCCCAGCGCCCCCCAGTGCCCCCACCTGGCCCTGCTGCCCAGTGCCCCCCAGTGCCCCCGCCTGGCCCCTGCTGCCTAGTGCCCCCACCTGGCCCCTGCTGCCCAGTGCCCCCCCAGAACCCCCACCTGGCTCCTGCTGCCCATGCCCCCAGTGCCCCCGCCTGGCCCCTGCTGCCCAGTGCCCCCCAGTGCCCCCGCCTGGGACCCTGCTGCCCAGTGCCCCCCCAGTGCCCCCCGCCCCCCTGGCTCCTGCTGCCCAGTGCCCCCCAGTGCCCCCGCCTGGCCCCTGCTGCTCATGCCCCCCAGTGCCCCCCCAGTGCCCCCACCTGGCCCCTGCTGCCCAGTGCCCCCCAGAACCCCCACCTGGCTCCTGCTGCCCCCCCCCCCCGCCATGCCCCCCCCAGTGCCCCCGCCTGGCCCCTGCTGCCCCAGTGCCCCCCCAGTGCCCCCGCCTGGGACCCTGCTGCCCAGTGCCCCCCCAGGATCCCCGCCTGGCTCCTGCTGCCCAGTGCCCCCCAGTGCCCCCGCCTGGCCCCTGCTGCCCATGCCCCCAGTGCCCCCGCCTGACCCCTGCTGCCTAGTGCCCCCGCCTGGCCCCTGCTGGCTCATGCCCCCAGTGCCCCCCAGGACCCCCACCTGGCTCCTGCTGCCCATGCCCCCAGTGCCCCCGCCTGGCTCCTGCTGCCCAGTGCCCCCCAGTGCCCCCGCCTGGCCCCTGCTGCCTAGTGCCCCCGCCTGGCCCCTGCTGCTCATGCCCCCCAGTGCCCCCCAGTGCCCCCGCCTGGGATCCTGCTGCCCAGTGCCCCCAGTGCCCCCACCTGGGACCCTGCTGCCCAGTGCCCCCCCAGGGCCCCCGCCTGGCTCCTGCTGCCCAGTGCCCCCCAGTGCCCCCGCCTGGGACCCTGCTGCCTAGTGACCCCGCCTGGCCCCTGCTGCCCATGCCCCCCAGTGCCCCTGCCTGGCTCCTCCTGTCCAATGCCCCAGTGCCCCCGCCTGGGACCCTGCTGCCCAGTGCCCCCCCAGGGCCCCCGCCTGGGACCCTGCTGCCCATGCTCCCCAGTGCCCCAGCCTGGCCCCTGCTGCCCATGCCCCCCAAGTGCCCCGCCTGGGACCCTGCTGCCCAGTGCCCCCCAGTGCCCCTGCCTGGCCCCTGCTGCCCAGTGCCCCCGCCTGGCCCCTGCTGCCCAGTGCCCCCCAGTGGCCCCGCCTGGGACCCTGCTGCCCAGTGCCCCCCAGTGCCCCTGCCTGGCCCCTGCTGCCCATGCCCCCAGTGCCCCCGCCTGGCTCCTGCGGCCCAGCGCCCCCAGTGCCCCCGCCTGGGACCCTGCTGCCCAGTGCCCCCCAGTGCCCCCTAGTGCCCCCGCCTGGCCCCTGCTGCCCAGCGCCCCCCAGTGCCCCCGCCTGGCACCTGCAGCCCAGCGCCCCCCAGTGCCCCCGTCTGGCTCCTGCTGCCCAGCACCCCCCAGTGCCCCCACCTGGATCCTGCTGCCTAGTGCCCCCCAGTGCCACTGCCTGGCACCCTGTTGCCCAGTGCCCCCTAGTGCCCCTGCCTGCCCCCTGCTGTCCATGCCCCCCAGTGCCCCCGCCTGGCACCCTGCTGCCCAGCGGCCCCCAGTGCCCCCTAGTGCCCCGCCTGGCCCCTGCTGCCCAGTGCCACCCAGTGCCTCCATCTGGCACCCAGCCCCCCCCCCCGGTGCCCCCGCCTGGCCCCTGCTGCCCAGTGCCCCCGCCTGGCATGCTGCTGCCCAGTGCCCCCTAGTGCCCCCGCCTGGCACCCTGCTGCCCAGTGCCCCCTAGTGCCCCCACCTGGCACCCTGCTGCCCAGTGCCCCTTAGTGCCCTGCCTGGCACTCTGTGATACAGCGCCTCCTAGTGCCCCCACCTGGTATCCTGCGATACAGCGCCCCCTAGTGCCCCCACCCGGCACCCTGCGATACAGCACCCCCTAGTGCCCCCGCCTGGCATCCTGCGATACAGCGCTCCTTTGTGCCCCGCCTGGTGCCCTGTGATACAGCGACCCCTAGTGCCCCCACCTGGCACCCTGCGATACAGCGCCCCCTAGTGCCCCGCCTGGTGCCCTGTGATACAGCGCCCCCTAGTGCCCCCACCTGGCATCCTGCGATACAGCGCCCTAGTGCCCCACCTGGCACTGTGATACAGCGCCCCCTAGTGCCCGCCTGGTGCCCTGTGATACAGCGCCCCTAGTGCCCCCACCTGGCACCCTGCGATACAGCGCCCCCTAGTGCCCCCACCTGGCATCCTGCGATACAGCGCCCCCTAGTGCCCCCACCTGGCACCCTGCGATACAGCACCCTCTAGTGCCCCCACCCGGCACCCTGCGATACAGCGCCCCCTAGTGCCCCCGCCTGGCATCCTGCGATACAGCGCTCCCTTGTGCCCCGCCTGGTGCCCTGTGATACAGCGCCCCCTAGTGCCCCCACCTGGCACCCTGCGATACAGCGCCCCCTAGTGCCCCCACCTGGCACCCTGCGATACAGCACCCCCTAGTGCCCCCGCCTGGCACCCTGCGATACAGCGCCCCCTAGTGCCCCCACCTGGCATCATGCGATACAGCGCCCCCTTGTGCCCCGCCTGGTGCCCTGTGATACAGCGACCCCTAGTGCCCCCACCTGGCACCCTGCGATACAGCACCCCCTTGTGCCCCGCCTGGTGCCCTGTGATACAGCGCCCCCTAGTGCCCCCACCTGGCATCCTGCGATACAGCGCCCCCTAGTGCCCCCACCTGGCATCATGCGATACAGCGCCCCCTAGTGCCCCCACCTGGCATCATGCGATACAGCGCCCCCTAGTGCCCCCGCCTGGCATCATGCGATACAGCGCCCCCTTGTGCCCCTCCTGATGCCCTGTGATACAGCGCCCCCTAGTGCCCCCACCTGGCACCCTGCGATACAGCACCCCCTTGTGCCCCCACCTGGTGCCCTGTGATACAGCGCCCCCTAGTGCCCCCACCTGGCATCCTGCGATACAGCACCCCTAGTGCCCCCACCTGGCATCATGCGATACAGCGCCCCCTAGTGCCCCCACCTGGCATCATGCGATACAGCGCCCCTTGTGCCCCGCCTGGTGCCCTGTGATACAGCGCCCCCTAGTGCCCCCACCTGGCACCCTGCGATACAGCGCCCCCTAGTGCCCCCACCTGGCATCCTGCGATACAGCGCCCCCTAGTGCCCCCACCAGGCACCCTGCGATACAGCGCCCCCTAGTGCCCCCACCTGGCACCCTGCGATACAGCGCCCCCTAGTGCCCCCACCTGGCATCCTGCGATACAGCGCCCCCTAGTGCCCCCACCTGGCATCATGCGATACAGCGCCCCCTAGTGCCCCCGCCTGGCATCCTGCGATACAGCGCTCCCTTGTGCCCCGCCTGGTGCCCTGTGATACAGCGCCCCCTAGTGCCCCCACCTGGCATCCTGCGATACAGCACTCCCTTGTGCCCCGCCTGGTGCCCTGTGATACAGCGCCCCCTAGTGCCCCCACCTGGCACCCTGCGATACAGCGCCCCCTAGTGCCCCCGCCTGGCACCCTGCGATACAGCGCCCCCTAGTGCCCCCACCTGGCATCCTGCGATACAGCGCCCCCTAGTGCCCCGCCTGGTGCCCTGTGATACAGCGACCCCTAGTGCCCCCACCTGGCATCCTGCGATACAGCGCCCCCTTGTGCCCCCACCTGGCACCCTGTGATACAGCGCCCCCTAGTGCCCCCACCTGGCACCCTGCGATACAGCGCCCGCTAGTGCCCCCACCTGGCATCATGCGATACAGCGCCCCCTTGTGCCCCGCCTGGTGCCCTGTGATACAGCGCCCCCTAGTGCCCCCACCTGGCACCCTGCGATACAGCGCCCCCTTGTGCCCCGCCTGGCTGCCCTGCGATACAGCGCCCCCTAGTGCCCCCCCTGGCATCCTGCGATACAGCGCCCCTAGTGCCCCCGCCTGGCATCCTGCGATACAGCGCCCCCTAGTGCCCCCGCCTGGCACCCTGTGATACAGCGCCCCCTAGTGCCCCCGCCTGGCACCCTGCGATACAGCGCCCCCTAGTGCCCCCACCTGGCACCCTGCGATACAGCGCCCCCTAGTGCCCCCACCTGGCACCCTGCGATACAGCGCCCCCTAGTGCCCCCGCCTGGCCCCTTGCTGCCCCGCCTGCCAGGGGACTCACGAGGCGCACTGGTTGGAGGGCAGGGAAGTGATGCTCTCACACAGGGCCCCCTTGCTGACCATGCCCCCTTCCCCCAGCTCTGTGCCCGTCCGGCCCATTGAGGCCCCCAGATACTCGCGGATCAAGAACTGGGAAGCGGGCACCATCGCCTACGACACCCTCAGTGCCCAGGCCACGCAGGTGAGGGCAGGGCTGGCAGGGGGAGATGGGATGCCGGACTGGGGGAGGGGCTGTCACAGATCTGGCTGGGTGCCTCCTTCAGCCACCCCCCCGGCTGCCGTGGGGGGGGGAGTCCAAGCCTCTGGCTCCCTGCATCTCGGGTGTGGTGAACCTGAGGGTCTGACCAGGGCTCAGCCGTGTGCAGCAGCTGGAGGGCAGCTGGGTCTGGGGGCTGCCCCATCCTGGGCCCCTGGGCAGGGCCCTCCCGCTCCCGCTCCCCATTTCCAGTGTCTAAGCCCTGGGCACACAGCTCGCTGGGCTTCCCTCCACAGGCGCAGGGCTAACGGTGGTGCCCCACCCCCAGCTTTCTGCCACGAGGTAGCAGCTGCGTGGCTAAGGGAGAAGTGGTGGACGTGGGATACCTAGATTGTGGTGAGGCGTCTGACACAGTCTTGCACGACCTTAGCAATACACGAGGGGAAAGCCACCGAGATGGGGCTACTGCAAGCTGGGTGCAGAACTGGCTGGAGAACTGTTCTCAGAGAGTCGTTATTAACGGTTCCCCGTCCTGCTGGACGGGCAGAACAAGGGGGGCTCCGCAGGGGTCTGTTCTGGGACCGGTTCTGTTCAGTGTCTTTGTCAGCGATTTAGATCCTGGCAGAGAGAGGACGCTTATTAAGTTTGCAGATGATCCCAAGCTGGGAGGGGTTGCAAGTGCATAGGAGGAGAAGGTGAGAATTCAGAATGATCTGGACAAACTGGAGAAATGGTCTGAGGGAAACAGGATGAAGTTTAATAAGGACAAATGCAAAGTGCTCCACTTAGGAAGGAACAATCGGTTTCACACATACAGAATGGGAAGCGACTGTCTAGGAAGGAGTCCAGCAGAAAGGGATCTAGGGGTTATAGTGGACCACAAGCTGAATATGAATCAACAGTGCGATGCTGTTGCATGAAAAGCAAACGTGATTCTGGGCTGCATTAACAGGAGTGTTGTGAGCAAGACACGAGGGGTGCGTCTAGACTGTCAAGATTTTGCGCAAAAGCAGCTGCTTTTGCGCAAAAACTTGCCAGCTGTCTACACTGGCCGCTTGAATTTGCACAAGAGCACTGACAATCTAATGTATGATTGTCAGTGTTCTTGCGCAAATACTTTGACGCTCCCGCTCGGGAAAAAGCCCTCTTGCGCAAGTGTTCTTGCAGAAGAGGGCCAGTGTAGACAGGGAAGAAATTTTTTGCGTAAGAAAGCCCCGATGGCGAAAAGGGCCGCCGGTGCTTTCTTGTGCAAAATCGCGTCTATACTGGCCACAGATGCTTTTGCGCAGAAGCACTTTTTGCGCAAAAGCATCCGTGCCCATCTAGACGCTCTTTTGTGGAAATACTTTTAACGGAAAAACTTTTCCGTTAAAAGTATTTCCTCAAAATCATGCTGGTCTAGATGCAGCCAAGGAGTCATTCTTCAGCTCTACTCTGCACTGATTAGGCCTCAGTTGGAGTATTGTGTCCAGTTCTGGGCCCCACGTTTCAAGAAAGATGTGGAGAAACTGGAGAAGGTCCAGAGAAGAGCAACAAGAATGATGAACGGTCTAGAGCAGTGTGTCTCAACCTTTTTTTATAAAGTACCCCCTTTTCAAAAAAAATTATAAGTACCCCCAGCACCTACAGTTTTCAGACACACAAATTTGTTTTCGTCTGTTGCAACACATTTGTTTAAACAACGTAATCGTAGCCAGGCGGACGATGACATTTTTGGGTGTAAAAAGTACAAAAATAATAAAACGCTGTAAAACTTAAAATAAAAATTCAGTTTTCTCCAAATTTCAGGTGTGTTGACATACCCCCCAGACTTCCCTCGAATACCCCTAAGGGTACTCGTACCACTGGTTGAGAAACACTGCTCTAGAGAACGTGAGCTAGGAGGGAAGACTGAAAGAATTGGGCTTGTTTAATTTGGAAAGGAGAAGACTGAGAGGGGGCACGGTAGCGGTTTTCAAGTATCTAAAAGGGTGTCATGGGGGGGGGGGGCGGAATTGTTCTTCCTGGCCTCTGAGGACAGGACAAGCAGCAAGGGGCTTAAACTGCAGCAAGGGAGGTTCAGGTTGGACATTAGGAAAAACTTCCTGCCTGCCAGGGTGGCTAAAGACTGGAGTAAGTTGCTGAGGGAGGTTGTGGAATCGCCATCCCTGGAGATCTCTAAGACCAGGGATGGTCTAGCCAGCGCTTGGCCCTGCCGGGCGGGCGGGGGATGGGACTGGATGTTCTAGTATCCCTCGGTAGCGGTTCTGCCCCGGCCGCACACTCAACCCCACAGCGCCCCAATGGGACTCTCGGGGGACTCAGCTCCCTGCCTTGGAGCATCCCTTGCTGGTCAGTGGCCCAGCCTGGCACAAGGTCAGCCCCATGTCCCTTCCTGCCCTCGGAGCCCGGTCCCCCTCCTATTGCCCTGTGGCAGGGACCCTGCCCTCTGGGGCCCTCCCCTCCCAAATTCCCCTGCACCCACCTTGCCTGCCAGTCGCCCTCCAGCCCCTCCTCAGGGGCACACTGCAGCCTGCCATGACCACTCAGCACTGGCGGGGGGGGAGGGAGGGGACACCTGCTGCTTGTTCCTAGCCTGCCCCCCTGTGACCACACATCGGGTATCCCCCTGACCCTGCACCCCATAGCAGCAAGATGTGACTCCGCCAGCCAGCAGAACAGGAAGGTTCATTGCTTCTCCACGATACAGCCCAGCACAGACGGGATGTGGACACAGGAGTCAGGGCAGGCAGCCTCAGAGCCCTTGGGGAGGGGCCCACAGGCCCCCGAACCCCCAGCACTCGGCTCAGTCCCTTCTCTTCATGTTTTCCCAGCCAAGACTGCCCCTTCGCCAAGCCACCCCCTCCCTTTGTTCAGCCCCTTCCCTGCCCGGGTGAGAACCGGTTGGGCCATGGTCTACGTGACGTGAGGGACTTCAATGCGCCCCCCCGCTGGGCAGTGCTCACAGACGCAGGCCAGTAGGGGTCACCCACAGCCAAGCCCAGCGCCCAGCGAATGCCCGACCTGCCCAGCCAGAGTGCACCGCACGCCAGAGCCAGGGGGACAGGGTCTGTCTCCCGCCCCTGGAGCCTTTATTTATACAGCCCCAGCTGGGCCCTGATTGGCCGTCTCTGCCTCAGCTGCAGGCCCCACCCCCTCAGCCTTCCCCCAGGGCTGGTTTAACCCTTAAAGGGCCAGCGCGGGGCAGACGCCCTGTTACAGGCTCACATGCCTTTCTCTCACTGAGCCTCCCGTCCTGGGCTCACAGGTCGTGCTCCCGGCCCTGCCTGGTCCCCGGGGAACCCCACATGACAGTCCCCACACAGGTCCACTCTCTGTGGGGTGAAGCTCTAGGCTCCTCGGCCTCCTGGGACCCCCCCTCTGAGCACGCAAAGGCCTGTCGGAGCCGTGGGCCCCCTCGGGGGTGTCGCAGCTCACAGGTTGGTCCCGCACTCGGCCCGATGTGACATAGTGGGGGGGGGCTGTCTGCTCTGTGACCCGGGTCCCCCTGCGCTGGGCTGTGCGATTCCCACTGACTCACCCCATGCGGATTGGCCCAGACACCTCGGCCCAGCCTGGGCAGGTAACAAGGCTCTTCCCAGGGGGGAGACAAAGGGGGGGGGGTGAACACCTGGCTGGGGGGCAGGGCTGGGAGCTGGGCAGTTTCTGGCTGGGAACCATGAAGGGAACAGACTAAGCTGCGTGCTGAGGGTTGGGGGGGGGCGATGGATCCCCTACCCCAAGGGGTCTGGGGCATCCTGGCCCTGACTCCTGTACCCACATCACGTCTGTGCTGGGCTGTACCCTGGAGGAGCAATAAACCCCCCTGTTCTACTGGCTGGCGGAGTCTGTTCTGGCTGCTATGGGGGTGCAGGATCAGAGGGAACCCCAATGCGCCGTCACAGCCCGTCCATTCCCAGCAGGACCTCCCCCCTCCAGTGCGGCAGCCCCTTCTCGGGGAGCCCCTCCAGTCCAGCGGCAGTGAGACAGCCCTTTCTCATGGGGCCACTCTGGTGCGGCAAACCTCTCTTGGGGGGCCCAATCTCACAAGGGGGGGGTCCATCCCTCCACCTCTGGGACGGCGCCTCTCAGGGCCTCCCCTAACCCTAACCCTAACCAGTAACATTTGGGCACTGAGCGCCCCTCTGAATGCACCCTCTGAACCCCCAAAACTCCCTCCCCCTTCTCACATTGACCAGTAACATTTGGGCACTGAGCGCCCCTCTGCATGCAGCCCCTGAACCCCCAAAACTCCCTCCCCCTTCTCACATTGACCAGTAACATTTGGGCACTGAGCGCCCCTCTGCATGCAGCCCCCCCAAGCCCCCAAAGCTCCCCAATTCCTCACACACATAGGGCCTGGCTGAGCTGCTCCTCAGAGCTGGGCCTGCCGCTGCAGGGATGCTTGGGCCGGCGCTGGCGTTCCCAGGCAGCAGCAGGCCTGGCGGCGGTATCCTGCTGCTGGTGGGTATCAGGGCCTGGGCTGGGTCGCCTGTGACCCGCCCCTCTGCCCTGGGCACCCCGGTCAACCCCGCGTGGGGCTCCGGGTTCACTGACCCTCCGGCTGCGCCCACTTCTGCCCCGGCTTCTGCCCCCACTCAGCTCCTGGGGGTCTGGCTCCTGCCCACTTGGGCGCAGTCCCCACGGGTCCCCTCCAGCCCCATGAGCCTCCCCCGAGCCGCTACGCCCCAGTGCACTGCCCGCCCCACTGCACAGCCCCCAGCCTGGCCCCCACCCCCTTGGCGCCCATTCTCCCAGGAGCCTGGCTGCTCCGTGGGCATGCCGGGACCTCCCACACCCCCACCCCCATTCCCATCCAAGGGAGCCACCGTGGGGCTGAGCAAGGGGGAAAGCTGAGCCGGCCCACATCTCAGGCCTTTCCCAAGGCAGAGTCAGTCCCCCAGAGCCCCACAAATCCGGGGTAGCAGCTTGGTGTCATGGTTCCAGCCCGGAGCTGTTCCCGCATGCCCCACAATGGGGCCTCTCGCCCTCAGCCGCTCCCGCCAGCTCCCCGGCGTCCCGCCGACGTGCCAGCTACCGCTGCTTAGCCGGCCGCTCCAGCCCCCCTCATCCCATCTGGGCACGAGACACCAGGGCTGGAGGGTGCCCAGCTGGGGGGGCAGGGGCTCTGGGGCAGGACTGAGGGGCACCGGCAGGGCGGGGGGTCCCAGGGAGGGGGGCGGGGGGTCGGGACTGAGGGGCACCGGCAGGGCGGGGGGTCCCAGGGCGGGGGGCTGGGGGTTGGGACTGAGGGGCACCGGCAGGGCGGGGGGGGCCCCGGGGGGGGGGCGGGGGGTCGGGACTGAGGGGCACCGGCAGGGCGGGGGGTCCCAGGGCGGGTGGCTGGGTGTCGGGACTGAGGGGCACCGGCAGGGCGGGGGGGTCCCAGGGCGGGGGGGGGGGGTCAGGACTGAGGGGCACCGGCAGGGCGGGGGGTCCCAGGGCAGGGGGCGGGGCGGGGGCGGGGTGACTCCCTGGCCCCAGCCCCTCTCTCTCTGCGGCAGGATGTGGCCTGCGGCGGGCGGCGCTGTCTGGGCTCGCTCATGTTCCCCAAGCAACTGGTCTGCCAGGCGGGCGAGGGGCCCCGGCCCAAGGAGGAGCTGCTGGCCATGGCCCGCGACTTCATCAGCCAGTATTACAGCTCCATGAAGCGGTGAGTGGGGCAGGCATGGCGCTGGGGGGGGCTCAGCACTGCGGGGGGCACAGCGCCGGGGAGGGCACAGCGCCAGGGGGGCTCAGCGCGGGGGGGGGTCAGCACTGCGGGGGGCACTGCGCCGGGGGGCACAGTGCCGGGGGGGGCACAGCGCCGGGGGGGGCTCAGCACTGCGGGGGGCACAGCGCCGGAGGGGCTCAGCACGGGGGGGGCACAGTGCTGGGGGGGCACAGCACGGGGGGGCTCAGCACTTGCAGGGGGCTCAGCACTTGCAGGGGGGCACTGCGCCGGGGGGCGCAGTGCTGGGGGGGCGCAGTGCCGGGGGGGGCACAGCACCGGGGGGGTCAGCATGGGGGGAGTACAGTGCCAGGGGGGGCACAGCACCAGGGGGCTCAATGCGGGGGGGGTCAGCACTGCAGGGGGCACAGTGCCGGGGGGCTCAGCATGGGGGGAGTACAGTGCCAGGGGGGGCACAGCGCCAGGGGGCTCAGCACGGGGGGGGGCCACAGCGCCAGAGGGGCTCAGCACCCGGGGGGGCAGAAGCTGGCAAAAGGCCCCGGGGGAGCGCAGGGCAGGGGCGGCTCTTTGGCAACACGGCACAAGGCCCAAGCCGGGGCCGGGGGCAGGATCCAGCCGCCTGCTGGGGAATGAACCCAGGGGGCCGGCGCGTGTCGGGGGGCTGCCCTGCACTGCATGCGAAAAGTGTCCCACGGGACTGGTCCTGGGCCCGGATCTGATCTGCACGGGCTGAGCAATCAGTGCACGGCCCCAGCCTGCCCCCAGGGGAGGGGCGCCCTGGCCCTGCCCCACCCGCAGCCGGGGGGCTCCCAGCCGGCAGGGGCGCAGGAGGGTGCGTGGTCCCAGCGCGGCACAGACTGGACAGCACAGGGGCCAGGGAAGCCAGGGCAGCCCAGCCTGGGGAGCGGGCCCAGAGCCAGAGTCCTGCCCCCCAAGCCAGCCCAGACTGACCCAGCCCCAGCTCGGGCTTGTTTAGTCTGGAAAGGTGAAGAGCGAGGCTGTGTCTAGACTGCACCCCTCTGTCGACAGGGAGCAAATCAAGCCCGTGGAAATTGCTTATGTAAACGTCGTTTTGTGAGGCACACAGGCTCTGTCGACAGAGGGTTGATTTTCGACAGATCGCATCTAGACTGCCGCTTTTTTCGAAAAAGCTTCATTTCGAAAAAAAGCAGCAGCCATGTTTATGCTAATGAAGCACGGGATATTTAAATCCCTGCTTCATTAGCAATTTTGATGTGTCTAATCTACTTCTGTCTGTCTGCAGAGAGGTGTAGTCTAGACACAGCCTGAGAGGGGACATGACAGCGGTTTTCAAGTATTAAAAGGGTGTCACAAGGAGGAGGGGGAAATTGTTCCCCTTGGCCTCTGAGGACAGAAAAGCAGCAAGGGGCTTAAACTGCAGCAAGGGAGGTTTAGGTTGGACATTAGGAAAAACGTCCTGCCTGTCAGGGCGGACAAACACTGGAATAAATTGCCTGGGGGGTTGTGGGGTCTTCATCCCCAGAGAGATCTCAGAGTGGGTCGGACACACCACCCAGGGATGGTCTAGGCCAGTGGTTCTCAACCCGTAGCCAACCAAGGGCCCCCATTTTGATTTAAAAATGTTCAGAGACGCCTGTCCCAGCCCTTCCTGGAGGCCCCTTCTGAGACTCCACGCCCATTCGCTCCACCCCCCTCTGTTGCTGGCTCTGCCCCACGGCTCACTCGCTTTCGCTGGCTGGGTCGGGGCATGGCAGCGCGGGGCGGGGCGAACGCTCTGGCTGGGACTGGACAGGAGGGCTCGAGAGGGGGCTCTGGCTGGGGCAGAGGTTGGGGTGCAGGCACAGGTGTGGGAAGGGGGTTTGGGTGGGAAGGCTCTGGCTGGGGCAGAGGTTGGGGTGCAGGCGCGGGAAGGGGGTTTGGGTGGGAAGGCTCTGGCTGGGGCAGAGGTTGGGGTGTGGGCGCGGGCGCGGGAAAGGGGTTTGGGTGTGGGAAGGTTCTAGCTGGGGGCGCAGGCTCTGACTGGGGCAGAGTTTGGGGGTGTGGGTACGGGGTCCCTGCAGCACTCAGCGTGGCTTCCGGAGGCAGCCACCAGAGCCCTGCAGTCCTAAGGGAGGCTCCCGGAGGCAGTGCCCCTGCAGCTCCCATTGGTCACAGTTCCCAGCCAATGGGAGCGGTGGAGCTGGGGTCGGGGCCCAGACCGCAGAGGACCTGCCTAAGCTGATGATGCTGGAGCAGTTCTGTGAAGCCTGCCCGCCCAGCCTGAGGCTGTGGCTCAAGGACCGGAGGCCAGAGAGCCCCCACGGCGCGGGGAGGCTGGCGGACGAGTTCACAGAGAGCCGGTCTGGGTGGGAATGGGAGTCCCGGAGAGAGAGGGAATCACGCAGGGACCGGTTCTCAGCTGAGCAACGGTGGAAATCACCTACAGGGCGAGCCCAAGAGACAGGGACCAGCCATCCGCCCCCCAGAGAACCGGCCAGGACCCGGACAGAGCCAGCCCAAAGGGCCCTCAGGACCTAACCTGCCATCGCTGCGGGCAAAGAGGCCACAAGAGGGCTCAGTGCACCAGGCACCAGGACAGGTCCCTCAACCCGAGACTCTCCAGGGTTTACTGGCTGGAGCTGGGGAAGGGCAGGCCGCCCCAGAGGCAGGGCCTGGCAGGCAAACCTCAGGTAAAAGGGGGGAAAAGGCTGTTCAGGCCAACTCCCCTGGGAGATCTGACCCTCTGGAGGCGGATTTCTCCGTGTACCGGGTGGGGGCAGGGAGGCCCCTGCGGAGCGAGTGCCTCGTGCCCCTGCGGGTGGATGGCAGGGCGGTGGCGGGTTTCTGGGACACGGGGGCGGAGGTGACGCTGGCCCAGCCTGATATAGTAGCCCCAGACCACATGGTACCCAGCACCCAGCTGACCCTGAGGGGTACTGATGGGACCCCATTCAAGGTGCCCGTAGCCCGGGTGCATCTGAAATGGGGGGCCAAGGAGGGCCCCAAGGAAGTGGGGGTGCACTGGCACTTGCCCACAGAGGTGCTGATGGGGGGTGACCTAGAGGGGTGGCCAGACAGACCCCACAGGGCCCTGGTCACCACCCATAGCCAGAGCCAGCGAGGGGCTGGTGACCCTGACCCAGGGGAGGGCTCCCTGCAGGGGGGCTCAGGGCCCCAGCCCAGCAGACACGGAGCCCAGCAGGGGGGGAACAGGTCCCTGTGGAATCCCAGGCTGAGGTGCAGGCGGATCCCTCCTTGCAGAAGCTGAGGGACCGGACTGGCCTCAGTGTGGCTCAGCCCCTGGGGGGAGGCTGCCAGGAGAGATTCCCGTGGGACCGGGGATTCCTGTGCCGGGAATGGCTCCCCCCAGGGGAGGTGGGGACGTGGGGGGTCCAGCAGCAGCTGATGGTCCCCCAGAAATATCGCCCCAGGCTGCTGTGCCTGGCCCATGACGTCCCCTTCTCGGGGCACCGGGGTATCCGGCGCACCCGGCTGCGGCTGCTTCAGGCCTTTTACTGGCCGGGGATATTTGCGGCTGTGCAGCGGTGCTGCCGGGCCTGCGACTCCTGCCAGAGGGGGGGAAAGCCCGAGACGGGGGGAAGCTGCCTTGAGGCGCCAGCCCATCATAGAGGAGCCGTTCCGGAAGGCAGCAATAGAGGTAGTGGGGCCTGTCGACGAGGCCACCCCGACAGGGAACAAATACATCCTGGTAGCCGTGGATTTGGCTACCAACTGCCCCGAGGCCGTGGCTCTGCCCTCTAGCAAGGCAGACATGGTGGCAGACGCACTGCTGGCCATTTTCAGCGGGGTGGGGTTCCCCCAGGAGGTCCTCATGGACCAGGGATCCAGCTTCATGTCGGCCCCGCTCCGGTGCTTGTGGGAGAAGCACGGGGCCCGGCTCACCTGGGCCCCAACGTATGGCGCCCGGTCCAGCGGGCTGGTGGGGAGGTTCCAGGGGACCCTGGAGCAGATGCTGGAGGCCGTTATGCACCGGCACCCGCAGAACTGGGACAAGTACCTGCCCCATCTGCTGTCTGCACAGGGGGAGGCACCCCGAGGGTCTGCCAGGCTCTCCCGGACCGAGCCGGGGTGCAGAAGGGGAAGGGGCCCCCTGGGCTTGCTGAGAGAGTTATGGGAGGGGGAGACCTCCCTGGATGGAGCGTCGGGGGTGGGGGATGTCCTGGCTTTCCACGAAAGGCTCGCTGAACTCATGGGCCTGGCCAGCGAGACCCTGGGCAGAGCCCAAGGGAAGCAGAGAGGCTGGTACGACCGCAGAGAGTGGGCCCGCGCCAGCCCCCTCAAAGTTGTCCAGAAGCCGAATGGGGGAGCCGGTCCCTGCAGGGCAGCACTGTGGCCGGCCCAAGCCAAGGGGAGCGCCAATGTCACCACTGCGGCTTTACCCGGCGGGGGGCCCGAACTTCCACGGGTCACAAGCAGAGTGACCCTGCTCAGTTCGCTCTCGGAGGGGGAGAGATGTGGTGTAGTGGGGGGTGTCTGCTCTGTAACCCGGTGTCCCCACCTGGCTGCGCTGTGATATGTGGTTTCCACTGACTCACCCACATGTGTTTTGTATTGGAGGGGTAGCCGTGTTAGTCTGAATTTGCAAGAACAAGGAGAAGTCTTGTGGCAGCTTATAGACCAGTGTTTCCCAGCCAGGGTTCCGCGGAACCCGGGGGCTCCCCAGACCATCGTCGGGGTTCCGCGAGAAATCGTGGAATAAAGAAATAATTTTTTTTTCTTACACTGTAAGCTGATATATATATACTAGCCAATTAGCCCGTCATAACACGGGATTTTCAGGTCTCTGCTCCACGTCGGTCTTCTCTCCTGAGCCTCCCATCTCTCGCGCCGTCTCTCTCTCTTTCCTCCTCCTACTGCCTCCCCCTCTCTCAGCTCTCTCCGCCTCCTGCCTCTCTCTCCATCTCTCTCTCCTCCTCCTCCTGCTGCCTCCCCCTCTCTCTCAGCTCTCCTCCGCCTCCTGCCTCTCTCTCCTCTTCTCTCTCGCTCCTCCTACTGCCTCCCCCTCTCAGCTCCTCCGCCTCCTGCCTCTCTCTCCGTCTCTCTCTCTCCTCTCTACTGCCTCCCTCTCTCAGCTCTCCTCCGCCTCCTGCCTCTCTCCTCTCTTCTCCTCCTCCTCCTACTGCTCCTCTCTCTCAGCTCTCTCCCCTCCTGCCT
The DNA here is from genome assembly GCA_032595735.1 of Pelochelys cantorii. Classification (NCBI taxonomy): domain Eukaryota; kingdom Metazoa; phylum Chordata; order Testudines; family Trionychidae; genus Pelochelys; species Pelochelys cantorii. The sequence continues at coordinate 262,426,603 of CM064327.1, read as the reverse complement.
CTCTCTCCGTCTCTCTCTCCTCCTCCTCCTACTGCCTCCCCCTCTCTCAGCTCTTCTCCGCCTCCTGCCTCTCTCTCCGTCTGTCTCTTTCGCTTCTCCCCCTCCCACCTCTCACTCTGTGTTTCTCTTCTCCTGCTCCTGCTGCGTCTCTCTCTCTCGCTGTCCTCCGCCTCCTCCGTTCTCCTCTCTGTCTCCTCCGTGTCCTCTGTGTCTGCTCCGCTTTCCTCCTTTTGAATCCGGCGCCCTTTCCTGACGTCAGAGACGCTCGCTCATCCAGGCCCTGCCCCCGGCTGTTCCCTCTGGGAGGCGCTGTTGCCTCCTGCCGTGGCGCTCGGCTGATGTCTGTGCCGCTCAGACAGGCTGCCGCGTAGGAGCAAGCGGCGCAAGCGGCTGTCTGGGCCCCGTGCTCCCCATGCAGCACCCCCATCCAGGCCCCTGGGCATGTATGTCACTGCCCCACCCCCATGCTGCATGGGGAGCATGGACCCCAAACAGCCGCTTGCGCCGCTTACTGCCACGTGGCGGCCCGGCTGAGCGGCACAGAAGTCAGCCGAGCGCCACGGCAGGAGACGAAGGACGTGACTCAGGCAACAGCGCCGCCCAGAGGGAACAGCCAGCATTTCAGCGTTACAGAGTCACAGACATTGGGCTACTATAGATATATATATATATATGTATATATGACTAGCCAATAGCCCGTCATTGTACAGATGTGGTCTCCTCACCTCAAAAAAGATATTTTGGCCTTGGAAAGGGTTCAGAAAAGGGCAACTACAATGATTAGGGGTTTGGAACGGGTCCCATATGAGGAGAGGTTAAAGCGACTGGGACTTTTCAGTTTAGAAAAGAGGAGACTGAGGGGGGATATGATAGAGGTCTATAAAATCATGAGTGGTGTGGAGAGGGCCGATAAAGAGAAGTTATTTATTAGTTCCCTAAATAGAAGAACTAGAGGACACCAAATGAAGTTAATGGGTAGCAGGTTTAAAACTAATAAAAGAAAGTTCTTCTTCACACAGCGTGTAGTCAGCCTGTGGAACTCCTTGCCAGAGGAGGCTGTGAAGGCTAGGACTATAATAGAGTTTAAAGAGAAGCTAGATAATTTCATGGAGGTTAGGTCCATAAAAGACTATTAGCCAGGGGATAAAATGGTGTCCTTGGCCTCTGTTTGTCAGAGGCTGGAGAGGGATGGCAGGAGACAAATCGCTTGATCATTGTCTTCGGTCCACCCTCTCTGGGGCACCTGGTGCTGGCCACTGTCGGCAGACAGGATACTGGGCTAGATGGACCTTTGGTCTGACCCAGTACGGCCGTTCTTATAAGACGGGATTTTCGGGTCTCTCCTCCATGTCCATCTCTCTCTCTCTTTCCTCCACCTACTGCCTCCCCCTCTCTCTCTCAGCTTTCCTCTGCCTCCTGCCTTTCTCTCCATCTTGCCCCGAGCGTGTTACCTCCAGAGGCCCGGCTAACAGGGGTCGGGGCGTGGCTAACGGGGGCCAGGGAGTGTGGCTAATGGGGTCAGGGCATGGTTAACAGGGGCCAGGGGGCGTGGCTAATGGGGCACCACCAAAAATTATAGAAACCTGCCGCCTCTGTCGGGAGCGCTGCGGGAGGGGGCGTCGGCCCCAGAGGAGAAGTGCGTCTGCTGCCTTAGCCACAGGAGGCGTGAGTCTAGCGCAGGGTTTTCCTCTGCCTCCGGAGGGTGTGTGTGTTGGGGGGGGCTTCCTAAAGCCAGCTCTAGGGGCAAGGTTGGGAGCGGGGCAGTCAGAGCGTGGGGAAGCATGGACGGAGCAGACTAACCAGGGTAGGGGGGTTCAGGGCCCTGCTACCCCTCCCCCCAAGGGAACTAGGGCTGCCGGCCCATCCCCTCATGCTGCATCGGTCCCAGGCTGGGCTGTATCCCGGAGCAGCAAAAACCCCTCCCTGTTCTACTGGCTGGCGGAGTCACCTCTTGCTGCAGACGGGGGTGTAGGGTCAGGGGTCCCCGTCGCGCCGTCTCACAACCCCAGGAAGGACTGGAGCAGTGCTGGGCTGCAGTTGGTAGCGTGGGGGGCCGGGAGCCCTGCACCCAAGTGTCACCCTCCCTGCGTGGGACGCAGCCACCTGGCCCGGGCGTGCGGCAGTCCCAGCCCCTCTGCCGCCGCTTGGCCCAGCCCAGGGAGGCCCCACGGCTGAGGCAGCGTCGTGCTGGGCCAGCCAGGGTGGGTGTGACGCAGCGGGTGCTTGGTGCTGTGAGTGATTCGACTGGCCTGGGCCACTCTGGGGTGACTGTGCATGCCTCGGTTTCCCTGGACTGCCGCACCGTCTGTGGGGGGACTCTGCTGAATTGGGGTCGGCCTCACACCTGAGGGCCAGGCGCAGGAGATAAGGACTGGACTGCAGGCTGGGCAGGGGGGCCTGGGGGAGGGTCAGTCCCAGCTGGGTTAGGATGGGGGGGCTTAGAGCAGGAGGGGGGGGCCGGGCCCCGAGAGGCATGGAACCCAGGTCCCTGTCACAGCAAGCCTGGGCTGCGCTGTGTGCTGGGGACCCAACAACCCTTCTCCTCTACCTGCCGCCGGAGAGTCCCCTCTGGCTGCGGTGGGGGGCCCCTCACCCCCTGAGAGCCGGCTCTCCCACCAGGGCGGACTCCAGGGCCCACGTGCAGCGGCTGCAGGACGTGGAGCAGGAGATCCAGGCCACGGGCACCTACCAGCTGCTGGAGCCGGAGCTGATCTTCGGGGCCAAGCAGGCCTGGCGCAACGCCGCCCGCTGCCTGGGCCGCATCCAGTGGAGCAAGCTGCAGGTGGGTGCTGCTGGGCCGGCTGGGTTAGCGGGGCAGTGCCCAGGATGGGTCCCAGCCCCCCCGAAAGATCCCCCAGGATGGGTCCCAGGCCCCCCTCTGCCCCAGCCCCCCTTGAGAGACCCCCCAGGACAGGCCCCAGGCCTCCCTCTGCCCCAGCCCCCCCCCGAGAGACCCCCCGGGACAGGCCCCAGGCCCCCCTCTGCCCCAGCCCCCCGAGAGACCCCCAGGACGGGCCCAGGCCCCCCTCTGCCCCAGCCCCCGAGACCCCAGGACAGGCCCCCCCCCGAGAGACCCCCCAGGACAGGCCCCAGGCCCCCCTCTGCCCCAGCCCCCCCCCCGAGAGACCCCCCGGGACAGGCCCCAGGCCCCCCTCTGCCCCAGCCCCCCCGGAGAGACTCCCCAGGGACAGGCCCCAGGCCCCCCTCTGCCCCAGCCCCCCGAGAGACTCCCCAGGACAGGCCCCAGGCCCCCCTCTGCCCCAGCCCCCCGAGAGACTCCCCAGGACAGGCCCCAGCCCCCCCGAGAGACCCCCCAGGATGGGTCCCAGGCCCCCTCTGCCCCAGCCCCCCCGAGAGACCCCCCGGGACAGGCCCCAGGCCCCCCTCTGCCCCAGCCCCCCCCGAGAGACCCCCGGGACAGGCCCCAGGCCCCCCTCTGCCCCAGCCCCCCGGGAGACTCCCCAGGACAGGCCCCAGGCCCCCCTCTGCCCCAGCCCCCCGAGAGACCCCCCAGGACAGGCCCCAGGCCCCCCTCTGCCCCAGCCCCCCGAGAGACCCCCCAGGACAGGCCCCAGGCCCCCCTCTGCCCCAGCCCCCCGAGAGACCCCCCAGGACAGGCCCCAGGCCCCCCTCTGCCCCAGCCCCCCGAGAGACCCCCCAGGACAGGCCCCAGGCCCCCCTCTGCCCCAGCCCCCCGAGAGACCCCCAGGACGGGTCCCAGGCACCCCTCTGCCCCAGCCCCCCCGAGAGACCCCCCAGGATGGGTCCCAGGCCCCCCTCTGCCCCAGCCCCCCCCGAGACACCCCCCAGGACAGGCCCCAGGCCCCCCTCTGCCCCAGCCCCCCGAGAGACTCCCCAGGACAGGCCATAGGCCCCCTTCGGCTCGGCCCCCTGACAAACTCCCCAGGACAGGCCCCAGGCCCCCCTCTGCCCCAGCCCCCCAGGACAGGCCCCCCCAGGACAGGGCCTCCCCTCCGCCCTGGACAGGGGCCCCCTTCTCCCAGACAGGGCACCCAAGGGCCCCCTCTCCCTCAGAGGTTCCCCCCCCCCGGCAAGTTTCCCCCTCCCAGGACCAGAGGAGAACAGACTTTTCCATATCCCCTGTGGCAAGCACTCCTCAGCGAGGACAGCAGGGCCTAGGGGTTAGGGCTGCCGCTCACTGCTACCCCCCCAGGTGTTTGACGCCCGCGACTGCTCCAGCGTGCAGGAGATGTTCGGCTTCCTCTGCACCCACCTGCAGTACGCCACCAACCGCGGCAACCTCCGGTGAGATGCCCCCAGGCCCGCGGAACCGCCCCCACGGCCCCCCCGCAGAACCGCCCCCACAGGCCCCCTGCCACGGCCCCCCCGCAGAACCGCCCCCACGGGGCCCCCTGCCACGGCCCCCCCGCAGAACCGCCCCCACGGGGCCCCACCTGCCCACGGCCCCCCCATGGAACCACCCCCACGGGCCCCCACCTGCCCCGGGCCATCCCCCCACAGAACCACCACCATGGGGCCTCACCCGCCCACGGCCCCCCCGCCCGGGCCCGGGCCCCACCCAGGGCCACATGCCCCCTGGACCATCCCCTATGGGGCCACACCTCACTCCTGAGCCCCCCTGCCCTCCTGGGATCACCCCAGCCAACACCCCATTGGGCCACCCCTCTCCCCCACGGGCCCACCCACCTCCTGAGCCCACCACCTTTGGGGCCACCTGCCCCCCACTGGACCCTCCCCTGCCCCGCCGGCAGCGCTGACCCCGCCTCTCTGGCAGGTCGGCCATCACCATCTTCCCACAGCGGGTGCCTGGCCGGGGTGACTTCCGCATCTGGAACAGCCAGCTGGTCCGCTACGCCGGGTACCAGCAGCCCGACGGCTCCGTGCTGGGCGACCCGGCCAACACCGACATCACCGAGGTGGGCGCAGCGGGGGGCACCCCTCCCCAGCGCGGCACCCCCCTCCTGCCCCCCAGCACCCCTCTCCCAGCCTGGGCCTCCCCCAGCGTGGCACCCGCCTCCTGCCCCCCAGCGCCCCTCCCCCAGCCTGGGCCTCCCCCAGCGTGGCACCCCCTCCTGCCCCCCAGCGCCCCTCCCCCAGCGCGGCACCCCACTCCTGCCCCCCAGCACCCCTCCCCCAGCCTGGGCCTCCCCCAGCGCGGCACCCCCCTCCTGCCCCCCAGCGCCCCTCCCCCAGCCTGGGCCTCCCCCAGCGCGGCACCCCCCTCCTGCCCCCCTAGCGCCCCTCTCCCAGCCTGGGCCTCCCCCAGCGCCGCACCCGCCTCCTGCTTCCTGCCTCTCAGCACCCCTCCCCCAACCCCCCATCTCCCCTTTTGCACTTCTGTCCTGTCCAAGCAGTGAAGGCTTGTGAGGGCTGAAGGGGGGGCAGGGGGGTGGGAGAGGAGCGAGCAGGGTGGGGCCAGGGGGCCCCTGAAACACATCACAGTTGCAACTCAGCAGCTGTCCCAGGGGAGCCCGGTCCCCTGGAGGTTGCTGATGGTACCGCAGGGGCTGGCTCCCAGAAACCCCCTGCCCCACCCCAGCCCCTTGTGCCCCCGGCCCCCCTGCTCTGCCCCAGCCCCTTGTGCCCCCTGCCCTGCCCCAGCCGTGTTCACTGCCTGTGCCCTTGCAGCTCTGTGTGCAGCACGGCTGGACTCCCGGGCACGGCCGCTTTGACGTCCTCCCCCTGCTGCTGCAGGCACCCGACGAGCCCCCGGAGCTCTTCCCCCTGCCGCCCGAGCTGGTCCTGGAGGTGCCCATCCAGCACCCCACGTGAGCACCGCCTGGGGGGGGACCCAGCACCCCCCCGTGAGCACCTCCTGGGGGGGGGGAGACCCAGCACTCCCCGTGAGCACCGCCTGGGGGGAGACCCAGCACCCCCCGTGAGCACCGCCTGGGGGGGGACCCAGCACCCCCCCGTGAGCACCGCCTTGGGGGGGGGGGACACTCCCTGTCCTGCAGCCAGGACCTGCAGGCCCCTTGGGCAGCTGGGGCCCTGGAGAGCCCTGGGCATGGGGGGATGCTGGGGGGCAGCACTGGGCTGGGCACTGCCGGGGGGGGGGGGGAGAGACCCAGCACCCCCCGTGAGCACCGCCTGGGGGGGGGACCCAGCACCCCCCCTGAGCACCGCCTGGGGGGGACCCAGCACCCCCCGTGAGCACCACCTGGGGGGGGACCCAGCACCCCCCCGTGAGCACCGCCTGGGGGGGGACCCAGCACCCCCCCCGTGAGCACCGCCTGGGAGGGGGGGGGGGAGACCCAGCACCCCCCGTGAGCACCGCCTGGGGGGGGGGTGGACACTCCCTGTCCTGCAGCCAGGACCTGCAGGCCCCTTGGGCAGCTGGGGCCCTGGGGAGCCCTGGGCATGGGGGGATGCCAGGGGGCAGCACTGGGTGTTACCCCCCAGGGGCGCTGTAAAGGGGTCACTCTCCTGCGAGCACCCCCTTGGGGCCGAGAGCGCGTCTGCACTGTCAGCCCAGCAGCGGCCCCGAAGGATTTCCGGTCAGTTGCCTGGGGCCGGGCATCTCCTTACCCCCTTGCTGGGGCTGGGGGGACCCAGGCCCGCCCACTCCTCTGGGCCCCGGCACAGGGACCCCGCGAGTAGCAGCTGTGCTGCTGCCTCGGCTCCCTCCCCAAGACGCCGCCCCATGCAGCTCTCTCGCTCTGGGGCCTGGCTCTCGGCGCACCCTGCCCCACAGCCTGCCCAGTCTGCAGCCACCGGGCCTGGGTCTCAGTGCGGCCCCCGCTCAGCACGATCCAGGGGGAGCCCCCCATCCCCCCTGGGCTGTGTTCCAGCACAGAACTGCCTGCCTCGCCCCTGCTGCTTCTTTTATAGCGGCCTGCTGGGCCCTGATTGGCTGCAGCAGAGGCAGCCACTCTATCCTGCCTAGAGGACCTCTCTTCTGCTCCTCTCCAGGGCATGGCCGGACACCGCAGCCCAGGGGCTTTGGGATGACTGGGTGGGACCCAGCACTGGGCCGTGGGATGTCGGGCGCCTGGCCGGGGGGGGCGAAGGCAGCTCCCTGCCTGGCCTGGCCCCCCAGACTGCACTGCACCCCAGAAGTGGCCGACAGGCCCGGCTCCTAGTGGAGAGGTGCCCAGGCACTAGCGCCGCCCTCCTGTGGCTGGGAACCTGGTGCCGGGTGCGGCCGGGGGCCAGGCGAGGCGGGGAGCTGCCTCGGCCCCCGCTGCGCCGCCGAGGAACCTGCCTTTGGACCCGCGTGGATCCCGACGTGAGTCCTGTAGCTGGGCCTGCGCCAAGCCGGGCTGATCACTGCGAACGGGCCGCACCGCGCCAGGCCCCGACGCGAGAGCCGGGGCCGCCACACAGAACGGCCCGGCCACTGCCAGCCCAAAGCCGCCAGACAGCCCTCCCCCCGTGGCCCCGGGAACAGGCCTCCCCCCCCCAGGGCCTGGCCAGCTCCGAGGCAGCTGGGCAGGGAGGGGACCAGGTCGAGTGGTTAGAGCAGGGGGCCGGGTGCCCGGGTACCGCCCTGGCTCTGGGAAGGGAGCGGGGCGCAGTGGTTAGAGCAGGGGGCCGGGTGCCCGGGTACCGCCCTGGCTCTGGGAAGCGAGCGGGGCGCAGTGGTTAGAGCAGGGGGCCGGGTGCCCGGGTACCGCCCTGGCTCTGGGAAGGGAGCGGGGCGCAGTGGTTAGAGCAGGGGGCCGGGTGCCCGGGTACCGCCCTGGCTCTGGGAAGGGAGCGGGGCGCAGTGGTTAGAGCAGGGGGCCGGGGTGGCCGTGTACCGCCCTGGCTCTGGGAAGGCAGCGGGGCGCAGTGGTTAGGCAGGGGGCGGGTGCCGCTGGTACCGCCCTGCTCTGGCAAGGGAGCGGGCGCAGTGGTTAGAGCAGGGGGCCGGGTTGCCCGGGTACCGCCCTGGCTCTGGAAGGGAGCGGGGCGCAGTGGTTGAGCATGGGGACCGGGTGCCCGGGTACCGCCCGCTACTGGGAAGGGAGCGGGGCGCAGTGGTTAGAGCAGGGGGCCGGGTGCCCGGGTACCGCCCATGGCTCTGCGGAAGGGAGCGGGGCGCAGTGGTTAGAGCAGGGGGCCGGGTGCCCGGGTACCGCCCTGGCTCTGGGAAGGGAGCGGGGCGCAGTGGTTAGAGCAGGGGGCCGGGCGTGGCCTGACCGAAGTGTCGGGCGCAGGCTGGCGTGGTTTGGGGAGCTGGGCCTGCGCTGGCACGCGCTGCCCGCCGTGGCCAACATGCTGCTGGAGATCGGGGGCCTGCAGTTCCCGGCCGCCCCCTTCAACGGATGGTACGTGGGCAGCGAGATTGGCATGAGGAACCTCTGCGACAGCCACCGCTACAACGTGCTGCAGGTACCCCCCCACCGCCCCCCACTGCCCTTCCCCCGCCCCCTGTCCCCCCCCAACACCCCACCGCCCTTCCCCTACTGCCACACCCCGTTCCCCCCCATCATGGGGAACCTCTGCGACAGCCACCGCTACAACGTGCTGCAGGTATCCCCCCACCGCCCCCCACTGCCCTTCCCCTGCCCCCCTGTCCCCCCGTCCCCCCACCGCCCCCCACCTCCCTTCCCCTGCCCCCCTGTCCCCCCGTACCCCCACCGCCCCGCCCTGTCCCTCCAGCCCCCCACCATCCCGCACTGCCCTGCCCCTGTCCCCCCGTTCCCCCCAACCCCCCACCACCCTGCCCTATCGCCCCCCACCGCCCTGCCCTCCCTGCCACGCGGAACCTCTGCGACAGCCACCGCAGGGGGGGGACGTGGGGGGCGGGGCGGGGCAGGTGAGGCTCCCCCCGGCAGGGGGTGACGTGGGGGGCGGGGCGGGGCAGGTGAGGCTCCCCCCGGCAGGGGGTGACGTGGGGGGCGGGGCGGGGCAGGTGAGGCTCTCCCCGGCAGGGGGGGACGTGGGGGGCGGGGCGGGGCAGGTGAGGTCTCCCCGGCAGGGGGGGACTGGGGGGCGGGGCGGGGCAGGTGAGGCTCTCCCCGGCAGGGGGGGACGTGGGGGGCGGGGCGGGGCAGGTGAGGCTTCCCCCCGGCAGGGGGTGACGTGGGGGGCGGGGCGGGGCAGGTGAGGCTCTCCCCGGCAGGGGGGTGACATGGGGGGCGGGGCGGGGCAGGTGAGGCTCTCCCCGGCAGGGGGGGACGTGGGGGGCGGGGCGGGGCAGGTGACGCTCCCCCCCCCGGCAGGGGGGGACGTGGGAGGCGGGGTGGGGCAGGTGAGGCTCTCCCCGGCAGGGGGGGACGTGGGGGGCGGGGCGGGGCAGGTGAGGCTCCCCCCGGCAGGGGGTGACGTGGGGGGCGGGGCAGGGCAGGTGACGCTCCCCCCCCCGGCAGGAGGTGGCCGTGCGCATGGGGCTGGACACCGGGAGAAGCTCGTCGCTGTGGAAGGACCAGGCGGCCGTGGCAGTGAACGTGGCCGTGCTGCACAGCTTCCAGGTACGGGGTGGCAGGGGGAGCCAGTCGCTGTCGGGGGCTTGGGCGCACACAGCAGCCCCGTGTCACCCCGGGGAGGGGCGCCCGGCCCTGCTCCCACCGCACAGCCGGGGGGCTCCCAGCCGGCAGGGGCACAGGAGGGTGCGTGGTCCCAGCGCGGCCCAGACTGGGCAGCACAGGGGCCAGGGAAGCCAGGGCAGCCCAGCCTGGGGAGAGGGCCCAGAGCCAGAGCCCTGCCCCCCAAGCCAGCCCAGCTTCCCCCACCCCCAGCAGCTGGCCCCAGACCTGCAGCCCCCCCATGTTCCCCTCCCTGGCAAAGGGGTCACCTGGTCCCGCCCCTCCCATGCTCAGGTTACCGGCGCCTGGGTCGGTGTGAACCTGCTGGGCCAGGGCAGCCCCCCGCGGCGATGCCCTGAAATCCCCCATGTCCAGAGCGGTGCGGGGCCCAGGGAAACTGAGGCACACAGGTGTTAGCACAGGACAGCAGGAATCACGCACAACAGAACCGAGTGACGGCAGCCCCACTTGGGCTGGCGGGGCAGGCGCAGACCTCGGCAAAGGCCGGGCGGAGCGTGGGCAACAGGAATGGTCCTGGCTCCCTGCCCGGAGTGTGAGTGTGTGTGTGTGTGTGAGAGAGAGAGAGACCTGGCTCCCTGCCCAATGTGTGTGTGTGTGTGTGAGAGACCTGGCTCCCTGCCCGGAGTGTGAGTGTGTGTGTGTGTGTGTGTGTGTGTGTGTGAGAGAGAGAGACCTGGCTCCCTGCCCAATGTGTGTGTGTGTGTGTGTGTGTGTGTGAGAGAGAGACCTGGCTCTCTGCCCGGTGTGTGTGTGTGTGTGTGTGTGTGAGAGAGAGAGAGACCTGGCTCCCTGCCTGGTGTGTGAGTGTGTGTGTGTGTGTGTGTGTGAGAGAGAGAGAGAGAGAGACCTGGCTCCCTGCCCAGTGTGTGTGTGTGTGTGTGTGAGAGAGAGAGAGACCTGGCTCCCTGCCCGGTGGGTGTGTGTGAGAGAGAGAGAGAGAGAGAGAGACCTGGCTCTCTGCCCGGTGTGTGTGTGTGTGTGTGTGTGTGTGTGTGCGTGTGTGTGTGTGAGAGAGAGAGAGAGACCTGGCTCCCTGCCCAATGTGTGTGTGTGTGTGTGTGAGAGTGACCTGGCTCCCTGCCCGGGGTGTGTGTGTGTGTGTGTGTGTGTGTGTGTGTGTGTGTGAGAGAGAGAGAGACCTGGCTCCCTGCCCAATGTGTGTGTGTGTGTGTGTGTGTGTGTGTGTGTGTGAGAGAGAGAGAGACCTGGCTCCCTGCCCGGTGTGTGTGTGTGTGTGTGTGTGTGTGAGAGTGACCTGGCTCCCTGCCCGGTGTGTGTGTGTGTGTGTGTGTGTGTGTGTGTGTGAGAGAGAGAGAGACCTGGCTCCCTGCCCAATGTGTGTGTGTGTGTGTGTGTGTGTGTGTGTGTGTGTGAGAGAGAGAGAGACCTGGCTCCCTGCCCGGTGTGTGTGTGTGTGTGTGTGTGTGTGAGAGTGACCTGGCTCCCTGCCCGGTGTGTGTGTGTGTGTGTGTGTGTGTGTGTGTGTGTGTGTGTGACCTGACTCCCTCTCCAGGGGGGGAGTGCACGTGCCCTGTGTGTGCTTGGGGGGGTGACCTGGGTCCCTGTCCAGTGCATATGTGTGTGCGTGGGGGGGGGCGTGATCTGGGTCTCTGCCGGGCGGGGAGGGGGACGCCCAGCTCTGCCATTGGTTCCTTCCCTCCCCGGCCAGGTTGCCAAAGTGACCATCGTGGACCATCACGCAGCCACCGAGTCCTTCGTCAAGCACATGGAGAACGAGCTGCAGGCGCGGGGCGGGTGCCCGGCCGACTGGGTCTGGATCGTGCCCCCCCTCTCGGGCAGCCTCACCCCCGTCTTCCACCAGGAGATGGTCAACTACCTGCTCTCGCCCTGCTTCCGCTACCAGGTGGGCCCCCATTTTCCCCCCTCGCCCATTTCCCCCGGGGACCCCCCATTTCCTCCCCCCCATTCCCTCGGGGATTCACACACACACGCGCGCACACACAGGCCCTGCGGAGGGTGTGTAGGTTCCGGTCTGTTGTGGCTCCAGTCCGTCTTGCCAGCCAGGCCAGGTGACCAAGCGAGGTGTCGGGGTCGCTGGCTGGATTCGAGACTCCTCGGAGGCCCAGCTGGCAGGCCCCAGCCCAGAGCCCGAAGGCGAAGGCCCCCCCCCATGTCCACGTCGGGTCCCGGGGCCCCGTGGGCGTGGCCGCGTGGCGCTGCAGACAGGCACCCGTGCGTGGCGTTAGTCCCGGGGTCCCGCTGCTGCCGGGGGGGGGGGGGCTGCCCACGGGGGCCTCGTGTCTGTTGACCCCCCGGGTCCCTGCCCGTCCCCCGGTTGGTCAGAGCTGCTGACTGAACTCAGCTCCGCACAAGGGTGTTTCCTGCTTCTCACCCAGGCTCCCGCCCCCCCATCTGTGATGCCTCCCGCTCGCCCCCCCATCTGTGATGCCTCCCGCTCGCCCCCCCCTATCTCTGATGCCTCCCGCTCTCCCCCCCATCTCTGATGCCTCCCGCTCGCCCTCCCCATCTCTGATGCCTCCCACTCGCCCTCCCCATCTCTGATGCCTCCCGCTCGCCCTCCCCATCTGTGATGCCTCCCGCTCGCCCCCCCATCTGTGATGCCTCCCGCTCGCCCCCCCGTCTGTGATGCCTCCCGCTCGCCCCCCCATCTGTGATGCCTCCTGCTCCGCCCCCCCCCCGGTCCCACGTGGGCAGGCAGGAGGACTCGTTACTGAGCGGGTGATGCCGGCACAGGCCCAGCTTCTGTGGTGAGGCTCACCGGGAGCGAGTCCCGCCCCCTAAGCCCCGCTGCCGAACTGGGCCCTGCCCACGAAAGGGGCTTTTCCAGCTGTTCCAGCTGCAGGCTAGCCGCCCCCCCGCCCCACACACCTGTTTCTGCACGACAGGCTGAAACAAGCTGCAGGAAGTGGGAGCCACTCAGCCCTCCCGGGGGGTTCTTGTGACCACCCTACAGTCTTACAGCCTGGCCACGGCCCCCTTTGGCCCTCAGGGCCCACGTCTGTCCCAGTTCGCTCCGCCGCCAGCCTCGGGGGCGCGTCCCTGGAGCCTCGCACGCCCGTGGGGAGCAGCTGCTTCTGCAGTTTCTCCCGAGATGCTGCGGGCTTCGCACCGCGATGCGCAGCGGCCAAGCGGCGTGTTCGCTGGGGGACCCCGGTGGCACTTGGTGGCCGGCTACCGGGCTCGCTGTCATGAGTCCGGTGCCCAGTTCACTCCAGACTGGCTCACTGACCCTTTGCCCTGGAGACACGAGCCGCGGCAGCCTGGGCCCGCATGCTACGCACACACGTACGGCCACTCGCAAGGCAGCCCCGTCTGGCCACAGCCGACGTGAGTCCACCTGCCGCTGGCCCGGAGCCATGAGGGCGTGAGGGGCGCCCAGCGGCACGGTTTGCCAGCCGGCTTCCCGCAGGCCCCAGCCTCCGACTGGGGGGTGCCATTACCTGAGGAACCATTTGACCTTTGGGGACAGGCCACCACTGTCCCCGTCCCATTCCCGTGCCGCCCTAAAATCCCCCCCAACAAATTCCCTGTGCCCCTTTCGGGACCAGCCGAGTGGCCAATGGCAGCTCCGTGCTCTTGGGGCCGTGGCCAGGCTACTGCCAGGGACGCACATCTCCTCCTGCCAGCGAGGACAGCCTCTCCCCTGGGCACTGCCCGCCGGGCCGGCCTGGAGAACCACTCGCTGCCCCATTGAGGCACTGGCGAAGGAGCTGGGGACGGGCTCTCCCAGCTCTTGTGTCTCAGCCCTCACAGAGCGGGGCTCGCCCACCGGGCCTGTGCGCCAGTCGCGCCCAGTGCCTCCCACAGCCCCTCTGCATTGGGCCACCCGCCCCGCCTGGCTGCTAGCAGGCTGGAAGCAAGTTAAAACGGCCCCGGTCCCACGGGGGGCAGTGACCAATGTCCCCACAGACCCTCCTCCTCATTAGCGATGTCACCACCCGCTCGCCGGGCTCCCTTTGTTTTTACCGGCAGCTCGACCTCGTGTTCCAGGCGCGGTTTGGGTGAATTATCCCATAAGAACATAAGAGTGGCCAGGCTGGGCCAGACCAAAGGCCCATCCAGCCCAGTGTCCTGTCTGCCCACAGTGGCCAGTGCCAGGTGCTCCAGAGAGAGAGGACACAACAGGGAATCCTCACGTGATCCCTCCCCTGTCGCCCATTTCCAGACAAACAGAGGTCAGGGACACCATCCCTACCCATCCTGGCTAATAGCCACTGATGGACACAACCTCCATGAATCTATCTAGCTCTTTCTAGAACCCTGTTAAAGTCCTGGTCTTCACCACATCCTCTGGCAAGGAGTTCCACAGGTTGACTGTGTGCTGAGTGAAGAAAAACTGCCTTTGGTTTGTTTTAAACCTGCTGCCTATTCATTTCATTTGGTGACCCCTAGTTCTTATATTGTGGGAACAAGTCAATAACTTTTCCTTGTTCACTTTCTCCACGCCACTCATGATTTTATAGACCTCTATCGTATCCCCCCCAGTCTCCTCTTTTCTAAGCTGAAAAGTCCCAGTCTTTTTAATCTCTCTTCACATGGGACCTATTCCAAATCCCTCATGATTTTTGTTGCCCTTTTCTAAACCTTTTCCAAGGCCAATATATCTTTTTTGAGATGAGGCAACCACATCTGTGCCAGTATTCAAGATGTGGGTGTCCCATGGTTTTATATTAAGGCAATAAGATATTTTCTGTCTTATTCTCTATCCCGTTTTATAATGCCTAACATTCTGTTTGCTTTTTTGCAAACTGAGTGGATGTTTTCAGAGAACTGTCCACAATGACTCCAAGATCTCTCTCTTCAGTAGTTGTAGCCAAATTAGTCCCCGCCATATTGTATGTCTAGTTGGCATTATTTTTTCCAATGTGCGTTACTTTACATTTATCCACATTCAATTTCATTTGCCATTGTGTTGCCCAATTACTTAGTTTGATGAGATCTTTTTGAAGTCTTCACAGTCTGTTTTGCTCTTAACTATCTTGAGCAGTTTGGTATCATCTGCAAATTTTGCCACCTCCCTGTTTACCCCTTTCTCCAGATCATATATAAATGAGTCAAATAGGATGGGTCCCAGGACAGACCTTGGGGGACCCCACTAGTTAGCTCTCTCCACTTGGAAACTTACCATTTATTCCCACCCTTTGTTTCCTATCCTTTAACCAGTTAACAATCCATGAGAGGCCCTTCCCCCTTATCCCATGATAACTTACTTTACTTAAGAGCCTTTGGTGAGGACCTTGTCAAAGGCTGTCTGGAAATCTAAGTACAGCTGCTCCCCGAGTTACGACCACCTGCACTTACGACCATCCACACTTACGACCAAAGTGGTCGTAAATGCAGATCTGAGTTACGAATGGCGATCCGCACTTATGAACAGCGCGGTCGCCATGTAACTCTATGGGATCCGAGTTACGAACACTTCGAGTTACGGACCAAGTGTTGGTCTGTAACTTGTTCGTAACTCGGGGAGCAGCTGTACACTATTGTGACGGTGCATCGGGTACCCCCCCATCTTGCACCACCATCCACAGCAAGATGAGACTCCGCCAGCCAGTAGAACAGGGGGGTTTATTGCTTCTCCAGGATACAGCCCAGCACAGACGTGATGTGGGTACAGGAGTCAGGGCCAGCATGCCTCAGACCCCTTGAGGTAGGGGTCCACTGGCCCCTGAACCCTCAGTACTTAGCTTAGTCCCTTAGAACATAAGAAGATAAGAACGGCCGTACTGGGTCAGACCAAAGGTCCATCTAGCCCAGTATCCTGTCTGCCGACAGCGGCCAGCACCAGGTGCCCCAGAGAGGGTGGACCGAAGACAATGATCAAGCGATTTGTCTCCTGCCATCCCTCTCCAGCCTCTGACAAACAGAGGCCAGGGACACCATTTTATCCCCTGGCTAATAGCCTTTTATGGACCTAACCTCCATGAAATTATCTAGCTTCTCTTTAAACTCTGTTATAGTCCTAGCCTTCACAGCCTCCTCTGGCAAGGAGTTCCACAGGCTGACTACGCGCTGTGTGAAGAAGAACTTTCTTTTATTAGTTTTAAACCTGCTACCCATTAATTTCATTTGGTGTCCTCTAGTTCTTCTATTTAGGGAACTAATAAATAACTTTTCTTTATCGGCCCTCTCCACACCACTCATGATTTTATATACCTCTATCATATCCCCCCTCAGTCTCCTCTTTTCTAAACTGAAAAGTCCCAGTTGCTTTAACCTCTCCTCATATGGGACCCGTTCCAAACCCCTCATCATTTTAGTTGCCCTTTTCTGAACCCTTTCCAAAGCCAAAATATCTTTTTTGAGGTGAGGAGACCACATCTGTCCACAGTATTCAAGATGTGGGCGTACCATAGTTTTATACAGGGGCAGTAAGATATTCCCTGTCTTATTTTCTATCCCTTTCTTAATAATTCCTAGCATCCTATTTGCCTTTTTGACCGCCGCAGCACACTGCGTGGAAGTTTTCAGAGAACTATCCACGATAACTCCAAGATCTCTTTCCTGATTTGTCGTAGCCAAATTAGCCCCCATCATACTGTACGTATAGTTGGGGTTATTTTTCCCGATGTGCATTACTTTACACTTATCCACATTAAATTTCATTTGCCATTTTGTTGCCCAATCACTCAGTTTGGTGAGATCTTCTTGGAGTCCCTCACAGTCTGCTTCTGTCTTGACTATCCTAAACAGTTTGGTATCATCTGCAAACTTTACCACCTCACTGCTTACCCCTTTCTCCAGATCATTTATGAATAAGTTGAACAGGATTGGTCCTAGGACTGACCCTTGGGGGACACCACTAGTTACCCCTCTCCATTCTGAAAATTTACCATTTATTCCTACCCTTTGGTTCCTGTCTTTTAACCAGTTCTCAATCCAGGAAAGGACCTTCCCTCTTATCCCATGGCCATGTAATTTACACAAGAGCCTTTGGTGAGGGACCTTGTCAAAGGCTTTCTGGAAATCTAAGTACACTATATCTACTGGATCCCCCTTCTCTTCATGTTTTCCCAGCCAAGACTGCCCCTTCTCCAAGCCACCTCCTCCCTTTGTTCAGCCCCTTCCCTGGACAGGTGAGAACTGGTTGGGCCATGGGCTACATGACCTGAGGGTCCTCAGGGCGACCCCCCGCTGGGCAATACTTACAGACGCAGGCCAGTAGGGGTCACCCACAGCCCACGCATAGCGACCAGCGAATGGCTGAATGGACAGCACCCCCCTCTACATCACAACTAGATCCACTGAATCCCCCTTGTCCACATGTGTGTTGACCCCCTCACAGAACTCCAGCGGATTAGCAAGGCAGGATTTCCCTTTACAGAAACTGTGTTGAGTTTCCCCAACAAATTATCTTCATCCATGTGTCTGACAATTTTATTCTTTACTATAGTTTCAACTGACTTGCCCGGTACTGACGTTAGCCTGACCGGTCTGTAATTGCCAGGATCACCTCTAGAACCCTTTTTAAATATCAGCATCACGTTAGCTACCTTCCAGTCTTTAGGTACGGAAGCTGATTTAAAGGACAGGTTACAAACCACAGTTAATTGTTCTACATTGTTTAGTCATCAAATTCGTGAGGTGATGTACCTCAATTTCCCTCTTTATGCAGCAGACAAGGTTAGTATGTTTCTCTGCCGGGTTTAAGCTGTAAGTTTATTCACAGACCATAGCCAAGAAGCATTAATACGATTCTGCTTTGTCCTTTTAGCATGAGGTGGCTTTCCAATGACCATTTTAACATTCTTAAAGGCTTTTCTTTTTCCAGAAGAAAATCACGTGCACTGTGCATTACTACAGGGTAACTCATGAACCTTAAGTGTTAGTTAGTTAATGCCTGTTACGCCCGCTGGCATGTAGGGCAGCAAGAAAGGTTCTCCATTTTTGTCTGTCTTTGGCCATTTTCTCCAGTGTGTCCCAGGTGTAATTCATTCTCTTCATGTCTGCCTCAACAGTACACCGCCATGTTCTCTTGGGCCTCCCATGTTTCTGTCGTCCTTCAGCTGTCCAGTGAAGTGCTATCTTTACAATGGCGTCTGCCTCCCTTCTCATCACGTGCAGGGCTGGCTCGAGCCATTCCTGCACCCCGGGCAGCGGGCGTGCGACACATGCGTGGCCCCGCCCCCCGGCACGCTGCGCACCTTACAGCTGCAATTGGGCGCGTGGCGCCTGATGGCAGCTCTAAGGGGCTCTACGCGGCCCCCGGCCCCGGGCGTGTGGCGCCTGATGGCAGCTCTAAGGGGCTCCGCGCGGCCCCCGGCCCCGGGCACACGGCGCCTGATGGCAGCTCTAAGGGGCTCCGCGCGGCCCCCGGCGCGTGGCGCCTGATGGCAGCTCTAAGGGGCTCCGCACGGCCCCTGGCCCCGGGCACACGGCGCCTGATAGCAGCTCTAAGGGGCTCCGCGCGGCCCCCGGCCCCGGGCACACGGCGCCTGATAGCAGCTCTAAGGGGCTCTACGCGGCCCCCGGCCCCGGGCACACGGCGCCTGATGGCAGCTGTAAGGGGCTCTACGCGGCCCCCGGCCCCGGGCGTGTGGCGCCTGATGGCAGCTCTAAGGGGCTCCGCGCGGCCCCCGGCCCCGGGCACACGGCGCCTGATGGCAGCTCTAAGGGGCTCCGCGCGGCCCCCGGCGCGTGGCGCCTGATGGCAGCTCTAAGGGGCTCCGCACGGCCCCTGGCCCCGGGCACACGGCGCCTGATAGCAGCTCTAAGGGCTCCGCGCAGCCCCCGGCCCCGGGCACACGGCGCCTGATGGCAGCTCTAAGGGGCTCCGTGCAGCCAAGCGCGCAGTGCCCCTTACAGCTGCCATCAGGCGTCCCCCATAGGTTGGCACCCTGGGCAGCTGCCTGGCTAGCCCCACCCTTAATTCGGCCCTGATCACATGCCCTATCCATCTCCAGCGTCTTCTCATAATGACAGTGGTCACGTCCTCCTGGTGGCATCGCAGGAGCAGGTCGTGGTTGGAGATTGTTTTTGGCCAAAAGATGCGAAGTATCTTACGAAGGCTGGTGGTGTGAAAGGATGAGAGCTTGGCACGGTCGCACTCTGTCATCCACCAGCACTCTGAGCCGTACAGTAGTTGGCTATGACACAGCTCTGGTCCAGCTTGAGCTTGATGTGGACACTGAACTGTGTAGATCTCCATACATTGTTCATAGTCCTGAGGACACTTCTGGCCTTACTTAGTCTGCTCTGGATGTCGTTCTTGGTGCCTCCATCATGGCGGATGCTGCTGCCTAAGTACGTAAAGCTGTCTGTGCTGGGTAAGTCTGCATCAGCTATCTTGATTGGTGCTGGTGAATCTATATTGAGAGTCATCATCTCTGGTTTCTTCTGGCTAACTCTTAGTCCAACCTCGTGTCCAAAGGTGCATAGGCGTTGTGTCTTTTCCTGCATGTGTTGATGGGTATGGGAAAGCAATGCAAGGTCGTCCGCAAAGTCAAGGTCTTCCAATGTGGAAAAAGGTGTCCATCTGATACCCCTTGACGCATCTGCTGCTGTTCTCCACATCACCCAGTCGATCACCACGTTGAAGAGTAGTGCAGACATGGCGCGTCCCTGTCTGACCCCCATCTTGATGTGGAAAGACAGGTCGCAGTAGCCCATGCTGCATGTGAAGTTGGGGTAAAAACTCTTAATGAGCTGGACCCCTTGCAGGGGGATTCCATAGGCTCTCAGAATGTGCCAACGGCTCTCTCTGTGTATGCTGTCAAAAGCCTTCTCGGAGTCAACAAAGCTAATGTACAGATGTCTCTGCCACCCTGTGCACTGCTCTATGACGTTTCTCAGGGTGAAAATCTGGTCTATACAATCCTCTTCCCTTGCGAAATCCGGCTTGTTCTCTCCTCAGAGACTTGTTGACAGCATCTGAGATCCGCTGGATGAGACCTTGGCTAGGATCTTGCTGGGTATGGCTAGAAGGGTGATCCCCCGCCAGTTGTTGCAGTCGCTGAGTGCTCCTTTCTTAGGAATCTTGACGATGACTCCTTTGGTCCAGTTCTTGGGTATCTGTTGTCCTTCCCAAATTGCTACACACAGTGGTTGGAGAATGGTGGCTGCAAGTTCTGGGTCTGCTTTAAACAACTCTGCGTCCAGGTTGTCAGGTCCTGGAGCGTTGTCATTTTTCAGGGATCTGATGGCTGCGCTGATTTCTTCTTTCTCTGGTGGATCAATATTAATACCAAGGTCCTCCTCAGCTTCCTGAATGTCTGCTTCTTCTTCAGTGGTGGTCGATTCAGAACCTCTCTGAAACGTTCGGACCAGCGTGCTTCTTGCTCTCTCTCTGTTGACAGTACCTGCCCTTGTTTGTCCTTAATGGGGGCACTTGTCCTGCCACAATACTTGCCACAAACAAGCTTGGTGATTCTGTACATGTTTCCTTGCTTCCCTCGATTAGCTGCATCTTCAGCTTTTGTTGCAAGGTCCTCCATGAAACCTCGTTTGTCTGCCCCACTAGCTTCTTTACTTTTCGATTTGCCTCTCTGTAATTCTGCTTGTATCTTTCTTGAATTCTGGCCGATTTGGTGTCTACCAGTCTTCTTTATGTCCCATCTCTCTTCAGTGGCTTTCCATGTATCAGGCTTAATCCACTCTTTCCTCTTCTTCCTATCCCTGAAACCCAGACAGGCCTCGCTGCTCTTTGTGTAGACTGATGCAATCTGTTCCCGTGCTGTGTTGAGCTTATCTGTGATACTGGTAGATACGTCATCCCTTAGATCTTGCAAAGCTTGGAATCTGTTCCTTAGTTGAATGGTGAAGGCAGTCTTTGTGGTGACATCTCATAGCTTTTCAACATTGAAGTGTCTTTGTATGGATGTCTTAATATCTGTTCTTTGCAGCTTAAGTTTCACAAGTGCCATCACTAAATGGTGATCACTACCAATGTCCGCTCCTCTCCTCACTTTCACATCTTGCAAGCAGTGTCTCCAGGTACCGTTGATCATCAGATGGTCGATCTGGTTCTTGTCTCTGCCATTTGGTGAAAACCAAGTCAGCTTGTGAATGTCGTGGTGTGGGAAGAGAGTCCCTCCAATGACCAGATTGTTGACAGAACAAAACCCTACAATTCTCTAACTGTTATCATTCATGGTGCCACACCCATGTCTGCCCATGGCCCTGTCATAGTGAGAGTTGTCATTTCCCACTTTGGCATTCAGATCACCCATGATGATGGTAGGATCATGGTGTGGTGTAGACTCCACTTCTGCCTGAAGCTGCTCATAGAAGATGTCTTTAATTTCTTCACTGCTGTCATTGCTTGGAGCATAAACCTGGATCAAGATGATCACTTGTCTTCCTTTCAGTCTGACCCTCATCAATCTGCTGTTGACAGGTTTCCACTCTAGCAAACATTTCTCAATCCCCTTCTTAAGGATGATGGCCACTCCCTCATGGTGCCAGTCATTGTCTCTTCCAGAGTACAGCACTGTTTCTCCTGCAGAAGTCTTCAGTCTCCCCAATCCTGTCCATCTACTCGCACTAACACCAAGGACGTGCAGATTGTAGCGTCTCATTTCGGCGACTCTCGGTGCTCACTTGCCAATAACGTACATGGTTCGTACATTCCAGAAGCCAGTTCTGCTCTTTGTCTTGGTGTCCATCGTTGTGGCCGTAGCTTCCTCCCGGTGTTCGCTGCTGTCAGTCAGACAGGTCCCCAGAGAGGACGTGGGAAGGCCGTCACACGAAGCTGTAGGAGAATTCTTCGTTGCTGTTTCCATAACAATTTTTTTTTCTAGGTCAGGGTTGTTAGCCCTGAGCTGAACCCCCGACCTGGAGGACCAGTGACTCACACTTAGTCTGGTCTCTGCCCTTCCACCTGTCCGGCATGGATGATCCCACCAGGAGCAGTAGGCTCCTGCCGACATAGCTCTAGGGGTCACTGAGACACACAAGCCCCTCACCGCGACAAGGTTTAATCGTGCTCTGCAATCTCTGCAAGGACTTTGCTTTCATCAAGCCGTGGGATAGGGGGGTCACTAGGCAGGTGCCTTGTGCACACGAGCAGAGCCCTGTGGTAGCTGGTCTGGCGTTGGGCACTGTGCACACACAGTTCTGCTCCCCCTGCGCAGGGCTCACCTCTCCCCTCGTTGTCCAGTTTCCTTCCCCCCACCCCGAGGGTTACAACTTGAACGGTCTGAGGCCAAGCCGTTTGGTTCCTGGCCAGCTGTGTGTGTGTGGTCTGCAGCCGCTGTCCTGCCCGCTAGGCCACAGACACGTCCAGGCTGGCTTCTGGCTCCAGAGCTGTCAGCAGCTTTGTGTTAGGAAGGGACACGGTAACGTTCCCCAGCGCCCGCTTGCCTTCCGCGTCCAAACCTGCTCCCGCGCAGGACACCGAGAGAGCAAGCACTCCCTCCTGCAGCCCCAGGAGGCCCTCAGCCAGGGCCAGGCTTGTTTGCTGTTCTTCCCCCTCCTGCCACACACGGCCCCGGAAATCCATCCGCCGCCGCCCAGCTTTTGTCCTTCCGCCACGCCCGCTCGGGCGCACGGCCCCACTCTGCCTGGTGCTCGCCGGGCTCCCCGCCCTCGTATCGAAGCGACGGTCTGATGGCTCAGGGACCCTGACATCGCCCCCCTGCTGTTGTCACCGAAAGCCAAGGAATGTGCAATCTGCCCATGTTCCTGGCTCTGGCTGCCCTGGCACCGGCCCAGCTTGGTGTATAAAACCATCTGGAAGCTTATAAAGCACCGAGGTGCCTTACGGATGAAATGCGAAGGACCGACAGCCAAGCCCCCGATACCTGTGTCTGGCAAACAGCGTCTTGTCAAGGTTGCAGCGGTCGGCGAGGTGGCCTGTTGCGCACAAGCCGGCCTGGTTTATGTGGCACCCACAAAGCAGGCGCGCTGGGTAGGTCCCGGAAACTCGCCTGCTAGGACGGGACGCGCGTGGCTCTCTTGGCAGGCCTACGCTCTGTCCACGCAGCTGGGCAAAGTGGCCTCGCCCTTGTGCGCCGGGCAGCCCCCGCTCTTCTTTCAGCAGACGGAGCCCAGCGCCCTGCGCTCTCCGGGTGCCGCTCTGCCTGGCTGGCTCGCCAACGGCCTCGGGAAAGGCTGGGAGGGAACCCGGGATTCTCTCCCGAGAACGCTTTTCCTTTTCGGCGCGTTTACACTGCTCGGGCCCCTCCAGACGCCGCAGCGGGAATGGCTCCCTCTCCCCGAACCGCGCCCAGGGTAGTGCCGGCCTGGGCTCCCAGCTCCAAGGGCTCTTTCGGGGGGTGACTCTCCCATGCCCCTCCTCCCTGCTTCCCCTCTCCTGCCACAAGGCCTCAGTCCCCCTCTCTGCTGCCTGCCTGTCCTGCTGCCAGCTTAGCAAGGGGGGGGTTCCTCAGCTCCCCCCGCTCCTGGTCCTTTTCCTTAAACGCTTTCACGAACGCACTGTTTAGCCTCCGCAGTCTAGTTTGCCCAGTTCAGTGCTGGGACGTACCAGTATTCCTCCCTATTATGGCCCGTTCTCCTGGGGACCCTGCCTCGCACTGGGCTTCTTTCTTGTAGCTCAGCCCTGCTGCGGCCCAGGGTGCACGCACCATTACAGGTCCCCAGTGCCGGGCCGGAGAGGGACGCGAAACCTCCCTCCCTTGCTCAGCCCTGCTGCGGCCCAGGGTGCACGCACCATTACAGGTCCCCAGTGCCGGGCCGGAGAGGGACGCGAAACCTCCCTCCCTTGCTCAGCCCTGCTGCGGCCCAGGGTGCACGCACCATTACAGGTCCCCAGTGCCGGGCCGGAGAGGGACGCGAAACCTCCCTCCCTTGCTCAGCCCTGCTGCGGCCCAGGGTGCACGCACCATTACAGGTCCCCAGTGCCGGGCCGGAGAGGGACGCGAAACCTCCCTCCCTTGCTCAGCCCTGCCGCGGCCCAGGGTGCACGCACCATTACAGGTCCCCAGTGCCGGGCCGGAGAGGGACGCGAAACCTCCCTCCCTTGCTCAGCCCTGCTGCGGCCCAGGGTGTGTTCACCTCGGACAATACTGCTCCTGCCAAGCGAAGAAATCGAATTCTCCTCCATTTCCTGGTAGCTCCCCGACCGGGGTGTGCAAACCTGAATGCTCGATCCCTTATCGTATTTCAAGCGCTTTTCGCAAAATACTCACTAACCTCACTGCCCACCTTCCCCTGCTCACATGCTCCACCAGGAAGGGGATGCTGCTTAAGCGCACAGGAGCTTTTCCGGGTGCTTATTGAAAGTGCAGCATGAAACAAATTACAGTTTGGTTACATCTGGGCCCCCCAGGCTGGGCTTCCTGGAGTCCCACCCTTCTAGGTCTCTGGGGTGGGTCTCCCGTCTGTCCCTGATCTGCTGGCCACACACTCACCTGCCAGTGCCCCCGCTCTGCGCAGTCTGTGGGGCGCCGGTCGGCCAACCGCACCTTTACAGCCGCAAGGGAAATGTCCTACAGCTGCTCCAGCCCCACCGGGTTGTACACGTCCTCGGCAGTGGCCCGGCCCCCTTCCCCCGCTTGTGGGGCGATTCCCCCTGCACGTTGGCCCCCTCCTTGTAGGTGGCGCCAGGGGACTTGCACAGGCCCTGGTACCGTGTCTGCTGCTGCCGGACTCGGTCCTCTCGCTCTCTGCCTGCCCACCAGCCTCTGCTCCTCCAGCTCCAGCTGCTTCCCTCCCAGCTCCAGCCTCCACAGCTCCCCCGGGGAGAACCCGGATTGGGGCTCCCCTGGGCTGTCTGGCGAGTCGGCTCTGACAGACTCCAGGCTGCTACACTGACTGCCCCCCCCCGGCTACTCCCTGGCTCTCCGGGCATCCCGGGAACCCCGCTGGGACCCAGAGCCTCCGACTGGTCATTCTCCACCAGCTGAGCTTTTAGCTGCTCCTCAGTCAGCCCCCCAGGCTCAGCCCCTCCCCTGCACAGACGGGCCAGGTCGCTCCTAGGAGCTGGGCACAGGCCACGTCCCCACTGGGTCCTTCAGCCCCTTCGTTCGTCTCTGGCATCGCTCTGCACGGCGCCTGCGGCCAGCGGTCTACAGCAGGGGTGGGCAACTCTGGGAGCCCCGGGGGCCACACTGATACTCACAGCACATGCCAAGCACCGCAACTTAAGTGTGATTGCATAGACATGCAACTATATATGCAAATAGCTTTTCACATTGATGGACATGAATACAAAGCACTTCCCACAATGCCCCGGCACTCCCGGCACCTCCTCCCTGGGGGCTAGAAACGCTGACACCCCGTACCCGTCTGCTCCCGCCAGCCCCGCCGCTGGCGTCTGTCAGTGCCCACCCGCCTGGGAGACGCCTCGCCGCTGCGCTGTGTGGAGGCCACGTCCAAAGGCTCCCGCCCCCACAGGCTGCGTGTTGAGTAGCCCTGGGCTACAGGCTGCATCTCAACCGCCCGCTGCTACCATGTGTCAGGGCTCCCAGGTCCTGCCCACGCTCGGCCCATCTGCCCCCGGGCAGGGTGCCCCCCTCCTGTGCGGCAGCCCCTTCTCAGGGGCCACTCTCACCTGGGGGGCCACCTCTCTGAGCCCCCAAGTACCCTGTCTCTGCCGTGGGCCCCCTCGGGGCCCCCTCGCTCTGGGCCCCGGGCCCCACCCCCAGAGGGACTCAAGCAGCCCTGGGCTGCAGCCCGCAGCGACCCCTGGCCAGCGTCACACGGGGGGTGGGGGGTTATGGAGCTTTGAACCCCGCCCAGGATCCCCCCCCCCCGCAGCCCATCTGACTGTCCTGTCCTGCAGCCCCCTCCTCCTAGCCCAGCCTCCCATCCCCCAGGCAGC
This sequence comes from Pelochelys cantorii, assembly GCA_032595735.1. Lineage (NCBI taxonomy): Eukaryota > Metazoa > Chordata > Testudines > Trionychidae > Pelochelys > Pelochelys cantorii. The sequence continues at coordinate 262,401,445 of CM064327.1, read as the reverse complement.
CCCCCCCGGCCCGTGTTTGTGGCCAGGTAATAGGGTCCCCTGGGCCCACTCTTCTCCCTCCCCTCTCCACAGCCCCTTGTCCCCCCTGGCTGGGCCTCCGAGCTGGGTCTGCTGGGCATCAGGCACGGGGGGCCCAGTTCTGTGCTGGGCCCCGGAACAGTCAACTCCCCCCTGCCCTGTTACACCAGTGACATGGTGCCCGCCTCCCCCACAGGCAGCCCCTTGGGACTCCCAGCTCCCCCACTTTGTGACACAAGCACCCAATGGGTTCCGCCCCCCAGGCAGGGGCTCCCCCGCAGCAGCTCCCTGGGGTCCTGCACAGACAACCACATCCTCTCCTGCACAGTGATGGCTCCCTAGGCCCCCCCAGCCTGCCCCCTCCCCCGGACTTTGCTCACACCTGCCTGACCTGGCTGGTTCCTTCGCAGCCCGATGCCTGGAAAGTTTATACCTCGAAGGGGCCCAGCCTGCCCAGGAAGAAAACCTTCAAAGAGGTGGCCAAGTGAGTGCCGGGCCCTGGGAGAGGGGGGCAGAGAGGAGCTGAGGGGTGGGCGGGGCAGTGTGGACTCAGCTGGGGAAAGTAAGGAAGGAGTGGGGGGGCACTAGGGGCAGCAACACTGAAGAAGGGGGCAAATGGGAGCAGAGATGAAGAAGAAGGAGAAAGGAGTGAGCGCGGGGGGGTGCAGGAGGAGTCAGCACGGAGCTCAGTGTCTCTGGGCATGACAGGACTAGCAGGGCATAGCTAGGTGTGTCTGGGTGTGACAGGAACAGCAGGGCGTGGACAGGTGTGTCTGGGCGTGACAGGACTGGCAGGGCATGGATAGGTGTGTCTGGGCAGGATGGGTAGGGCGTGGATAGGTGTATGGCTGTGGCAGGATGGGGAGGGTGTGGATAGGTGTGGTTGGGCATGGCAGGATGGGGAGGGCAAGGATAGGTGTGTGGCCGTGGCGGGATGGGGAGGGTGTGAAAAGGCGTGGTTGGGCGTGGAGGGCATGGAAGGATGGGGAGGGTGTGGATAGGTGTGGTTGAGTGTGACAGGACTGGCAGGGCATGGATAGGTGTGTCTGGGCAGGATGGGTAGGGCGTGGATAGGTGTATGGCTGTGGCAGGATGGGGAGGGTGTGGATAGGTGTGGTTGGGCATGGCAGGATGGGGAGGGCAAGGATAGGTGTGTGGCCGTGGCGGGATGGGGAGGGTGTGAAAAGGCGTGGTTGGGCGTGGAGGGCATGGAAGGATGGGGAGGGTGTGGATAGGTGTGGTTGAGTGTGACAGGACTGGCAGGGCATGGATAGGTGTGTCTGGGCAGGATGGGTAGGGCGTGGATAGGTGTATGGCTGTGGCAGGATGGGGAGGGTGTGGATAGGTGTGGTTGGGCATGGCAGGATGGGGAGGGCAAGGATAGGTGTGTGGCCATGGCGGGATGGGGAGGGTGTGAAAAGGTGTGGTTGGGCGTGGAAGGATGGGGAGGGTGTGGATAGGTGTGGTTGAGTGTGACAGGACTGGCAGGGCATGGATAGGTGTGTCTGGGCAGGATGGGTAGGGCGTGGATAGGTGTATGGCTGTGGCGGGATGGGGAGGGTGTGGATAGGTGTGGTTGGGCATGGCAGGATGGGGAGGGCAAGGATAGGTGTGTGGCCATGGCGGGATGGGGAGGGTGTGAAAAGGTGTGGTTGGGCGTGGAAGGATGGGGAGGGTGTGGATAGGTGTGGTTGAGTGTGACAGGACTGGCAGGGCATGGATAGGTGTGTCTGGGCGTGACAGGAGCAGCAGGGTGTGGATAGGTGTGTCCTGGTGTAGCAGGATGGGTAGGGCGTGGATAGGTGTGGTTGGGCGTGGAAGGATGGGGAGGGCGTGGATAGGTGTGGTTGGGCGTGGAAGGATGGGGAGGGCGTGGATAGGTGTGGTTGGGCGTGGAAGGATGGGGAGGGCGTGGATAGGTGTGGTTGAGCATGTGAGGATGGGGCAGGCGTGGCTAAGTGTGTGTCTGTGGCAGGATGGAAAGGGCGTGGATAGGTGTTTGGGGGTGTGGCAGGGCGTGGCTTGTGTGGCTGTGGCTAGCTGCTTTGAGATGCCAGCAGCTACAGAGCCCTGGCCCGTCTGAGCCGGAGGGGGGGCGCAGAGCAGCTGGAAGGAGCTGGCGGAAGACCCGGCCGGCTGTGCCAGGCCCGGTGGTACCACAGGCAGTGAGCTGTATCCTGGCCCATTGCTGCGTGGCTCCTGCCCGTGGTGGGGGGCCCCAGGTGGAGCTGGCGCCAGGCCAGGCTGTCACAGGCAGTGACGCTCTGGGCCTCCCCAGTGTGGTGAAGATCTCGGCCAAGCTGATGGGTCAGGTGATGGCGCGGCGCGTCAAGGCCACCATCCTGTACGCCACCGAGACGGGCAAGTCCCGCGCCTACGCCTGCAGCCTGGGCCAGCTCTTCCGGCGCGCCTTCGACCCCAAGGTGGGCTGGGAGCCAGGATGCTGGGGTTCACCCCTGCTCTTGGGGGGGGCTGGAGGGTTACAGCGGGGGGGGCAGGACTCCTGGGTCCACCCCTCCTTGGGGGGTGAGGGGCTGGAGGGTTACAGCGGGGGGGGCAGGACGCCTGGGTCCACCCCTCCTTGGGGGGTGAGGGGCTGGAGGGTTACAGCGGGGGGGGGGGGCAGGACGTCTGGGTCCACCCCTGCTCGGGAGGCAGGGGGCTGGAGGGTTACAGCGGGGGGGGCAGGACGTCTGGGTCCACCCCTGCTCGGAGGGCGGGGGGCTGGAGGGTTACAGCGGGGGGGGCAGGACGTCTGGGTCCACCCCTGCTCGGGAGGTGGGGGGCTGGAGGGTTACAGCGGGGGGGGGCAGGACATCTGGGTCCACCCCTCCTCGGAGGGCGGGGGGCTGGAGGGTTACAGCGGGGGGGGCAGGACGTCTGGGTCCACCCCTGCTCGGAGGGTTACAGCGGGGGGGGCAGGACGTCTGGGTCCACCCCTGCTCGGGGGCTGGGGGCTGGAGGGTTACAGCGCGGGAGGGCAGGACGTCTGGGTCCACCCCTGCTCGGGGGATGGGGGCTGGAGGGTTACAGCGGGGGGGGGCAGGACGTCTGGGTCCACCCCTGCTCGGAGGGCGGGGGGCTGGAGGGTTACAGCGGGGGGGGGGCAGGACGTCTGGGTCCACCCCTGCTCGGGGGATGGGGGCTGGAGGGTTACAGCGGGGGGGGGCAGGACGTCTGGGTCCACCCCTGCTCGGAGGGCGGGGGGCTGGAGGGTTACAGCGGGGGGGCAGGACGTCTGGGTCCACCCCTGCTCGGGGGCTGGGGGCTGGAGGGTTACAGCGCGGGAGGGCAGGACGTCTGGGTCCACCCCTGCTCGGAGGGCGGGGGGCTGGAGGGTTACAGCGGGGGGGGGGGGCAGGACGTCTGGGTCCACCCCTGCTCGGGGGATGGGGGCTGGAGGGTTACAGCGGGGGGGGCAGGACGCCTGGGTCCAGGGTCTCTCTGGCTGGGGCGCTGGCTGGGCCGGGCCCTGGACCCAACGCAGAGCCTGTGGCGGGCAGTTCCGCTGGCTCCGCGGCAGCCGAGGGGCCCTGCGGCACGTCAGCTGCCCCCCCGCCCCCCGCCCCAGGTGCTCTGCATGGATGAGTACGACATCGTCTGCCTGGAGCACGAGACACTGGTATTGGTCGTGACCAGCACCTTCGGCAACGGTGACCCACCCGAGAGCGGCGAGGTAAGGGGCCGGGAGCGGGGGCCCAGGGGTGGGGGGACAGTGCCCGGGGGGCTGGCAGCGCTGGGGGTCGGGGCGCCAGGGGGCAGCGCTGGGGGTCGGGGCGCCGGGGGGGGGCAGCGCCGGGGGTCGGGGTGCCCAATGGGCTGGCAGCGCTGGGGGTCGGGGCGCCGGGGGGGGCAGCGCTGGGGGTCGGGATGCTGGGGGGGGCAGCGCCGGTGGTTGGGGTGCCGGGGGGGGCAGCGCCGGGGGTCGGGGTGCCCAGTGGGCTGGCAGCGCCGGGGGTCGGGGTGCCGGGGGTCAGGGTGCCGGGGGGGGCAGTGCTGGGGGTCGGGGTGCCCAGTGGGCTGGCAGCGCCGGGGGTCGGGGTGCCGGGGGGGCAGCGCCGGGGGTCGGGGTGCCGGGGGCGGGCAGCGCCGGGGTGCCCAGTGGGCTGGGGGGCAGTGCCGGGGGTCGGGGTGCCCAGTGGGCTGGCAGCGCGGGTCGGGGGTCGGGGGCATGCTGGGGGGGGCAGCACCGGGGGTCGGGGGGTCGGGATGCCAGGGGGGGGGCAGCGCCGGGGGTCGGGGTGCCCAATGGGCTGGCAGCGCTGGGGGTCGGGGTGCCGGCAATGCGGCTGGGGCAGCGCTGGGGGTCGGGGCGCCGGGGCGGGCAGCGCTGGGGGTCGGGGATGCCGGGGGGGCAGCGCCGGTGGTTGGGGTGCCGGGGGGGGCAGCGCCGGGGGTCGGGGTGCCCGTGGGCTGGGGCAGCGCCGGGGGTCGGGGTGCCCATGGGCTGGTCAGGCGGGTCGGCGCGGGGGGGGCAGCGCTGGGGGTCGGGGTGCCGTGGGCTGGCAGCGCCGGGGGTCGGGGTGCCGGGGGGGCAGCGCCGGGGGTCGGGGTGCCCAGTGGGCTGGCAGCGCCGGGGGTCGGGGTGCGGGGTCAGGGTGCCGGGGGGCAGCGCCGGGGGTCGGGGTGCCCAAGTGGGCTGGCAGCGCTGGGGGTCGGGGTGCCGGGGGGGGCAGCGCTGGGGGTCGGGATGCCTGGGGGGGGCAGCGCCGGTGGTTGGGGTGCCGGGGGGGCAGCGCCGGGGGTCGGGGTGCCCAGTGGGCTGGCAGCGCCGGGGGTCGGGGTGCCGGGGTGGCAGCCGGGGTCGGGGTGCCGGGGGGGGCAGCGCTGGGGGTCGGGGTGCCCAGTGGGCTGGCAGCGCCGGGGGTCGGGGTGCCCAGTGGGCTGGGCAGCACCGGGGGTCGGGGTGCCGGGGGGGGGCAGCGCCGGGGGTCGGGGTGCCTAGTGGGTGGCAGCGCCGGGGGTCGGGGTGCCCAGGTGGGCTGGGCAGCGCCGGGGGTCGGGGTGCCCAGTGGGCTGGCAGCGCCGGGGGTCGGGGTGCTGGGGGGGGCAGCGCCGGGGGTCGGGTGCGCGGGGGGGCAGCGCCGGGGGTCGGGATGCCGGGGGGGGGGCAGCGCCGGGGGTCGGGGTGCCCAGTGGGCTGGCAGCGCCGGGGGTCGGGGTGCCGGGGGGGCAGCGCGGGGGTCGGGGTGCATGGCTGGCAGCGTGGGGTCGGGGCGCCGGGGGGGGCAGCGCTGGGGGTCGGGATGCTGGGGGGGGCAGCGCCGGTGGTTGGGGTGCGGGGGGCAGCGCCGGGGTCGGGGTGCAGTGGGCTGGCAGCGGGGGGTCAGCAGGTGCCGGGGGTCAGGGTGCGGGGGGCAGCGCTGGGGGTCGGGGTGCCCAGTGGGCTGGCAGCGCCGGGGGTCGGGGTGCCGGGGGGGGCAGCGCCTGGGGGTCGGGGTGCCGGGGGGGCAGCGCCGGTGGTTGGGGTGCCGGGGGGGGCAGCGCCGGGGGTCGGGGTGCCCAGTGGGCTGGCAGCGCTGGGGGTCGGGGGCCGGGGGGGGCAGCGCTGGGGGTCGGGAGTGCCTGGGGGGGGCAGCGCCGGTGGTTGGGGTGCCGGGTGGGCTGGCAGCGCCGGGGGTCGGGGTGCCCAGTGGGCTGGCAGCGCCGGGGGTCGGGGGGTGCCGGGGGTCAGCCCGGGTGGGTGCCGGGGGGGGCAGCGCTGGGGGTCGGGGTGCCCAGTGGGCTGGCAGCGCCGGGGGTCGGGGTGCCGGGGGGGCAGCGCCGGGGGTCGGGGTGTCCCAGTGGGCTGGCAGCACCGGGGGTCGGGGTCGGTGCCGGGGGGGCAGCGCCGGGGGTCGGGGTGCCCAGTGGGCTGGCAGCGCCGGGGGTCGGGGTGCCGGGGGGGGCAGCGCCGGGGGTCGGGGTGCCTAGTGGGCTGGCAGCGCCGGGGGTTGGGGTGCCCAGTGGGCTGGCAGCGCCGGGGGTCGGGATGCTGGGGGGGGCAGCACCGGGGGTCGGGGTGCCGGGGGGGGCAGCGCCGGTGGTTGGGGTGCCGGGGGGGGCAGCGCCGGGGCTCGGGGTGCCCAGTGGGCTGGCAGCGCCGGGGGTCGGGATGCTGGGGGGGGCAGCACCGGGGGTCGGGGGGTCGGGGTGCCGGGGGGGGCAGCACCGGGGGTCGGGGTGCCCAGTGGGCTGGCAGCGCCGGGGGTCGGGGTGCCGGGGGGGCAGCGCCGGGGGTCGGGGTGCCGGGGGGCAGTGCCGGGTCGGGGTGCGGGGGCAGCGCCGGGGGTCGGGGTGCCGGTGGGGGCAGCGCCGGGGGTCGGGGTGCCCAGTGGGCTGGCAGCGCCGGGGGTCGGGGTGGGTGCCGGGGGGGGCAGCGCCGGGGGTCGGGGTGCCTAGTGGGCTGGCAGCGCCGGGGGTTGGGGTGCCCAGTGGGGTGGCAGCGCTGGGGGTCGGGGTGCCGGGGGGGGCAGCGCCGGGGGTCGGGGATGCCGGGGGGGGCAGCGCCGGGGCTCGGGGTGCCGGGGGGCAGCGCCGGGGGTCGGGGTGCCCAGTGGGCTGGCAGCGCCGGGGGTCGGGATGCTGGGGGGGGCAGCACCGGGGGTCGGGGGTGTCCGGGGTGGCAGCGCGGGGGTCGGGGGCCAGGGGCGGCAGCCGGGGGTCGGGGTGCCGTGGGCTGGCAGCGCCGGGGGTCGGGGTGGCCAGTGGGCTGGCAGCGCCGGGGGTCGGGGTCGCCGGGGGGGGCAGCGCCGGGGGTCGGGGTGCCTAGTGGGCTGGCAGCGCCGGGGGTTGGGGTGCCCGTGGGCTGGGGCAGCGCCGGGGGTCGGGGTGCCCAGTGGGCTGGCAGCGCCGGGGGTCGGGGTGCCGGGGGGGGCAGCGCCGGGGGTCGGGGTGCCGTGGGCTGGGCAGCGCCGGGGGTCGGGAGTGCCGTGGGCTGGCAGCACCGGGGGTCGGGGTGCCGTGGGCTGGGCAGCGCCGGGGTCGGGTGCCCAGTGGGCTGGGCAGCGCCGGGGGTCGGGGTGCTAGTGGGTGGCAGCGCTGGGGGTCGGGGGGGCGCCGGGGGGGCAGCACTGGGGGTCGGGAGTGCCGTGGGCTGGGCAGCGCCGGGTGGTTGGGGTGCCGGGGGGGGCAGCGCCGGGGGTCGGGGTGCCCAGTGGGCTGGCAGCGCCGGGGGTCGGGGTGCCGGGGGGGGCAGTGCCGGGGGTCGGGATGCCGGGGGGGGCAGCGCCGGGGGTCGGGGTGCCAGTGGGCTGGGCAGCGCCGGGGGTCGGGATGCCGGGGGAGGGCAGCGCCGGGGGTCGGGGGGTCGGGGTGCCAGGGGGGGGGCAGCGCCGGGGGTCGGGGTGCCCAGTGGGCTGGCAGCGCCGGGGGTCGGGGCGCCGGGGGGGGCAGCGCCGGGGGTCGGGATGCCTGGGGGCGGGCAGCACCGGGGGTTGGGGTGCCCAGTGGGCTGGGCAGCGCCGGGGGTCGGGGTGCCGGGGGGGCAGCGCCGGGGGTCGGGGTGCCGGGGGGGCAGCGCGGGGGTCGGGGTGCCGGGGGGGCAGCGCCGGGGGTCGGGATGCCGGGGGGGGCAGCGCCGGGGGTCGGGGCGCCAGGGGGGGCAGCGCCGGGGGTCGGGATGCCGGGGGGGGGCAGCGCCGGGGGTCGGGGTGGTCCGGGTGGCAGCGCGGGGGTGGGGTGCCAGGGCTGGCAGCGGGGGGTCGGGGTGCCGGGGGGGGCAGCGCCGGGGGTCGGGGTGCCCAGTGGGCTGGGCAGCGCCGGGGGTCGGGGTGCCAGGGGGGGCAGCGCCGGGGGTCGGGATGCCGGGGGGGCAGCACCGGGGGTCGGGGTGCGGGGGTCGGGATGCCGGGGGGGGCAGCGCCGGGGGTCGGGGTGCCCAGTGGGCTGGCAGCGCCGGGGGTCGGGATGCTGGGGGGGGCAGCGCCGGGGGTCGGGGTGCGGGGTCGGGGCATGCCAGGGGGTCGGGGGCCATGGCGGCAGCGCGGGGTCGGGGTGCCGGGGGGGGCAGGCTGGGGTCGGGATGCTGGGGGGCAGCGCCGGGGGTCGGGGTCGCCGGGGGGGGCAGCGCCGGGGGTCGGGAGTGCCCAGGGGCTGGGCAGCGCCGGGGGTCGGGGGGTCGGGGGGGCAGCGCGGGTCGGGGGGTGGGCTGGCAGCGCCGGGGGTCGGGGTGCCCAGTGGGCTGGCAGCGCCGGGGGTCGGGGCGCCGGGGGGGCAGCGCCGGGGGTCGGGATGCCGGGGGGGGGCAGCGCCGGGGGTCGGGGCGCCGGGGGGGCAGCGCCGGGGGGTCCTGTGCCCACCTCAGGCCATTCCTGTCCCACAGAGCTTTGCCAAGGCTCTCATGGAGATGTCCTGCCCCTACGGCCGCTCCGAGCGGCCTGAGCAGCAGAAGTGAGTGGGGCCGGGGTGGGGGGCTGATGGGGTCCCTGGGCTCAGGCCACTCACTGGGCCCGGGGTTACGGCTCCCAGGTCCTGCCCACTCGTGGCCCATGCAGGGGCCCATCATTCTCGGGGGCCACCCTCTCCTGGGGCCTCTCTCTGCAGCCCCTTGTCCCACTGGCCAGGCCCCCGAGTGGGTCTGCCAGGCCCCAGGTGCTGGGTTCCTGGTTCTGTGCTGGGCCCTGGAACAGCCAACCCCCCCCCGTCACACCAGGTACCCCCAGGGACATGGCACCCACCCCCACAGGCAGCCCCTTGGGACCCCCAGCTCCCCACTTCCTCACAGGGGCCCGACCCTTGGGCTGGGAATGGCTGGAAATGCCCCATCACACCGGTGCCTGGGAGGGAAAAGGCCCCAGCCTGCGCCCCTCCCGCCCCACGCCCACCGCCCCACCCCACCCCACCCTGCCCCACACACACGACCACTGCCCTGCCCCTGCCACCCTTCCCCACTGCCCTGCCCCACTCCCACCATCCATCACTCACCGCCCCGCCCTGCGCCCACTGCCCTGCGCTCGTTGCCTCACCCTGGGTCTGCAGCGCCCAGCCTGGGTTCCTCGCATCCCCCCAGGAGCTACAAGATCCGGTTCAACAGCGTCTCGCAGAGCGACGGGCTGGTGGCCTCGTGGAAGAGGAAGCGGAAGGAGTCGAGCAACACGGACAGCGCGGGGGCCCTGGGCACGCTCCGGTGGGTGCCGCGGGCCAGCCCTGCGTCACCATGGCGAGGGCCCCGGGACCCGCCCCAGCCCGTCCCGCCCCAGCTCGGCCCCCTGGCTGCACTGTCCCTGGGTCTCTGGGGGAGTTGCCACCCTTTCGCGGAGCTGAAGGGCTGCCCGGGCAGGCTCCCACCAGTCATCACTCACCGCCCGTTCCCTAGGGCCCGACTGCCCTGCGGCTCGTTGCCCGGCACCCTGGTGTCTGACAGCGCCCAGCCTGGGTTCCTCGCATCCCCCCAGGAGCTACAAGATCCGGTTCACAGCGTCTCGCAGCGACGGGCTGGTGGCCTCGCCGGCCAGTGGAAGCGGAAGGTTTATTGTCGAGCAACACGGACAGCGCGGGGGCCCTGGGCACGCTCCGGTGGGTGCCGCGGGCCAGCCCTGCGTCACCATGGCGAGGGCCCCGGGACGCCCAGCGTCCCGCCCAGCTCGGCCCCTGGCTGCCTGTCCTGGGTCTCTGGGGGAGTTGCCCCCTTGTTGCGGAGCTGAAGGGCTCCCGGGCAGGCCCCAAGTGACCCACGGTTCCCTAGGGCCGATCCCGCGGCCTTGCCCGGCACCCGTGTGACAGCGCGGCGGGGGCCCCGACCCTGCACCCCCCCCGCAGCCGGACGTGACCTCGCCGGCCAGTGGAGCGGAAGGTTTATTGGTCCCAGAGACGCGGCCCGGCTTAGGGTCGACGTTAGCGCCGGAGCCAGGGCAGAGCCTCGTTCCTCTCGGGGATGGGTTCACGTGGCCTGAATCAAACCACACTGTCCTGGACTTAGCTCTGGGTCTCCAGACATGCTTCCCCAGCCCAGACATGACCCAGGGTCTCCCCAGCCCCCCCGGCCGCCTTTGTGTCCTGCCCTGGCGAAGAGCCTTGTTACCTGCCCAGGCTGGGCCGAGGTGTCTGGGCCAATCCGCATGTGGGAGTCAGCTGGGAGGCTAACCGAACAGCCAGAGTCTGAGCTACCCAGGTTCCAGCACAGCCAGGCAGGACATCACAGGGTCTCCCCGCGCTCCCGGCCGCCAGGGTCCTGCCGGCGCGATGCTCCCAGGCGCCGTCGGGCCCCCGGAGCCGCTGAGAGGCTCCTGGCCAGAGTCTGAGCTACCCAGGCCAGCACAGCCAGGCAGGAGCCTGGCCCCCTGCGCCCGGGGGTTCCTGCTGCCAGGCACCTCCCTCACCCCCGGAGAGTGTCCCTTGGGGCTGGGGGAGACGCCTGGGCAACATGTTCCTGACCTGCCATTGGAGGGGGGGCAGAAGCCAGCAGGCTGAGTGGCTGGCGAGGGAGGGGGGAGCCAGCAGGCTGAGTGGCTGCTGGGGGGGTGGTGGCAGGAGCCAGCAGGCTGAGTGGCTGGCGAGGGAGGGGGGAGCCAGCAGGCTGAGTGGCTGGCGAGGGAGGGGGGAGCCAGCAGGCTGAGTGGCTGCTGGGGGGGGAGGCTAGCAGGAGCAGCAGGCTGAGTGGCTGGCGAGGGAGGGGGGAGCCAGCAGGCTGAGTGGCTGCTGGGGGGGGAGGCTAGCAGGAGCAGCAGGCTGAGTGGCTGCCGTCTGTGTCCCAGGTTCTCGGTGTTCGGGCTGGGCTCCCGGGCCTACCCCCACTTCTGTGCCTTTGCCCACGCCGTGGACACGCGGCTGGAGGAGCTGGGGGGCGAGCGCATCTTGGCCATGGGGGAGGGCGACGAGCTGTGCGCCCAGGAGGAGGCCTTCCGCACCTGGGCCAAGCGCGTCTTCCAGGTGAGCAGGGGGCACGGGTGGGTGGGGGACTGGGGATGGGGCGGGGGGAGGGGGCACGGGAATGGGGCGGGGGCATGGGTGGGTGTGAGGACTGGGGAGGGGACAGGGAGGCGAGGCCAAGGGGCGAGCGCAGGGCGGGCCTGGTGTCTGCAAAGGAAAGGCCTCGCTCGCCATTGAGTGCAGCTCTCAGAGGGGCCCCGCCCAGACAAGGGGGCCCAGGGCAGATAGGGGCTTGCACGTCCCCTCTCCGCGACATGATCCCCGCCACGTCCCATCCCTGTGACACGATCCCCGCCACATCCCCTCTCCACGACACGATCCCCACCACGTCCCCTCTCCGCGACACGATCCCCGCCACGTCCCATCCCTGTGACATGATCCCCGCCACATCCCCTCTCCACGACACGATCCCCACCACGTCCCCTCTCCGCGACACGATCCCCGCCACGTCCCATCCCTGTGACATGATCCCCGCCACATCCCCTCTCCACGACACGATCCCCACCACGTCCCCTCTCCACGACACGATCCCCACCACGTCCCCTCTCCGCGACACGATCCCCGCCACGTCCCATCCCTGTGACATGATCCCCACCACGTCCCCTCTCCGCGACACGATCCCCGCCACGTCCCATCCCCGTGACACGATCCCCACCACATCCCCTCTCCACGACACGATCCCCACCACGTCCCCTCTCCCTGCCACAATCCCCACCATGTCCCATCCCTGTGACATGATCCCCACCACGTCCCCTCTCCACGACACGATCCCCACCACGTCCCATCCCTGTGACATGATCCCCACCACGTCCCCTCTCCGCGACATGATCCCCGCCACGTCCCATCCCTGTGACATGATCCCCACCACGTCCCCTCTCCACGACACGATCCCCACCACGTCCCCTCTCCGCGACACGATCCCCGCCACGTCCCCTCTCCGCGACACGATCCCCGCCACGTCCCCTCTCCGCGACACGATCCCCGCCACGTCCCATCCCTGTGACATGATCCCCACCACGTCCCCTCTCCACGACACGATCCCCACCACGTCCCATCCCTGTGACACGATCCCCACCACGTCCCCTCTCCGCGACACGATCCCCGCCACGTCCCCTCTCCGCAACACAATCCCCGCCACGTCCCATCCCCGTGACACGATCCCCACCACATCCCCTCTCCGCGACACAATCCCCGCCATGTCCCATCCCCGTGACACGATCCCCACCACGTCCCCTCTCCGCAACACAATCCCCGCCACGTCCCATCCCTGTGACATGATCCCCGCCACATCCCCTCTCCGCGACACGATCCCCACCACGTCCCCTCTCCGCAACACAATCCCCGCCATGTCCCATCCCCGTGACACGATCCCCGCCACGTCCCCTCTCCCTGCCACAATCCCCACCATGTCCCATCTCCACCACACGATCCCCGCTACATCCCATCCCTGCGACACGCTCACTGCCATGTTCCCTCCCCGCTACACGATCCCAGCCACGTCCCGTCCCCGCAACATGCTCCCTGCCACGTCCCATCTCCCCGACATGATGCCTGCCACATCCCATCCCCGCGACACAATCCCCGCTACGTCCTATCCTCGCGACACGATCCCTGCTACGTCCCATCTCTGCAATACGATCCCCTCCACGTCCCCTCTCCCCAACACAACCCCCGCCACGTCACCTCTCCACGACACCATCCCTGCCACGTCCCTTCCCCTCCAGTGTGGCAGCCCCTTCTCGGGGGGCCCCTCCACTCCAGTGGCAGTGAGACAGCCCTTTCTCAGGGGGTTCACTCCAGTGCAGCGACCCTCTTTTGGGGGGGCCCACTCTCACCTGGGGGGTCCGCCCCTCCACCTCCGGGACAGCGCCTCTCAGGGCCTCCAGCCACCTGCCTCCACTGTGAGCCCCCTCGGGGGTCCCCTCCCTCTGGCCCCCGGGGCCTCCCCTCCCAGAGGGGACAGCACAGCCCTGCTCCCCAGCCCAGAGCGACTCCCAGCCAGCCCCAAACAGGAGGGGTTATTGAGCTTTGAACACAGCAACGGATCCCTCAGGCCTGCTCCCCCCCGCCCCCACAACCCCCCACATCTGAGTCTCCCCTGCAGCCCAGGAGGCTCTGCCCCCCCCCCGATCCGCCCCCATCTGCCAGCTGAGCCTCCAATACCCCCAGCAACAGCCCCTCCCTGGCCAGTGTCTCTCTCCAGGTAACAGGGTCGCCTGGGCCCCTCTTCTCCTCTCCCTCCCCATCCAATGTTCTCCCCTCGCTGGGACCAGCTCGGCCGGGCGCCAGGGTCCCCCCTCTGCAGCCCCTTGACCGGCCGTGTCCTCTGAGCAGGGCCGGGGGCACCAGGGCACCAGTTGCTGTCTCCAGTTCTGGGCTGTTCTCTGCAACAACCAACCCCCTGCTTGTGACATTGAACCAGTAACATCCGGGCACCGAGTGCCCCTCTGCATGCAGCCCCCCCGAACCCCCAAAAGTCCCCACTTCATCACACCTGCCTTGGGAGCGTCAGGTCTCCCAGAGGAGCTGGCCTGAGCAGCCTCCCCCCGCTGAGCTGAGTGTGACCTGCCAGCCCCTGTCCCTGGGAGAGTCTACCCTTCCCCCCAGGCACAGCTGGTTAACTCTGGGAAGTCTGGGGTTGTGGGGTCTGTCCTGGTGCCTGGGGCACTGAGCCTGTCTGTGGCCTCTGCCCACAGCGATGGCAGGTCAGGTCCCACGGGTCCCCTCGGGCTGGCACCGTCCAGGCCCTGGCTGTCCCTCTGGGGGGAGGACAGCTGGTACCCCCTTCCTGGGCTCGCCCCATAGACGCGTCCGCCGGTTGCACTGCCAAGAACCAGTCTCTCTGGGATTTCCTTTCACACCCGGACCGGCTGTCCGTGAACTTGTCCGCCAGCCTCCCCGCGCCGTGGGGGCTCTCTGGCCTCCGGTCCTTGAGCCACAGCCTCAGGGTGGGCGGGCAGGCTTCACAGAACTGCTCCAGGATCAGCAGCTTAAGCAGGTCCTCTGCGGTCTGGGCCCCCACCCCGCACACCCACTTGCGGCAGTTCTGCGTCAGGCGGGAGGCCAGATCCACATAGGTCTCCCGTGGCTCCTTCTGCGCCCCCCAGAACTTCTTTCTGTACGTCTCAGGGGTCAGCCCGAACTTGTGCAGCAGGGCCTCCTTGACCTGTTCGTAGTCACCCGGCTGCAGCTTCTCCAGCTGGTTGAGCACCCCTGCGCCCTCCTGATCCAGCAAGGGGGTGAGCTGCTGGAGCCGGTTTGCTGGGGGGTTCTGGTGCAGTTCACAGGCCCACTCAGAGGAGCTGAGGAACCCGTCCATGTCCCCCACGTTCTTACACTGGGCCAACACGAGCTTCTCCAAGTGTCTGGCCCTCCCGGGCCCCTCCCCGCTCTCCGCAGCCGGGGCCCCTCGGCTTCTCTGTTCTGCCATGGCCAGCTCATGCTGCCGCTGCTCCCTATAGTCCTCACGCTCCTTCTCTTTCTCCGGTACCTCCAATTCCTTTAGCCGCAGCTCGATTTCCAGCTGTTGCAGCTGTGCTGGGAGGGACCCCACCCTGGATGAACCGCTGCTCGCAGAGCGTGGCCCAGGGGGGCGGGGGCACGGGGAGGGTGGGATGAGGTGGGCAGGGCACTGGGGAGGCGCTGGGGCTCGCTGTCCCCTAGAGGGCTGCACCTCAGAGATCTGAGCTCCCAGTGACACCCCCAGGCCGCCTGCGACACCTTCTGTGTTGGGGACGATGCGGAGGAGGCGGCCAGGGAGATGTTCAGCAGCCGCAGCACCTGGCAGCGCCAGAACTACCGGCTGAGCCCCCGCGCCGATGCCCCGGACACACTGACAGGTACCCGCCAGCCCCCCCACGGAGCCGGCCCACCCAGCGCCCCTCAGCCCCCCGACGGAGCCACCCACCCAGCGCCCCTCAGCCCCCCCACGGAGCCGGCCCACCCAGCGCCCCTCAGCCCCCCCACGGAGCCGGCCCACCCAGCGCCCCTCAGCCCCCCGATGGAGCCACCCACCCAGCGCCCCTCAGCCCCCCCACGGAGCCGGCCCACCCAGCGCCCCTCAGCCCCCCCATGGAGACACCCACCCAGCGCCCCTCAGCCCCCCCACGGAGCCGGCCCACCCAGTGCCCCTCAGCCCCCCGACGGAGCCACCCACCCAGCGCCCCTCAGCCCCCCCATGGAGACACCCACCCAGCGCCCCTCAGCCCCCCCACGGAGCCGGCCCACCCAGCGCCCCTCAGCCCCCCGATGGAGCCACCCACCCAGCGCCCCTCAGCCCCCCGATGGAGCCGGCCCACCCAGCGCCCCTCAGCCCCCCCATGGAGACACCCACCCAGCGCCCCTCAGCCCCCCCACGGAGCCGGCCCACCCAGCGCCCCTCAGCCCCCCCACGGAGCCGGCCCACCCAGCGCCCCTCAGCCCCCCCACGGAGCCACCCACCCAGCGCCCCTCAGACCCCCCACGGAGCCGGGCCAGCCAGGGCCCCTCAGCTGCCCCCCCATGGAGCCGGCCCACCCAGCGCCCCTCAGCCCCCCCATGGAGACACCCACCCAGCGCCCCTCAGACCCCCCACGGAGCCGGCCCACCCAGCGCCCCTCAGCCCCCCCACGGAGCCGGCCAGCCAGGGCCCCTCAGCTGCCCCCTCATGGAAGCCAGGATCCGAGTGGGTCAGTGAGCTCTCTCGCTGGTGTAACTCCCCCCCGCAGGCAGTGGGGCTGGGTGGGGCAGAGAGCTCTCCCACCCCAGGCTGCTGCTGCCAGGCCCCGCTGACCCCTCTGGCGCTTGCTCGGCAGGTTTATCCCAGGTACACAAGCGCCAGGTGTATCCGTGCCGCGTCCTCTCCGTGCAGAACCTGCAGAGCCAGGAGTCCAGGTGAGACCTCCCCAGCCACCCTGCCTGGCACTGGGACCCCATGCTGAGCCCCCCACCCTCTCTGCCATGCTGGGACCCCCCCTCGGAACCTTCACCTCTTCCCCTCGCTGGGGAAGCCCCGCACCCTAGCCCATGCTGGGACCCCTCGTGCTGGGACCCCCCCTCCCCTCGAACCCCCCCTCGGACCTTCCGCCCCTTCCCCTTGCGCTGGGACCTCCTCCCCTCCCCTTCCCTCGAATCCCCCCCTCGGACTTTCCGCTCCTTCCCCTCGCTGGGGAAGCCCCGCACCCTAGCCCACACTGGGACCTTGCTGGGACCCTGCCGCCCCCCGCACTGGGACCCCATGCTGAGCCCTCCCCCGCCCTGCTGGGACCCTCTCCCCTCCCCTCGAACCCCCCCCCTCGGAACCTTCCACCTCTTCCCCTCGCTGGGGAACCCCCACACCCTAGCCCGCGCTGGGACCCCTTGCGCTGGGACCCCCTCCCCTCCCCTTGAATCCCCCCTTGGGACCTTCCACCTCTTCCCCTCGCTGGGGAACCCCCGCACCCTAGCCCGACTGCTGGGACCCCTCGCGCTGGGACCCCCTCCCCTCCCCTTGAATCCCCCCTTGGGACCTTCCACCTCTTCCCCTCGCTGGGGAACCCCCGCACCCTAGCCCATGCTGGGACCCCTCGCGCTGGGACCCCCTCCCCTCCCCTTGAATCCCCCCTTGGGACCTTCCACCTCTTCCCCTCGCTGGGGAACCCCCGCACCCTAGCCCATGCTGGGACCCCTCGCGCTGGGACCCCCTCCCCTCCCCTTGAATCCCCCCTCGGAACCTTCCACCTCTTCCCCTCGCTGGGGAACCCCCGCACCCTAGCCCACCTGGGACCCCTCGCTGGGACCTCGCCCCCCCCACGCTGAGAAACCCCCCCGCCGTGCTGGGACCCCCCTCCTCGAATCCCCACCCTCCCTCGGGACCTTCCACCTCTTCCCCTTGCTGGGGAACCCCCGCACCCTAGCCCATGCTGGGACCCCTCGTGCTGGGACCCGCCCTCCCCTCGAACCCCCACGCTCGAGAACTTCCGCCCCTTCCCTTGCGCTGGGACCTCCTCCCCTCCCCTTCTCGAGCCCATCCCCCCCTCGGGACCTTCCGCCTCCTTCCCCTCGCTGGGGAAGCCCCGCACCCTAGCCCACACTGGGACCCTCGTGCTGGGACCCTGCCGCCCCCCGCCTCGAGACCCCATGCTCGGAGCTTCCTCCCCTCGCCCTTGCGCTGGGACCTCCTCCCCTCCCCTTCCCTCGAATCCCCCCCTCGGAACCTTTCCGCTCTCTTCCCCTCGCTGGGGAAGCCCCGCACCCTAGCCCATGCTGGGACCTCCTCGCGCTGGGACCCCTGCCGCCTCCCCTTGCACCCCTTGGGACCTCCACCTCTCCCCTGCTGGGGAACCCTCCACCCTAGCCCATGCTGGGACCCCTCGCGCTGGGACCCCTCACCCCCCTTGAATCCCCCTTCGGAACCTTCCACCTCTTCCCCTCGCTGGGGAACCCCCGCACCCTAGCCCATGCTGGGACCCCTCGCGCTGGGATCCCCCTCCCCTCCCCTTGAATCCCCCCTTGGGACCTTCCACCTCTTCCCCTCGCTGGGGAACCCCCGCACCCTAGCCCATGCTGGGACCCCTCGCGCTGGGACCCCCTCCCCTCCCCTTGAATCCCCCCTTGGGACCTTCCACCTCTTCCCCTCGCTGGGGAACCCCCGCACCCTAGCCCATGCTGGGACCCCTCGCGCTGGGACCCCCTCCCCTCCCCTTGAATCCCCCCTCGGAACCTTCACCTCTTCCCCTCGCTGGGGAACCCCCGCACCCTAGCCCACACTGGGACCCCTCGCTGGGACCTCGCCCCCCCCCCGCGCTGAGAAACCCCCCCGCCATGCTGGGACCCCCCCTCCCCTCGAACTCCCACCCCCCCTCGGGACCTTCCACCTCTTCCCCTTGCTGGGGAACCCCCGCACCCTAGCCCACACTGGGACCCCTCGCTGGGACCTCGCCCCCCCCCCCCGCGCTGAGAAACCCCCCCCGCCGTGCTGGGACCCCCCCTCCCCTCGAACCCCCCCCCTCGGGACCTTCCACCTCTTCCCCTCGCTGGGGAACCCCCGCACCCTAGCCCACACTGGGACCCCCCGCACTGGGCTCCCACTCTGACCCCTTCCTCCGCCCCAGCCGTGCCACCATGCTGGTGCACCTGGACACGGCCGGGCAGCCGGAGCTGCAGTACTTGCCCGGGGACCATGTGGGTGTCTTCCCTGCCAACCGCCCCGAGCTGGTGCAGGAGCTGCTGGCGCATGTGGAGGATGTGCCCCCCGCAGGGCAGAGCGTGGCTGTGGAGTTCCTGGAGAAGGCGCCTGGTGGTGAGGAGCGAGGGGCTCCCCCCAGAGCCAGCGTCGGGGGCAGGAACCTGCTGCTACCACCTGGGGGTCCCCTGAGCAGTTGGGGGCAATGCCGGTGCCTGGGGGTTTGGGGGACTGCTACTAGCACCTGAGGGGATACCCTGGGGGATTGGGGGGCTGGTGCTCGTACCTGGGGGTCCCCTGGGGGATTGGAGGTCTGGTGCTAGCACCTGAGGGGATACCCTGGGGTATTGGGGGGCTGGTGCTAGTACCTGGGGGTCCCCTGGGGGATTGGGGGGCTGGTGCTAGCACCTGAGGGGATACCCTGGGGGATTGGGGGTCTGGTGCTAGCACCTGGGGGTCCCCTGGGGGATTGGGGGTCTGGTGCTAGCACCTGAGGGGATACCCTGGGGGATTGGGGGGCTGGTGCTCGTACCTGGGGGTCCCCTAGGGGATTGGGGGGCTCGTGTTACCACCTGAGGAGAGCCCAGGCATCTGGGGGTCTGGTATTAGGGCCTGGGGGATCCCAGAGGTCTGGGGCCCTGTGGCTCGGGCCCTCTTTTGCTTTGACTGTGCTGCTGTGCAGACGGCACTCAGGTCCCCCAGGCCTGGACTGTGCCCGGCTTGTCTCCAGGCTCCTGGCAGGGCCCCCCGGTCCCTGGGCAGTCCTGTGGCCTCCATGCCTGGGCCTGCAGCAAGCACGGGGCTTGTCGGGCCCCCGGTCCCACTGCCTCGGGCGCCTGGTTCCAGAGCCTGATGTCGCCGCCCCCCAGGAGCCACACAATGCGCGGGGGAAACTGAGGTAGGCAATCCCAGACCGTGTTTGCTGCATCCCTTGCAGGTGGGCGAGCCAGCCCCACAGCCAGCTGGGTGCCCCTCAGGCGCCTGCCGCCTTGCACCCTGGCCCAGGCCCTCACCTTCTTCCTCGACATCACGGCCCCTCCCAGCCCCCAGCTCCTGCAGCTCCTGGCCACACTGGCCACCGATGGCACCGAGCGGGAGCAGCTGCAGCGGCTCAGCCAGGTGCGCGGGGCCCTGGGGTGCTGCGGGGAGCAGCCTGGGCGGGGGCTCCCAGCCCAGTGCCAGGGGAGCGTTGGTGAGGGGGGCCAGGGGAGGTGGCTGGGGGCCACATGGGAGTGGGGGGATCGGAGAGCTTGGGGGGCACCGAGGGGGGCTCGGCAGCTGCCAGTGCGGCTCTGGCTGGGAAGCATGGGAGCCTATGGGGTCGGGGCTCTGGCTGGGCAGGGGACGCAGGGGGCGGGGCTCTGGCTGGGTGGGGGATACAGGGGGCGGGGCTCTGGCTGGGCAGGGGCGCAGGGGGCGGGGCTCTGGCTGGGCAGGGGGCGCAGGGGGTGGGGCGCTCGTGGGTCCCACTGGCTGCCATTGCAGGACGCCCGGCTCTACGAAGAGTGGAAATGGTTCTGGTGCCCCTCGCTGGCCCAGGTGCTGGGGCAATTCCCCTCGCTGGCCCTGCCGGCCTCCCTTCTGCTCACCCAGCTGCCCCTGCTGCAGCCGCGCTACTACTCCGCCAGCTCTGCGCCCGGCGCCCACCCCGGCCACCTGCACCTCACCGTGGCCGTGCTGGCCTACCGCAGCCAGGGTGAGCCAGCCACAGACCCCACCCCAGCCAGGGTGAGCCAGCCACTACCCCCCAGCCAAGGGCAAGACCCCCTTAGCCAGTGAGAGTGACTCACTGCAGCAAGGGGGCGACCCCCCATGACCAGGACAAGGCCCTGCCCCACAGGACGTAGGGGTGTAAAGGGTTAACCAGTTACCGGCCTGCTTACCTGGGCGCTCCCCGCCCCCGCAACCAGGTCACCACCTGGCTGGGACATTGTATCCCTGTCAGGGCTGCGCTGCCCCCCGTGGGGATGGGCTGAGGGTGGGTGGGAGGGGAGGTGGCTGGGGGGCTAGGTGCCATCCCCGCCAGGCCCCTGAGCACCTGCTCCTCTCCCTGCGTCCACAGACGGGCAGGGGCCCCTGCACTACGGTGTCTGCTCCACCTGGCTGGCCCAGCTGCAGGAGGGGGACACAGTGCCTGCCTTCATCAGAGGGTAAGGGGCCAGGCCCTGGGTGGGGTGCAGAGCCAAGACAGGGCTGGGCCCTGGGCGGGTTGCAAAGCTTGGGCAGGGTACTAAAATGCTGCTCTCAGCATGCTCGGTCCTGAGCCCCATAGGCCTATAGTTCCCAGCATGCACTGCTCCACCCCCAGAGGGACTCCATTTCCCAGCATGCACTGCTTTATTCCCCCCCGAGGGACTACATTTCCCAGCATGCACTGCCCCCATCCCCACAGGGACTCCATTTCCCAGCATGCACTGCTTTATTCCCCCCCGAGGGACTACATTTCCCAGCATGCACTGCCCCCATCCCCACAGGGACTCCATTTCCTGGCATGCACTGCTCTACCCCCAGAGGGACTACATTTCCCAGCATGCAGTGCCCCCCCCCCCACACACACACAGGGACTCCATTTCCCAGCGTGCACTGCTCCCAGCAGTACTCACCAACCAGTAGATGGGGATTTACTGGTAGATCGGGGAGCCTCTGAGAGCGGGATCCTGGCTGGTTGGCCCAGTGGCTGTCAAGTGCCGGCACGTCAGTTCCCGCCCCGCCCCCACTGGCCTCAGAGCTCCCCCGTCAGGAGCCCCCTGCTTGCGGTGCAGGGCAGGGAAGGGGGGCACGTCTCCCACCCTGGATCCTCTCTCCACAGAGCAGAAGGGACACAACAGGGCTTGGGAGGGAGGGGGTTTGCTGGCTGCTGTTGGGAGTGGGGCAGGGGCAGGGGCAGGGACAGGGCAGGGCAGGGCAGGGTGAGCCTGCCTTAGCCCCACTGCACCACCACCCAGGAGCCACCAGAGGCAAGCAGGGCCCAGCTAGAGCCAGCTCCGATCCCCTGCCCCAGTCATGAACCCTCTCCTCCACCCCAAGGCCCTGCTCTAGCCCTGAGCCCTCTGGCCCCAAATTCCCTTACAGAGCCTGCACCCGGAACACCCTCCTGCCCCCCAACTCCCTGCCCCAGGCTCAGCTCGGAGCCCCTCACGCTCACAGTCCATTAGCCCAAGACCAGAGCCTGCACCCAACCCTCTGCCCGCCCCACCCGGAGAAAGGGAGGGAGGACGGAGTGAGCAAGGGCAAGGCCTCGGAGAAGGGGCACGAAGGAGGCGGGGCCAGGGGGTTTGGGTGTGAGTTACATCCTGGATTGCCCTTAAATTCAAAACATGATCTTGTGCTTAAAAACTTTGGCGACCACTGCCCTACAGGGACTGCTTTCTGCAGCATGCATTGCTCTCCTGGGACTACACTTCCCAGCATGCATTGCTCCCTGGTAGTCCACTTCTCAACATGCATTGCGTCTCCCCCCCCCGGACTACACTTCCCAGCATGCAGTGTTTCTTCCCCCCCCCCCCGACTACACTTCCCAGCATGCATAGCTCCTCCCCAGGGCTCCACTTCCCAGCATGCATTGCTCTCCCTCGGTATGTCTACACTAGTCCCCTAGTTCGAACTAGGGAGGCTAATGTAGGCATTCGAACTTGCAAATGAAGCCCGGGATTTAAATATCCTGGGCTTCATTTGCATGTTCCCAGGCGCTGCCATTTTTAAATCCCCTTAGTTCGAACTGACTGCCCGCGGCTACACACAGCAGTCAGAAGTTAATCCGAACTAAGGACTCAGTTCGGATTAACTGTTACTCCTCCTGCAATGAGGTGTAACGGTTAACTCAAACTAAGGACTCAGTTCGGATTAATTTCTGACTGCTGCGTGTAGCCGCGGGCAGTCAGTTCGAACTAAGGGGATTTAAAAATGGCGCCCGGGAACATGCAAATGAAGCCCGGGATATTTAAATCCTGGGCTTCATTTGCAAGTTCGAATGCCTACATTAGCCACCCTACTTCGAACTAGGGGGCTAGTGTAGACATACCCCCTGGGACTACACTTCCCAGCATGCATTGCCTCTCCTCCCCTCCCCCCCGACCGCCGCACAGGACTACAATTCCCTGCATGCATTGCTGTGCCCCGAGCCTAGACACCCCAGCCCCATCATTAGCTCTCTGTGGCCGTGCAGTGCACTGGCTGGGGTTGCAGCCGGGGCCGTCCCAGGCCATGCCCCAGACACTGACACTCCCCACACAGGGCCCCGTCCTTCCGCCTGCCGCAGGACCCCAGCGTCCCCTGCATCCTGGTGGGCCCCGGCACCGGCATCGCCCCCTTCCGGGCCTTCTGGCAGCAGCGGCTGCATGACATGGAGCGCGAAGGTCAGACGGGGCGGGGGGTACAGCCTGGGGGCCCTGGATTGCATGGGGCCAGGGCTCCCTAGGGCTCATGGCCAGGGCATGTTGGGGGCCCAGCCTTGGGATGGGGCTGCATGGAGACAGCAGGATGGGGGGAGGAGTTTGGGATGCATTTGTGGCCAGGGGGGCTGGCATGCCCAGCAGCAGGGCCCGGGTGCCCAGGAAGGTCGGGGTGCCTGGGAGGGGTTGGGGTGCCCAGCAGCGGGGCCTGGGAGCGTCAGGGTGCCTGCGAAGGGTTGGGGTGCCCAGCAGCAGGGCCTGGGAGGGTCGGGGTGCCAGGGAGGGGTTGGGGTGCCCAGCAGCAGGCCTGGGAGGGTCGGGGTGCCCATGGGTGTCTCCGCAGGGGCAGGGTCCCAGGCCCAGGGCAGGCGCAGCCCATGACCTGCTCTGGCCCTGTGGTTCCAGGCCTCCAGCCGGGTGAGATGACCCTGGTGTTCGGCTGCCGCTCCGCCCGCCTCGACCACATCTACCGGCAGGAGGCGCTGGAGGCCCAGCAGCGCGGGGCGCTGAGCCGGGTGCTGACGGCCTTCTCCAGGGACCCTGCGGTGCCCAAGGTAACGGGGCGCCTGGGGCGGGGTGGGGGCGGGGCTGGCCCGGGGGCTCGGGGTGACTCTGGCTGCCTCCCCAGGCCTATGTGCAGGACGTGCTGCGGACGCAGCTGGCGGGCGAGGTGCACCGGGTGCTGTGCCAGCGCGGTGGCCACCTCTACGTCTGCGGGGACGTCACCATGGCCACCGGCGTCCTGCAGGCCGTGCAGCACATCCTGGCCCAGGAGGGAGGCATGACGCTGGCCGAGGCCGGGGACCTAATCAGCGAACTCCGGGTAAGGGAGCGGATCCGGCCGGGCTGGGGGTGCTGGTGGGGGCGGAGGGACCAGCAGAGCTGTAGGGCAGGGGCTGGGGGCAGAGGGGTGCTGGCAGAGTGGGGGGGCGGGGCTGGGGAGTGTCAGCAGAGCTGGTGGGGGGAGGGGCACTGGCAGAGTGGGGGGGCGGGGCTGGGGAGTGTCAGCAGAGCTGGTGGGGGGAGGGGAACTGGCAGAGCTGGGGGGCGGAGCTGGGGGCGGAGGGGCACTGGCAGAGTGGAGGGGCGGGGCTGGGGAGTGTCAGCAGAGCTGGTGGGGGGAGGGGAACTGGCAGAGCTGGGGGGCGGAGCTGGGGGCGGAGGGGCACTGGCAGAGTCGGGGGGCGGGGCTGGGGAGTGTCAGCAGAGCTGGTGGGGGGAGGGGAACTGGCAGAGCTGGGGGGCGGAGCTGGGGGCGGAGGGGCACTGGCAGAGTGGGGGGGCGGGGCTGGGGAGTGTCAGCAGAGCTGGTGGGGGGAGGGGAACTGGCAGAGCTGGGGCAGAGCTGGGGGCGGAGGGCACTGGCAGAGTGGAGGGGCGGGGCTGGGGGCGGAGGGGCACTGGCAGAGTGGGGGGCGGGGCTGGGGAGTGTCAGCAGAGCTGGTGGGGGAGGGGAACTGGCAGAGCTGGGGGGCGGAGCTGGGGGCGGAGGGGCACTGGCAGAGTGGGGGGGCGGGGCTGGGGAGTGTCAGCAGAGCTGGTGGGGGGAGGGGAACTGGCAGAGCTGGGGGGCAGAGCTGGGGGCGGAGGGGCACTGGCAGAGTGGGGGGGCGGGGCTGGGGAGTGTCAGCAGAGCTGGTGGGGGGAGGGGAACTGGCAGAGCTGGGGGCGGAGCTGGGGGCGGAGGGGCACTGGCAGAGTGGAGGGGCGGGGCTGGGGAGTGTCAGCAGAGCTGGTGGGGGGAGGGGAACTGGCAGAGCTGGGGGGCGGAGCTGGGGGCGGAGGGGCACTGGCAGAGTGGGGGGGCGGGGCTGGGGAGTGTCAGCAGAGCTGGTGGGAGGAGGGGAACTGGCAGAGCTGGGGGGCGGAGCTGGGGGCGGAGGGGCACTGGCAGAGTGGAGGGGCGGGGCTGGGGAGTGTCAGCAGAGCTGGTGGGAGGAGGGGAACTGGCAGAGCTGGGGGGCAGAGCTGGGGGCGGAGGGGCACTGGCAGAGTGGGGGGCGGGGCTGGGGAGTGTCAGCAGAGCTGGTGGAGGAGGGGAACTGGCAGAGCTGGGGGGCAGAGCTGGGGGCGGAGGGGCACTGGCAGAGTGGGGGGGCGGGGCTGGGGAGTGTCAGCAGAGCTGGTGGGGGGAGGAGAACTGGCAGAGCTGGGGGCTGGCGTAGCAGGGTCCCCTTGGCCCCATCCTAGCCCCACAGGGGCTGCCCAGCAAGCGCAGTGCCCCTCACAGTGGGTCTCTCCCCAGGACCAGAACCGCTACCACGAGGACATCTTCGGCCTGACCTTCCGCACGCAGGAGGTGGCCTCCCGCATCCGCTCTCAGTCCTTCTCCCTGCAGGCACGGAGCCCGCTGCCCCCGGCCCCCGAGCAGCCCCCGGCCCCCTGAGCGGCCCGGCTCTTCGGCCCTGGGGTGCAGGCAGGGCCTTTTGCCCCACCGCTGCTGCCCCAGCCCTCAATAAAGCTGTTCCTTTTGCTTAAGGCGGCTTGTGTCCTTTTCCCTCCAGCTCTGCCCCGTGGGCCCGGCCCGGCCCGCCCCCAGACACGTGGTCTCTGCTCGGCCCAGCCGGCTCTGGTGTGGTGCCCACGGGCCATGGGGCTGGCCGGCACGGGCACGGCACCGAGACGCAGGGACGGGACCCAAGGCCAGCGAGGCCCTGGCTGCCAAGGATGGGGTGCCTGGAGCTGGGGCGCCCCTCAGCCTGCGGATAGAGGAACAGGCATCCGTGGAGGAGGGGCGGAGCTCTGGGTTGGTGCAGGAAGGGGCGGGGCTGTGAACTGGAGTGGGCGGGGTCAGTGCACAAAAGGGCGGGGCTCTGGCCAAGTGTCACTGTGATGTAGAGGGCAGGCTGTACACTGTGTGCGCTGGGGGTGACCCCTACTGGCCTGTGTCTGTAAGCACTGCCCGGCGGGGGGAGCCTGGGGTCACCTAGACAAAGACCCACCCGGTCCTACCTGTTGAGGGCAGGGATGGAACAAAGGCAGGGAGTGTGGGGGAAGGGGCAGTTCTGGACTAGGGGAACCCAGACTAAGCAGGGGGTTGGGAGTCTAGGGCCCAGGCCCCCCGTCCCAAGGGGTCTGAGGCACCCTGGCCCTGACTCCTGCACCCACGTCACGTCTGTGCTGGGCTGTACCCTGGAGGAGCAATGAACCCCCCTGTTCTACTGGCTGGCGGAGCCTGTTCTGGCTGCTCCGGGGGTGCAGGACTCCCGACGCGTCGTCACAGTCACCGAAAGGTGGGGAGTCTCCAGGCCCTGCCCCCCACGCGCAGCCGGGGGGCTCCCAGCCGGCAAGGGCACAAGAGGGTTCTTGGTCCCAGGGACCCAGCGCGGCACAGACTGGTCAGCACAGAGGCCAGGGGCAGCCAGGCAGCCCAGCCTGGGGAGCGGGGGCCCTGGGCCCCTCCCTGCACCCTAAGCCAGCCCAGACTCCCCCAGCACTGCAGGCCCCCCCCGTCCCTTTCCCGGGCAAAAGGGGTCACCTGTTGCACCCGTCCATGCTCAGGTTACTGGAGCCTGGGCCAGTGTGAATGCGCTGGGCTGGGGCAGCCCCCCGCGGTGAGTCACACCCGGAATCCCCACCCTGGCATCCATGCAGGGCCCAGGGAAACTGAGGCACCCACGGGTTACCAGTAGGAATGGCCCACGACATAACAAGTGAACGCAGTGCCCCTCGTCAGGCCTCCCCCCTTGGAGCAGGGTCACTCAGCCGGTGGCCTGGGGAAGTTCAGGCCCCTCTCCGCACCAGAGCCGAGTGTCAGCCGGGACCCGGCACTGTCCCGAACACAGACCCCTCCATGTCCCAGTCCGGCCGGAGCAGCCTTCATCTGGGCCGGGCCCCCGCAGTTGTGGGGCAGCCCCTGGAGCCGTCTGGCTGCTCCCAGCTGGCACAGGGTCCAGCCCCGTGGGGAATCATTCTCTCGCTGCTGGGCCATTAGCTGGGCTTTGCTGACCCCTCCCTCCCGCTCCCCTGGCCCAGCTCGACAACGTCCCTCCTCAGGAGACGGGGTCGGCCATCTCCCCACTGTTCCCTGGGTGCAGACGCACCCGTGGATGCCGCAGCGCCCCATGGTTCCCAGGAAGAACCCCTCAGTGTGCCAGGCTCCTCGAGCGTCACCCCCCGCGGGGTGAGACCCTAGCCCTCTCCGTCTCCTGGGACCACTTCTCGTGGCCTCCAGCGCCTGGCTCTCGCAAGCCCCCTCCTTCTACTGCGCCCCGCCACTTGCTGCCCGATGCTCCATCCACGGGGTGCAGTGCATCCCACCCCCGACACCACAGTCACGGAGTATGGGGGAGCCACCGGGCCCTGCCCCCACCTGCAGTCGGGAGGCTCCCAGCCGGCAGGGGGCGCGGGAGGGTTCTTCGGTCCAGGGCCGGACTAAGGGGTGGGCTAGCCGGGCAGCTGCCCGGGGCGCCAACCTATGGGGGGCGCCCGGCTCCCGGCGGGCTGCAGCGGCCGCCCAGGGCGGGGGCCGTGTTAACCCCTGCAGCACCAGCCAGCAGCGCCCTTCCCCCCGCGGCCGCAGGGCCCTGCACGGCCAGGTGCAGCCTGCCCCGGGCTGCCCGCCATCGGCAGTGGCTGGGACGATTGGGCAGTGCATGCGCCGTGCGTCTGCCCACGCGCCCCAGGGGTGGGCCCGCGCATGCGTCGTGGGCCCGGAGGCGGGGCCGTGCGTCCCAGGGATGGGCCCATGCATGCGTCGTGGGCCCGGAGGCGGGGCCGTGCGTCCCAGGGATGGGCCCATGCATGCGTCGTGCGCCCGGAGGCGGGGCCGTGCGTCCCAGGGATGGGCCCATGCATGCATCGTGCGCCCGGAGGCGGGGCCGTGCGTCCCGGGGGCGGGCTCCTGCATGCGTCGTGCGCCCAGAGGCAGGGCTGTGCGTCCCGGGGGCGGACCCACACATGTCGTGCGCCCCGGGGGCGGCGCTGCGTGCCTGGGGCTCGGGGCACCAAAATGGCTCGGGCCGGCCCTGCTTGGGTCTCAGGGACCCAGCACAGACTGGTCAGCACAGGGGCCAGGGGCAGCCAGGCAGCCCAGCCTGGGGAGAGGGGGGCCCTGCCACCCTCCCTGCACCCTAAGCCAGCCAGACTCCCCCACACTGGCGACCAGCCTGTAACCAGACATGAACCCCATCTTGTTTCCCCCCCCCCAGAGAGCAAGAGAAAGGCAGTCAGCCTTTGATGCCCTGGGAACGCAGGGGTGCTGCTTGTCCCTGACTCTAATAAACAGAAACCAGACAGTAAATGGGCTAGCTGACGACCCGGGGCCTCCTGCCGCCCTGATGGCTAGCACCAGTAATTGACACGCCTACACTGTCCCCGGAGAGGAATCTTCGCCCATCACATACTAGAGGTGCTGTCAGCCGGTGGTCAGGGCAGTGAGTGGTGTGTGTGGGTTATACACCTGAGACTTCAACTGCTAGGACTGGGGTCCCTTAGCAGCAGGCAACCTGGAGGAGGTTGACGGGCGCCCCAAGAAGTTTACAGGGAGAGCTTATTACACCTCAGATTTTGACTGCTAGGATACACGATCCCTTCGCAGCGGGCAGCCTGGGGAGGCTGAGAGATGCCCCAACGGATCTGTCCCCTGGAAGCGACACGATCCAACGCTCAAGCTCTCCCTATATCTGTCCCTTATGACCGGCTGGAGTTCTTTTTAAAATTGTGCTTGGTTCTGTTACAGCAACTGAAGGAGTCAGGTCACAGCTTAAACAGTTACTATTTTATTGTTACAGGGTAAACTTAGCTGTTAAATGCTACTACTGTGTTACAGATAACACAGCCACTACAAAGGACAGGACAGAAATTACACTAATAAGTCACTTACAGGTACCATGAAACCCTTTTGGTTCTCTGAGCTCTTATTAAATGCATGCAAAATGGACACCTAGCAGGTATATATTCTCACCCCCGCGTTCCAGACTTGGCGTGGCCAGCGTCTTTCTCTCAATCCCTCGGGAAGAAGTAGGGCGAGGCTGGGCGTCCCACAGACCTCGGGAGACAACCAATACCTGCCAGCAGGTGTAGATGACTGGAGCTCAAATGGGGTGGGCTACTAAACCCCTCTTTATACCCCTTGGGTCACGTAGGCTTCTTCCTGGTCTCAAGTGGCCAATTAGGGAAAATGGCTTTGAATGCCAAGTTTCCCAGGAAGGGTGCAAAGCATAATTCACACCTGGGAAAATGCAGACACTGGGCACGTCTGGTATGTGATGGGCGGAGATTCCTCTCCTGGGACAGTGCAGGCGTGTCAATTACTGGTGCTAGCCATCAGGGCGGCGGGAGGCCCTGGGTCGTCAGCTAGCCCATTTACTGTCTGGTTTCTGTTTATTAGAGTCAGGGACAAGCAGCACCCCTGCGTTCCCAGGGCATCAAAGGCTGACTGCCTTTCTCTTGCTCTCTGGGGGGGGGGGGGGAAACAAGATGGGGTTCATGTCTGGCTACAGGTGCCCAGTGTCTGCATTTTCCCAGGTGTGAATTATGCTTTGCACCCTTCCTGGCTCTGGCCCGGAGGGCGGGGTCAGCGCGGGCGGGGCGGGGCTCTGGCCCAGAGGGCGGGGTCCGCGCGGGAGGGGCGGGGCTCTGGCCCGGAGGGCGGGGTCAGCGCGGGAGGGGCGGGGCTCTGGCCCGGAGGGCGGGGTCCGCGCGGGAGGGGCGGGGCTCTGGCCCGGAGGGCGGGGTCCGCGCGGGCGGGGCGGGGCTCTGGCCCGGAGAGCGGGGTCCGCGCGGGAGGGGCGGGGCTCTAGCCCGGAGGGCGGGGTCCGCGCGGGAGGGGCGGGGCTCTGGCCCGGAGGGCGGGGCTCGCGCTGTCTCTGAGGCGGGGAGGGGCTCGCGCCGCGCGGTGCATTGTGGGCCGCCGGCCGGTGCGGTGCGCGGTGCATTGTGGGCCGGCGAGACCGCCATGCTTCTGCTGCTGCTCCGGGCGGGGCGCAGGGGCTGCTGGGTCCCCCCCGCGCTGCGCCCCCCCGCCGGGACCCGCCCTCCACGGACGCCTGGGTCCGCCTGATGAGTGGGGGCGGTCAGCGGGGCCGTGGGGCGCGCGCGGGGGGGGGGCGGTCAGCGCGGGGGGCGGGGCAGTGAGGCGCGCGGGGGGGGCGGTCAGTGGGGGGGCGGGGCAGTGAGGCGCGCGGGGGGGCGGTCAGCGGGGGGGCGGGGCAGTGAGGCTCGCGGGGGGGCGGGGCAGTGGGGCGCGCGCGGGGGGGGGGGCGGTCAGCGGGGGGGCGGGGCAGTGAGGCGCGCGGGGGGGTGGTCAGCGGGGGGGCGGGGCAGTGAGGCGCGCGGGGGGGTGGTCAGCGGGGGGGCGGGGCAGTGAGGCTCGCGGGGGGGGTGGTCAGCGGGGGGGCGGGGCAGTGAGGCGCGCGGGGGGTGGTCAGCGGGGGGGCGGGGCAGTGAGGCTCGCGGGGGGGGTGGTCAGCGGGGGGGCGGGGCAGTGAGGCGCGCGGGGGGGCCCAGCACCCGGGGCTGGGGGCAGACAAAGGGGCTTCTGGGAGGCTGGGGGCCCCGGTCCGGGGGTTCCTGTGGGGTCCTTGGTGCCGCCCCCCCCCAGCCCGGGAGACACTCCTGGGCCTGCCCTGCCCGCG
The DNA here is from genome assembly GCA_032595735.1 of Pelochelys cantorii. Lineage (NCBI taxonomy): Eukaryota > Metazoa > Chordata > Testudines > Trionychidae > Pelochelys > Pelochelys cantorii. The sequence goes on along the minus strand of CM064327.1, from coordinate 262,371,470 downwards.
GCACCGACCCCCTCGCTGCCCATCCCGGGGGAGCCCCGGCGGCTCCGCCTTCGTGCGGGCTGGGAACGGCCCCGGGGGCTCGCTGGCGGGTTCCCTGCTCTGGGCACCGACCGGGGCTCATCACCCCCCTCGCGTCTCCTTCCAGGCACTCGGCCCATGGCCCCAGACTCTCCTGCCTCCCGGCCCCCCGCCGCCTCGCCAGAGCGCCCCCCGCCCTGGCCCGCTGCCCGCTGGGCCGGGCCACCGCGCTCCTGCTGGGGCCAGCCTGCCTGGGGCTGGGGCTTGGCCTCCAGGCCAGAGGAGCTCGCTGCCAGGGGGCAGGGAGCCCCGTCCTGGCCCCCGCCAGCCCGGAGCCGAGCCGGAGCCGCACTTTGACTGGGCTGAGTTCTGGAAGTTCCTTCGCCCGCAGCTGCTGGCCCTGTCGGTGGCCGTCGTGGTAAGAGCCTCCCTGCCGGGGCTCCCTGGAAGCCGGGTGCACGGGGGCCTCCCGGGGAGATCGGCAGAGCGCCCGCGTGTTTCTGCTGGTGGTGCCCTTCGCACATGCCTCGGTGCACAGAGTAAAATGTACTGCGCACGTGGACGGGCAAACGAGAGAGACCACCGCTCCTTGTGTGCTGGGGGACGGGGGGCCTCGAGGGAGGGGCCCAGCTGCCCTGGCTCCAGGACCTGTCTGCCCCAGGGGCTGGTGTTGGGCTCTGATCACTCCCTCTGCCTGCAGTTTGCTTTGGGCACGGCCCTGCTCAACATCCGGATCCCCTTGCTCCTGGGGGAGCTGGTGAACGTGGTGTCCCGCTGCGCCCAGCAGCGAGTTGGGAACTACCTGCGTGAGGTGCGCCGGCCGGCCCTCCGCCTGCTCCTGCTCTACAGCCTGCAGGTAAGGGGCGGGCTGGGCTGGGCTCTCTCAAACACGCCCCCCCCCCCATCATGTCTCCCACAAATGTGCAGCCACTCCCTGGCACCCGGAGGGCCAAGTGCTGCACCCAGTCCTGAAACTGCCCTTGGGTGATCCCGGCTGGCCGTCCTCGCACCTGTGCCTGACCAGCTGGCTGAAGCGACCACCCCTCCGTCAAGTGGAGCCCTGGAGGGCCGGGGCTTGACGGGCCCCGCAACAGGATTTCCGCCAGGCAGAGTCGCGTCGCGCTCTCTGTTGACCCGGCTGCCGGCGCTTATTCAGCCTTTCCCGAGGGCCCCACCGAGACAGTTGAAGGCATAGGCCCCCGGGGGCGGGACAGCGCGGCGGGGGACAGAGCCAGGGCAGGACAAAGGACGCATGGTTGGCAGCGGGGCTGGCACGTAGCGGGTCTCGCCGCTCTGCAAAGCGGGGAAGCAGCCCTTGCAGCTGACGGGGGATCTAGGGCAGCTGGGCCCAGAGCTCCCCGCCCAGCCGGGCGAAAGGGCAGCAGGGCAGGCAGTGAAGTTCACGGCTGATCAATCCAGGAATGCGCTCTGGAGGGGAACAGAGGCTGCCGCCCGGGCTGTATGTTCTCAGTGCCGCCCGGGACAGGGGGCTGGCTCACAGCCAACAGCCCCCCTGCAGCGCCTGGCCAAGGAGCTGAGGTGGTGTGGTTGTGCGATTGACTAATCGAGTAGTCGATGCATTTTTGCATCAACTATTCAATTAGTCGATAGGGTGGCGCCACCATGGTGCTTCAAAGGGGCAGCACAGGGCCCAGTTCCCTCACCCCCCACTGCCTCTATCTGACAGAGGCAGCCGGGGGGGGGGGGAGGGGGGTGGCGACGACTGGTCGACTAGCTTGTCATTCTTCAGGGACACTCCACGTGGTGCTGGGTCCTGCCGGGAGGGACAGGGACGGGACTCGACCTCTTGAGGTCCCTGCCAGTTCTAGTGCTCTAGGATTCTGTGTCGACTAGTCCTTAACATCCCTACCCCAGACCCTGTGTGCAGCCTGGGGCACTTGGCCCGGACAGCGCAGAGCCGGAGGGGTCGCCCGGGGGGGCACTTGGCCCAGACAGGACAGAGCCGGAGGGGTTGCCCAGGGGGGCGCTTGGACAGGACAGAGCCAGAGGGGGTCGCCTGGAGGCGGGGGGGGGGCTTGGACAGGACAGAGCCAGAGGGGCTTGCCCGGGGCGGTGACAAATGGGAGCGGGCGGACGGGGGCAGGAGAAATGGCCAAGGAACGCCTGGCTGGAGAGCTGCCCCCTGGTGCACCACTCGGGCGGCAGCCGGGTCTCAGCGGTGGCCCGTGTGCGGCTGCCCCGTGGCGACACGCTCCCCCAGGTGTGATGGGGCCGGGGCTCTGCTGCAGGAACTGCTCCTGCCCGGGGCCGAGGGAGGTCGGGGGGCTGTTCTGTGCGTCCCCAGCACGTGCAGGTGGCACTGCTGTGTAACCCCCTCCCAGGAGCCTGGGGCGGGATCCCAGCTCTGCAGCCGTCCTGGGGCTATGTCCTGCCCCCTCCGCTGCCCGCCAGCCGGGCGAGGGCGGCGCCTGTGGGGCAGGTCACCGTGCTGAGTGGTGCTGGGGCCGCCCTGCCCCGCCCCTTCCTCTGTCCCAGGGGCTGCTGACGGTCGGCTACATCGTGCTGCTGGCGCGGGTCGGGGAGCAGGTGGCCAGCAGCATGCGCAAGGCCCTCTTCACTGCGCTGCTGCGGTAAGTCCCCGCAGGGGCGGGCTGGGGCATGGGACATGTTTGGGGGGTCGGGGGGGGGTCCCTGGGGTTGCTTGGGAGGAAGAAGGTTTGGGCTTGGGGGGCGCTGGTTGAGCACAGGGGGTGGGAGGCAGCAGCTCCCTCAGGCCCCTCCCCTCTCGCCCCGCAGGCAGGACATGGCCTTCTTCGATGCCAACCGGACGGGGCAGCTGGTGAACCGGCTCACAGCAGACGTCCAGGAGTTCAAATCCTCCTTCAAACTCACCGTCTCCCAGGTGAGCCCGTGGGAACCCGGCCTGTCCCGCCCGGCGGGTGCTCAGCGCCCTCGGGTGCTGGGTGCTCGGGAGGGCCTGGGGCCCCGCTGACTGGGACTGTGCTTGCAGGGCCTGCGTAGCATCACACAGACCGTAGGCTGCTTCGTCTCGCTCTACCTGCTCTCGCCCAAGCTGACCGGGCTCCTGCTGGTCGTGGTGCCCAGCCTGGTGGGCACCGGTGCCCTCATCGGCTCCTTCCTGCGCAGCATGTCCCGCCAGGCCCAGGAGCAGGTAACACTCGCCTGGCCCAGGGCCCCGGCTCGCGCCCTCCTGCCTGCCACCTGCCTGCCGGGCCCCGGCTCCCGCCCACCTACCTGGCCCTGGCTCACGCCCTCCTGCCCGCCGCCAGCCTTCCCGGCCTGCGCCCTCCTGCCCATCGCCTGCCCGGCCCAGGGCCCCGGCTCCCACCCACCTGCCCGGCCCGGGGCCCCCACTCGCGCCCTCCTGCCCATTGCCTGCCTGGCCTGGGGCCCCGGCTCCTGCCCACCTGCCAGGCCTGGGGGAGAACCCGGCATGCAGCCAAGTGGAGGACCCTCCAGGAGCGACTTGTGTTGGCCCTGCTGCGGAAGGGGGCAGCTACAGACTGGTGTGGCAAATGGGCAGGCCCCAGCCTGGCTGCCGGGCAGGTCTGGACATTCCCAGCTCAGCCACACCCGGCCTCTCCCATGGCCTGTTGCCAGACTCCCTTGTGCTCACTGCCTCGGGCCTTTCACCGTGCACTGCCCTACCCCTGCTGCTCCCCCAGGGCAAAGGGGTGAGAGCCGCCTGGAGCCGGCGCTCCTAAGTGCACAGACCCATGGGCAGTGCCAGCAGGACCATCCCCCAGGCCCTCTGCACACCGGCTGGTGCAAACCCAGCAATCGGCCCTGCCCAGGAGAAGCCAGTCCCAGGAGCGGCTCCTGGCATGTGACCCCCTCTCCGCAGGTGGCCAAGGCCACAGGCGTGGCAGACGAGGCACTGGGGAACGTGCGCACCGTGCGGGCATTTGCCATGGAGGACATGGAGCTGGCGTAAGTCCTGGACAATGGCTCTGGTCCCCACCCTGCCCCCAGCTCCAGTCCTGCCAGTCCCTCGTGCACACGCTCCCTGCTGCTCAGACCCTGGTGCTTGGGCCTTGTTCCCTCCCACCTGGCCCCGGGGGGCACTGCGCGGGGAGGGGCTGTGGCCCCCCACTAGGCCCTGGGGGGCACTCCGTGACGGGGGGCCGAATCTCTCGGCCTGGTCCCGGGGGGTGTTGCGCAGGGGAGGGGCGGCGACCCTTGCAAGTCACCAGGGCCTGATGAAATGCATCCTAGAATACTGAAGGAGCTGATAGAGGAGGTACCTGAGCCTTTAGCTATCATCTTTGGAAAATCATGGGAGACAGGAGAGATTCCAGAAGACTGGAAAAGGGCAAATCTAGTGCCCATCTATAAAAAGGGAAATAAGAACAACCCAGGAAACTCCAGACCAGTCAGTTTAACTTCTGTGCCGGGGAAGATAATGGAGCAAGTAATTAAGGAAATCATCTGTAAACACTTGGAAGGTGGCAAGATGATAGGGAACAGCCAGCATGGATTTGTAAAGAACAAATCCTGTCAAACCAATCTGATAGCTTTCTTTGATAGGATAACGAGTCTTGTGGATAAGGGAGAAGCGGTGGATGTGGTATACCTAGACTTTAGTAAGGCGTTTGATACGGTCTCGCATGATATTCTTATAAATAAACTAGGCAAATACAACTTAGATAGGGATACTATAAGGTGGGTGCATAACTGGCTGGATAACCGTACTCAGAGAGTAGTTATTAATGGTTCATAATCCTGCTGGAAAGGTATAACAAGTGGGGTTCCGCAGGGGTCTGTTTTGGGACCGGCTCTCTTCAATATCCTCATCAACGATTTAGATATTGGCATAGAGAGTACGCTTACTAAGTTTGCAGATAGAATCGTAGAATACTAGGACTGGAAGGGACCTCGAGATGATCCCAAGCTGGGAGGGGCTGCGACTGCTCTGGAGGGTAGGGTCATAATTCAAAATGATCTGGACAAACTGGAGAAATGGTCTGAGGTAAACAGGATGAAGTTTAATAAAGACAAATGCAAAGTGCTCCACTTAGGAAGGAACAATCGGTTTCACACATACAGAATGGGAAGCGACTGTCTAGGAAGGAGTCCAGCAGAAAGGGATCTAGGGGTCATAGCGGACCACAAGCTGAATGTGAGTCAGCAGTGTGATGCTGTTGCAAAAAAAGCAAATGTGATTCTGGGCTGCATTAACAGGTGTGTTGTGAGCAAGACACGAGGAGTCATTCTTCTGCTCTACTCTGCGCTGGTTAGGCCTCAGTTGGAGGATTGTGTCCAGGTCTGGGCACCGCATTTCAAGAAAGATGTGGAGAAATTGGAGAGGGTCCAGAGAAGAGCAACGAGAATGATGAAAGGTCTAGAGAACATGACCTATGAAGGAAGACTGAAGGAATTGGGTTTGTTTAGTTTAGAAAAGAGAAGATTGAGGGGGGACATGATGGCAGTTTTCAGGTATCTAAAAGGGTGTCACAAGGAGGAGGGAGAAAACTTGCTCATCTTGGCCTCTGAGGACAGGACAAGAAGCAATGGGCTTAAACTGCAGCCAGGGAGGTTTAGGTTGGACATTAGGAGAAAGTTCCAAACACCGGAATAAATTGCCCAGGGAGGTTGTGGAATCCCCATCTGTGGGGATATTTAAGAGGAGGTTCGATAAATGTCGAGCAGGGATGGTCTAGACTGTGCTGGGTCCTGCCATGGGGGCGGGGGACTGGACTCGATGACCTCTCCAGGTCCCTTCCAGTCCTAGTATTGTATAATTTTATGATTAACCACGGGGGGGTGCTGTGCGAGGGAGGGGCTGTGTCCCCCCTGCCTGGCCCTGCGAGGGGCGCTGGCCATGGGGCAGGGGCGCTAGGGGGCAAGGCGGGGCACTAACGAGCCTCTCAGCCGCCAGTCCCGCCCTCTGCCTGCCTTGCAGCCTGTACGGCCGGGAGGTGGACGCCTCGAGCCGGCTGAACCAGAAGCTGGGCGTGGGCATCGCCATCTTCCAGGGCCTGTCCAACGTGGTGCTGAACGGTGAGTGGGCCGGCCCCGGGGCCCCGTCCTGGCCTGGGAGCCTCGGCCGCTGGGCCTGGCCCTGCCCCCCTGCGGCTATGAGGCCGTCCCCCCGGCCGGGGCCCTGACGGCGCTGCGCCCCTCTGCCCTGCAGGCATCGTGCTGGCCACCATCTGCGTGGGGGGCTCCCTCATGGCGGGCGAGGAGCTGTCGCCTGGAGACCTCATGTCCTTCCTGGTGGCGGCGCAGACAGTGCAAAGGTCAGAGAGCAAAGGTCACGGGCCGTGCGCCTGGGTGGGGCTCCCCACGTCCCCTGCTGAGCAGAACCCGTCTCGCCTTGTCTCGGCAGGTCCCTGGCCAACGTCTCGGTCCTCTTCGGACAGGTAGGGGGCCCGGCGTCCGGCCGGCTCTGCCCGGCCTGCGTGGGGGGCGGGGGGCCCGGCGGCCGGCCGGCTCTGCCCGGCCTGCGTGGGGGGCGGGGGGCCCGGCGGCCGGCCGGCTCTGCCCGGCCTGCGTGGGGGGCGGGGGGCCCGGCGGCCGGCCGGCTCTGCCCGGCCTGCGTGGGGGGCGGGGGGGCCCGGCGGCCGGCCGGCTCTGCCCGGCCTGCGTGGGGGGCGGGGGGCCCGGCGGCCGGCCGGCTCTGCCCGGCCTGCGTGGGGGGCGGGGGCCCGGCGGCCGGCCGGCCGGCTCTGCCCGCCTGCGTGGGGGGCGGGGGGCCCGGCGGCCGGCCGGCCGGCTCTGCCCGGCCTGCGTGGGGGGCGGGGGGCCCGGCGGCCGGCCGGCCGGCTCTGCCCGGCCTGCGTGGGGGGCGGGGGGCCCGGCGGCCGGCCGGCCGGCTCTGCCCGGCCTGCGTGGGGGGCGGGGGGCCCGGCGGCCGGCCGGCCGGCTCTGCCCGGCCTGCGTGGGGGGGGGGGAGCCCGGCGGCCGGCCGGCCGGCTCTGCCCGGCCTGCGTGGGGGGGGGGGAGCCCGGCGGCCGGCCGGCCGGCTCTGCCCGGCCTGCGTGGGGGGCGGGGAGCCCGGCGGCCGGCCGGCTCTGCCCGGCCTGCGTGGGGGCGGGGGGCCCGGCGGCCGGCCGGCTCGGCCCCGCTCTGCGCAGCCTGCCCGGGGGCGGGGGGCCTGCCCGGCCTGCGTGGGGGTGCAGCAAGCTCTGGGATGGGACCCGGCCTGTACGCTTGGCCGCTCCCTTGGCTGACTCCTGCCGGGCTCGTGCAGACAGAGCCTTGGGCAGCCCATCCCTGCAGGTCACGCGCGGCCTCATCGCTGAGGCTGCGTCTTCGAGTTCAGGACCCTGAAGCCGAGCGTGTGGTGCCGTGGAGGGGCTGTCCACTCCTGTGGCCCTGGCCCACTCTGGTTCACAGTCACTGGTCGCTGTGTGGGCTGGGTGTGGCCCCTCCTGGCCTGTGCTGCTCTGCAGACTAGGGGTGTGTCTGTAGCACTGCCCAGCGCGGGGGGGTCCCTGGGGACAGGCACGTAGGCCGTGGCCTGGCCACTTCTCCCCTGGCCAGGGGAAGGGTTACCTGGGGGGGGCGAGTGAGCAGTGGCTGGGAGAGGGGGGCTGTCTGGGGTGGGCAAACATGAAGAGAACAGACTAAGTTGAGTGCTGGGGCTCAGGGGCCTGGGTACCCCCCCTCCAAGGGGTCTGAGGCTGCCTGGCCCTGACTCCGATGACCGCATCAACCCTGGGCCGCGCTGGATCTCGGAGCAGCAATAAACCCTCCCTGTTCTACTGACTGGTGGAGTCACCTCCAGCTGCGGACGGGGTGCAGGGTCGGGGTCCCCGACGCGCTGTCCCACCATCCCATGGCCGTCCCTGCAGGTCGTGCGCGGCCTTAGTGCTGGAGGCCGCGTCTTCGAGTTCATGACCCTGAAGCCGAGCGTGTCCCTGTGCGGAGGAGCCCGGATCCCCCCCCAGGCCCTGCTGGGCCAGATCTGCTTCCGCGAGGTCTGCTTCAGGTGAGTGCGGCCAGGGGCTCAGCTCTGCGCTCCTGCGCTGGGCATCGGGGGTGTGGCACCTGTCCTCCTCGCCGGCGCGACGCCCTGCCCCCAGCCTGCCGGCGCCCCCCGGCCTGCCGCCGCCCCCCGCTCTCGCCCCCAGCCCTGCCCCCGGCCTGCCGGCGCCGCCCGCTCTCACCCTCAGCCCTGCCCCCGGCCTGCCGGCGCCCCCCAGCCTGCCGGTGCCGCCCGCTCTCGCCCCCAGCCCTGCCCCCGGCCTGCCGGTGCCGCCCGCTCTCGCCCCCAGCCCTGCCCCCGGCCTGCCGGTGCCGCCCGCTCTCGCCCCCAGCCCTGCCCCCGGCCTGCCGGCGCCGCCCGCTCTCACCCTCAGCCCTGCCCCCGGCCTGCCGGCGCCCCCCAGCCTGCCGGTGCCCGCCTGCTCTCGCCCCCAGCCCTGCCCCCGGCCTGCCGGTGCCGCCCGCTCTCGCCCCCAGCCCTGCCCCCGGCCTGCCGGTGCCGCCCGCTCTCGCCCCCAGCCCTGACCCCGGCCTGCTGCCGCCCCCCGCTCTCGCCCCCAGCCCTGACCCCGGCCTGCTGCCGCCCCCCGCTCTCGCCCCCAGCCCTGACCCCGGCCTGCCGCCGCCCCTCGCTCTCGCCCCCAGCCTGCCACTGCCCCCTGCTCTCGCCCCCAGCCCTGCTGGCGCCCCTCACTCAGATCCTCCACCCGTGACCACAGCCCCTGCCCCCAGCCTGCCAGCACCCCTTATTCTTGCCCACAGCCCTGCTGATGCCCCTCAGTCAGATCCACTGCCCCTGCCCGTGCCCCCCTGAGCCCTACTGGGGCCCCTTGCTCCCACTTGCAGCCCTTGTCCCCAGCCTGCCAGCCCCCCTCGCCCCTGCCCACAGCCCTGCTGGTGCCCCTCACTCCGCCCTGCAGCCCTGCCCCCCAGTGCTCCTCGTCCCAAGCGTACAGGTTCTCCTAGGGCCTGTCCCGCTGTGCCCGGGCTGACTCCTCTGCTCTTGCTGTCACAGCTACCCCGCACGCCCCAGCTACCAGGTGCTGCACAACTTCAGCCTGACCGTGCCCCCGTGCAAGACCGTGGCCATCGTGGGCGAGTCAGGAGGAGGTACCGGGCTGCCCCCCCACCTGCCCCAGGCCCCCCTCGCGTCTGTCCCGGGTGGGGTCTGGCAGGGAGCCAGGCTGGGGGGTGTGGGTGGAGCCAAGGGGCTGGGAATGAGGGAACGGTCGTGGCTCCTGCCCCTGCTCTCACCCACAGACCACACTGCCCTCTCTGCCAGGGGAGAACCCTGCCTTAGCCTCGTAGCCTCCGCTGACCGCCTGCGCCAGGGCTGGCCCCGGGAAGCTCCCGGCCCGGCGCAAAGCTGTTCGTGCCCTGCAGGCTCTGCGAGAGGAGGGGCTGGGCCGTGGGGGCCGCTGCAGCCTCTTCCCCTCCCTCTGCAGGGAAGTCAACAGTGGCGGCGCTGCTGGAGCGGTTCTATGAACCCACGCGAGGGGCCATCACGCTGGACGGATGCGACCTCTGCACCCTGGACCCCTCGTGGCTCCGGGGCCAAGTCATCGGCTTCATCAGCCAGGTGCGGGCAGGAACAAGGCCAGAGGGGGCAGCGGGGTGCAGCTGGGAACGGGGCATGGGGGCAGTGGGGGAGGTTTGGGGTGCAGCTGGGAACAGGGCCTGGGGGGGGCAGGAGGAGGCAGCAAGGTGTGGGGTGCAGCTGGGAATGTGTGGGGGCCAGTGGGAGAGGCATGAGACACAAACCCCCCTCCCCCATGCCCAGGAGCCCGTGCTCTTTGCAACGAGCATCCTGGAGAACATCCGCTTCGGCAAGCCCGGGGCCTCGGACGCTGAGGTGTGGGCCGCAGCCCGGCTGGCCAACGCCGACGGCTTCATCCGCAGCTTCCCCCAGGGCTACGGCACCATCGTGGGTGAGCGCGGCTGGGGCTGGAGGGCTGGGCTGGGCAGGGCAGGGCCACTGGGGGCCGGGGGGGCCAGCGGGGCGGGGGTGGCAGGACCGGGGGAGGGGCTGGGCGCTGACCCATACGCCCTACAGGCGAGCGCGGCGTGACGCTGTCGGGCGGGCAGAAGCAGCGCGTGGCCATTGCCCGGGCCCTGCTCAAGGACCCGGCCGTGCTGATCCTGGACGAGGCCACGAGCGCGCTGGATGCGGGGGCCGAGCAGGCCGTGCAGGAGGCGCTGGAGCGGGCAGGAGCCGGGCGCACGGTGCTGCTCATCGCCCACCGCCTCAGCACCATCCAGGGCGCCGACCTCATCGTGGTGCTGGCCCAGGGCCGCGTGGCCGAGGTGAGCAGGGTCGGGGGGGGGGGGCGTCCTGGGCTGGATGGAGCCAGGGCTTGTGCTGGAGGTGGGCGGCGGGGGGGCAGCAGGCGGGTGCTGGGGGGCAGTGGGCAGGGCTGGTGGCTGGGTGGGGCAGCAGGCGGCAGCTGGAGGGGGTGGGGTGGGCAGGGCTGCAGGCGGGTGCTGGGGGGCAGTGGGCAGGGCTGGTGGCTGGGTGGGGCAGCAGGCGGCAGCTGGAGGGGGTGGGCAGGGCTGCAGGCCGGTGCTGGGGGGCAGTGGGCTAGGGCTGGTGGCTGGGTGGGGCAGCAGGCGGCAGCTGGAGGGGGTGGGCAGGGCTGCAGGCGGGTGCTGGGGGGCAGTGGGCAGGGCTGGTGGCTGGGTGGGGCAGCAGGCGGCAGCTGGAGGGGGTGGGCAGGGCTGCAGGCAGGTGCTGGGGGGCAGTGGGCGAGGGCTGGTGGCTGGGTGGGGCAGCAGGCGGCAGCTGGAGGGGGTGGGCAGGGCTGCAGGCCGGTGCTGGGGGGCAGTGGGCGAGGGCTGGTGGCTGGGTGGGGCAGCAGGCGGCAGCTGGAGGGGGTGGGCAGGGCTGCAGGCGGGTGCTGGGGGGCAGTGGGCAGGGCTGGTGGCTGGGTGGGGCAGCAGGCGGCAGCTGGAGGGGGTGGGCAGGGCTGCAGGCCGGTGCTGGGGGGCAGTGGGCGAGGGCTGGTGGCTGGATGGGGCAGCAGGCGGCAGCTGGAGGGGGTGGGCAGGGCTGCAGGCGGGTGCTGGGGGGCAGTGGGCAGGGCTGGTGGCTGGGTGGGGCAGCAGGCGGCAGCTGGAGGGGGTGGGCAGGGCTGCAGGCCGGTGCTGGGGGGCAGTGGGCAGGGCTGGTGGCTGGGTGGGGCAGCAGGCGGCAGCTGGAGGGGGTGGGCAGGGCTGCAGGCGGGTGCTGGGGGGCAGTGGGCGAGGGCTGGTGGCTGGGTGGGGCAGCAGGCGGCAGCTGGAGGGGGTGGGCAGGGCTGCAGGCCGGTGCTGGGGGGCAGTGGGCAGGGCTGGTGGCTGGGTGGGGCAGCAGGCGGCAGCTGGAGGGGGTGGGCAGGGCTGCAGGCGGGTGCTGGGGGGCAGTGGGCGAGGGCTGGTGGCTGGGTGGGGCAGCAGGCGGCAGCTGGAGGGGGTGGGCAGGGCTGCAGGCGGGTGCTGGGGGGCAGTGGGCGAGGGCTGGTGGCTGGGTGGGGCAGCAGGCGGCAGCTGGAGGGGGTGGGCAGGGCTGCAGGCCGGTGCTGGGGGGCAGTGGGCGAGGGCTGGTGGCTGGGTGGGGCAGCAGGCGGCAGGTGGAGGGGGTGGGCAGGGCTGCAGGCGGGTGCTGGGGGGCAGTGGGCAGGGCTGGTGGCTGGGTGGGGCAGCAGGCGGCAGCTGGAGGGGGTGGGCAGGGCTGCAGGCGGGTGCTGGGGGGCAGTGGGCGAGGGTTGGTGGCTGGGTGGGGCAGCAGGCGGCAGCTGGAGGGGGTGGGCAGGGCTGCAGGCCGGTGCTGGGGGGCAGTGGGCAGGGCTGGTGGCTGGGTGGGGCAGCAGGCGGCAGCTGGAGGGGGTGGGCAGGGCTGCAGGCGGGTGCTGGGGGGCAGTGGGCGAGGGCTGGTGGCTGGGTGGGGCAGCAGGCGGCAGCTGGAGGGGGTGGGCAGGGCTGCAGGCCGGTGCTGGGGGGCAGTGGGCAGGGCTGGTGGCTGGGTGGGGCAGCAGGCGGGCAGAGCCAGCTCCACTGACCCCTGTCTCCCCACAGGTCGGGACCCACGCTGAGCTGCTGCGCCGGGGCGGGCTCTATGCCGAGCTCATTCGCAGGCAGGCCGCGGAACAACCCTGAGCGGAGCAGCCTGGTGTCGCGGTCTGGGGCCCAGCATGGCCGCCTCCCTTCCCTTCCCCTGCTGTGGGGTAGGACCCAGGCAGGGGCTGGCTCTGCTGTGTCCTGCCCTCCAATAAAAGCCAGGAGCTGTCGCCTCTGTCTGCTGGGCTGGGGGGTGCCAGGCTCCCTGGGCCTGAGAGCTTTGGGGGGTGCTTGGGGAGCCAGGACCAATCAGCCCCGTATTGTTACCATGGTGATTGGACCATGACCTCAGCTGGCCATGCCCCCATCACACACAGGGGAAGGGCTTCTGGGGCTGGACTCGAGCCCCTTGGGGGGCTCACCTCCTCTCCCCCCCCAGGTGGTGGAGCACAGGGTGGGGGTGCCTGCTCCCAGAGGCAAGGGCTGGCTGGTGGGGAGACAAGGGGTTCTCCTTCCCCCCCTTGGGTGGTCAGGGAGTGAGGGTCTGTGATGACACGTTGGGGTTTCCCCTCTCCTGCACCCCTCTAGTGGCAGGAACAGACTCCCCCAGCCAGTAGAACAGGGGAGTTTATTGCTTCTCCAGGATACAGCCCAGCACAGATGTCATCTGGTTACAGGAACCGGCGTGGAGGCCTCAGGGCCCCCCCTTTGAGATGCAGGGTGACTGGGCCCTACAATCCCAGCCCCCTCCCTAGCCCCTGCTTCCCAGACAGTCACTAACTTCCCCCAACCCCCTCCTAGTGTTTCCCTGCCTGCCTCAACCTGTCAGACAGGTTCGGGAACCTTTGCCTGCATGACTCACTGGCTGCCCTGCTGGGCTGTGTCTGACAGCCCCCTGCCCAGCATGGCAACCAGCCAGGTACCAGCACCACATCCCAGGGTCCCAATTGTCCCACTGTAGGCTGGGGTGAGTTCCCCAGCCTAGGGGCGTGACTCCTCCACCCTGGCCCTGACTCCCTGGCACTGTGTGGCAGTGAGTTCCCCAGCCTAGGGGCGTGACTCCTCCGCCCTGGCCCTGACTCCCTGGCACTGTGTGGCGGTGAGTTCCCCAGCCTAGGGGCGTGACTCCTCGGCCCTGGCCCTGACTCCCTGGCACTGTGTGGCAGTGAGTTCCCCAGCCTAGGGGCGTGACTCCTCCGCCCTGGCCCTGACTCCCTGGCACCGTCTGGCAGTGAGTTCCCCAGCCTAGGGGCGTGACTCCTCCGCCCTGGCCCTGACTCCCTGGCACCGTCTGGCGGTGAGTTCCCCAGCCTAGGGGCGTGACTCCTCCGCCCTGGCCCTGACTCCCTGGCACCGTCTGGCAGTGAGTTCCCCAGCCTAGGGGTGTGACTCCTCCGCCCTGGCCCTGACTCCCTGGCACCGTGTGGCGGTGAGTTCCCCAGCCTAGGGGCGTGACTCCGCGGCCCTGGCCCTGACTCCCTGGCACTGTGTGGCAGTGAGTTCCCCAGCCTAGGGGCGTGACTCCTCTGCCCTGGCCCTGACTCCCTGGCACCGTGTGGCGGTGAGTTCCTCAGCCTAGGGGCGTGACTCCTCCGCCCTGGCCCTGACTCCCTGGCACTGTGTGGCGGTGAGTTCCCCAGCCTAGGGGCGTGACTCCTCCGCCCTGGCCCTGACTCCCTGGCACTGTGTGGCGGTGAGTTCCCCAGCCTAGGGGCGTGACTCCTCCGCCCTGGCCCTGACTCCCTGGCACTGTGTGGCGGTGAGTTCCCCAGCCTAGGGGCGTGACTCCGCGGCCCTGGCCCTGACTCCCTGGCACTGTGTGGCAGTGAGTTCCCCAGCCTAGGGGCGTGACTCCTCCGCCCTGGCCCTGACTCCCTGGCACTGTGTGGCGGTGAGTTCCCCAGCCTAGGGGCGTGACTCCGCGGCCCTGGCCCTGACTCCCTGGCACTGTGTGGCGGTGAGTTCCCCAGCCTAGGGGTGTGACTCCTCCGCCCTGGCCCTGACTCCCTGGCACCGTGTGGCGGTGAGTTCCCCAGCCTAGGGGTGTGACTCCTCCGCCCTGGCCCTGACTCCCTGGCACCGTGTGGCGGTGAGTTCCCCAGCCTAGGGGCGTGACTCCTCCGCCCTGGCCCTGACTCCCTGGCACCGTCTGGCGGTGAGTTCCCCAGCCTAGGGGCGTGACTCCGCGGCCCTGGCCCTGACTCCCTGGCACTGTGTGGCAGTGAGTTCCCCAGCCTAGGGGCGTGACTCCTCCGCCCTGGCCCTGACTCCCTGGCACCGTCTGGCAGTGAGTGCCCCAGCCTAGGGGTGTGACTCCTCCGCCCTGGCCCTGACTCCCTGGCACCGTGTGGCGGTGAGTTCCCCAGCCTAGGGGCGTGACTCCTCCGCCCTGGCCCTGACTCCCTGGCACCGTGTGGCAGTGAGTTCCCCAGCCTAGGGGCGTGACTCCTCCGCCCTGGCCCTGACTCCCTGGCACTGTGTGGCGGTGAGTTCCCCAGCCTAGGGGCGTGACTCCTCCGCCCTGGCCCTGACTCCCTGGCACTGTGTGGCGGTGAGTTCCCCAGCCTAGGGGCGTGACTCCTCCGCCCTGGCCCTGACTCCCTGGCACTGTGTGGCGGTGAGTTCCCCAGCCTAGGGGCGTGACTCCTCCGCCCTGGCCCTGACTCCCTGGCACTGTGTGGCGGTGAGTTCCCCAGCCTAGGGGCGTGACTCCGCGGCCCTGGCCCTGACTCCCTGGCACTGTGTGGCAGTGAGTTCCCCAGCCTAGGGGCGTGACTCCTCCGCCCTGGCCCTGACTCCCTGGCACTGTGTGGCGGTGAGTTCCCCAGCCTAGGGGTGTGACTCCTCCGCCCTGGCCCTGACTCCCTGGCACTGTGTGGCGGTGAGTTCCCCAGCCTAGGGGCGTGACTCCGCGGCCCTGGCCCTGACTCCCTGGCACTGTGTGGTGGTGAGTTCCCCAGCCTAGGGGCGTGACTCCTCCGCCCTGGCCCTGACTCCCTGGCACTGTGTGGTGGTGAGTTCCCCAGCCTAGGGGCGTGACTCCTCCGCCCTGGCCCTGACTCCCTGGCACTGTGTGGCGGTGAGTTCCCCAGCCTAGGGGTGTGACTCCGCGGCCCTGGCCCTGACTCCCTGGCACTGTGTGGCGGTGAGTTCCCCAGCCTAGGGGCGTGACTCCGTGGCCCTGGCCCTGACTCCCTGGCACTGTGTGGCGGTGAGTTCCCCAGCCTAGGGGCGTGACTCCTCCGCCCTGGCCCTGACTCCCTGGCACTGTGTGGCGGTGAGTTCCCCAGCCTAGGGGCGTGACTCCTCCGCCCTGGCCCTGACTCCCTGGCACTGTGTGGCAGTGAGTTCCCCAGCCTAGGGGCGTGACTCCTCTGCCCTGGCCCTGACTCCCTGGCACTGTGTGGCGGTGAGTTCCCCAGCCTAGGGGTGTGACTCCTCGGCCCTGGCCCTGACTCCCTGGCACTGTGTGGCAGTGAGTTCCCCAGCCTAGGGGTGTGACTCCTCTGCCCTGGCCCTGACTCCCCGGCACTGTGTGGCAGTGAGTTCCCCAGCCTAGGGGCATGCGCTGTAGCTGTGTGTGACTCCTCCACCCTGGCCCTGACTCCCTGGCACCCTGTGGCGGTGAGTTCCCCAGCCTAGGGGTGTGCTCTGTAGCTGTGCGTGACTCCTCTGCCCTGGCCCCGACTCCCCGGCACTGTGTGGCAGTGAATTCCCCAGCCTAGGGGAGTGCGTGGTAGCTGTGCGTGACCCAGGGCTGAGCAACTCTGGGGCTGTATTCGCAGCACTTAATGCAGGCATCACAAGAGCAGTGCAGGGTGAGTCAAGCAGCACAGGCAGGCACCACGAAAATTCAGTTCAACTTCATTTCTCCTCTTCTCCCCCCCCCCCCCCCGGGGGGGCTGGGGCCTGGGGCCTGGTCTTTGCTGTAACATCCATGCAGCCTGAATGACTCTCAGGTGCCAGTGGGGGAGATGGGGAGGGTGTGTGAGGGGCAGGGGCTGGGCACTGCCAAGGGCATCCACTCAGGGTGAATTGCTCAAAACCAGGGCTCCTTACAGCCCCACACCAGTCACACTGAGCACTCCAGCCCCAGGCCTGTACACAGGTGAGGGGTTATAGAACTGGTTCTCACCTACCCTGAATGGGTCAATTTACACTTTAGATCTTACCCACTAGGTCAGTGGTTCTGAGACTTTTCATCATCACACTCCCTTTTTGATTTTTGAAAAACCTTCATTTCCCTCCCCCCCCACACACACCCAGTTTGAGAACCCATGCACTAGATCACACTGGGCCAGTCCTTTAGCATCTACAATCTAAGGCTACATCTAGACGGGCATGATTTTCCGCAAATGCTTTTAACGGAAAAGTTTTTCCATTAAAAGCATTTGCAGAAAAGAGCGTCTAGATCAGCACGGACGCTTTTGCGGAAAAGCGTCCGTGCCAATCTAGACGCGGTTTTGCACAAGACAGACCCAATCGCTGTTTTAGCCATCGGGGCTTTTTTGCGCAAAACAAGTTTTAGCTGTCTACAGTGGCCCTCTTGCGCAAATACATTTGCGCAAGAGGGCTTTTGCCCGAACAGGAGCGTCATTGTATTTGCGCAAGAACACTGATGATCATCCATTAGATCGTCAGTGTTCTTGTGCAAATTCAAGCGGCCAGTGTAGACAGCTGGCAAGTTTTTGTGCAAAAGCAGCTGCTTTTGCGCAAAAACTTGCCAGTCTAGACACAGCCTAAAGGTTTATTACTAAAAGAAAGAAAAGGTGACAAGTGAGCGTGTTAAGGAGAATGTCACATGCACCAGTCACTAAGGTCTTGCTGCAGGCCCTTACAGATGTTACAAGCTGCCAGCTTAGCAGGCTCTGGGGCACATCCTACGGCAGGACGGGAGCCTGGCTGGTTTGCATGTTTCCAGACGCATTCCTCAGCTGTGTATGGGCCACTGAGCTGGGGGCCGTGCTAGTGAGCACATCCATTCATTGGACATTCCTTCCTTACAGCAGGCAGAGAGCACTCCTGGCTCCAGCCCAGAGCCACATTCATAACCCCAAATGTTATGCTTAAAAGAAGCACCCGGCATCTTTTTCAGGGGAGAAGGCAACACCCCACATTTATTGAACATGCATAGATCAATCAACACATCATATGCATAGGATACATCACACACAAGCACCCTCAGTCTTGTTACCACCAAAAGTTGCTTCCCATACGTGCACTGGCCAGGTGAGTTAGGTGGGGGAGGGGTGGAGCCGAGCTTCTGCCGATCCGGATCCATGCTCCCCTGTTGACAAGACAAAAACCCGGGGTCCCTCTGCAAGATGCCTCCTATTTATCCCTCTCATGCAGCCAATTAGCCATCACCTCGCCTTTCCTCATGCTGCTTCAGAGAGAGTTCTTCCAAGGGCAGGCACTTGCTGCTGGACTCCCAAGGCGTCTGTCTGTCCAGTCTTCTTCATGAGCTCACTGCACAGGGATTGGCTTGGGTCTGGCTCCCAGCCCCTCTCCACCCTTGGGACTGCTGCTGGAGGTGCCCCCCTTTCATTCTCCACTCACACCTCATTCACTTCAACAGGGCACTCAAGGAAAGGGGAGAGCTCAAAAGACATTTTTTTCTTACAAGATCTATATCTCTTAACACAAAGTTGTAGGAGAAATGTTCCAGAGATTCTATAAGAACACTTAAAGATATATCTAAAAGGACAAGATCTTAATACAAAGTATAATTACAGGGATTTATCCATGCACACACAGACCTCACACATGTACATGAGTGTGTCACAATCAGTGGGACAGAAGCTTTCATTGGACACCTCGCATGGCCCCTTTGTACAGACTTTGGGGCAAACCCCCTCCCTCCCGTGAGCACAGCAGTGACCTAGCTGCTCCCCTTAAAATCCAATGACATGACAGGGCACTAGCCAGGAGCCCCTGAGCACTGGGTGGAGGGCGGGGGGGGCGCTAGCCAGGAGCCCCTGAGCACTGGGTGGAGGGCGGGGGGGGCGCTAGCCAGGAGCCCCTGAGCACTGGGTGGAGGGTGGGGGGGGGGGGCACTAGCCAGGAGCCCCTGAGCGCCAAGGGAGGACAGCAGTGCAGCAGGGCACTGGCAAGTAGCCAGGAGGGGCTGGGGCAGCCCTGCACCCGAGCCAGCGCCCAGCCCAATGACACTCCTGATGCTGACTCCAGGGCCCTGCTAGGGCCTGGCCCCTCAGTCCTTTTCCTCAGGGCCTGCCCATCTGTCCTGGGGCCAGCCTGATGGGCAGGGGCCTCCTGCAGTGGGGCAGCCTGGATTCAGGGGGGTACAGGAATGGTTGGGGGCAAGATTAAAAATCCCCTCATCAAATCCCAGGGTGGGCAGAGACCCCAGGAGCCACCAAGTTCAACCCTCTGCCCAAAGCAGGACCAGCCCCAACTCAATCAGCCCAGCCAGGACTTGGTCAAGCTGGGAGTTAAACACCTCTAGGGATGGAGATTCCACCCCCTCCCCGGGGAACCCAGCCCAGCGCTTCCCCACCCGCCTAGGGAAATAGTTTTCCTCATATCCAACCTAGACCTCCCCACTGCTCCTCGTTCTGCCTGTGACGTGGGCAGGGGGTTCCCCATGCTGCACCTCCATCTGCAGCCAGGTGTGACTCAGGCAGCAGGGAGACCAGAAGGTTTATTGGCTCTCAGGGACACAGTGTAGCACAGGAGCCAGGGCGCACAGCCTTATTCCTCTTAGGGGGGATGGGCTCCCGGGCCCCTCACCCCCCCTTTCCTGCTCTAAGCCTCCTCACTCCTTCTAGCCCAGATGAGACTCCCCCCACAGCCCCTGCTCACTCGCCCGAGGCGGGGCCGCCTCCTCCCTTGTTCTCCTTCCAGGCCCAAGGGGCAACATGCTGTCCCCTGGGCCTCAGGATGTGAGACTGAACATACTTCCCCAGCCCCGTCTCCCCCTCCTCTGAAGTGGGCTGTGCCCACGAAAGCTCATGAGATCATCTATAGTTTTTGTTAATCTCTAAGGGGCTGCAGGACCATTTGTTACGTTGTCCTGTTACAGAGGAACTCGGCTACACCTCTGAACCTCCTCCTGCAGCTAGTGGTGCAGGGCCTGGGGAAACTGAGACACAGACAGCGTCACTACAGAGCAGCACAGGACAGTAGGATCTCACAGAACCCCGTAAGACAAATGGTGACTACAGCACCAGAGTGACCAAATTACAAGAGTAGACAACACCCCCACTATGGCAAACCTCCCTTCGGGGAGCTGCAGGCTGCTCTCGAATCCCCCTCACTCTGCTCTTCTGCAGACTGAACAAACCCAAATCCCCCAGCCTCTCCTCACAGGTCCTGTGCTCCAGCCCCCGAATCATTTTGGTTGCCCTCCGCTGGACCCTCTCCAATGCGTCCACGTCCTTTTTGTAGTGGGGGGCCCAGAACTGGACACAATACTCCAGATGTGGCCTCCCCAGAGCCAACTAAGGGGAATAATGACATCTCTGGATCTGCTGGCAACGCTCCTCCGAATGCAGCCTAATATGTCACTAGCCTTCTTGGCTACAAGGGCACCCTGTTGGCTCCTACCCAGCTTCTCATCCACTGTAACCCCCAGGTCTTTTTCTGCCAAACTGCAACCTAGCTAGTCGGTCCCCCGCCTGTCACAATGCTTGGGATTCTTCCCTCCCAAGGGCAGGGCTCTACACTCGTCCTTGTTGAACCTCATCAGATTTCTTGTGGCCCGATCCTCTAATCTGTCCAGGTCACTCTGGACCCTATCCCTGCCCTCCAGTGTATCTACCTCTCCCCCTAGCTTAGTGTCATCCGCAAACGTGCTGAGGGTCTGTGGCGTATTGGGGAGCTGTCTGCTCTGTAACCCCGTGTCCCCCTGCGCTGGATGCGATTCCCACTGACTCACCCACATGTGTTCTAACGCAGACACCTAGGCCCAGCCTGAGGAGATAACGGGATTCCTAGGGGGAGAGACAAAGGGAGGAAGGCGGAGACCAACAGGAGGCTTTGGGGGGGAAGGGTCAGTTCCTAGCTGGGAAACAAGAGGGAGTGAGCCTAAACTGGGGGCTGGAGGTCTAAGGGGGGGTGAGGGACTCCCTAACCCAAGGGGTCTGAGGCATCCTGGCCCAGACTCCTGTAGCCACATCACATCTGTGCTGGGCTGTATCCTGGAGAAGCAATAAACCCCCCTGTTCTGCTGGAGGGCGGAGTCTGTTCTTTTGCAGATGGGGTGCAGGATTTGGGGGGCCACCCCGACTCGCCATCACAGGGTGCAATCCATCCCCTCAGCCAGGTCATTAATAAAGATGTTGAACAAAACTGGTCCTAGAACCGCCCCTTGGGGCACTCCACTAGAAACCGACCGCCAGCCTGACATCGAGCCGTTGATCACTACCCGCTGGGCCTTTCTAGCCATCTTCCCGTCCATTTAGCCAATCCATACTCCCGTAGCTTGCTGGCAAGAATATGGTGGGAGACCGTATCCAAAGCTTTGCTGAAGTCACGGTCTGTCACGCCCACCAACTTCCCCGCGGCCACACAGCCAGTTACCTCAGCGTGGAAGCTAATCAGGCAGAATCCATGTTGACTATTCCTGCCCACTCTCCCGCTCAACCTGTTCTTCCTCCACGGCGGGCTGCTCACCTCCTTCCCATGCTGCGTTGCCTAGTGCAGTAGCCTGGGAGCCGGCCTGCTCGGTGACCACAGAGGCACAGAAAGCATTGAGCCCTCCAGGCCTTCCCACATGGTCTGGCACTAGCTTGGCTCCCTCATCCGGTAAGAGCCCTGCCCCCTCTCTGATCGCCCTCCCCCCCCAAGGGGCCTGGAGAAGCCTTCTTGTTCCCCTTCTCCTCCCTTGCGAGTTGCAACTGGACCTTCCCGTCCGCCTCCCGGCTCACCGCCGCGCCCCGCGGCGCTAGAGCTCCCCCCCGCGCCCCGCGGCGCTAGAGCTCCCCCCGCGCCCCGGGCTCCCGCGCCCCGCGGCGCTAGAGCTCCCCCCGCCGCCCCGCGGCGCTAGAGCTCCCCCCCGCGCCCCGCGGCGCTAGAGCTCCCCCCGCGCCCCGCGGCGCTAGAGCTCCCCCCGCGCCCCGCGGCGCTAGAGCTCCCCCCGCGCCCCGCGGCGCTAGAGCTCCCCCCGCGCCCCGCGGCGCTAGAGCTCCCCCCCGCCCCCGCGGCGCTAGAGCTCCCCCCGCGCCCCGCGGCGCTAGAGCTCCCCCCGCGCCCCGCGGCGCTAGAGCTCCCCCCGCGCCCCGCGGCGCTAGAGCTCCCCCCCGCGCCCCGCGGCGCTAGAGCTCCCCCCGCGCCCCGCGGCGCTAGAGCTCCCCCCCGCGCCCCGCGGCGCTAGAGCTCCCCCCGCGCCCCCGCGGCGCTAGAGCTCCCCCCCCGCGCCCCGCGGCGCTAGAGCTCCCCCCCCCTCCCCCCCGCCCCGCGCTCCGTGGCGCTAGAGCTCCCCCCTCCCCCCCGCCCCCGCGCTCCCGTGGCGCTAGAGCTCCCCCCGCGCCCCCGCAGCACTAGAGCACCCCCCCCCCCGCGCCCCCCGCAGCACTAGAGCACCCCCCCCCGCGCCCCGCAGCACTAGAGCACCCCCCCCCGCGCCCCGCAGCACTAGAGCACCCCCCCCCGCCCCCGCAGCACTAGAGCTCCCCCCGCAGCACTAGAGCTCGCCCCGCAGCACTAGAGCTCGCCCCGCAGCACTAGAGCTCGCCCCGCAGCACTAGAGCTCGCCCCGCAGCACTAGAGCTCGCCCCCCGCGCTCCCGCGCCCCGCGGCACTAGAGCTCCCCCTCCGCCCCGCGGCACTAGAGCTCCCCCCTCCCCCCGCGCCCCGCGGCACTAGAGCTCCCCCCTCCCCCCCCCGCGCTCCGCGGCACTAGAGCTCCCCCCCCCCCCGCGCCCCGCGGCACTAGAGCTCCCCCCCCCCCGCGCCCCGCGGCACTAGAGCTCCCCCCCGCAGCACTAGAGCTCCCCCCGCAGCACTAGAGCTCCCCCCCCCTCCCCCCCCCCCGCGCCCCGCGGCACTAGAGCTCCCCCCTCCCCCCCCGCGCTCCGCGGCACTAGAGCTCCCCCCCCCCCCCCGCGCCCCGCGGCACTAGAGCTCCCCCCCCGCGGCACTAGAGCTCCCCCCGCGGCACTAGAGCTCCCCCCCCCGCGCTCCCCCGCCACCCCCCACAGCACTGGAGCTCCCCCCCCCCCGCGCCCCGCGGCACTAGAGCTCCCCCCGCGCCCCGCGGCACTAGAGCTCCCCACCCTCCCCCCCGTGCCCATAGAGCTCCCCCCTCCCCCCCCCGCGCACTAGAGCTCCCCCCGCGCCCCGCGGCACTAGAGCTCCCCCCTCCCCCTCCCCCCCGCGGCACTAGAGCTCCCCCTCCCCCCCGCGCTCCGCGGCACTAGAGCTCCCCCCCCCCCCCCGCCGCCCCCCCGCGGCACTAGAGCTCCCCCCCTCCCCCCGCGGCACTAGAGCTCCCCCCCTCCCCCCCCGCCCGCCCCGCGGCACTAGAGCTCCCCCCCCCCCCCCCCCGCGCCCCGCAGCACTAGAGCTCCCCCCCCCCCGCGCCCCCGCAGCACTAGAGCTCCCCCCCCGCAGCACTAGAGCTCCCCCCCCCCCCGCGCTCCCGCACCCCACAGCACTAGAGCTCCCCCCCCTCCCCCCCCCGCGCCCCCGCGCACTAGAGCTCCCCCCCCCCCCCCCCGCGCCCCGCGGCACTAGAGCTCCCCCCCCCCCCGCCCCGCGGCACTAGAGCTCCCCCCCCTCCCCCCCGCGCCACTAGAGCTCCCCCCTCCCCCCCCCCGCCGCCCCGCGGCACTAGAGCTCCCCCCTCCCCCCCCCGCGCCCCGCGGCACTAGAGCTCCCCCCTCCCCCCCGCGCCCCGCGGCACTAGAGCTCCCCCCGCCAGCACTAGAGCTCCCCCCGCAGCACTAGAGCTCCCCCCCCCCGCGCTCCCGCACCCCACAGCACTAGAGCTCCCCCCCCCCCCCCCGCCCGCCCCCGCGGCACTAGAGCTCCCCCCCCCCCCCCGCGCCCCGCGGCACTAGAGCTCCCCCCTCCCCCCCGCGCCCCGCGGCACTAGAGCTCCCCCCTCCCCCCCGCGCCCCGCGGCACTAGAGCTCCCCCCGCAGCACTAGAGCTCCCCCCCCGCGCTCCCGCACCCCACAGCACTAGAGCTCCCCCCTCCCCCCCCGCGCCCCGCGGCACTAGAGCTCCCCCCCCCCGCGCCCCGCGGCACTAGAGCTCCCCCCGCAGCACTAGAGCTCCCCCCCCGCGCTCCCGCACCCCACAGCACTAGAGCTCCCCCCTCCCCCCCCGCGCCCCGCGGCACTAGAGCTCCCCCCTCCCCCCCGCGCCCCGCGGCACTAGAGCTCCCCCTCCCCCCCGCGCCCCGCGGCACTAGAGCTCCCCCTCCCCCCCCGCGCCCCGCGGCACTAGAGCTCCCCCCCCCCCCCGCGCCCCGCGGCACTAGAGCTCCCCCTCCCCCCCGCGCCCCCGCGGCACTAGAGCTCCCCCCCCCGCGCCCCGCCCGAGCACTAGAGCTCCCCCCGCAGCACTAGAGCTCCCCCCCCGCGCTCCCGCACCCCACAGCACTAGAGCTCCCCCCTCCCCCCCGCGCCCCGCGGCACTAGAGCTCCCCCCTCCCCCCCCCCCGCGCCCCGCGGCACTAGAGCTCCCCCCCCCCCCCCCCCCCCGCGCCCCGCGGCACTAGAGCTCCCCCTCCCCCCCTCCCCCCCGCGCCCCCGCGGCACTAGAGCTCCCCCCTCCCCCCCGCGCCCCCGCGGCACTAGAGCTCCCCCCCCCCCCCCGCGCCCCGCGGCACTAGAGCTCCCCCTCCCCCCCCGCGCCCCGCGGCACTAGAGCTCCCCCTCCCCCCCCCCCGCGCCCCGCGGCACTAGAGCTCCCCCCCCGCGCTCCCGCACCCCACAGCACTAGAGCTCCCCCTCCCCCCCGCGCCCCGCGGCACTAGAGCTCCCCCCCTCCCCCCCGCGCCCCGCGGCACTAGAGCTCCCCCCTCCCCCCCCGCGCCCCGCGGCACTAGAGCTCCCCCTCCCCCCCCCCGCGCCCCGCGGCACTAGAGCTCCCCCTCCCCCCCCGCGCCCCGCGGCACTAGAGCTCCCCCCCTCCCCCCTCGCGCCCCCGCGGCACTAGAGCTCCCCCCTCCCCCTCGCGCCCCGCGGCACTAGAGCTCCCCCCCCCCCGCGCCCCGCGGCACTAGAGCTCCCCCCCCCGCGCCCCGCAGCACTAGAGCTCCCCCCCCCCCCGCGCCTCTCCCCCGCACCCCCCCACAGCACTAGAGCTCCCCCTCCCCCCCCGCGCCCCGCAGCACTAGAGCCCCCCCCCGTGCACTGCCTGTCCGCGGCCCTGCCGGGTGACCCCAGGCCGAGGGCCCCGCCCGGCCAGCTCCTCAGTGCGAAGGGCGGGGCCGCTGCCTCCCTGCCCCACGTGCCCAGCCCCGCTAGTGCGCCTGCTCGCAACGTGCTGGGAAACCCCGCCCCTTCTGCTCCCCGGGGCCGCGGGGGGGGGGGTTGGATCACGTGGGCAGCCGGCAGCAGAAGCGCGAAGCCCCACCCCCAACATCGCGAGGCTCCGGCCGTTGCTCTTGTGCGAGGGGGCGGGGCCTGGCGCGGGGCGTCCCGGGCGGAGATAGCCCCGCCCCGCCCGCTGCTCCTCCTCCCGGACCCCCCCGGAAATCGAAACCGCTCCCGGGCCGGGCCCGGCATGTCACGTGGCCTCCCCCCCCCCCGCCGAGCGGCACGGCCTGGGCCCACGGCGGGGGTGTCACTGACAGACCCGTTCCCCTGGCAACGCCGCCACCCCGAGGCAGCCTCACCTGCGGCCATGCTGGGGGCGGGGCTATGGCCCCTGTCATGCCTGTCGGGAAGGGGGAGGAGCTGAGGGAGCGGAGCCGCGCCTGCGTGTGAGCGCGAGGCACCGCCCAGACTCCAGCCCCGCCCGCCCGGCCGGGCTCTGGCGCCCTCTGCGGGTGCAGCGCGTTCCCAGCCCGCAGGGCGCGTGCGCGGTGCGGAGTGACCCGCCCCCCCCGCAGGGCGCGTGCCCGGTGCGGAGTGACCCGCCCCCCCCGCAGGGCGCGTGCCCGGTGCGGAGTGACCCGCCCCCCCCGCAGGGCGCGTGCCCGGTGCGGAGTGACCCGCCCCCCCCCGCAGGGCGCGTGCGCGGTGCGGAGTGACCCGCCCCCCCCGCAGGGCGCGTGCCCGGTGCGGAGTGACCCGCCCCCCCCGCAGGGCGCGTGCCCGGTGCGGAGTGACCCGCCCCCCCCCCCGCAGAACGGGTGCCCGGTGCGGAGTGACCCGCCCCCCCACCGCAGGGCGCGTGCCCGGTGCGGAGTGACCCGCCCCCCCCACCGCAGGGCGCGTGCCCGGTGCGGAGTGACCCGCCCCCCCCCCGCAGAGCGCGTGCCCGGTGCGGAGTGACCCGCCTCCCCCCGCAGGGCGCGTGCCCGGTGCGGAGTGACCAGCCTCCCCCCGCAGAGCGCGTGCCCGGTGCGGAGTGACCCGGCCCCCCCCCGCAGGGCGCGTGCCCGGTGCGGAGTGACCCGCCTCCCCCCGCAGAGCGCGTGCCCGGTGCGGAGTGACCCGCCCCCCCCGCAGAGCGCGTGCCCGGTGCGGAGTGGCCCCTCCCCTCCTCCCCCGCAGGGCGCGTGCCCGGTGCGGAGTGACCCGCCCCCCCCCCCCCGCAGACCGCGTGCCCGGTGCGGAGTGACCCGCCCCCCCCGCAGAGCGCGTGCCCGGTGCGGAGTGACCCGCCCCCCCCCCCCCCGCAGGGCGCGTGCCCGGTGCGGAGTGACCCGCCTCCCCCCGCAGAGCGCGTGCCCGGTGCGGAGTGACCCGCCCCCCCCCGCAGGGCGCGTGCCCGGTGCGGAGTGACCCGCCTCCCCCCGCAGAGCGCGTGCCCGGTGCGGAGTGACCCGCCCCCCCCCGCAGAGCGCGTGCCCGGTGCGGAGTGGCCCCTCCCCTCCTCCCCCGCAGGGCGCGTGCCCGGTGCGGAGTGACCCGCCCCCCCCCCCCGCAGACCGCGTGCCCGGTGCGGAGTGACCCGCCCCCCCCGCAGAGCGCGTGCCCGGTGCGGAGTGACCCGCCCCCCCCCCCCCGCAGGGCGCGTGCCCGGTGCGGAGTGACCCGCCTCCCCCCGCAGAGCGCGTGCCCGGTGCGGAGTGACCCGCCCCCCCCCCGCAGAGCGCGTGCCCGGTGCGGAGTGACCCGCCCCCCCCCCCCCGCAGACCGCGTGCCCGGTGCGGAGTGACCCGCCCCCCCCGCAGAGCGCGTGCCCGGTGCGGAGTGACCCGCCTCCCCCCGCAGAGCGCGTGCCCGGTGCGGAGTGACCCGCCCCCCCCGCAGAGCGCGTGCCCGGTGCGGAGTGACCCGCCCCCCCCCCCGCAGACCGCGTGCCCGGTGCGGAGTGACCCGCCCCCCCCGCAGAGCGCGTGCCCGGTGCGGAGTGACCCGCCCCCCCCCCCCGCAGGGCGCGTGCCCGGTGCGGAGTGACCCGCCTCCCCCCGCAGAGCGCGTGCCCGGTGCGGAGTGACCCGCCCCCCCCCGCAGAGCGCGTGCCCGGTGCGGAGTGACCCGCCCCCCCCCCCCCCCGCAGGGCGCGTGCCCGGTGCGGAGTGACCCGCCCCCCCCCCCCCCCCCCCGCAGACCGCGTGCCCGGTGCGGAGTGACCCGCCCCCCCCGCAGAGCGCGTGCCCGGTGCGGAGTGACCCGCCCCCCCCCCCGCAGACCGCGTGCCCGGTGCGGAGTGACCCGCCCCCCCCCCCCCCCAGGGCGCGTGCCCGGTGTTGCAGGCAGAGGCCAGGGCGGGGCAGGCGCGGAACGGGAAGTGGGGCTGGGCACTGCTGTGAGGAGCCCCCCAGGCCCTGCCCTTACCCCAGCCCGGCCCGAGGGGGAGCCCTGCCCTTACCCCGCCCGGCCCCGGGGGTCCCCCTGCCCTTACCCCGCCCGGCCCCGGGGGTCCCCCTGCCCTTACCCCGCCCGGCCCCAGGGGGCGCCCTGCCCTTACCCCGCCCGGCCCCGGGGGGCGCCCTGCCCTTACCCCAGCCTGGCCCCGGGGGGCGCCCTGCCCTTACCCCAGCCTGGCCCCGGGGGGAGCCCTGCCCTTATCCCAGCCCGGCCCCGGGGGTCACCCTGCCCTTACCCCGCCCGGCCCCGGGGGGCGCCCTGCCCTTACCCCAGCCCGGCCCCGGGGGGCGCCCTGCCCTTACCCCAGCCCGGCCCCGGGGGGCGCCCTGCCCTTACCCCAGCCTGGCCCCGGGGGGCGCCCTGCCTTTACCCCAGCCTGGCCCCGGGGGGCGCCCTGCCCTTACCCTGCCCGGCCCCGGGGGTCCCCCTGCCCTTACCCCCGCCCGGCCCGAGGGGGAGCCCTGCCCTTACCCCGCCCGGCCCCGGGGGTCCCCCTGCCCTTACCCCGCCCGGCCCCGGGGGGCGCCCTGCCCTTACCCCAGCCCGGCCCCGGGGGGAGCCCTGCCCTTATCCCAGCCCGGCCCCGGGGGTCACCCTGCCCTTACCCCAGCCCGGCCCCGGGGGGCGCCCTGCCCTTACCCCAGCCTGGCCCCGGGGGGAGCCCTGCCCTTACCCCAGCCCGGCCCCGGGGGTCACCCTGCCCTTACCCCAGCCCGGCCCCGGGGGTCACCCTGCCCTTACCCCAGCCCGGCCCCGGGGGTCCCCCTGCCCTTACCCCGCCCTGCCCTGCCCTGCCCCCGCCCGGCCCCGGGGGTCCCCCTGCCCTTACCCCGCCCTGCCCTGCCCTTACCCCGCCTGGCCCGGGGGTCCCCCTGCCCTTACCCCGCCCGGCCCCGGGGGCGCGCCTGCCATTACCCCGCCCGGCCCCGGGGGGCGCCCTGCCCTTACCCCCGCCTGGCCCCGGGGGTCGCCCTGCCCTTACCCCGCCCGGCCCCGGGGGTCCCCCTGCCCTTACCCCAGCCCGGCCCCGGGGGTCGCCCTGCCCTTACCCCGCCCGGCCCCGGGGGTCCCCCTGCCCTTACCCCGCCCGGCCCCGGGGGTCCCCCTGCCCTTACCCCGCCCGGCCCCAGGGGGCGCCCTGCCCTTACCCCGCCCGGCCCCGGGGGTCCCCCTGCCCTTACCCCGCCCGGCCCCAGGGGGCGCCCTGCCCTTACCCCGCCCGGCCCCGGGGGTCCCCCTGCCCTTACCCCGCCCGGCCCCGGGGGTCCCCCTGCCCTTACCCCGCCCGGCCCCGGGGGGAGCCCTGCCCTTACCCCGCCCGGCCCCGGGGGGAGCCCTGCCCTTATCCCAGCCCGGCCCCGGGGGTCACCCTGCCCTTACCCCAGCCCGGCCCCGGGGGTCACCCTGCCCTTACCCCAGCCCGGCCCCGGGGGTCCCCCTGCCCTTACCCCGCCCGGCCCCCGGGGGCGCCCTGCCCTTACCCCGCCCGGCCCCAGGGGGAGCCCTGCCCTTACCCCGCCCGGCCCGAGGGGGAGCCCTGCCCTTACCCCGCCCGGCCCCGGGGGTCCCCCTGCCCTTACCCCGCCCGGCCCCGGGGGGCGCCCTGCCCTTACCCCAGCCCGGCCCCGGGGGTCACCCTGCCCTTACCCCAGCCCGGCCCCGGGGGGCGCCCTGCCCTTACCCCAGCCTGGCCCCGGGGGGCACCCTGCCCTTACCCCAGCCTGGCCCCGGGGGGCGCTGTGCTCGCCTGTGACACAGCTCTCAGCTGGCTGGCAGGGCTGTGGGCTGCGCAGAAGGTGCGTGTGGTGTGAGCTGTGCTGCTCGCCAGCTGTGGGGGCTTCACACTGTAAGGACCCACAATGGCCCTTCCAGAGGCAGGAGGCCACAGGGACCCCGGGGCAGAACCCCACATTGGTGGGCCGGGACACCCTGCAGCCCCCACCCCCTGCCAGGGGCAGGTCCTGCCCCGTGGCTCGTGCCCAGGGCTCTGTCCTGCTGCATTCAGCCAGAGCTGGTCTAGGGGCAGTATGGCTCCTGCAGCCCTCCACTCCCTGCCCAAGCCCCCCTGACCCACACGAGCAGGGCCTGGCAGAGCCAGGGCACCTGGGGCCTAGGGATGGGCCGGGCTGTCTCGCAGTGCTGGATGCAGGAGGGTCCCCAGAGCCATAGGGCTGCCTCCCCAGGCCCTGCTTTCAGGGTGCTGGTGCTGAGCCTGCCCAGGGTGTGAGCGGTTCTTGGGGGGCAGGTGCTGCTGCCTCGGTTCCCTGGGGCCCAGGCCCAGCCAGGGGAGGGGCGAGATGTGGGCACCTTACAGCTCCATGGTCATGTCTGCCCCTTGCGCCTGTCCTGTTGCCTGGGTCTGTCGGGTGGGGGGGTTGCCCTCAGGCACGGCCCATGGGGAGTGTCACCCCTGCCCTTCCCTCACCCTCCCAGCTGCTGCCAGCCCCGGGCCATGCCCTGCACCCAGAGCGTGAGGGACCCCAACGCTGCGAGCTTCCCCAGCAGCAGTGCTCCCTAAGCTGAGCACTTAGGCGGCCGCCCAGAAGAAACTCAGATGCCACCCAGTTGATTAGCAGAGCGCCCGGGGTGGCAGCAGCCGGCCGCAGGGGTTTCTGATGGTGGCGCACATCCACACATGCCTTGGTGCATAGAACAACATTTATTCTGCACGTGGAGGGAAAAAATTGTGGGGACACTGCCCAGCACTGCCCCTGTGCAGCGGAGGGCTGCCCCAGAGAGGGGGAGCAGGCCAGGGTCGCCTGGGTCCCGCCCTGTTTGCAGGTCTCTGCTCGGGGAGGGAGGGCTGCATTGCCGGCCCTGTGTCCCCGAGGCGGGTGCTGGGCATTCGGGCCAGGGGCACTGGGCTTGGGGTGCAGAGCCAGGCTTCCTCCTGGCACGGCCCATCCGCTGCCCCATGCCGAGTGTCCTTCCCCTGCAGGGTCTCTAGTGCCGGCTCCCAGGCAGGGGGCCCAGGGAACTACAGGTGCAGAGCACCCCAGGGCATGGCCAGAGGCTCTCTGCCTTCCCTGGCACCCAGCTGCAGACAGCGGGCCCTGGAGGGGACGCCAGTGAATGGGGCAGAGACTCCCTGGGTACTGCCTGGGGCCTGCCGGAGTCTGGCTCTGTCCCCACCCACACAAGCAAGTGGCAAGCTGAGAGGGGACCTAGGAGACCCGCTAGGCCGCTCTCCCTCTGCTGCCAGAAGCGCCCCCCACAGATGGGGCCGTGCTGGGCCTAGCCCCACCGGGCGCAGCCCATGGGCTGGGACGGGGGGCCCATGTTGGGTGCTGTGCGCTCAGCCTGGGGCCGGATTGGGCCTATGGTGTGGGGGGGGCCGGGCGCCAGGCAGTGGGCGCTCAGCCGGGGCCGGATTGGGCCCGTGGTGTGGGGGGGGCCGGGCGCCAGGCAGCGGGCGCTCAGCCGGGGCCGGATTGGGCCCGTGGTGTGGGGGGGGCCGGGCGCCAGGCAGCGGGCGCTCAGCCGGGGCCGGATTGGGCCCGTGGTGTGGGGGGGGCCGGGCGCCAGGCAGCGGGCGCTCAGCCGGGGCCGGATTGGGCCGGGGCTGGGGGGCTGGGCGCCACGCCGCGGGCGCTCAGCCGGGGCCGGATTGGGCCCGTGGTGTGGGGGGGCCGGGCGCCAGGCAGCGGGCGCTCAGCCGGGGCCGGATTGGGCCCGTGGTGTGGGGGGGGCCGGGCGCCAGGCAGCGGGCGCTCAGCCGGGGCCGGATTGGGCCGGGGCTGGGGGGCCGGGCGCCACGCCGCGGGCGCTCAGCCGGGGCCGGATTGGGCCTGTGGTGTGGGGGGGCCGGGCGCCAGGCACCGGGCGCTCAGCCGGGGCCGGATTGGGCCGGGGCTGGGGGGCCGGGCCGGCTGGTGGTGAGCGGCTGGCTGAGCGTGCTGAGAGGCGGGGGAGCAGCGGCTGCGAAGGAGCCGGAGCCATCGCGCCAGCAGGCAGCCCAGAGCCGGGCTCACAATGGGCCGCTGAGCAGCTGCCGCACGGGTGGCCGGTGGGGAGGGGGGCGCGGCCCGGAGACGGGTCCCAGCCGCATTCCATCGCCGTGGTGATCCGGAGCTGCGGTTGCCAGCGCCTGCGATTGGCGGGTGCCAGGGAGCCTGGGACGCAGCAGCCGGACAGCCGGGCCATGGGCGGGTGCCGCCAGCTGCCCCGGC
Source organism: Pelochelys cantorii (assembly GCA_032595735.1). Classification (NCBI taxonomy): domain Eukaryota; kingdom Metazoa; phylum Chordata; order Testudines; family Trionychidae; genus Pelochelys; species Pelochelys cantorii. Next base: position 262,340,446 of record CM064327.1, on the reverse strand, counting down.
GAGGGAGGGCAGCAGGGAGCCCGGGCGCCCGGCCCGGCGCGGGAGCGTGAGGCTGGGCCGGGGCCCGGAGCCACCATGAGGGGCTGCTCGCAGAGCGGTGCGGGGGCTGAGCCGCGCTCCAGCCTCCAGGTCTTTGCCAACACCTGCTCGCTGCACGGCGTGAGCCACATCTTCCGGCACGGCGCACTCTCCCTGCGCCGCGCCCTCTGGGCGCTCTGCTTCCTGGGCTCGCTGGCGCTGCTGCTGCTGGTCTGCCTGGAGCGCGTCTCCTACTTCTTCACCTACCCCCACGTCACCAAGCTGGACGAGGTGGCTGCGCCCAACCTCACCTTCCCGGCCGTCACCATTTGCAACCTCAACGAGTTCCGCTTCTCCCGCATCACCCGCAACGACCTGTACCATGCCGGGCAGCTGCTGGCGCTGCTGGGCGCCCAGCACGAGATCCGCAGCCCCCACCTGGCTGAGCCCTCGCTGCTGGCCACCCTGCGGGACAAGGCCAACTTCCGGCACTTCAAAGCCAGGCCCTTCGACATGGCTGACTTCTACAACCGCACAGGCCACGACATGGCCGAGATGCTGCTGCAGTGCAGCTTCCGTGGCACTGACTGCACTGCCCAGAACTTCACCGCCGTGAGTGCGCCCCGCTGGGGCCGGGCTGGGGGGCTGGGCTGGGAGGGTGGGACTGACGGGCCGTGCTGGGGGGGTGGGACTGAGGGGCCATGCTGGGGGGCTGGGGCCGGGCTGGGGGCCATGCTGGGGGGGGTGGGACTGAGGGGCCATGCTGGGGGGCTGTGCTGGGGGCCGGGCTCAGGGTGCGGCTCTGCCTGGGGCAGTGGGGGTGGGATGGTGCCAGGAGTGGGGGTGTCTTGCCTGAGGGCAGCTCGGGGCAGAGGCGGGGTTCGGGGCTGGGTCTGTCACTGCGGGGGCACTGGACTCACACTCCCGGGGTGTCAGAGGGAGCGGGGCAGCGATTCATCCCTCCCCCATGCCCCTAGAACCGGCTGGGGGGTCCTGCCGCAGGCACATCCCCCATTTCCGGAGCTAACCCCCATCCCAGTCCTTCTCCCCCACCCAGCAAGAGCCAGGCTGGGCTGGTCCCTGTGCCGGCGCCCGAGGGGGCGGTGGGAAGGGGTTTCCATCACATACCGGCTCTCAGCCCCCCTCTCGCCCCCCCACTGTTCCAGCGCCCTGGCCCCACAAGCCCTTCACGAGCTGTGGCTGGAGGCTGAGTGGACAATTCCCGGAAGCCCCAGATGCTGCGCCAGCCTCACTGCAGCCTCCTCACTGCTCAGGCCCAAGGCTACCCGCAGTGGCCTGACCCGCTCGGCTGAGCCCCTCCCACATCCGCCAGCCGTGCACCAGCCACCCTGCTCTGTGCCGGCCAGCGGGCCACGGGCTCCCCACGCTCTGAGCCCGGCTCCAGTCCGGGCCACGTGCCAGCCGCCCTGCTCTGCCCTGGGGCTCGCTGCTGCCTCGGGCACTCGCTAGCCTGCCACAGGGCTTGCAGCCTGACCCATTTCTGCCCTGTGCACGAGCGCGGGACCAGCCCTCGCAAAGTGAATCCAAGTGGCCCTCAGGTGGCAGCTGGGCAGAACGGGGCAGAACTGGCCCAGGGGGCAGCAGTGTTGGGAGGGCAGTGGGGACAGGGCCTTGGCCCGGTGTTTGCTGCCCCTTGGAACGGGATGGGGCAGACCGTGTGTGCCGCTGGCGGGTAGGAAGGATTCCTCCATGGGGCAGGGCAGGAGCTCAGGCTGTGGGGGGGCTCCCAGCGGCGCACGTGGGGGGCAGGGCAGGAGCCCTGGCTGTGGGGGGGCTCCCAGCGGGGGACGTAGGGGGCAGGGCAGGAGCCCTGGCTGTGGGGGGGCTCCCAGCGGGGGACGTGGGGAGCAGGGCAGGAGCCCTGGCTGTGGGGGGGCTCCCAGCGGGGACGTGGGGGGCAGGGCAGGAGCCCTGGCTGTGGGGGGGGGCTCCCAACCACTCCAGCCCCAGGCTCTCTCAGAGGGGTGGGCGCGTGTGGGGCCATCCCCACACCACCAGGCGTGCCCCCCCCAGCCTGGGCAGGCAGGCGCTCAGCGGTGGCTGCACACAGGTGGCCATGGAGGCCCCCCCATCTGGCATGAGTCACCATGGGCCCCCCCCATCCTTACATGGATCCTTTGTTACCATGGCGACGCTTCCCCGCTTTCTGTGCAGCCGTTGCCATGGCGATGTCTCCCCTCCCTTCGCTGTGCAGCCTGGTTGCCAGGAGAGCGTCCCTGGTGGGGGCTGGGGACCCGCGTGGGCCCCTGTGCCCGTCACACCCGGCCCAGCGCCCGGGGGGGGTATGGACCTTTCCCTCCCCCAGAGCCGGGCCGGGGGCCGGCGCATGCTGCCGCTCCCCACCCAGCCGGGCAGCCCGTGCCCATGCAGGGCCCCATGTGGGTCACTCACAGGCTGCAGGCTCTGGCCGGTGCCCAGCCTCCCTCCAGGCTCCCGGGCGGGAGCCCTGAGCGCGCCCCGGTTCCTAGGGCCGGCCGTCCCCTCGGCGCAACGGGCTGGGAGCAGGGGCTGCAGGCTCCAGCTGAGGGGCGAGCTCTGGGGTGGGGCTGAAGGGGAGGGTCTTGGGGGGCAGCAGGGGGCTGCAGGCTGGGGCCCAGCGCTTGGACCTGTAGGAGAGGGCTCAGGTCGGCGGGGGGGAGGTTGGGGTTGCAATATACCAGCTAGGTCTGGGGCTTCGCCCAGCGGGCCGCATCAGGGCGACTTGTTCAGAACCAGGGCGACGGACAGCCCAGGCCTGGGGTCCCCCCGTGCGGCACCAAACCAGCCCCAGCGAGCCCTCAGCTGCCCCCCGGCCAGCAAGGAGCCTCCCCAGCAAATCCCTCAGACACCCCAGCGCTCGCTGTGCCCCCCAGCCCCCCCTTACACGGGAGAGGTTATAACCCATCCCCCACCTCCCCTCAGACACCCCAGCGCTCCCTGTGCCCCCCAGCCCCCCCTTACACGGGAGAGGTTATTAACCCATCCCCCACCTCCCCTCAGGACACCCCAGCGCTCCCTGTGCCCCCCAGCCCCCCCTTACACAGGGAGAGGTTATAACCCATCCCCCACCTCCCCTCAGACACCCCAGCGCTCCCTGTGCCCCCCCAGCCCCCCCTTACACAGGTGAGAGGTTATAACCCATCCCCCACGTCCCTCAGACACCCCAGCGCTCCCTGGCCCCCCAGCCCCCCCTTACACAGAGGAGAGGTTATTACCCATCCCCCACCTCCCTCAGACACCCCAGTGCTCCCTGTGCCCCCCCAGCCCCCCCTTACACGGGAGATGTTATTACCCATCCCCCACCTCCCCTCAGACACCCCAGCGCTCCCTGTGCCCCCCAGCCCCCCCTTACACGGGAGAGGTTATTACCCATCCCCCACCTCCCCTCAGACACCCCAGCGCTCCCTGTGCCCCCCAGCCCCCCCTTACACAGGGGAGAGGTTATAACCCATCCCCCACCTCCCCTCGGACACCCCAGTGCTCCCTGCGCCCCCCAGCCCCCCCTTACACAGGAGAGGTTATAACCCATCCCCCACCTCCCCTCGGACACCCCAGCGCTCCCTGTGCCCCCCAGCCCCCCCTTACACAGGAGAGGTTATAACCCATCCCCCACCTCCCCTCAGACACCCCAGCGCTCCCTGCGCCCCCCCAGCCCCACCTTACACAGGGGAGAGGTTATAACCCATCCCCCACCTCCCCTCAGACACCCCAGCGCTCCCTGTGCCCCCCAGCCCCCCCTTACACAGGGGAGAGGTTATAACCCATCCCCCACCTCCCCTCAGACACCCCAGCGCTCCCTGTGCCCCCCCCAGCCCCCCCTTACACAGGGGAGAGGTTATAACCCATCCCCCACCTCCCCTCGGACACCCCAGCGCTCCCTGTGCCCCCCAGCCCCCCCTTACACAGGGGAGAGGTTATAACCCATCCCCCACCTCCCCTCGGACACCCCAGCGCTCCCTGCGCCCCCCAGCCCCCCCTTACACAGGAGAGGTTATAACCCATCCCCCACCTCCCCTCAGACACCCCAGCGCTCCCTGTGCCCCCCAGCCCCCCCTTACACAGGAGAGGTTATAACCCATCCCCCACCTCCCCTCAGACACCCCAGCGCTCCCTGCGCCCCCCCAGCCCCACCTTACACAGGGGAGAGGTTATAACCCATCCCCCACCTCCCCTCAGACACCCCAGCGCTCCCTGTGCCCCCCCAGCCCCCCCTTACACAGGGAGAGGTTATAACCCATCCCCCAGCTCCCCTCAGACACCCCAGCGCTCCCTGTGCCCCCCCAGCCCCCCTTACACAGGGGAGAGGTTATAACCCATCCCCCACCTCCCCTCGGACACTCCAGCGCTCCCTGTGCCCCCCCAGCCCCCCCTTACACAGGTGAGAGGTTATAACCCATCCCCCACCTCCCCTCGGACACCCCAGTGCTCCCTGTGCCCCCCCAGCCCCCCCTTACACGGGAGAGGTTATAACCCATCCCCCACCTCCCCTCACACACCCCAGTGTTCCCTGTGCCCCCCCAGCCCCCCCTTACACAGGTGAGAGGTTATAACCCATCCCCCACCTCCCCTCAGACACCCCAGCGCTCCCTGTGCCCCCCCAGCCCCCCCTTACACAGGGGAGAGGTTATAACCCATCCCCCACCTCCCCTCAGACACCCCAGTGCTCCCTGTGCCCCCCCAGCCCCCCCTTACACAGGGGAGAGGTTATAACCCATCCCCCACCTCCCCTCGGACACCCCAGCGCTCCCTGTGCCCCCCCAGCCCCCCCTTACACAGGAGAGGTTATAACCCATCCCCCCACCTCCCCTCAGACACCCCAGCGCTCCCTGTGCCCCCCCAGCCCCCCCTTACACAGGTGAGAGGTTATAACCCATCCCCCACCTCCCTCAGACACCCCAGCGCTCCCTGCGCCCCCCAGCTCCCCCTTACACAGAGGAGAGGTTATTACCCATCCCCCACCTCCCTCAGACACCCCAGTGCTCCCTGTGCCCCCCCAGCCCCCCCTTACACAGGGGAGAGGTTATTACCCATCCCCCACCTCCCTCAGACACCCCAGTGCTCCCTGTGCCCCCCCAGCCCCCCCTTACACGGGAGAGGTTATAACCCATCCCCCACCTCCCTCAGACACCCCAGTGCTCCCTGCGCCCCCCCAGCCGCCCCTTACACAGGGGAGAGGTGATAACCCATCCCCCACCTCCCCTCAGACACCCCAGTGCTCCCTGTGCCCCCCCAGTCCCCCCTTACACGGGAGAGGTTATAACCCATCCCCCCCACCTCCCTCAGACACCCCAGTGCTCCCTGTGCCCCCCCAGTCCCCCCTTACACGGGAGAGGTTATAACCCATCCCCCACCTCCCCTCAGACACCCCAGCGCTCCCTGCGCCCCCCCAGCCCCCCCTTACACAGGGGAGAGGTTATTACCCATCCCCCCCCCTCACACACCCCAGTGCTCCCTGCGCCCCCCCAGCCCCCCCTTACACAGGGGAGAGGTAATAACCCATCCCCCACCTCCCCTCACACACCCCAGTGCTCCCTGTGCCCCCCCAGCACCCCCTTACACGGGAGAGGTTATAACCCAACCCCACCTCCCCTCAGACACCCCAGCGCTCCCTGCGCCCCCCCAGCCCCACCTTACACAGGGGAGAGGTTATTACCCATCCCCCCCTCCCCTCACACACCCCAGTGCTCCCTGCGCCCCCCCCAGCCCCCCCTTACACAGGGGAGAGGTAATAACCCATCCCCCACCTCCCTCAGAAACCCCAGTGCTCCCTGTGCCCCCCCAGCCCCCCTTACACGGGAGAGGTTATAACCCATCCCCCACCTCCCTCAGACACCCCAGTGCTCCCTGCGCCCCCCCAGCCCCCCCTTACACAGGGGAGAGGTGATAACCCATCCCCCACCTCCCTCAGACACCCCAGTGCTCCCTGTGCCCCCCCAGCCCCCCCTTACACAGGGAGAGAGGTAATAACCCATCCCCCACCTCCCTCAGACACCCCAGTGCTCCCTGTGCCCCCCCAGCCCCCCCTTACACGGGAGAGGTTATAACCCATCCCCCACCTCCCTCAGACACCCCAGCGCTCCCTGTGCCCCCCCAGCCCCCCCTTACACAGGGGAGAGGTTATAACCCATCCCCCACCTCCCTCAGACACCCCAGTGCTCCCTGCGCCCCCCCAGCCCCCCCTTACACAGGGGAGAGGTAATAACCCATCCCCCACCTCCCCTCACACACCCCAGTGCTCCCTGTGCCCCCCCAGCACCCCCTTACACGGGAGAGGTTATAACCCATCCCCCACCTCCCCTCAGACACCCCAGTGCTCCCTGTGCCCCCCCAGCCCCCCCTTACACGGGAGAGGTTATAACCCAACCCCACCTCCCCTCAGACACCCCAGCGCTCCCTGCGCCCCCCCAGCCCCCCTTACACAGGGAGAGGTTATTACCCATCCCCCCCTCCCCTCACACACCCCAGTGCTCCCTGCGCCCCCCCAGCCCCCCCTTACACAGGGGAGAGGTAATAACCCATCCCCCACCTCCCTCAGACACCCCAGTGCTCCCTGTGCCCCCCCCAGCCCCCCTTACACAGGGGAGAGGTTATAACCCATCCCCCACCTCCCTCAGACACCCCAGTGCTCCCTGCACCCCCCCAGCCCCCCTCACACAGGGGAGAGGTTATAACCCACCCCCACCTCCCTCGGACACCCCAGTGTTCCCTGTGCCCCCCCAGCCCCCCTCACACAGGGGAGAGGTAATAACCCATCCCCCACCTCCCCTCGGACACCCCAGCGCTCCCTGCGCCCCCCCAGCCCCACCTTACACGGGAGAGGTTATAACCCATCCCCCCACCTCCCCTCGGACACCCCAGTGTTCCCTGTGCCCCCCCAGCCCCCCTCACACAGGGGAGAGGTTATAACCCATCCCCCACCTCCCCTCACATACCCCAGTGCTCCCTGTACCCCCAGACCCCCCCCTTACACAGGGGAGAGGTTATAACCCATCTCATCAACTCTGAGCAGGTTCTTCCCATCCCAAGGGACCAGCCGCCGTCCCAGGGCAATTCCTACCTCGGCTCTCACCCCCAGCGCTCGCCGGCCCGTCCCCTGGCATCCCCCAGAGAAAGGTTTGTTACTAACAGGCGAGGGGTGACGGGCAGCGCCTTGCACACCCCAGTCCCCGCCCCGGGCCGGCTCGGAGCAGAGGGGACAAGCTCCGGGTGACCCGTCTCTGGGCACGTCCTGTGCCAGGCTGGGCCGGCGAATCCCCCGGCCCCTGGCATTGGCCCGGCGCTGCTGGGGTGGAGGGCAGGAGCGGGACAAGCTGGAGGCTCCCCCAAGATCCTTTCACCCCTCGCCCACGGGGAGGGAAACCCCCTTCCTCCCCTGGGGTGGAGCCCCCAGCTGTGCTGGTCACTGGCCCCCGGGAGCCAGAATCCCTGGGTGTGTCCTGCCCAGGCCAGGGGCCCTTGGGTGCCCTTCGGGTGTCACTTGGCGGCACTGCAGAGCCATTATCCCTGCAGCAGCCAGCACCCCCCCACCCCGCCAGCAGCAGATGTGTCCAGTGTCTGTGCAGAGCCCGTGGGTGCAGCACCACGTGCCCATGGACCAGGCCCAGCCCAGAGCCTGCCCGCCTCTGGGGCACACTCTCCTGTGGGCGCAGCGCCACGCACCCACGGACCAGGCCCAGCGCAGAGCCCGCCCAGCCACAGCCGCCCCGCCCGCCTCTGGGGCACACTCTCCTGCGGGCGCAGCGCCACGCACCCACGGACCAGGCCCGGCCCAGAGCCCGCCCAGCCACGGCCGCCCCGCCCGCCTCTGGGGCACACTCTCCTGCGGGCACAGCGCCACGCGCCCACGGACCAGGCCCGGCCCAGAGCCCGCCCAGCCACGGCCGCCCCGCCCGCCTCTGGGGCACACTCTCCTGCGGGCGCAGCGCCACGTCGCCCACCAGGACCAGGCCCGGCCCAGAGCCCGCCCAGCCACGGCCGCCCCGCCCGCCTCTGGCCCGGCACACTCTCTCTAGGCGGGGCGCAGCGCCACGCGCCCACGGACCCAGTCCCCGGCCCCGGGCCGGCTCGAGCAGACGGGACAGCTCCGGGTGACCCGTCTCTGGGGCACGTCCTGTGCCAGGCTGGGCGCGGCGAATCCACCGTGCCCCGGACCATTGGCCCGGCGCTGCAGGTGGAGGGCCAGCAGCGGGACAAGCTGGAGGCTCCCCCAGATCCTTTCACCGCCTCGCCCACTGGGAGGGAACACCCCCTCTCCTGCGGGTGGAGCCCCCAGCTGTGCTGGTCACTGCGCCCACGGGAGCCAGAATCCCTGGCCAGTGTCCTGCCCAGGCCAGGGGCCCTTGGGTGCCCTTCGGGGTCACTCTGGCGGCACTGCAGAGCCATTATCCCTGCAGGCAGCCAGCAGCCGCCCACGCCCGCCAGCAGCAGATGTGTCCAGTGTCTGTGCAGAGCCCGTGGGTGCAGCACCACGTCCCATGGACCAGGCCCAGCCCAGAGCCTGCCCGCCTCTGGGGCACACTCTCCTGGGGCGCAGCGCCACGCGCCCACGGACCAGGCCCGGCGCAGAGCCCGCCCAGCCACGGCCGCCCCGCCCGCCTCTGGGGCACACTCTCCTGTGGGGGCGGCCCTGACCTGCTGTGACAGGTCGTCGGGGAACCCCCCAACCCTGCACTCCATCTGCAGCCAGGTGTGACTCTCCGCCAGCCAGTAGAGTAAAAATGGGCTTATTGCTCCTCAGAGATACAGCCCAGCACGGGCTCCGTGTAGGCGGAGGACAGGCCGACAGCCCTAGTGCCCTTGGGGGAGGGGTTCACAGGCCCCTGAACCCCCTACACTGGTTTTATCTGCTTCCTCCATGCTTCCCCACGCTCCGACCCCCAGCTCCCAGCCACCCAACACTCCTCCCCCCCTCCCCCGTAGCCACCCCGCTTCCTTTGTTCAAACCCCTTCCCCGGGCCAGCTGAGAAGTTGCCAGACCATGGTCTACCTGAGATGAGGGCCTCAGGGCGACCCCCCGCTGGGCAGTGCTCACAGACACAGGCCAGTGGGGGTCTCCCCCAGCCCACACAGCAACCAGTAGGGCTGCCAGATGTCCGGTTTTGAACTGCACAGTCCAGTGTTTGAGCTTTCTGTTCGGGAAACAAATGCAGACAGTCGAATTGCCGGGTGTTTTCTCAATCCGGTGGGATGTCGATTGGGATGGAATGTCAAGTGTGTCCGGGATTTCTGCTGAAACCATCTGGCAACCCTAGCAACCAGTGAATGCCCAACCAGAGTGGACCCAGGGCCCCCCACTACGTCACAGCTGCCCCTCACACTAACCCCAGGAACCCGACAGGGGTATGTGAGGGCTTTGGGGTGTGGGCTCCGGGCGGGACCAGCGACAAAGGGTTGGGGTGCAGGTGGGTTCTGACCCGGGGCAGTGGGTTTGGGTGCAGGCTCCAGGGACAGGGTTTGGGGTGCAGGCGGGTTCTGACCCGGGGCAGTGGGTTTGGGAGGCAGGCTCCAGAGACAGGGTTTGGTGCGTAGGTGGGTTCTGACCCGGGGCAGTGGGTTTGGGTGCAGGCTCCAGGGACAGGGTTTGGTGTGTAGGTGGGTTCTGACCCGGGACAGGGGGTTTGGGGTGCAGGTGGGTTCTGACCTGGGGCAGTGGGTTTGGGGTGCAGGCAGGTTCTGGCCCGGGAGAGTGGGTTTGGGGTGCAAGCGGTTTCTGACCCAGGGCAATGGGTTTGGGGTGCAAGTGGGTTCTAGCCCAGGGCAGTGGGTGTGGGGTGCAGGCGGGTTCCGGAGCGGGGTAGTGGGTTTGACGTGCAGGTGGGTTCCGGCCCGGGGCAGTGGGTTTGGGGTGCAGGCGGGTTCCGGCCCGGGGCAGTGGGTTTGGCGTGCAGGCGGGTTCCGGCCCGGGGCAGAGGGTTCGGGGTGCAGGCGGGTTCCGGCCCGGGGCAGAGGGTTCGGGGTGCAGGCGGGTTCCGGCCCGGGGCAGTGGGTTTGGCGTGCAGGCGGGTTCAGGCCCGGGGCAGTGGGTTTCGGGTGCAGGCGGGTTCCGGCCCGGGGCAGTGGGTTTGGGGTGCAGGCGGGTTCCGGCCCGGGTCAGTGGGTTTGGCGTGCAGGCGGGTTCGCCCGGGGCAGTGGGTTTGGGGTGCAGGCGGGTTCCGGCCCGGGGCAGTGGGTTTGGGGTGCAGGCGGGTTCCGGCCCGGGCAGTGGGTTTGGGGTGCAGGCGGTTCCGGCCCGGGGCAGTGGGTTTGGGGTGCAGGCGGGTTCCGGCCCGGGGCAGTGGGTTTGGGGTGCAGGCGGGTTCCGGCCCGGGGCAGGGGTTGGGGTGCAGGCGGGTTCCGGCCCGGGGCAGTGGGTTTGGCGTGCAGGCGGGTTCCGGCCCGGGGCAGTGGGTTTCGGGTGCAGGCGGGTTCCGGCCCGGGGCAGTGGGTTTGGGGTGCAGGCGGGTTCCGGCCCGGGGCAGTGGGTTTGGCGTGCAGGCGGGTTCCGGCCCGGGGCAGTGGGTTTGGCGTGCAGGCGGGTTCCGGCCCGGGGCAGTGGGTTTGGGGTGCAGGCGGGTTCCGGCCCGGGGCAGTGGGTTTGGGGTGCAGGCGGGTTCCGGCCCGGGGCAGTGGGTTTGGCGTGCAGGCGGGTTCAGGCCCGGGGCAGTGGGTTTGGGGTGCAGGCGGGTTCAGGCCCGGGGCAGTGGGTTTGGGGTGCAGGCGGGTTCAGGCCCGGGGCAGTGGGTTGGCGTGCAGGCGGGTTCCGGCCCGGGGCAGTGGGTTTGGGGTGCAGGCGGGTTCAGGCCCGGGGCAGTGGGTTGGGGTGCAGGCGGGTTCCGGCCCGGGGCAGTGGGTTCGGCGTGCAGGCGGGTTCCGGCCCGGGGCAGTGGGTTCGGCGTGCAGGCGGGTTCCGGCCCGGGGCAGAGGGTTCGGGGTGCAGGCGGGTTCCGGCCCGGGGCAGTGGGTTCGGCGTGCAGGCGGGTTCCGGCCCGGGGCAGGGGGTTCGGGGTGCAGGCGGGTTCCGGCCCGGGGCAGTGGGTTCGGGGTGCAGGCGGGTTCCGGCCCGGGGCAGTGGGTTCGGGGTGCAGGCGGGTTCCGGCCCGGGGCAGTGGGTTCGGGGTGCAGGCGGGTTCCGGCCCGGGGCAGTGGGTTCGGGGTGCAGGCGGGTTCCGGCCCGGGGCAGAGGGTTCGGGGTGCAGGCGGGTTCCGGCCCGGGGCAGTGGGTTCGGGGTGCAGGCGGGTTCCGGCCCGGGGCAGTGGGTTTGGGGTGCAGGCGGGTTCCGGCCCGGGGCAGTGGGTTTCGGGGTGCAGGCGGGTTCCGGCCCGGGGCAGTGGGTTTGGGGTGCAGGCGGGTTCCGGCCCGGGTCAGTGGGTTTGGGGTGCAGGCGGGTTCCGGCCCGGGTCAGTGGGTTTGGCGTGCAGGCGGGTTCCGGCCCGGGGCAGTGGGTTTGGGGTGCAGGCGGGTTCCGGCCCGGGGCAGTGGGTTTGGCGTGCAGGCGGGTTCCGGCCCGGGTCAGTGGGTTTGGCGTGCAGGCGGGTTCCGGCCCGGGTCAGTGGGTTTGGCGTGCAGGCGGGTTCCGGCCCGGGGCAGTGGGTTTGGGGTGCAGGCGGGTTCCGGCCCGGGGCAGTGGGTTTGGGGTGCAGGCGGGTTCCGGCCCGGGGCAGAGGGTTTGGCGTGCAGGCGGGTTCAGGCCCGGGGCAGTGGGTTTGGGGTGCAGGCGGGTTCAGGCCCGGGGCAGTGGGTTTGGCGTGCAGGCGGGTTCAGGCCCGGGGCAGTGGGTTTGGGGTGCAGGCGGGTTCCGGCCCGGGGCAGTGGGTTTGGGGTGCAGGCGGGTTCCGGCCCGGGGCAGTGGGTTCGGGGTGCAGGCGGGTTCCGGCCCGGGGCAGTGGGTTTGGGGTGCCGGCGGGTTCCGACCAGGGGTAGGGGTGTGGGTGCAGGCTCTGTCCGGAGAGTGCTCACTTCTGGTGGCTGCTGGTTGGTGGCAACGCGGGTCTAAGGTCGCTCCCTGCCCACCCGGCCCTGCACTGCTCTCTGGGCATGTCCAGCCTGTAGGGGAGGCACAGCCAAGCCGCTCGGCCCGGAGCCTGCTGCCCCCCGGCCAGGGCTCCTGGTGCTCAGGGCAGGGGCAGCACAGACCTGCCTGGCCATCCCTGCACCTAGGGGCTGGGCCAGGCCGGCTGCTCCCCAGAGCAGGGCAGAGCCAGGCAGACAGGGAGCTTGCTTGAGGCCCCTGGCACTGGACTCCTGGCAGCCCTTCAGCCCAGGGCTCATAGCCCCAGAGCAGCATGTCCCTGGCTGGACAGGGGCTGACCCCTTGTGCTCAGGCCTGTCTCCCTGCAGATCTTCACCCGCCTGGGGAAGTGCTACACCTTCAACGCAGGCACGCCGGGCACCGAGCTGCTCACCACTGCTAAGGGTGGCTCCGGTAACGGGCTGGAGCTCATGCTGAACATCCAGCAGGAGGAGTACCTGCCCGTCTGGGGGGAGACCGGTGAGGCTGGGCGCAGGGTGGTCCCCCACAGACAGGCCTGCCCGACCCCGGCCCTGGGACAGCAACACCCGGCCCAGCCCGACCCCGTGTCTTGGATAGCAACACCCGGCCCAGCCCAGCCCAACCCCGTCCCTGGGACAGCAACACCTGGCCCAGACTGACCCCGGCCCTGGGACAACAACACCTGGCCTGGCCCAGCCTGGCCCGACCCCGTCCCTGGGACAGCAACACCCGGCTCAGCCAGACCCCATCCCTGGGACAGCAACACCCGGCCCAGCCTGACCCCAGCCCTGTGACAACAACACCTAGGCCAGACACAGGCCTGCCTGACCACACCTGGGACAGCAACATCCCTACCCAACCCTGCTTCCACCCCAGACATCAACGTCCCTACCACGGGCCCCCACCGATTCCCCCAGACAGTAGCACCCTCCAAATGGACAGGCCCTGGCTGACCCGCCCCTGGACAGCAGCCCTGATACAGACCCGCCTGACCCTGCCTCTGCCTCTGCCTGAGGTTGACAAACCTGGGGCAAGTATCAGCTTGGCCAGGTGCCCACAAAATGGGAGCCCTCCCACCCCATGTTCCCCATGGCTTGGGGTGGGGCCCCCAGTGACCCCCATGCTCTGCTGTGGTTGCAGACGAGACGTCCTATGAAGCTGGGGTCAAAGTGCAGATCCACAGCCAGGAGGAGCCGCCCTTCATCGACCAGCTGGGCTTTGGGGTGGCGCCCGGCTTCCAGACCTTCGTGTCCTGCCAGCAGCAGAGGGTATCCGCCCACCCGTCCCCGGGGCCCCGCCGCTCACCCAGTGCTCATGGGCAGGCGGCCGGGGGGAGCCCTGGTGAGGACCGAAAGGGGGCTGACTCTTCGGGGTACCTGGGGCAGGATGGGGGCCCGGGCATGTGGACCCCACTCTCATGCCAGGTCCCAATCACAGACCCCCTCCTCTCATTACACCAGGAACATCCAGGGACACCGAGTGCCCCCTCGCTACAGGCAATCCCTTGAGAAACCCAGCAGATCCCCCCTAAGCCCAGCAGCTCCCCCCCTTGCCCCAGCAGATCCCCCCTTGCCCCAGCAAATCCCCCCCTTGCCCCCAGCAAATCCCCCCCTTGCCCCAGCAGATCCCCCCCTTGCCCCCAGCAAATCCCCCCTTGCCCCAGCAGATCCCCCCTTGCCCCAGCAAATCCCGCCCACCCCAGCGTGCTCCACAAGGGGCCCCCGGGTGCTCCCTGGGGCTGGGTACCACTGAGCTGCGCCAAGCCACCCAGCAGGGCACCCTGTGAACTGCGCTGCTGTAAGCAGCCAGCCAAGTCTGTGCCCAGGCTCAAGCCTGTGGTTTTACTGGCACGCCCAGGGAGGGGCCAGCCAGTTGCGGTTCTATGCAGACCCTGTGATCAGCCTTCCATGGGAAACTCCAGCTACGCTGCTTCCCAGCTCCCCGGCCACACAGCCCCTCTGGAGAGCGAACCCCAAACTGTCCCCTGGGCACTGCACAGGGGCCTGGGCCAGGTAGCCTTCTGCCTCGTGGGCACCACCCCGGGGTAAGTGCAGGGGAGATCCAGAGCCATCAGCAGCACCCGTAACTGCCCACCCAAACACCAGGCAGGCAGGCGGACAGGGTACCCGTGACAGTGACTCGTAAGCTTTCCAGTGGCACCTCACGTGACCTGCTTTGCCCGAATCACAGAATCGCAGAACTGGCAGGGCCTCGAGAAGCCCTCAGAGCCCATATGGCAGGGCCGAGCATGGTCTAGAGCAGTGGTTCCCAAACTTTTCGGCATCACGCCCTCTTTTTGATTTTTGAGAAACCCTTATGCCCCCCCCCACAATAGCAGCAAAATAGTAGCACAACTTGGGGGAGGGGGAATTGATGGGGGGGGCTGGGTTGCCTCGCGCCCCCTCTGGAATTTCTTCATGACCCCCAGTTTGGGAGCCCATGGTCTAGAGCATCCCTGGCCGATGTGTGTCCAACCTGCCCTTCAATATCCCCAGGGATGGAGTCCACACCCCCGCTCCCCCAGGCAATTTATCCCAGTGTTTAACCCCCCCCGACAGTTAGGAACTTTTTCCTAATGTCCAACCTGAACCTCCCTTGCTGCAGTTTAAGCCCATTGCTTCTTGCCAAGCTTGGTCTTCAACACCTCTAGGGATGGAGATTCCCCCACTTCCCTAGGGAACCCAGCCCAGCGCTTCCCACCTCCTAGGGAAACAGTTTTTCCTAATCTCCAACCTAGACCTCCCCCACTGCAACGTGAGCCCATTGCTCCTCCTCCTGCCACCTGCCGCCCCTGGGAACAGCCGCTCTCCAGCCTCTCTGGAACCTCCCTTCGGGGCGCTGCAGGCTGCTCTCGAATCCCCCCTCACTCTGCTCTTCTGCAGATTGAACAAGCCCAAATCCCTCGTAGGTCAAGTGCTCCAGCCCCCTAATCATTTTGGTTGCCCTCCGCTGGACCCTCTCCAATGCGTCCACATCCTTTCTGTAGTGGGGGCCCAGAACTGGACACAATACTCCAGATGTGGCCTCCCCAGAGCCGACTAAAGGGGCATGATCACTTCTCTGGATCTGCTGGCAACGCCCCTCCTAATGCACCCTAATATGCCACTAGCCTTCTTGGCTACAAGCGCACTCTGTTGGCTCCTACCCAGCTTCTCATCCGCTGTAACCCCCAGGTCTGAACTCAGCCAGTCAGTCCCCAGCCTGTAACCCTGCTTGGGATTCTTCCATCCCAAGGGCAGGGCTCTGCACTTGTCCTTGTGGAACCCGTGCCCAGCTGAGGTGGATTTGAATAGGGCATGCCACAGTTGGTGGTGGGGCAGTGAGATGCAGTTTACCACCCCATGACAGGTTCCATGCTGGAGGAATGCACGGGGTGGGGGGCTGGGTGAGACAGACACTTGCTGGAGTCTGGAGGGCGACAGGCACAGCCGTTCCTGGGGCTGTTTGCTCCATGTGGATCCCACCCAACTGCCCTGCACCCCTCTCCAAGCTGGGCGTGGGCAGGAGGGCGGGACAGGGTGGAACCATGGGGCGTGTGGGCACAGCGCAGCTCCTTGCAGCAGCTGGGTGGGGTCCATGTGGACCAGGACTTGCGAGCCAGGGCGTCTCTGCAAGCACCAAACAACCTTCTTCCCCATCCCCTCAGCCGCCCGGGGAGATGGGCATGCAGCACCCTCTGCCCGCACCAGCCCCTATGGGCAGACTGTTTGCCGCCCTGTTCCAGCGGTTCTTGGGGTTACCCAAAATGTCCTGCTCACCCCATGGAGTGCACCCTGGGGGGGTTCCGAGATGGGCACACACTGCCCTGTGCTGCCTGCGCTCCGTGCCCACGGGCCAGGGGGGTGCTGCCGGCTGCCACGAGCTGCCTGCGCTCCGTGCCCACGGGCCAGGGGGCGCTGCTGGCTGCCACGAGCTGCCTGCGCTCCGTGCCCACGGGCCAGGGGGCGCTGCCGGCTGCCACGAGCTGCCTGCGCTCCGTGCCCACGGGCCAGGGGGCGCTGCCGGCTGCCACGAGCTGCCTGCGCTCTGTGCCCACGGGCCAGGGGGCGCTGCCGGCTGCCACGAGCTGCCTGTGCTCCGTGCCCACGGGCCAGGGAGTGCTGGGGGCTGCAGTGCTAAACGCAGGGGGTTCCATAGCTGGCCGCCCCATGGAGGTGAGGGAAGGGGGCACAGCCCACAGGCCCAGGGACAAGGGGGGGCAGCCTGCCCCTTCCCCAGCCTTTTCCTTAACCTGGTGTGTATTGTAGCTGGTCTACCTCCCGCCCCCCTGGGGGGACTGCAAATCCACCCCCATCGAGTCCGACTTCTTCACCAGCTACAGCATCACGGCATGCCGGCTGGACTGCGAGACCCGCTACCTGGCCGAGAACTGCAACTGCCGCATGGTGCACATGCCCGGTGAGCAGCAGGGCCGGCGGGGGGCTGCAGGGAGGCTCCGCACGGTGGGAGGTGGTGCACTGGGGAGGCCCAGCCCGGGAGAGGGAGTCTGTGGTGGGACCCCTGATGAGGGAGGGGCCCCAGGCCAGGGGGATATAATATGGCAAGTTCTGGGGGCACCGCTGAGAGGGTCAAATCTGAGTGAATTCCTCAGAGCCAGGGCGACTGAGAGCCCAGGCCTGGGGTCCCCCCCATACGGCACCAAACCAGCCCCATCAAGCGCGTCAGCTGCCCCCCCCGCCCCCAGGGAGCCTCCCCGGCAAATCCCCTCACACACCCCAGCACTCCCTGTGCCCCCCTAGCCCCACCTTACACAGGGGAGAGGTTATAACCCATCCCCCCACCTCCCCTCACACACCCCACCGTTCCCTGTGCCCCCCCAGCCCCACCTTACACAGGGGAGAGGTTAGAACCCATCCCCCACCTCCGCTCAGACACCCCAGTGCTCCCTGTGCCCCCGCAGCCCCCCCTTACACAGGGGAGAGGTTATAACCCATCCCCCCCACCGCCCCTCACACACCCCAGTGCTCCCTGTGCCCCCGCAGCCCCACCGTACACAGGGGAGAGGTTATAACCCATCCCCCCCACCGCCCCTCACACACCCCAGTGCTCCCTGTGCCCCCGCAGCCCCACCGTACACAGGGGAGAGGTTATAACCCATCTCACCAACTCCGAGCAGTTCTCCCCGTCCCAAAGGACCAGCCGCCGTCCCAGGGCAATTTATACCTCGGATCTCACCCAAAGAGTTCGCTTGGGCCCGTCCATCTCCAGGTTTCTTAATAACAGAACGAGGGGTGGGCACAGGAC
Organism: Pelochelys cantorii; assembly: GCA_032595735.1. Lineage (NCBI taxonomy): Eukaryota > Metazoa > Chordata > Testudines > Trionychidae > Pelochelys > Pelochelys cantorii. Next base: position 262,323,215 of record CM064327.1, on the reverse strand, counting down.
TGTTACGGGCAGCGCCTTGCACACACCAGTCACCACGTTCCTGGGGCCGGCCCAGAGCAGAGATGCTACTCACTGCTAGGTGACACGTCTCTGGGCACGTCCTGTGCCAGGCTGGGCCGGCGAATCCCCCGGCCCCTGGCCCTGGCCAAGCTGCCCCTGACGTGATGAGCTGGAGACAAAGGGGGCTCCCCTGGCCCATGTGCAGGGAATCCCGTTGCTCTCGCTGTGGGGCCGCAAACCCCAGCTGGAGTCTGTCATAAGAACATAAGACTGGCCAGACTGGGTCAGACCAAAGGCCCATCCAGCCCAGTGCCCTGTCTGCAGACGGGCCAGTGCCAGGTGCCCCAGAGGGAGGGAACCGACCAGGGAATGATCAAGCCACCTCTCTCCTGCCAGCCATCTCCCCCCTCTGACAAACAGAGGCCAGGGACGCCGTTCCTTCCCCATCCCGGCTGATAGCCATTGATGGACCGAACCTCCAGGAATGTAGCTCTCTGGGGACCAAACGTGAGAGACCAGCCCAGAGCCAAATGCTCATAACGTCACTGACCAACCCCAGGCCTGCGTGTGAGCAGCACAACCAGACTCAGCCCAGCACCCGCGTTCCCTGGACACCTCACGGGGCCACTTCGCGCCGACCTTGGGGCAAATGCCCGTGGGCACAGCGACGACCTGCCTGTCCACACGGAAATCCCATAACGTCCCGGGTGCTGGGAGGGGACAGGAGAGGAGTCTGCCGAGGGGAGACAGGCTGGTCCTGGGGGCAAGGACAAGGGCACTGGCAGCAGGGACCCCCCAATGCTCCTAGGCCCAACTTTACCCAAGAGCCTAGTGCAGCAGACAGAGCCATGTGGGTGGGTGAGGGGCTGCATCGTTAGAGCCTCAGCCATGGGGCTCCGTCAGCCACCCCCACCCCGAGTGACCCTGTGCCCCCTCCCCAGGGAATGCCAACGTGTGCACGCCGGAGCAGTACAAGGAGTGCGCCGACCCTGCCCTGGGTAGGTACCCACCGAGGCCCGTCCCTTGGGCAGCGCCTTACCCCCTGCCCTGCCACCTCCTCCCCACAGCCACTGGGGCAGCCTTCCCACACCCTGGCCAGGATCCTGGCCCACAGCACTGCCCAGGCTCTGCCCCAACCCACACCATCCCGGCACTGGAACTGCCCCGCATGGGGCAAAGCCTGCCAGAGTCATCTGCCCCCTGGGGGCATGGAGAGCAGGGTCAGGGTACCCTCCAGAGTCTCCCCTCCCCCAGCCTATGCTGCTGCACGGGGAGAGGAGGGGAAGGGAAGGGATTGGGTCCCCGGGGCTGTCCCTCAAGCAGTAGAGGCCTTGTGTTGGGCCCAGTTTCTGGGGTTCCCTGGCCCCTCAGGGTCTTGCCTGCTTACGCCCCGCCCTCTGCCCCCCCCAGACTTCCTGGTGAAGAAGGACAGCGAGTTCTGCATGTGCCGCACGCCCTGTGACACAGTGCGCTACAGCAAGGAGCTCTCCATGGTCAAGATCCCCAGCAAAGCCTCAGCCAAGTACCTGGCCAAGAAGTACAACAAGAGCGAGCAGTACATCTCGTGAGTACCGCCCCGCGGCCCTCCCTGGCTCGCCCCCCCGCCCTGCGGCACAGTCCCCCAACAGCTCACCCTCCGCAGCACGGCACCCCTCTGCCGGCGCACCCCTGCTGCCCCCCGACAGCTCGCTCCCTGTGCCGTGGCACGGCCCCCCCGACAGCTCACCCTCCGCACAGCGGCACCCCCGTGCCGGCGCACCCCTGCTGCCCCCCGACAGCTCGCTCCCTGCGCCGTGGCACGGCCCCCCCCGACAGCTCACCCTCCGCACAGCGGCACCCCCGTTGCCCCCCAACAGCTTGCTCCCCGCACTGTGGCACGGCCCCCCCGACAGCTTGCCCTCCGCAGTGCGTCCCACTCCAACACCTCCCCCCACCCCACAGCACGGCCCCCCCAGACAGCTCCCCACGTGGCACCCCCACATATGCAGACAGCACCCCTCCCCGTGCACACAACCCCCCAACAGCACGACCGCGTCTCTGCAGCGCCTGTCTCCCCAGGAGTGACCCCCCAACACCACGGCCCCCCGAGCACACAGCAGCTCAGGTGTCACACCCCAGTCACTCGAACTCACCCCCTGTCCATCCGTCTGTCTGTCTGTCCGTCTGGCCCCCCGGTTCCCCCCCCAGGGACAACGTGCTGGTGCTGGACGTGTTTTTTGAAGCCTTGAACTATGAGACCATTGAGCAGAAGAAGGCCTATGAAGTGGCAGGGCTGCTGGGTAAGTGCCCGTGGGGGGAGGGGCTGGGCAAGCGCCCGTGGGGGGGAGGGGTGGCTGGGTGCGTGCCTGTGGGGGGGCAGGGTGCCTGTGGCCTGGAGACCATGGCGGGCTAGGAGCTGTGGCATGTCCTGAGCCACCAGGCAGTGCCACTTCCCGGTGCGGCGGGGTGGGTCCCCCTGCCAGGGCCGGGCTGCAGGCCGGGCGCGGGGGGGGCCTGGCTGCCTGTTCACACGCTGGCCCTGCCCCCAGGGGACATCGGGGGCCAGATGGGGCTGTTCATCGGTGCCAGCATCCTGACCATCCTGGAGATCTTCGACTACCTGTACGAGGTGAGGGCGCCGAGCCGGGCCCTGGGCTCTCCCACCCTGCCCTTGGGGCTCTGCGTACCGGGCCATGCGGAGTGGGAGGAGGCTGGCTGCTCCTGGCACCCCACTTGCCTGCCCCACTTCTAAGAGTGGGCAGCTCCCCCGCACCTTGGTCCCCCCCCCCCCAGACTTCCCCTTTGACAAGGCTCCTGCACCTGTTTAACCTTCAATGCCAGCCAGAGCCACAACCCCCTACATGTGCCCCAGCCCCTCTGCCCCGACATGTAACAGTGGTGCACAGAGGGGGAAACTGAGGCACACACAGGCCTGATACAAGCCAGTCCTGCTGGGTGACACGGGATGTCTGTGTCCCACGCCTGCCCCTCACCACAGCATCGGGCCCATCTCAACCTTCCCTGCATTGGCCTGGCCTGGCTCGAGGGCAAGGGAGTGACCAGCAGGGGCCAGATGGGGCTGAGGGACTGCCCAGCGCCCCACGGGCTGGGATCCCCCGCCCGGAGTGACTGACAACCCCGCTCGCTCCCCCAGGTGTTTCGGGCCAAACTCCGCAGTTTCTACAAGAACAAGAAGAGACCCCAGAGATGTGGCAGCGACAGCCGGGTAACCAGCCCCCCGCGCTGAGCTGGAAGGGGCCCCCCAGAGCAGCCCACCTGAGCCCCCCAGCCCCGAGCGAGTGACCCTGCCTCCCTGGCCAGGGCCCGGGGGCAGCAGGCTCGGGCCTGAGGGGAGCCTGAGCTGCCGGGGAGGGGCACGGGCAGGGGGGCCCAGCGCCAGGCCGGGGCTGGAGCAGAACCCAACCGGCTCCAGCTGGGACAGAGCAGCCCATTTGTGGTATAGTGGGGGGCTGTCTGCTCTGTGACCTGGCGTCCCCCTGCACTGGGATGTGATTCCCACTGACTCCCCCAATGTGTATTAACCCAGACACCTGGGCCCAGCCTCCCAGGGAGAGACAAAGGCAGGGAGGCAGAGACCAGCACCAGGTTTCGGGGGAAGGGGCAGTCTGGGGCAGGAACCAGGAGAGAGACAGACTGAGGTTGCTGGGGCTGAGGGCCAGGGTGATGGGCCCCTACCCCAAGGGGTCTGACACACCCTGGCCCTGACTCCTGTACCCACATCACGTCTGTGCTGGGCTGTACCCTGGAGGAGCAATGAACCCCCCTGTTCTACTGGCTGGCGGAGCCTGTTCTGGCTGTGACGGGCTGCAGGATCGGGGGCACCCTGAGTGCGTCGTCACACCATTTCAGCGGGGAGGGGAGCCCGTTGGAAGGGCTGGCCGGGGAGGGGCCCAGGCACGGCCCCCTGGCCTCCTCAGCCAACTCAGGGCACCCAGAGCACTTGACCCACAAGGAGAGGCTGAGGGATTGGGGCTTGTTTAGTCTCTAGAAGAGCAGAGTGAGGGGGCATTTGAGAGCAGCCTGCAACTCCCTGCAGCGGGGTGTGACGGCGCGGCAGGGACCCCCGACCCTGCACCCCGGCCGCAGCCAGACGGGCCTCCGCCGGCCAGTATTACGGAAGGTTTATTGCTTCTCCGAGATCCAGCGCAGCGCGGGCTCCACGTGGACACCGGAGCCAGGGCAGAGCCTAGTCCTTCTGGGGGGAGGGGTTCACAGGCCCTGAACCCCCCTGGCTGGACTTAGTCTGCTCCCTTCATGCTCCCCCCAGCCCTGACTGCCCCTTCCAGCCACCGCTCACTCACCCCCCCAGGCAGCCCCACCCCTCCCTTTGTTCAACCCCCTTCCCCTGGCCAGGTGAGAAGTGGCTGGGCCATTGTCTCCGTGCCAGACACCCCAAGTCTCTGCAGAGCAGCACGGGCGGTAGGGTCACACCAGCCCAACACGGCAACCAGTGACTGCGACCCAGAGTGAACCCAGTGTCCTCCCACTGTGTCACGGGGTCCTCAGTGGGGGTGTGATGGCACGTCAGGGGTCCCCCTGACCCTGCAGCCCCGTAGCAGCCAGAACAGACTCCGCCAGCCAGTAGAACAGGGGCTTTATCGCTTCTCCAGGATACAGCCCAGCACAGACGTGCCCTGGCTGGGCTGATTGAGTTGGGGCTGGTCCTGCTTTGGGCAGGACTCCTGAGGTCTCTGCCCACCCTGAGGCTCCATCAATTCCACCCTCACTCCAGGCTACAGCACCCAGCCCCACCCCACCCCGCCAGGTGCTCAGGCCACTGTCTAGCCCAGCCCCCGCCCCAGCCCTTCCCCCCTGGGACTCCCCGTTGCAGGCTGAGAGTTACCGGGCAGCACCAGGCCTCAGACCCTGAACCCAGCTCCAGCTGGGCCGGCCAGCAGCCTCCGAGGCGCTGCTAGCTCCCCCCCAGCACCCAGCAGGCCAGGTGGGGCAGGGCAGCCACGGCTGGCAAGAGCCACCCAGCTCTCAGGCCCATGCAGCTGGGAGCAGAGCCTGGCGGTGGGGACAACAGGACAAGGGGCTGGATGGGGGACGGATGGGGACAGCGCTTGCCTCTCATGCCCTGTTCCTCCCCAGGGCACCTGCCACTCCCTGCGGAGCCGCCCCGACAGCCTGGCCTTCGCCCCCAACATGCTACCTCGGCACCCGGCCCTCGGCAACTTCGAGGAGTTTGCCTGCTGAGGGGCAGCCGGCACCGGGCCGCCCCTGCCCCCGGCCCTGCCGCCAGCCAGCCAGCCAGCACCGGGCCGCTCTGGCCCCCGGCCCCGCCGCCAGCAGCCAGCCCGGCCGCTCGGCCCCCGGCCCCCGCACTCCCTGAGCCAGCCCGGGCCGCCCGGCCCCCGGCCCGCCCCAGCACCAGACCGCTCCGGCCCTGCCACCAGCCAGCGCCGGGCCGCTCCGGCCCCCGGCCCCCCGCCGCCAGCCAGCCAGCGCCGGGCCGCTCTGGCCCCCGGCCCCGCCGCCAGCACTAGACCGCTCCGGCCCTGCCACCAGCCAGCCCGGGCCGCTCTGGCCCCCGGCCCCGCCGCCAGCCAGCCAGCGCCGGGCCGCTCTGGCCCCCGGCCCCGCCGCCAGCACTAGACCGCTCCGGCCCTGCCAGCCACCGCGCCGGCCGCCGGCCCCCGGCCCCGCCGCCAGCCAGCCAGCGCCGTGCCGCTCCGGCCCCCGGCTCCGTCGCCCGCCAGCCAGCCAACACCGGGCCGCTCCAGCTGGGCAGACTCAGCGCAGAGGGCACCAGGCGCCACCTCAGCCCGCGGCAGCCCCCAGGCAGGACCTGCAGCAGCAGTGCCATCCTGGGCTTCCCCACTGGGCCCAACAGCCTCTGGCCAGCCGGGCCTCGGACATCCCTCTGGGCTTCCATGCTGTGGGCTGCTCCAGGGGCCGGCTGCTCTGCGGACAGGGGCGCTGGGCCAGTGCTGGGGGGCCCCGGCCAGGCCACGCAGCACGAGGGAGGGAGGCAGCGCCTTCGAGGAGCCGGGCTGGCCGGGGCCCAGCCAGCTCCCCCAGCTGTGCCCCGCCCTGCCCAGTGCACCCCACAGGGCTCCTGGGGCACCCGCCCCTCCCAGCTCACTCAGGCAGGGCGGCCCCTGGGATGGAGCAGGCCCTGTGCCAGCAGCCCCGAGAGCCCTGCTGCCCACCTATCTGCATGAACTGCTTACACCCCTCCCCTGCCCCCTCCACAGCGGCGCCCCTCCCCTGCACCCCTTCCCTGCCTCCTGGCCCCACACCTGCACCCTACCTCAGGTGCACACCTCCCTTGCCTCTAGCCCCTCCCCAGCGGTACCCTTCCCCTGCTCCCCAGCCCCGTGACTGCACTCTGCCCCAGCAGCACCCCTCCCCTACCCCCCAGCCACTGCGCCTGCGCCCTCCCCTGCAACCCTTCCCTGCCTCCTGGCCCCACACCTGCACCCTACCTCAGGTGCACACCCTCCCTTGCCCCTAACCTCTCCCCAGCAGTGCCCCTCCCTGCCCCGCGCATGCCCCAGCGGCACCCCTCCCCTGCCCTCCAGCCACCGAGCCTGCCCCCTCCCCAGTGGTGCCCCTCCCCTGCCCCCGCCCGTGGCACCCCTCCCGACCCCCTAACCCCTCCCCTGCGGCGCAGTGTCAGCTTGTGCCTCTCCTGTGTCAGTAAAACCAGCCTGGGTGTTCAAATCTCCCATCTCTGCTCCGTCCTTTCCGTGCCCAGGGGAGGGCCCCAGGAATGGGGGGGAAGAGGGCCGGGGCCTGCAGCGAAGGGGCTTGTGGTGGACTCGACTGGGGAGTGAGTGGGAGAGAAGGGGCCTAGCTGGCCAGTGGGCCCTGGGCCAGACGCCTGTCCCCCAGCCCTCTGCCAGCAGCCCCCCGGCCAGCTGGGGCCTTCCCCTTTGCCGCACTCTGCTCTGCCACTCACCCACAGGCCCCGGTCACCACAGGGCCCCCAGCCCCACCACCCCCCGCCCCAGGCTGAGTGCCACACAGCCCCCCAGCACCGCCCCCCCGCAGGGATGAGACCACAGGAGCATGGGGGGGGGAACCGTTTATGAAATTAAACATACACCATCAGCCACACAGGAGCACGTACGAGGGAGGGGAGGCTGCCCGGGCCCCCACAGCCAGAGGGGGCCCAGGGGCCTGCAGGTGGCACGGCGAGCAGGAGCCCAGGCCAGGAGCAGCTGGCCCCGAGCCCCCATCCGGCAGGGGGAGGGGGCGCTGCCCAGCCCTGGGTGCTCTCAGCAGGGCGGGGGCAGGGCTGGCTCCTGCCCCTAGGGTCCCAGCTGCAATTGGTTAAAAACTAATAAATAGTTCGGGGAGGGAGGTGGGGCTGCTGCTCCCTGCCCCTCGCCCAGAGGCCCCCCCAGCACCGGAGGAGCGGGCGGGCGGGCGGGCCCGCCCCGGCTGCTCTAGGGGGGGCAGAAGTCGGTGAAGTAGGCGTGCTGCAGGGCCTCCTCCGCCGAGATCCGCTGCACCGGGTTGCACTTCAGCAGGTTCTGTGGAGGCAGCAGAGCGGCTGGGTGAGTGGGGCAGGGGCCCGTTCCCACCCCTTCCCGGGGCGGGCGGCCGGCCGGGCTGCGGGGGAGGGGCAGGGGCCCGTTCCCAGCCCTTCCCGGGGCGGGCGGCCGGCCGGGCTGCGGGGGAGGGGCAGGGGCCCGTTCCCACCCCTTCCCGGGGCGGGCGGCCGGCCGGGCTGCGGGGGAGGGGCAGGGGCCCGTTCCCAGCCCTTCCCGGGGTGGGCGGCGGCCGGCCGGGCTGCGGGGGAGGGGCAGGGGCCCGTTCCCAGCCCTTCCCGGGGGGCGGCCGGCCGGGCTGCGGGGGAGGGGCAGGGGCCCGTTCCCACCCCTTCCCGGGGCGGGCGGCCGGCCGGGCTGCGGGGGAGGGGCAGGGGCCCGTTCCCACCCCTTCCCGGGGTGGGCGGCCGGCCGGGCTGCGGGGGCCTGGCCCCAGAGGGGAGGCAGCCCTAGCCGTCCAGCACAGCCTGCCCGCAGGCAGCACAGTGGGGTGGGGCATGACAGGGCTTGGTCCAAAGTGCCCCATTTGTCCTGGCCAGTCACAGACCCTGGCCCCCTTCCCCCCCCAGGGACGGGCCTGCCCCTGGGCCCACAGCACCAGCTCAGCCCGGCCCTCACCTGGAGCAGGTCCCGTCCCGTGGCACTGAGCTTGGGCACCACGTTCAGCAGCGACGTCGTGGCAGGGTACATGGGGTACGGCTGCAAGGGGAGAGGGTGGCGGGTAGGTGCACCCCCAGGAACTCGGCCAATCGCACCCCCCCAGCCCTACTGCCCAGACACAGGCCACCCCCCCCCCAGCTCCAACCCCTCCCCCCGGGACCAGGCCAACCCCCCCCCCCCCAGCTCCAACCCCTCCCCCCGGGACCAGGCCAACCCCCCCCCCCAGCTCTAACCCCTCCCCCCGGGACCAGGCCAACCCCCCCCCACTCCTAACCTCCCCCGGACACAGGCCAACCCCCCCCAGCTCCTAACCCTCCCCCCGGGACACAGGCCAACCCCCCCCCAGCTCTAACCCCTCCCCCCGGGACCAGGCCAACCCCCCCCAGCTCTAACCCCTCCCCCCGGGACCAGGCCATTTCCCCCTCCCCAGCTCTAACCCCTCCCCCCGGGACCAGGCCAACCCCCCCCCCCAGCTCTAACCCCTCCCCCTGGGACCAGGCCAACTCCCCCCCCCCCCCCCCCAGCTCTAACCCCCCTCACTCCCAGGAATCACAGAATCATGGAACTGGCAGGGAACTTGTGAGGCCATCGAGTCCTGGCCCCTGCCCTCACAGCAGGACGCAGCACCAGCTAGCCCATCCCTGACCGGTGTGTGTCCAACCTGCTCTGAAATCTCTCCAGGGATGGAGACTCCACAACCCCCCTCGGCAACTTATCCCAGTGTTTGACCCCCTGACGGGCAGGAAGTTTTCCCTAAACCTCCCTTGCTGCAGTTTCAGCCCATTGCTTCTTGTCCTGTTTTCAGAGGCCAAGGGGAACAAGTTTTCTCCCTCCTCCTCATGACACCTTTAGATACTTGAAAACCACTATCATGTCCCCTCTCAGCCTTCTCCTTTCCAAACTAAACAAGCCCAATTCTGTCACCCTTCCTTCCTAGCTCATGTTCTCTAGACCTTCAATCATTTATTTTTGCTTTTATCTGGACCATCTCCCAAACTTCTCCACATCTGTCCTGAAATGCGGTGCCCAGACCTGGACACAAGACTCCAGCTGAGGCCTAACCAGCGCAGAGCAGAGCGGAGGAATGACTCCTCGTGTCTTGCTCACAACACACCTGTTAATGCCTCCCAGAATCACATTTGCTTTTTTTGCAGCAGCATCACACTGCTGACTCACATTCAGCTTGTGGTCCGCTATGACCCCTAGATCCCTTTCTGCAGGACTCCTGCCTAGACAGTCGCTTCCCGTTCTGTGTGACACACAGACTGTGGGGCACTTTACGTTTATTATTGAACCAGGCCAACCCCACCCCCAGCTCTAACGCCCTCCCCAGGAACAGCCCAACCCCACCGGAGCCCTGCACCCGGCCCAGCCCCAGCCTGGGACTCACCTTGTAATCTGGGAGCTTGGTCATGGCCGGCCACTGCTCCTCGGTCGGGGTTCCCAGCAGCGTGGGTGGGTTAAGGGCCAGTTCTGCCCCCAGCAGCCCAGTGGGCCAGGGGAGGGAAACCCGAGCGCAGGCAGAGCCAGCTCCGGCCCCGCAAGGCTCCCCCGGCCGCAAAGGGCAACCCCCCCGGTCCCCCCAGACAGAGCCAGGCCCAGCCCCTCCTGCCAGGCCCCACAGAGATCCCCCAGCCATGAAGGGCAGTGCCCCTGAGCCCCCAGGAAAGACTCATGCTCCCCAGCCGGCCCTGCCCCCAGAGCTGGTCACCGCCAAGCTGGCGCCAGGGAAGGATATCGGAAAATCCTCTTCAGCTGGTCGTCCACGTCGTTCCCTGGGAAGAGGGGCCGCCCCGCATTGGCCAGCTCTGGGGAGAGATGGGTTGAACTGGGACGCCCTGCAGACGCCACCCCTCCCCCCCCGGAGCACCACCCTCACCTCGCCCCCCCCCCCACGGCCAGAGGGCTAGCCTCCTCCTGCCCCCCTGCTGCCAGGGTACTGGTCCTCCCTGCTCCCCCCATGGCCAAGGCACTGACCCCCTCCCCTCCTCCTGCCAGAGCACTGGCCCCCCCTCTCCCCCGGGCAGTGCCTACCTGCGAAGATGCAGCCGGCTGACCACATGTCGATGGAGGTGGAGTAGAGCTTGGCACCGAAGAGCACGTCGGGAGGCCGGTACCACAGTGTGACGACCTGCCAGGCACGGAGCCAGGCGCTCAGCCCCCGAGCCGCCCACGGGACACCCCCCCCCCCCCCAAGCTGCTCACGGGACCCCCTCCCCCCATGAGCTGACCACGGGATGCCCAGACCCCCACCCCCCAAGCCACCTGCGGGATGCCCCCCCATGAGCTGACCACGGGACACCGACCCCCCTTCTTCCCCAAGCCACCTGCAGGATGCCCCCCCCGCCCCCTCCTGGGCTGCCCAGCGCCACACACCAGCCTTGCTGAGGCCCGAGGCCGCCGGGCCTGCCCCCTGCACTCACCTCTGCCGAGTAGCAGCGCACCGGGATCCCGAAGGCCCGAGCCAGGCCGAAGTCGGCCAGTTTGAGCTCCCCGTTCTCCCGGGACAGAAGACGAATCGGTCACACGCAGGCCCCACCCGGCCCCGCGGCTGCCAGCCCGAGCCAGGCAAGCAGCCCCTGCCACCCAGCGCCCCTCAGCCCCTGCCCGCCTGGCCCTGGCCCTGCCCCCAGCCCTGCCAGCACCCCTCGCTCCTGCCCCACAGCCCCTACCCCCCAGTCCTGCTTGTGGCCCCTCACCCTGACCCCAACCCACATACCCCCCGCCCTGCCGGTGCCCTCGCTGCCGCCCAGGCCAGTCCTCTCTGGCCGCCCGGGTCACTCACTCGGTTGATGAGCAGGTTCTGGGGTTTGAGGTCCCGGTGCAGCACGTTGCGGCTGTGGCAGAAGGCGAGGCCCTTCAGCAGCTGGTACATGAAGGACTGAAGGAAGGGCAGTGCTGAGCGTGTGCCAGGCCCAGCCCAACCCCAGCCGCCCGCCCGGGCCGGGGCCCGGAACGGGGTGGGCAGCGGGCTGCTGAGGGGGCCCTGCCTGGCGCGGCACCCGGCCTGCAAACCCACCTTGACGTTCTCAGGGTCCAGGTCCCCGTTGCAGCTGTCGAAGTATTTCTTCAGGTCCTGGCGGGGCAGAGGGAGGCCGGGCTCAGTGAGGAGCAGAGCACGGAGCTCGGGGAGGCTGGCGAATCTCAGCCCCTGGGCTCCCCGTTTCCTGCGGCAGGCAGGTGAGCACACGGACCCCAGGTGTCATGGAGTCCCCGACCCTGCCCCCACCCCCAGCCACACGTGACTCTCCGGTGGCAGGTCGAACAGACGGTTTATTGGGTCCCAGGGACACAGCGCAGGGCGGGGTCGGTGTTAGCGCAGGGGCCAGGGCAGGCAGCCTCATTCCTCTCCGAGAGAAGGGCTCCCGGGCCCTGAACCCCCCTTTCCCTGCTCGCAGATCCTTCTCATCCTAGCCCAGCTGAGACCGACTCTTCCCCCAGGCCCGACCCCCAGCCTGGTGCAGCCCCACCTGCCCTTCGTCTCCCCTCCCGGGCAGGAGTTGTCTCCTGTGTCTGGGCCCAGCGAGTCCAGCCCAGCCTCTCCCGCATCATGCAGAGCGCGCTGCAGTGGCTGGGGGAAACTGAGGCACACACACAGCACAATACAGCGAGGAGTGAATGTAACAGCAGAGTGAAGACAGGATTACAAAAGCGGACAACACCCCCACTACGTCACACCCGGGCCCTCAGCGCCTCGGGCCCTCAGCGCCTCGGGCCTTCCCCTGCCTGGCTCACCTGGTCGCAGAACTCAAACACCAGAGTCAGCTTCTTGTCGCTGTGCAGCACGTCATGCAGCCTGCAAGGCAGGGAAACCCAGTGAGCCTCTGTGGGAGCAGCCCCCCCCCGCGCAGCTCCCCCCCCGTGCGGGGGGTGTGTCCCCCCGCAGCTCCCCCATGCAGCCCCCCCCCGTGCTGGGGGTGTCCCCCCGCGCAGCCCCCCGCCCTTGGGGCTGGGCCTGGCATGGGAAGCAGCGCTTCATGCCAGCAGCAGCCCTGCTGGGAAAGGACCCGCAGGCAGGGTGAGCACCCCCGGGAGCGGCCCAGCCACCGGGCTGCAGGGGGCTGCGGGGAGGCGAGCGGAGGTGCCGGCAGGGGACCAGGCTCAGCTCCAGCCCTTGCCTGACGATGTTCTTGTGCTTCAGCTCCTTCAGCAGGCAGATCTCGCGCAGGGCCGAGCTGGGCACGCCCTGCGGGGGGAGACATGTCAGTGCCGGCCGGCCCGGGCCCTGCCCGCCCCCGCGAGGGGCCCGGGGCAGGCCCCCAGGACAGGCCCCCCCCAGCCTCAGGACAGGCAGCTCAGGGCTGGGCTTGGGGCCTGCTCCCCCCGGGCGCTGGGCAGCCTGCTCACCTCGTCGTCATCGTCCAACCGGACCCGCTTCAGCGCCACGATCTCGTGGGTCTCCCGGTTCTTGGCTTTGAACACAGTCCCATAGGTGCCTGCGGAGAGAGGCCGTGAGAGCCCAGCCCCAGGGCCCGGCCCGGCCCCCGGTGCCACCCCCTGCAGCCCCGGCCCGGCCCCCGGTGCCACCCCCTGCAGCCCCGGCCCGGCCCCCGGTGCCACCCCCTGGAGCCCCGGCCCGGCCCCCGGTGCCAACCCCCTGCAGCCCCGGCCACCAGTGCCACCCCCTACAGGCCCGGCCCGGCCCTGCCCCCAGTGCCACCCCCTACAGCCCCAGCCCTCTGTGCCAGCCCCCCCCCCCTGCAGCCCCGGCCCCCAGTGCCAGTGCCAGCCCCGGTCCCCAGTGCCAGCCCCCCTACAGCCCCGGCCCCCAGTGCCAGCCCCCCCCCTGCAGCCCCGGCCCCCAGTGCCAGTGCCAGCCCCGGTCCCCAGTGCCAGCCCCCCTACAGCCCCGGCCCCCAGTGCCAGCCCCCACCCCTGCAGCCCCGGCCCCCAGTGCCAGCCCCCACCCCTACAGCCCCGGCCCCCAGTGCCAGCCCCCCCTACAGCCCCGGCCCCCAGTGCCAGCCCCCACCCCTACAGCCCCGGCCCCCAGTGCCAGCCCCCCCGCTACAGCCCCGGCCCCCATTGCCACACCCTACAGGCCCAGCCCGGCCCGGCCCCCAGTGCCACCCCCTGCAGCCCCGGCATGGCCCCCAGTGCCACTCCCCCCCCGCAGCCCCGGCCCCCAGTGCCACTCCCCCCCCGCAGCCCCAGCCCCCATTGCCAGCCCCCCACAGCTCCGGCCCCCAGTGCCACCTCCCTGGAGCCCCGGCCCCCAGTGCCAGCCCCCCCACAGCCCCGGCCCCCAGTGCCAGCCCCCCCACAGCCCCGGCCCCCAGTGCCAGCCCCCCCGCAGCCCCGGCCCCCATTGCCGGCCCCCCCCGCAGCCCCGGCCCCCAGTGCCAGCACCCCCCCCCCGCAGCCCCGGCCCCCATTGCCGGCCCCCCCGCAGCCCCGGCCCCCAGTGCCAGCACCCCCCCCCCGCAGCCCCGGCCCCCAGTGCCAACCCCCCCCCGCAGCCCCGGCCCCCAGTGCCAACCCCCCCCCGCAGCCCCGGCCCCCAGTGCCAGCCCCCCCCCTACAGCCCCGGCCCCCAGTGCCAGCCCCCCCCCCCGCAGCCCCGGCCGGCACCTTCCCCGATCTTCTCCAGTTTCTCGTATTTCTGCATCGTTCCGCACCGGGCCCGCCCGGACTACAGCTCCCAGCAGCCCCCGCGCGGCCCTTCCCGGCAGCCCCTGCGCTTCCTGTGAGGGCGGGGCCCGGGCCTGGCGCTATCCCATAATACGCCTGGCCCGTCATGCCCGGCCTGTGCGGGCTGTTCCCCCCCCCCCCCGGGCCAGTCGGACTGAGATGGGGCGGGGCCTGGCCCCGCGTGGGCCGTGTCCGGGGGCCCTGGGGGCGGGGCCTGGCCCCGCGTGGGCCGTGTCCGGGGGCCCTGGGGGCGGGGCCTGGCCGTGTCCGGGGGCCCTGGGGGCGGGGCCGTGGCCGTGCCTATGGTGACCATATTTTCTGAACCGAAATGCGTGACCCCCGTTAGCCATGCCCCTGCCACAAGAAGCCCCAGCGCTGGAGGTAGCACTGCGGGGGTCAAAGCGCACACGTGGCTGGAAGTAAAGAGGGCCAAGACCCCTCTAAGATCTCCGCCCACCGGTCTCTGCCCCTAGGGATGGGTGTGGGCCTCACAGGACCCCCGCCCCATGCTGCAAGTGTTTCTGTGGGGGAGGCCAGGGGGTGCCTCTATGGCGGTAGTTCTCATAGTTTTGGTACATGGAGACCTGGCTCAGCGCGAACCTTTGGGCAGCACACTAGTTGCTAATGCAAACTCACTGTTAATTGATTAAATTACTGGATGTTACGGGGATCAGACAGGTCACTGCTGTGGGGAGGAGGGGTGTTTGCCCCAAAGTCTATACAAAGGGGCCATGTGAGGTGTTAAGCAAAAGCTTATGTCCTGCTGATTCTGTGTGTGCTATTCGTGTACGTGTGTGGTGTGTGTGTGTGGAGTTATGAACATGGGCTCTGTGCTGCTACTGTGAGTGTTCTCTGCCTGAGAGAGCGCACGGGGCCTGGCCTGTCCAGTCAATGACTACGCTAATTAGCACAGTTCCGAAGACAGGGACTCTCAAGGTGCCCACGACACACCTGAGGAATAAGTCTGGGACGCTGCAAAGAATGGCTGCTGACGGGACACAGGGATGGCTCACTGGACAGTATGCCTGCTCTGGCCAGGAAGATGCCAGCAGAGAGATGTAAGTGCCACGTGGCAATCTCCATTTTGCCTTCAGTTGTGCTACTGATCCCAGCTGCAGCCTGGCGAGGGACAGCGAGCCGGGAGGAATCATTGACCCATCCTGACATAGGATGTGCACCAAGGGGCGGGACCTGTGTGCACCGGAGCCAGGGCCGTACCGGAGCGTCCCAAGTGCCAAAACTTTCCATGTGTCAGGAGTGGGCGCATGCCCGCCCCCAGCCCCACACTAATTTACATCCAACACAAAAGGTTTCCATGTTTTCTTTTATTTATGGCAAGGGTGGGCAACCTTTTTTGGGTCGGGGGCCACTGACCCACAGAAAAATCAGGTGGGGACCACATAAATGAGAAGCAAAGAAAATCCCCAACCCTCACTGAGCTGGCCCCCAACTGAGACACCTCACTCCTCTGGCGCTCCAGCCCCACGGGGTGAGGGGAAGGGACAGACAGGACTGAGGTTCAGGGCTTCCCATTGGCCAGCTTTACTTTTCTAGGGTTCCGGAGCTAGTTGGGTTTTATGGACCCCCTTAGGCTCTGGGTTTGGGACAAAAATGAGGGGTTCAGTGTGTGGGCCAGAGCTGCCAGTGAGTGAGATGGGGTGGGGTGCACAAGGGGGAGAGGTTAGGAGGCCTGGGTGGGAGGGTGGGTGCAGAAGCAGGCTGGGAGTAGGGTGTCTGGCCAGGAGGGAGGGTGCAGGAGCAAGGGAGCATGTTGCAGGACTCCTTCCTACACAGTCGCTTCCCATTCTGTGTGTGTGACGCTGATTGTTCCTTCCTAAGTGGAGCACTTTGCATTTGACCTTATTCAACGTCATCCTGTTTGCCTCAGACCGTTTGTCCAGATCATTTTGAATTATGACCCTGTCCTCCAGAGCAGTCGCAGCCCCTCCCAGCTTGGGATCATCCGCAAACTTCATAAGCCTCCTCTCTCTGCCAATATCTAAATCGTTGCTGAAGATATTGAACGGAAAAGGTCCCGAAACAGACCCCTGTGGAACCCCACTTGTTCTGCCCTTCCAGCAGGATTGTGAACCATTAATAACTACTCTCTGAGAATGGTTAGCCAGCCAGTTATGTACCCACCTTAGAGTAACCCCATCTAAGTTGTATTTCCCTAGCTTATTAATAAGGTCATGCAAGACCGTATCAAATGCCTAACTAAAGTCTAGTAATAGAGATGTAGCTGTGTTAGTCTGGTCTTGCTGAAACAAAAAAGACAGGACTATGCAGCACTTAAGACTAACAAGATGGTTTATTAGGTGATGAGCTTCCGTGGGCCAGACCCACTTCCTCAGATCTGAGGAAGTGGGTCTGGCCCACGAAAGCTCATCACCTAATAAACCATCTTGTTAGTCTTTAAAATGCTGCATAGTCCTGTCTTTTGTTTTAACTAAAGTCTAGGGCTACGTCTAGACGACATCCCTTTTTCGTAAAAGGGATGTAAAATTAGATGTATCGCAATTGCTAATGAAGCAGGGGAGATTTAAATCCCCGCTTCATTAGCAATTGCGATACGTCTAATTTTATATCCCTTTTACGAAAAAGGGATGTAGTCTAGACGTAGCCTAGGTGTCCCATATCCACCACTTCTCCCTTATCCACAAAGCTCACTATCCTATCAAAGAAAGCTGTTGTGCTTAAAAGAAGCACCTGGGATCTTTTTCAGGGGGGATAAGGCAACACCCCACATTTATTGAACATACATAGATCAATCAATACTTATCATATGCATAGGATACATGACATTCATGCACTCTCTCTCTCACACACACACAAGCACATTCCATCTTGTTGTTACCAAAAGTTGCTCCCCCTAACTGCACTGGCCAGGTGAGTTAGGTGGGGGAGGGGTGGAGCCAGGCTTCTGCCGATCCGGATCGATGCTCCCATGTTGACAAGACAAAAACCCGGGGTCCCTCTGCAAGATGCCTCCTATTTATCCCTCTCATGCAGCCAATTAGCCATCACCTCGCCTTTCCTCATGGTGCTTCAAAGAGAGTTCTTCCAAGGGCAGGCACTTGCTGCTGGACTCCCAAGGCGTCTGTCTGTCCAGTCTTCTTAATGAGCTCACTGCACAGGGATTGGCTTGGGTCTGGCTCCCAGCCCCTCTCCACCCTTGGGACTGCTGCTGGAGGTGCCCCCCTTTCATTCTCCACTCACACCTCATTCATTTCAACAGGGCACTCAAGGAAAGGGGAGAGATCTAGTCTACTCCTAGCAAAAGACATTTTTCTTTACCTTAACATAAAGAGCTTGATATAAAGTTTCTATGGAGAAGACTGGATACAAGGTTTCTCTTAAGACAAGGGATTCTATAAGAAGGCTTAACAAAGATATATCTAAAAGGACAAGATATATAGATATATATATATGGACTTACAAAGTTTCTCTAATACAAAGTTATATGAGAATGATACATGGTTATATGGAAATGTTACAGAGATTTATCCCCATTGTCCCCCTTTTGACTCCTCAAGAACAATTCTTGAGTGGGTCACATTTTATATAACTAATTAATGGCAATATACTGAGAAGCAATTTGAGCTCAAGTTGTAATTTAATATCCTCTTTAATAAACAATATTTTGGTATGTGTTATCACAATTAGAATGAAAAAGCAATAAGAAGTCCAAGTGAGTGACCATCCCTTAAAAAAAAATCATACCATTGATGAATACTGATGTTTAGCTTTCTGTGAAATGTCAAGGATTTTACGTAATTGTTGATGTAAAATTGCTAAACTGTACTTTCAAATGTGGACATCAGTGGCATTAGTCAGTTGGCATCTTTTTTGTTCAACTAAACCCTAATGATAAACCATGATTAATAACATCAACTACTAGATTAACATTTATCTTTTGGTACTGAAAATGCAGTCCCATCGTACATGCATTGCTGCACAGGGAGTTTAAAGAAATGCCTATTTTGCCATACAATGGCTTAATTCAGTCTTGCCCAAAACAACGTCCATTATACAAGTTGGGAGCCCTTTCCTCAGGCTACTGCCAAACAACTTCTTTAATAGCCGCTATACCTTCATGGGGCCTTAACTGTACTGCCCCTTACAGCAATCAGGGAAGGTGTTACAATGGCCTTAAACTTCCAATTGTATGCAACATCCAGGTACATTCAGCTGGGCTTATAGGCTGAAAGTTGATTAAAACATTCCAATTAACACAGCTTCTTCTCTTTTTTTGACCAATGTTTTCACATATCCATCCTTTTTGTTTAGTAATTTAACCTTGTGCTTTATGTTTATGCCTTTATTTTTTTATCAATAGATAAACCTTGTGTTTCAGGCATAGTTTTTCTTTTAAATAAACCTTTACCACTTTTTCCTGTTAGCAAGACTCACATTCCTTGGCCTCTGCCCTTCTGAGATACTGGTTTCTGTAAATGCAGTCAAAATGCCTAATGCTTATTAAACCTTTCCTGCCTGATGCAGTATCATTTTTAACACAGTATACTAGCTAGTAAGACAGACGTAAGATAAACATAAAACAATCTTTGTTACAACAATACATCCATGGTGTTGTAGGGTGTTCAGCTGGTACCAGCTTGTCCTGATTTTCTGAAAGACAAAAAAACCCCATACTTCTACCCCTTTGAGAGTGGCACATTATTGCTTACATACTTTATTCTTTTACAAATATCCTTTTTCCTTCCTTTCTTTGCTTACAATTACTCCTATCATTACCTATGTTTTTGTTCTGTAGGCAGGCCAGGTTTCAATGGCTTCTGCCCCTTAAGGGTTTTGAGTGAATTACCCCATTGTGTAATCATCAAATTCAGGAGGCGTACTTCAGTTTTCCTCTTATACAGCAGACTAGGTTAGCAAGTTTCTGCTGTGTTAAGTTTATGCATAGAGAATAGCCAAGAAACATTATTACTATAATGCTGGGGGAGGGGTGTTAAGTGTGAGATGTGTTTCCAATGACCATTTTAATATTCTAAAGGTTTTTCTTTTTCCAAAAGAAAATCATGTACACATTACAGGGTTACTCATGAACATTAAATTTAGCTCAGTGTTAAACAGTAACATTAGCATCAAATAACAAGTAGCCCTGTGGATCTTACCAATAGGTGTTTAAGTATCCTGTGATAGCAGACCTTTTATTTAGACAACTTAGCTTTGAGACCAGTTTGTTAATACCATCTTTAAATCTTTGCTTATGCAGACCCCCCCCCTTTTGTATCTGTTTTCACATTTAGCATTGTGCAAACAATTCTTTTTCCTACTTAGGGTTAATCTTTTATTTTTAGGTCTGAGATTTTTAGATTCTCATTTTTAGGTTTGACTCCTTTTTTTTCACCTTTCTTTCTGGAGGGCTACAATTTGAACTTTCTGATCTCAGGTATTTTGCTGATCAAACTATCTATTACCTGCAAATCCTCTTTGTGCTGCTAGCTAGGGCATTTGTACCACAGACGCTTTCTGGCTTGCATTTAGAGTCAAAGCTGTCAGTAGCTTTGTCTTAAAAAGGGACAATAACTTTTGTCAGAGTTTTAGAGTTTTGAGTTTTTACTTTTAAGTGCTCTCACATGCAGCAACCCTGAAAAGGAAATTACAGCCTGTTGTGGCTCCTGGAACTCTCACAGGATTTTAATTTGTTTGCAGTTTTAACCCCTTCTATAATATACATGGCATGTCACAGGAAAATGTGCATTCTTTGTTTATAACATTACTTAGCCATGTTAATCTTTGCATAGGGTGTAACTGTTTCTTTTATGCTCACAGAGTTTTCCTGTACTTTCATTAAGCAACTTGGAATGAAATGGCCTTACTGAAAACAAACCAAACCAATTTGTTTTAAGCCTACAAAACAGTTCACTAATCTACAAAACAGGATTACTGGATCTTGAAAACCTCACTTATTTACACTACACATATATATTTACACACAGATACACATATATTCTCTGAACATTTCTTACACTATTTCTACATAGCTGTACAAAGATTACATTACCCTTTTACTCATTGGGATAGTTAACTTCTAACAGAAACCCCCTTAAAGTTCTTTTAGAACATTTGACTGAATTATCCACAATTAAATTTAAGGATTTGAGTCAAATTTGCCTGGATTATTTACAGACATTCTTTTGGAAAAGGGCCCATTCTTCCTTCAGAATGGCTGCAAAGAAACCAAGAATTCTTTTCCTAGAACATTTTAGCATTTTCACAGCTGCTCAGTTCCCTCCATTCTCTGTAGAGTTAACTGCTCTGTGGTTTTCTTTTTCTTAAAACACTTTCTTATCTCTTAAAATGAAAACTGGCCTTGTTTCAGATATTACCCTTGTAAGGATTGGTTTAAGGATTTAGATTTCCAGTACCTGTACTTACTGCTTTTTCTCAGTTCTGCCACAAGGCCTTCAATCTATCTGTTACCTGCCTGCTTGTCTGGGCCTGATCCTGTTTTTCTTGCTGAATGGCCCTTTTCCCTGGATATTGGCTTTGTCCCATTACCAGTTTAGCAAGGAGGGTGGCCTTGTTCACTAGCTCCCACACCTCCTGGGCCTTTTTCTTAAGCATATTTCTGAAAAATCTGAGAGTTGCTTTAACTCTCAGTACCCATCCTTAAGGGAATCCAGCTGTGTCTGGGTACTGAGGGACATGTATTTCCACCTCTCCACTTCTGCAGCAGAGGCTTTTACATTTTGCAGTTTCATATTTGCATTCTTATATTCAGTCAATGTGAGGAACACCTCACTACAGGTTTCATAGGAGCCAAACTGTGTCTGCTTTTTCTTTTCTTTTTCTTTTTCAGTATTTAGCCAATTTTTTTTCTAGGTTTGAAATTGTGTGGATGTCCGCAAGGGCCTGTTCCATCCATGGGTTATGCCCAAATTTATGCAGGATTTGTTTAAAAGGAATCTTTTACATAATTCAATTTTTCCCCTCTTTTAAGGGCTACAGAACCTTTCCTGACCCCAGACTTCCTTTTTCTAAAAATTATTAAGAATAGTCCTAGCCCACAATGTTACAAAGCCTCCCACAATGTTACAAATTAAATATTCCCAACACACTGTGCTATAAGCAAATATCTCCAACACACAGTGTTGCAAATCCACCATATGACTGGAGGCACTAAGCTCCGTCCTTGTCTCGGGACGCTATGGCCGAGAGTATCTTATACCAATTACTATACCCATTCATGGGCTGGGGCAGGGATCCTAAACCTCCCCGATTCTCAGGACTCTATGGCTGAGGGTATAGATACCTAAACACTCTTTCTTTACCAGTTTCTCTTAACCCCCTCACCCAGTTGGGGGGAAGCAAGGACTCTAATCCTTCTTCCTAACCTGGGAATTCTACAGCTGGGGGCATGCACACCTTAATGACGGATCAATTTCCAATATGTCTCAATACTTTTCAGCACTTATCAATTCTTTTCAGTACTTCTCAATATTTTTCAATATTTCTATCAATATTTTTCTTTCATTACCCTGTAAATGCTTGTGGTACCTTCCCCCTTTTGCATTCTCCACCAAAATGTTGTGCTTACAAGATGCACCCGGGATCTTTTTCAGGGGGATAAGGCAACATGCCACATTTATTGACCATACATAGATCAATCAACACTTTATCATATGCACTCATTCACTCACACACACACACACACACACACACACACACACTCATCTTGTTGTTAGCAATAGTTGCGCCCCCTACCTGCACTGGCCAGGTGAGTTAGGTGGGGGAGGGGTGGAGCCGAGCTTCTGCCGATCCGGATCGATGCTCCCATGTTGACAAGACGAAAACCCGGGGTCCCTCTGCAAGATGCCTCCTATTTATCCCTCTCATGCAGCCAATTAGTCATCACCTCGCCTTTCCTCATGCTGCTTCAAAGAGAGTTCTTCCAAGGGCAGGCACTTGCTGCTGGACTCCCAAGGCGTCTGTCTGTCCAGTCTTCTTCATGAGCTCACTGCACAGGGATTGGCTTGGGTCTGGCTCCTAGCCCCTCTCCACCCTTGTGACTGCTGCTGGAGGTGCCCCCCTTTCATTCTCCACTTACACCTCATTCACTTCAACAGGGCAATCAAGGAAAGGTAGCAAAATGGAGGAACTAGAGCTATTGGTCCAGAAAGTGAAACCAGATATTATAGGAATAACAGAAACATGGTGGAATACTAGGCATGACTGGAGTACAGGTATTGGAGGGCATGTGCTGTTTAGGAAAGACAGAAATAAGGGTAAAGGTGGTGGAGTCGCATTGTATATCAATGATGAGGTAGACTGTAAAGAAATAAAAAGTGATGGAATGGAGAAGACAGAGTCTGTTTGGGCAAAAATCACACTGGGGAAGAAAACTATCAGATCCTCCCCCAGGATAGTGCTTGGGGTGTGTTATAGACCACCGGGATCCAATTTGGATATGGATAGAGACCTCTTTAATGTTTTTAATGAAGTAAATACTCATGGAAACTGCGTAATCATGGGAGATTTCAACTTTCCAGATATAGACTGGAGAACAAGTGCTAGTAATAATAATAGGGCTCAGATTTTCCTAGATGTGATAGCTGATGAATTCCTTCATCAAGTAGTTGCTGAACCAACAAGGGGGGATGCTATTTTAGATTTGGTTTTGGTGAGTAGCGAGGACCTCATAGATGAAATGGTTGTAGGGGACAATCTTGGCTCGAGTGATCATGAGCTAATACAGTTCAAATTAAATGGAAGGATAAACAAAAATAAATCTGAGACTAGGGTTTTTTATTTCAAAAGGGCTAACTTTAATAAATTAAGGAAATTAGTTAGGCAAGTTGATTGGACTAAAGAAATTATGGATCTTGAGGTGGAGGAGGCCTGGGATTATCTTAAGTTAAAGTTGCAGAAGCTATCAGAAGCCTGTATCCCAAGAAAAGGGAACAAAATTATAGGCAGGTGTGTTAGACCAAGCTGGATGAGCAAGCATCTCAGAGAGGTGATTAAGAAAAAGCAGAAAGCATATAAGGAGTGGAAAATGGGAGGGATCAGTAAAGAAAGCTACCTTATTGAGGTTAGAGCATGTAGGGACAAAGTGAGACAGGCTAAAAGTCAGGTAGAGTTGGACCTTGCAAAGGGAATTAAAACCAATAGTAAAAGGTTTTATAGCCATATAAATAGGAAAAAAACAAAAAAAGAAGAAGTAGGACTGCTAATTACTAAGGATGGAGTGCAGGTTAAGGATAATCTAGGAATGGCTCAATATCTAAACAAATACTTTGCTTCAGTCTTTAATGAGGCTAATGAAGAGCTTAGGGATAATGGTAACATAACAAATGGGACTAAGGATATGGAGGTAGATATTACCATATCCGAGGTAAAAGCCAAACTTGAACAGATTAATGGGAGTAAATTGGGGGGGCCCAGATAATCTTCATACAAGAATATTAAAGGAACTGGCACATGAAATTGCAAGTCCATTAGCAAAAATTTTTAATAAATCTCTAAACTCAGGGGTTGTACCATTTGACTGGAGAATTGCTAATATAGTTCCTATTTTTAAGAAAGGGAAAAAAAAGCGACCCGGGTAACTATAGGCCTGTTAGTTTGACATCTGCAAGATCTTGGAAAAAATTTTGAAGGAGAAAGTAGTTAGAGACATTGAGGCTAATGGCAATTGGGACAAATTACAACATGGTTTTACAAAACGTAGATCGTGCCAAACCAACCTGATCTCCTTTTTTGAGAAAGTAACAGATTTTTTAGATAAAGGAAATGCAGTGGATCGAATCTACCTCGACTTTAGTAAGGCATTTGATACAGTACCACATGGGGAATTATTGGTTCAATTGGAAAAAATAGGGATTAATATGAAAGTTGAGAGGTGGATAAGCAACTGGTTAAAGGGGAGACTACAGCGGGTCATATTGAAAGGTGAACTGTCAGGTTGGAGGAAGGTTACCAGCGGAGTTCCTCAGGGATCAGTTTTGGGGCCAATTTTATTTAATCTTTTTATTGCTGACCTTGGCACCAAAAGTGGAAGTGTTCTGATAAAATTTGCGGATGACACAAAGTTGGGAGGTATTGCCAGTTCAGAAAAAGATCGGGATATCATACAGGAAGATCTGGATGACCTTGTAAATTGGAGTAATAGCAGTAGGATGAAATTTAATAGTGAGAAGTGTAAGGTTATGCATTTAGGGATTAATAACAAGAATTTTAGTGATAAGCTGGGGACACATCAGTTGGAAGTAACGGAGGAGGAGAAGGACCTCGGAGTCCTGGTTGATCATAGGATGACTATGAGCCGCCATTGTGACATGGCCGTGAAAAAGGCTAATACGGTCTTGGGATGCATTAGGCGAGGTATTTCCAGTAGGGACAAGGAGGTGTTAGTGCCGTTATACAAGGCATTGGTGAGACCCCATTTGGAATACTGTGTGCAGTTCTGGTCTCCCATGTTTAAGAAGGATGAATTCAAACTGGAACAGGTACAAAGAAGGGCCACTAGGATGATTCGAGGAATGGAAAACCTGTCTTATGAAAGGAGACTCAAGGAGCTTGGCTTGTTTACCTTAACCAAAAGAAGGCTGAGAGGGGACATGATTGCTCTCTTTAAATATATTAGAGGGATAAATACCAGGGAAGGAGATGAATTATTTAAGCTAAATGCCAGTGTGGACACAAGAACAAATGGATATAAGCTGGCTAGTAGGAAGTCTAGACTTGAGATTAGACGAAGGTTTCTAACCATTAGAGGAGTGAGGCTCTGGAACAGCATTCCAGGGGAAGTAGTGGGGGCAAAAGATCTATCTGGCTTCAAGATTAAACTAGATGGGTTTATGAAGGGGATGGTTTGATGAGATAACATGGTCTTGGTAACTAATTGACCATTCATTATCAGTGGTAAATAGGTCAATGGAGGGATGATAGGAGTTACTATAGAGAACTTTCTGGGTGTCTGGCTGGTGAGTCTTGCCCACATGCTCAGGGTTCAGCTGATCGCCATATTTGGGGTTGGGAAGGAATTTTCCTCCAGGGTAGATTGGCAGAGGCCGTGGAGGTTTTTCGCCTTCCTCTGTAGCATGGGGTACAGATCACAGCTGGAGGATTCTCTGCATCTTGGGGTCTTCAAACTATTTGAAGGCTTCAATATCTGAGCTATAGGCGAGAGGATTATTCTAGCAGTGAGTGGGTGAGATTCTGTGGCCTGCATTGTGCAGGGGGTCAGACTAGATGATCATAATGGTCCCTTCTGACCTTAAAGTCTATGAGTCTATGAAAGGGGAGAGATCTAGTCTACTCCTAGCAAAAGACATTTTTCTTTACCTTAACTATTCCTAAGACTTATAGCATAAAGAGCTTGAAACAAAGTTTCTATGGAGAAGACTGGATACAAGGTTTCTCTTAATACAAAGGATTCTATAAGAAGGCTTAACATAAAGATAGATCTATCTCTATAAAAGGACTTACAAAGTTTCTCTTAATACAAAGTTATATGAGAATGATATATGGTTCCATGGAAATCTGACAGAGATTTATCCCCACTGTCTCCCATGATTTTCCAAAGATGATAGCAAAGGCTCAGATCCCTCCTCTGTCAGCTCCTTGAGTGTTCTAGGATGCATTTCATCAGGCCCTGGGGACTCGCAGACATCTGAGTGATTGGTAACTTGTTCTTTTAATTTACCTTCCAACCCTCTCCCATTTCCAGGATTTGGCAACAGCAACTAGAAACGGTCGGACTGACTGGCCTGGCCCTGACCGGGCACATTCTGAGTTCTCATGCGAGCTCCCTCCCGCCCCCACCCGCCAGACACTGCCAGCAGCCACATGACAGCCGCCCAGGCACTTTGGCAGCAGCCCTGCTGTGGGGCACAACCTCCCCCCACATCAGGTTTGTCTGTCGAGTCTGGGCCTGCTCCGTGGAAACCAGGCTCGCTGCTAGGGTTGCCAGATGGTTTCAGCAGAAATCCTGGACACACTTGACATTCCATCCCAATCGACATCCCACCGGATTGAGAAAACACCCGGCAATTCGACTGTCTCCATTTGTTTCCTGAACAGAAAGCTCAAACACTGGACTGTGCAGTTCAAAACCGGACACCTGGCAGCCCTACTCACTGTTTCCTATGCTGCTGGCCGTGGGCAGGGCCTGCTGACCCAGGTGTGGCTCAGTGGGACTGGCCGTGGGCAGGGCCTGTCCCGGGGGGGCTGTCCCGCGTGTGGCTCAGTGGGGCTGGCCGTGGGCAGGGCCTGTCCCGAGGGGGCTGTCCCGCGTGTGGCTCAGTGGGGCTGGCCGTGGGCAGGGCCTGTCCCGGGGGGGCTGTCCCACGTGTGGCTCAGTGGGGCTGGCCGTGGGCAGGGCCTGTCCCGGGGGGGCTGTCCCGCGTGTGGCTCAGTGGGGCTGGCCGTGGGCAGGGCCTGTCCCAAGGGGCGGGGGGCGGGGCTGAGCCTTGCACTTCCTGGCTGCCCAGCCCCTCAGGTGGCAGCGTCTCTGCACCACCGCCTGGGCTCAGCAGGGGGCAGCACTGGCTCATCGCAGCACATGTGCAGGTGTCTTAGGGAAGTTTGGGGGGGCTGGGGTACCCAAGGCCTCTGAACCCTCCTGCCCAGGCTGTGGGGCTCAGATTCTTGCGGGGGCTGGTGTCTTGGTGCAGGCAGAGGTGAGAAATTAGGGATCTCTGCGTGGGGGGAGGTGGCGTTGGGGGCCAGAGATGAGGGTGGTTTTACGCCTCACTGTGGGGCTGGAATTTGGGGGTGTTGGGTTTAGAGCATGTTGTGGGGCTCAGTGCAGCAGTCTGGTTTTGGGGGATATTTGACATGGGGGTAGTGGGGGGCTGGGCTTGAGGGTGTGGATGTGGGTCATGGTGTGGGGGGCTGGGGCCTTGGGGTATCTATGATTTCGGAGGCTTTGGAGATATTGACACATAGAATTGCAGAACCCTAGAACAGGAAGGGACCTCGAGAGATCAAGTTTGGTCCCCTCCCTCCTGGCAGGGCCAAGTGTCACGGTATTGGATTCTAAAGATCACTGTTGCACCCATGGGGGGTGTTTGCCCCAAAAGTCTGCACAAAGGGGCCATGTGAGATGTTGAATGAAAGCTTCTGTTCTACCGATTCTGTGTGTGCTATTCGTGTACTTGTGTGATGTCTGTGTGTGGAGTTAGAAACACGGACTCTGTGTTGATGCTGGAAAATTCTCTGTCTGAGACAGAGCAATGGGCAAGGAAAGCTCAGCCAATGGCTATGCTAATTAGCAAGGAGACGATGAATCTCTAGGTGCCAATACACACCTCAGGAATGGGACTGATACCTGCAAACCAGCCAGGGCTTAATGGCTGTCAGCATGGGAAACAGAGATAGGTCGCTCGACCATGTGACCTGCTCTGGCCTAGAGGATGCCAGGGGAGGTATATAAGCACCATGTGGCCCCTCCATCTTGTTTTGAGTTCAGGTCCTGATCCCAGATGCAGCCTTGCAGGGAACAATGAGCCAGGAAGAACCGTGGACCCGTCCTGACATAGGATGTACACCAGAGACTTTTAAGATAGCAGTTTGTAACATCTCTGCTGAGAGCCTGTATCAAGAACCGGGAGATTCGATGCATGTAATGTATTCTCCGCAACAACCTTACTCTCAGCCTTTTCTTTCTTTAGTAATAAACCTTTAAGATGTTAGATTCTAAAGGATTGGCTCAGCGTGATCTTGTGGGTAAGATCCAGAGTGTAAATTGACCTGGGAACTGTGGCTGGTTTCTTGGGACCGGAAGAACCCGTTCGGGGTAGGTGAGATTGGGTTCTATAACCCCTCACCTGTGTTAGGCCCAGGGCCAATTGGGGCACAGGGAGAGCTGGGGTGCCTGAGGGGTTTTGCTCATGAGTCTTCTGGCTAGCCGAATTGGCAGCTGAAGCGCTTGGTGTGACTGGTTTGTGGCCTATTTGGGAAGGTCTCCAGTCGGGGGCTGTAAGGAGCCCCGAGTTTGAGCAAGTCGCCCTGAGCGCACGCCCTCAGCGGTGCCCAGACCCGGCCCGGTCTGTCACACCAAGCACTGTCTAGATCTGGGCTACTCAACTCAGGAAGCCCCGAGGACCACAATGATACTCACAGCACATGCTGAGGGCCGCAACTTAAGAGTGGTTGCATAGACATGCAAATGTATGCAGATATATGCAAATAGCTTCTTTCACACTGACGAGCATGAATACAAACATTAAGGCAAGACTACACAACACACAGGCCCCATTTAAGACCAGTCTGCTGATATTGACGAAATGCAACCGTTACCCGATTTCCACCCCTATGCCAGCACTTTTAATGAGCAATGACACGCCAGGAATTTAACGACTAAAACGCACAGCAACAGAAGACCAGGATATCAAACACCTTTTTGCTTTGGCTCCCACCCACAGGCCGCATAAACCCAAACCGCACCATGGGCCGTGTGTTGAGTAGCCCTGGTCTAGCCCATCCCTGACAGGTGTCTGTCCAACCTGCTCTTCAAAGGGCTGATTGGCAAGTCTCAGTGGTGGGGGATGGTATGGATTGGAGGTCCAAGTGCAGAGGACTGGTGGGGGGTCGGTGTGGGGGGGTTCCTTGGGGGTCTTGCTGCAGGGGATGGTCTGAGGATTGGGGGTCTTGGTCTGGGGGGTGGGATTGGAGGGGTCTGGAATTTCATAGAATCATAGAACACTAGAACTGGGAGGGACCTCGAGAGGTCATCGAGTCCAGTCCCCTGCCCTCACGGCAGGACCCAGTACTGTCTAGACCATCCCTGATAGACATTTATCTAACCTACTCTTAAATATCTCCAGAGATGGAGATTCCCCAACCTCCCTGGGCAATTTATTCCAGTGTTTGACCACCCTGACAGGTAGGAACTTTTTCCTAATGTCCAACCTAAACCTCCCTTGCTGCAGTTTACGCCCATTGCTGCTTGTTCTATCTTCAGAGGCCAGGAAGAACAAGTTTTCTCCCTCCTCCTTGTGACACCCTTTTAGATACCTGACAACCGCTAGCATGTCCCCTCTCAATCTTCTCTTTTCCATACTAAACAAGCCCAATTCTTTCAGCCTTCCTTCATAGGTCATGTTCTCTAGACCTGTAATCATTCTTGTTGCTCATCTTTGCACCCTTTCCAGTTTCTCCATATCTTTCTTGAAATGCGGTGCCCAGAACTGGACACAATACTCCAACTGAGGCCTAACTAGCGCAGAGTACAGTGCAGAAGAATGACTCCTCGTGTCTTGCTCACAACACACCTGTTAATGCATCCCAGAATCATGTTGGCTTTTTTTGCAACAGCATCACATTGTTGACTCATATTTAGCTTGTGGTCCACTATAACCCCTTGATCCCTTTCTGCCGTACTCCTTCCTAGACAGTCGCTTCCCATTCTGTATGTGTTACACAGATTGTTCCTTCCTAAGTGGAGCACTTTGGGTGCGTCTAGACTGGCTAGATTTTGCGCAAAAGCAGGCGCTTTTGCGCAAAATCTTGCCAGCTGTCTACACTGGCTGCTTGAATTTGCGCCAGAACACTGACAATCTAATGTAAGATTGTCAGTGTTCTTGCGCAAATATTATGATACTCCCGCTCAGGGATAAGCCCTCTTGCGCAAGAATACTTGCGCAAGAGAGCCAGTGTAGACAGGGAAGAACTGTTTTGCGCAAAAAAGCCCCAGTGGCGAAAATGGCGATCGGGGCTTTCTTGCGCAAAATCGCATCTAGACTGGCCACAGATGCTTTTGCGCAAAAGCACTTTTTGCGCAAAGGCACCCGTGCCAATCTAGACGCTCTTTTGCACAAATACTTATAATGGAAAAACTTTTCCGTTAAAAGCATTTGCGCTAAATCATGCCAGTCTAGACGCAGCGTTTGTGTTTGTCCTATTAAACTTCATCCTGTTTACCTCAGACCATTTCTCCACTTTGTCCAGATCACTTTGAATTCTGACCCATGCTCCAAAGCACTTGCAACCCCACCCAGCTTGGTATCATCTGCAAACTTCATAAGCGTCCTCTCTGTGCCGATATCTAAATCGTTGATTTGGAGGCTTTGTGGGGTGACTGGTGTGGCGTAGTGGGGGGCTGTCTGCTCTGTAACCCGGGCTCCCCCTGTGGTGGGATGGGAGATTCTCACTGACTCTCCCAAATGTGTATTAACCCAGACACCCCGGCTCAGCCTCCCAGGGAAGGAGACAAAGGGAGGAAGGCGGAGACCAGCACCTGGCTGGGGGGAGGGCTGGGAGGAGGCAGTGGCTGTCTAGGAAGCATGGAGAGAAGAAGCTAAGCTGGGGCCTAGGGGCGATGGACCCCTAACCCTAGGGCCTGAGGCATCCTGGCCCTGGGCCCTGTAGCCACATCACATTTGTGCTGTATCCTGAAGGAACAATAAACCCCCCTCTGTTCTACGGCTGGCGGAGTCTGTTCGTGGTGCTACAGGGGTGCAGGCGTCTGGGAAACCCCAACTCGCCGTCGCAACTGGTCGCAGGCTGGGATCTGTGGGGGATGTGGTGGGTTTCAGAGTGTGAGGTGGGAGTCTCAGAGTCAGGGGCTGAGATCACAGAAGCTTAGGGTGGTGAGGCTGGTGGTGGGTCAGTGGGGGGCTGAAGGGGGGTGGGAGGTTGTGGGGCTGGAAGGGGGCTGGGGAGGTGGTGGGTCGCTGTGGGGCTGGCTGTAGGGCTCTCTCAGGTTGTGGGGCCGGGAACACATGGGGCTGGGGGGGGGGGGGAGCGCGCGCGCGCGCACACTCCTGACACGTGGACAGTTTCGGCGCTTCCGACGCTCGGCCCCGCCCCCGACTCGGGCGCGCGCAGGCCCCGCCCCCCTGCCGGGGGCACGGAGCAGGCGCTGACTGAGGTTAGTGGCGGCTGGAGCGAGCTGCGCGCGCGGGGAGCGCGGCCCCGATGCCCGCGCAGGAGCGCGCCTCTCCCGGGGGGGTGGGAACGGCTGGGAGCGGGAGCGGGAGCGGGAGCAGGGGCCGGACGGGGCGGGCTGGGTGAGCGTGGGGGATGGTGGGGGCAGAGGGGTGGGGGCGGGCTGGGTGAGCGTGGGGGATGCTGGGGGCAGAGGGGTGGGGGCGGGCTGGGTGAGCGTGGGGCATGGTGGGGGCAGAGGGGTGGGGGCGGGCTGGGTGAGCGTGGGGGATGCTGGGGGCAGAGGGGGTGGGGGCGGGCTGGGTGAGCGTGGGGCATGGTGGGGGCAGAGGGGTGGGGGCGGGCTGGGTGAGCGTGGGGGATGCTGGGGGCAGAGGGGTGGGGGCGGGCTGGGTGAGCGTGGGGCATGGTGGGGGCAGAGGGGTGGGGGCGGGCGGATGAGCGTGGGGGGATGGTGGGGGCGGGCTGGGTGAGCGTGGGGGATGGTGGGGGCAGAGGGGTGGGGGTGGGCTGGGTGAGCGTGGGGGATGGTGGGGGCAGAGGGGGGGCGGGCTGGGTGAGCGTGGGGGATGGTGGGGGCAGAGGGGTGGGGGCGGGCTGGATGAGCGTGGGGGATGCTGGGGGCAGAGGGGTGGGGGCGGGCTGGGTGAGCGTGGGGGATGGTGGGGGCAGAGGGGTGGGGGCGGGCTGGGTGAGCGTGGGGGATGGTGGGGGCAGAGGGGTGGGGGCGGGCTGGGTGAGCGTGGGGGATGGTGGGGGCAGAGGGGTGGGGGCGGGCTGGGTGAGCGTGGGGGATGGTGGGGGCAGAGGGGTGGGGGTGGGCTGGGTGAGCGTGGGGGATGGTGGGGGCAGAGGGGGGGGCGGGCTGGGTGAGCGTGGGGGATGGTGGGGGCGGGCGGCTGGGTGAGCGTGGGGGATGGTGGGGGCAGAGGGGTGGGGGCGGGCTGGGTGAGCGTGGGGGATGGTGGGGGCAGAGGGGTGGGGGCGGGCTGGATGAGCGTGGGGGATGGTGGGGGCAGAGGGGTGGGGCGGGCTGGGTGAGCGTGGGGGATGGTGGGGGCAGAGGGGTGGGGGCGGGCTGGTGAGCGTGGGGGATGGTGGGGGCGGGCTGGGTGAGCGTGGGGGATGGTGGGGGCAGAGGGGTGGGGGCGGGCTGGGTGAGCGTGGGGGATGCTGGGGGCAGAGGGGTGGGGGCGGGCTGGGTGAGCGTGGGGCATGGTGGGGGCAGAGGGGTGGGGGCGGGCCGGATGAGCGTGGGGGATGGTGGGGGCGGGCTGGGTGAGCGTGGGGGATGCTGGGGGCAGAGGGGTGGGGGCAGAGGGTGTGGGGGCGGGCTGGGTGAGCGTGGGGGATGGTGGGGGCAGAGGGGTGGGGGGGGCTGGGTGAGCGTGGGGGATGGTGGGGACAGAGGGGTGGGGGCGGGCTGGGTGAGCGTGGGGGATGGTGGGGGCGGGCTGGGTGAGCGTGGGGGATGGTGGGGGCAGAGGGGTGGGGGCGGGCTGGGTGAGCGTGGGGGATGGTGGGGGCAGAGGGGTGGGGGCGGGCTGGGATGAGCGTGGGGGATGGTGGGGGCAGAGGGGTGGGGGCGGGCTGGGTGAGCGTGGGGGATGGTGGGGGCAGAGGGGTGGGGGCGGGCTGGGTGAGCGTGGGGGATGGTGGGGGCGGGCTGGGTGAGCGTGGGGGATGGTGGGGGCAGAGGGGTGGGGGCGGGCTGGGTGAGCGTGGGGGATGGT
This sequence comes from Pelochelys cantorii, assembly GCA_032595735.1. Lineage (NCBI taxonomy): Eukaryota > Metazoa > Chordata > Testudines > Trionychidae > Pelochelys > Pelochelys cantorii. Next base: position 262,290,829 of record CM064327.1, on the reverse strand, counting down.
GGGGGCAGAGGGGTGGGGGTGGGCTGGGTGAGCGTGGGGGATGGTGGGGGCAGGGGGGTGGGGGTGAGTGGAGCTGGGGGAGACGGGCGGGGTGGTGATGGCCGGGCGGGAACAGGCAGTGTGAGGTGGGTGGCCGGGGCACGGCGTGGTGGCGGGGGGGGAAGAGATGGGGGGTGGCTGGGGCAGGGGTACAAAAGTCTGAAGGGACGAGTGGGACGAGGGGTTGATGCGAACGGGGCAGGGCTGTTCTGGGGGACGCGGGGCAGAGCAGTGCCAGTGCGCATGGCCAGGAGGGCAGTTCTGTTAACCGATTAAACGTTAACCGCTTCACTGCAATCCCGTGGGCGGGCGCCGCTCCGGCCCCAGCCCGGCCAGGCTAGAACAGCCCCGCCCAGGGCACGGCAGAGTGGGCCCGGCCAGGCTAGGGAGCCCCCCAGCCCCCATTTGTGACTGGCCCGATGGGTCACCGGTTACCTGGTTGCATCCCTGGTTGTGTGTGTGCGGCAGCACCACCCGGACGGGCCCAGGGCGCTGGAGCAGCTGGCAATGCAGCGCTAGGCCCACACGGGGCGGGGGGAACGCTGTTTGGAAGGAAGTGAAGGGAAGGGGAATGCCAGAGAGAGGCTCCCTGCCTCGGTTTCCCCGGGGTCACGGGGTCAGCAGGGTTGCAGCTCGCACAGGTGTGCCCCTCAGCAGGTGCCCGTGTCCCCGTCAGTGACTCTGCCCCACCCCCCGAAGGGAAAGCCCTGGGCTTAGCGCTGGGGGCGAGTGGGGGGGCAGGTGTTGGCTCTTGGGTCCCCAGGGGAGGCGGCTCTGGCATAACTTTAGCAGCATGTTCGGTCCTCCAGGCAGAGGAACAAACTCCTGTCGCCCTCCCGCGGCTCCTGTCCGGCCTGGCCAGCCCCCCTGCAGCCTGCTCCTGGGAGGCGGGTGTGACGGCGCATCGGGGTCCCCCCAACCCTGCACCCCCGGAGCAGCCAGAACAGGCTCCGCCAGCCAGTAGAACAGGGGGGTTCATTGCTCCTCCAGGGTACAGCCCAGCACAGACGTGACGTGGGTGCAGGAGTCAGGGCCAGGGTGCCTCAGACCCCTTGGGACGGGGGGCCTGGGCCCTAGACTCCCAACCCCCTGCTTAGTCTGGGTTCCCCTAGTCCAGAACTGCCCCTTCCCCCACACTCCCTGCCTTTGTTCCATCCCTGCCCCTAATCGGGAGGACTGGTGGGGTCACTGTCGAGGTGACATGGGGGCCCTCCAGGCGCCCCCCCGCTGGGCCGTGCTTACTGACAGAGGCCAGTAGGGGTCGCCCACAGCCCAAGCCGAGCGCCCTGCAAAGTACTGACACCGCATCACAGCGCGGGCAGCTCTGTGGGCAGTGAGTGGAGCCTAGCGCCTGCGGGGGCAGGGAATTCCACAGGCAGGGCCTGGCTCTGGGGGGGCCTCCCCTTGCGCCCTAGCCTGGCCCCTGCCCTGAATGGTCCGGGTTCTTCTGCAGCCACCCGGAGCGTCCTGTGGGTGCCTGGCCCCCGCACCCTGTGTCCCCCGCCCCGCATCCCCGGTGCCCCCCTCTGCATTCACAGGGGAGAGGTTATAGCCCATCCCCCACCTCCCCTCACACACCCCAAACTCCCTGTGCCCCCCCCAGCCCCCTTACACAGGGGAGAGGTTATAACCCATCCCCCACCTCCCCTCAGACACCCCAACACTCCCTGTGCCCCCCCCAGCCCCCCTTACACAGGGGAGAGGTTATAGCCCATCCCCCACCTCCCCTCACACACCCCAACACTCCCTGTGCCCCCCCCAGCCCCCCTTACACAGGGGAGAGGTTATAACCCATCCCCCACCTCCCCTCAGACACCCCAACACTCCCTGTGCCCCCCCCGCCCCCCTTACACAGGGGAGAGGTTATAGCCCATCCCCCACCTCCCCTCACACACCCCAGCGCTCCCTGTGCCCCCCCAGCCCTGCCTTACACAGGGGAGAGTTTATAACCCATCCCCCACCTCCCCTCAGACACCCCAACACTCCCTGTGCCCCCCCCGCCCCCCTTACACAGGGGAGAGGTTATAGCCCATCCCCCACCTCCCCTCACACACCCCAACACTCCCTGTGCCCCCCCCAGCCCCCTTACACAGGGGAGAGGTTATAGCCCATCCCCCACCTCCCCTCACACACCCCAACACTCCCTGTGCCCCCCCCAGCCCCCTTACACAGGGGAGAGGTTATAGCCCATCCCCCACCTCCCCTCACACACCCCAACACTCCCTGTGCCCCCCCAGCCCCCTTACACAGGGGAGAGGTTATAACCCATCCCCCACCTCCCCTCAGACACCCCAACACTCCCTGTGCCCCCCCCAGCCCCCTTACACAGGGGAGAGGTTATAGCCCATCCCCCACCTCCCCTCACACACCCCAACACTCCCTGTGCCCCCCCCAGCCCCCTTACACAGGGGAGAGGTTATAACCCATCCCCCACCTCCCCTCAGACACCCCAACACTCCCTGTGCCCCCCCCGCCCCCTTACACAGGGGAGAGGTTATAGCCCATCCCCCACCTCCCCTCACACACCCCAGCGCTCCCTGTGCCCCCCCAGCCCTGCCTTACACAGGGGAGAGGTTATAACCCATCCCCCACCTCCCCTCAGACACCCCAACACTCCCTGTGCCCCCCCCGCCCCCCTTACACAGGGGAGAGGTTATAGCCCATCCCCCACCTCCCCTCACACACCCCAACACTCCCTGTGCCCCCCCAGCCCCCTTACACAGGGGAGAGGTTATAGCCCATCCCCCACCTCCCCTCACACACCCCAACACTCCCTGTGCCCCCCCCAGCCCCCTTACACAGGGGAGAGGTTATAACCCATCCCCCACCTCCCCTCACACACCCCAACACTCCCTGTGCCCCCCCAGCCCCCTTACACAGGGGAGAGGTTATAACCCATCCCCCACCTCCCCTCACACACCCCAACACTCCCTGTGCCCCCCCAGCCCTGCCTTACACAGGGGAGAGGTTATAACCCATCCCCCCACCTCCCCTCACACACCCCAACACTCCCTGTGCTCCCCCCAGCCCCCTTACACAGGGGAGAGGTTATAACCCATCCCCCCACCTCCCCTCACACACCCCAACACTCCCTGTGCCCCCCCCAGCCCCCTTACACAGGGGAGAGGTTATAACCCATCCCCCACCTCCCCTCACACACCCCAACACTCCCTGTGCCCCCCCTAGCCCTGCCTTACACAGGGGAGAGGTTATAACCCATCCCCCACCTCCCCTCACACACCCCAGCGCTCCCTGTGCCCCCCCAGCCCTGCCTTACACAGGGGAGAGGTTATAATCCATCCCCCCACCTCCCCCATGCACCCCAGGCCACCTGAGCCACCAGTCTCCTACCCCGCCCCCCTCCCCTGCCCCCTTGAGCTGCTGGTCCCCTCCCCTGCCCCCCTAACCCACCGGTCCCCTCCCCTCCCAGCGCCCTCTCAGCTTGGGGGAGCGATGGTGCCGTACACTCCTGTGCTTGGTGTGGGAGGCAGTGGAATGGGGGGAGAACACCCCACGTAACCCCTTTGTGTCCGGTCTCTTGCAGTGCCAGGGGAATGGTGCTGGCTGGATCGGCCCCTTCTCCGGGCTGCCCCCCCGAACCCCTGCAGAGCTGCCCATCCCTGCACAGGTGAGTCTGCGGGTGGAGGTGGCTCTGGCTGGCCCCGGCCTTGGCGTGACGTGGGCTGAGGGCGGTGGATAGGCCCTTGCGGGCTCTGTGGCACCTGGCAGCCACCGCCGGGGGGGGACAGCTTGGGCTGCAAGCTGTCTCCTCCATCCAGGTATCCCCACGGCTCTGTGCCCCCGGCACCCGTCCCCCTCCTCTCCTGGCTCCCAGGCACCCGTCCTGCTCCTCTCCCGTCCCCCTCCGCTCCCGGCTCCCGTCCCCCTCCGCTCCCGTGCCCTGGCGCCCGCCTGGGAAGGCCACAGTGGGCACAGGGCGTTTGTGGGTGCTGCCCGTGCACCAGGGCCCTGGCCTCCTGGCGCAACCCCCCTGGCACGGCCTGTGGCCGGGCGTGGGGGAGGCTGTCGTGGCGGGGGGGCTGTGCCTGGCAGGGGGAGGGGAACGGGGCATGCTCCATGGGTCTGGGGTGGTTCGCTCCAAGCTGGGCCTGAGTCCAGGTCCCCCCTTGGCAGCAGCCTGGAGGCGAAGGGCCAAGGCCTGGGTCTGCCATTCTGGGGGCACAAGAGTGGTGGTGGGGGCAGGCGCCACACTCTCCTGGCAGCCAGGCTGCACTCAGGGGTCCTGGCTGGCATCCTGCAAAGGGAACTGCAAAATCCCTCCGGCCTGCCTGGATTCCAGCTACCAGTGGGACTCCCTGCTGCAGGGGGAGGCTGGGTGGGGATAGGAGAGAGCTGTGCCTAGGCCAGGCTTGGCCAGCTGGGGCTGGTGCCTGCCCCCTCTCACGGCTGGCCTGGCCAGGGCGGCATAGGGACGGATGTCTGGGCTGGCCGAGGGAGCTGGCTGGTGCAGTGTGGGGCCCGAGGGGAGGGAGGGGCTCTGCAGGGTGGGCTGGGCCCAGCTGTGGGGAGGGCACCAGGCACACAGCTTGGGCGGGCAGAGAGGCCATGCCTGCCCCCGCTGCCTGTGGCCGGGGACTGCCAGCCCCACTGTGGCAGGCTCAGGCATGGGGGGGTGCTGGGAACCCAGGCCCCTGCAGGACGGAGGGGGGGCTTGTGTCCATCCCCCCACTCCCACTGCCTGGCTCCTTGCACTCGCTCCCCCCCGCCCCGCCCCGCCCCGGCCACACATTGGCCTCCTTTGTGCTGCGAGCCAGGTCCTGCCCGCGCAGGCGGCTGGGCCCATCGGGGGCTCGGGCGGCCGGGCCGGCGGAGCGGTGCCTGCACTTGGCCCAGGTGTGTGCTGCGCTGGCCCCTTCTTTCCCATGGGTACCAGGCTCCGGCGGGCGCCCGGGCTCGGCTCGGCGGGCAGCGCTCCCACTGGCCGTCCTGCGCCACACGGGCACTGCGGGGTGCAGGCTTCCGGCCCGGCTCCGCTGCTGCCCCTCCTTCCAGGCGCTCCCGGAGGGGCCGGTGCCAAGCAAGCGCTGAGCGAGCAGCGACTTGCTGAGAAGCAAAGTCTGGGAGGCCGGGCGGCCGGGATCCCTGCGGAGGCTGTGCTGTGGGGTGAGTGGGGGCAGCCACTCCCCTGCCCTGGGGGGCTTGGCGCCTCGCCGGCGGGGGGGGGGGGCTGGGCCGGGCCAGGGCCCGGAGCCTGCCGGAGCCGCAGGAGGGCACCATGTGCCCGGCCCATCGCGCCCGGGGCCTGGTCTCCGGAGCAGCTGTGGGCAGGCTGCCTGGCCGCCTCCCCCGCAGGGTGTCTCTCCAGCCCCGAGGGCGCAGCTCTGAGCCGGCCTGCGGGGCCCAGGGCTCCCTCGGGGGCGGGCGCCTGCCTGGGCCCTGTGGGGCACCTCTGCAGCTGGTGGCCCTCCCCTCCTGGGGTCCCCGTGGGCGGGTGTGGACGCTGCTGGTCACTGGGCCTGGCGCTGGCCTTCGGGCTCCTGGCCGGGCTGGGGCAGTGATGGGGCCTGGCAGCCCTGCCCCCGGCCTGTGGGCGCCCGCAGGGCCAAGCCGCCTGGCTCGCTGGGCTGGCGGGTCCATGGGGCCTGCTGCGGCAGGGCCGGCAGGGCCCACGGGCTCTTGGCCGAACGTGCCCCCCTCTCCGGGTCACGCCCCAGTGACCCCTTGGCGCCCTGGAGGGGGAGGCCCCCGTGCTCCCGGCCCAGGTGCTGGTTGCTGGGGGGCTGGGCCGGAGGCTGACACGGGCCAGTCGGGGGGTCGGCAGGGCTACTGGCCAGGCCGCCCCGTCTGCAGATGCTGCGAGGGCAGGTTTGCTGGGGCCCGGGACGTGCCCAGAGCGCGGCATCCCCGGCAGGGAGACCTACCGACTGGGGGCAGGCGCCTGGGCCAGGAGACCCGAGCTGTGCAGGGCCGGGGGCAGGGCACTGGGAGGCTGGCAGGTGTGACTTGGGGGGCTGGGTAACCCCGTGTTCCCGCCTGGCTGTGCTGTGTTGTGTGGGGCCCCCCGACTCACCCCATGTGCGTATTGGCCCAGACACTGGGGCAGCCTGCGCAGAAACCAGCCCTGTTCCCAGAGGGGCGGGGACGGCCCCCAGGCTGGGGGGCAGGGCCTGGGAGGGGGTTGGTCTCAGCTGGGGAGGATGAGGAGAGGAGACTGGGAGCAGGAAGGGAGTTAAAGGGGCCTGGGTGCCCCTATCCCTGAGAGGAATAAGGAGCCGGAAGGGCAGGAGGGCGCTGGCAGAGTGTGTGTGGGGGGGGGGCGCGGCAGGGCGCTGGCAGAGCGCTGTGGGGGGGCGGCAGGGTGCTGGCAGAGCGCTGGGGGGGGGGGGGGCGGAGTCCAGCAGGTCTCAGGTGAGCACTGCAGGGCTTGTGGGGCCCACTCCCACGGCTGCACAGTGCAATGAGCCCCCGGCCGCGAGCAGAGGGGAGGGGCGGACGACTCCCGGCTCGGTGCCTGAAGTAGCCAGGCCCACAGCGCAGCGACCTCTGGGCTGGGTAGGGATCCCCCTGCCCCGCCCCCCTGACCTCAGGAAGCGGCACTGAGATAAAAACCAGTGGAGAGAGCGACCTGCCCCCCCAACAGTCCCCCCCATCACCCCTCCTGTCCCCTCGCAACAGTCCCCCCCCATCACCCCTCCTGCCCCCTCGCAACAGTCACCCAGTCATCCTACCTACCGTTGGAGGGGTGTAGGAGGAGGTGCGGGGCCTTTTTAGCAGGTGCATATGGACAGGGCTGGGCGGGGCAGGTGCATATGGACAGGGCGGGGCCATTGGGGCTGGGCGGGGCAGGTGCATATGGACAGAGTGGGGCCATCGGGGCTGGGCGGGGCAGGTGCATTCGGGCAGGGCTGGGCGGGGCCATTGGGGCTGGGCGGGGCAGGTGCATATGGACGGGCGGGGCAGGTGCATTCGGGCAGGGCTGGGCGGGACCATTGGGGCTGGGCGGGGCAGGTGCATATGGACAGGGCGGGGCCATTGGGGCTGGGCGGGGCAGGTGCATATGGACAGGGTGGGGCCATCGGGGCTGGGCGGGGCAGGTGCATTCGGGCAGGGCTGGGCGGGACCATTGGGGCTGGGCGGGGCAGGTGCATATGGACAGGGCGGGGGCCATCGGGGCTGGGCGGGGCAGGTGCATTCGGGCGGGGCTGGGCGGGGCCATCGGGGCAGTGTCTCCTCCCCAGCCTGGTGTGACTAATTCCCTTGACATGGAATGGGAGGGGGGGGAATCGTCGCTTCTCGGTGACTGGCTGCTGCTCCTGTAATCTGGCTGCCCGCGACGGCCTCAGGCCTCCCAGTAGGGCTGCAGACACCAGGCCTTCCCTTCCCACTGTGCTGTGGCCCCGAGCTGAGAGAGCTGAGCCCCGTAAGGCGGGGGACCCAGACCGGCCCGGGGCATCGGTGTCCGTGTGTGAGCCGTGGGGTTGGCCGTCGGTCTCCCCGTGCTCCGCTCTGGGGCACTAGGCCAAAGCAGCAAGTGAGACAGGCTGGGATCACTCCGACCCTGCCCCTCGGTAACAGTGTGGCACATGGGGAAACTGAGTCATGCACGGCCTTTAGGTGGAACTTCCCCCTTTGTCATGCGCTCGTGTGGACGAGCTCATCAGAGTCACGGGGCTGGGAAGGACTCGCCAGGTCACCTAGGCCGGTCCCCTGCAGCTAGGCCAGGCCTCAGTACTTCTTTGGCCCGCCCAGAGGGGTACAAACGCACCTTGCTCTGGCTAAGGCAGGGTGGGGCTGCTCTCCCCGGCCGCTGTGTCCTGCCCGTGGCTCCAAGGGGCAGGCGCTCTCTGCCCAGGCTGGGTACTGAGACGCGGTCGGGGGAGGGAGCTGTGATGCTGGTGCAGGCGGGCAGGCGTGTGCGAGGAGGAGGTGCCCCTGGGGCAGGCGTGTGCAAAGAAGGTGCTCCTGGTGCACACGTGTGCGAGGAAAGTGCCCCTGGGGCAGGTGTGTGCAAGGAAGGTGCCCCAGTACAGACGTGTGCAAGGAAAGTGCCCCCGGGGCAGGCGCGTGCGAGGAGGGTGCCCCCGGGGCAGGCGCGTGCGAGGAGGGTGCCCCCGGGGCAGGCGCGTGCGAGGAGGGCGCCCCCGAGGCAGGCGCGTGCGAGGAGGGCGCCCCCGGGGCAGGCGCGTGCGAGGAGGGCGCCCCCGGGGCAGGCGCATGCGAGGAGGGCGCCCCCAGGGCAGGCGCGTGCGAGGAGGGCGCCCCCGGGGCAGGTGCGTGCGAGGAGGAGGAGGGTGCCCCCGGGGCAGGCGCGTGCGAGGAGGAGGAGGGTGCCCCCGGGGCAGGCGCGTGCGAGGAGGAGGAGGGCGCCCCCGGGGCAGGCGCGTGCGAGGAGGGCGCCCCCGGGGCAGGCGCGTGCGAGGAGGAGGAGGGTGCCCCCGGGGCAGGCGCGTGCGAGGAGGGTGCCCCCGGGGCAGGTGCGTGCCAGGAGGAGGAGGGCGCCCCCGGGGCAGGCGCGTGTGAGGAGGAGGAGGGTGCCCCCGGGGCAGGCGCGTGCGAGGAGGGTGCCCCCGGGGCAGGCGCGTGCGAGGAGGGCGCCCCCGGGGCAGGCGCGTGCGAGGAGGAGGAGGGCGCCCCCGGGGCAGGCGCGTGCGAGGAGGTGGAGGACGCCCCCGGGGCAGGCGCGTGCGAGGAGGAGGAGGGCGCCCGCGGGGCAGGCGCGTGCGAGGAGGAGGAGGGCGCCCCCGGGGCAGGCGCGTGCCAGGAGGAGGAGGGCGCCCCCGGGGCAGGCGCGTGCCAGGAGGAGGAGGGCGCCCCCGGGGCAGGCGCGTGCCAGGAGGAGGGGGCGCCCCCGGGGCAGGCGCGTGCGAGGAGGAGGAGGGCGCCCCCGGGGCAGGCGCGTGCGAGGACGGCGCCCCCGGGGCAGGCGCGTGCGAGGAGGAGGAGGGCGCCCCCGGGGCAGGCGCGTGCGAGGACGGCGCCCCCGGGGCAGGCGCGTGCGAGGAGGAGGAGGGCGCCCCCGGGGCAGGCGCGTGCGAGGAAGGGCCCGGGAGCAGGCCCCGTGGCTGAGGGCTGGGCTCGGTGCCGGGAGGCCGGGGCTCCGTAATCGCCTTAGCGCGGCTCGGGCGGGCGCGTCGGGGCAGGTCCCTGGAACACGCCGGGCCCCGGCCCGCCTGCTGGGAGGGTTGTTCGCAGAACAAGGGCCCTTTGTGCAGCCGGTGGGGGGGAGGCCGAGGGGAGCGGCCAAGGGGCCTGCAGCCCCTGTGCTCAGGCGGGGGCCGGGCCTGGATCAGGAAGGAGGCTGCCCCATGGACGTGGCTCCGGCACAGGCTCTAGCTCCCCTCCCCCTGCTCCCAGGCCCTGTGCTCTAACCACTAGGGGTCTCTGCACCGCCCCAGGGCCCCCCGCAAGCTCTGTGGGTGCCATGCCCCTGCCCCCTCCATTCCAGCCTCTTCCCCCCCCATGCCAGGATCCCCCACGTCCCTGGCTCTGTGCCCATCCCCCCGTCTGCTGTGCCCCCAGCTCTGTGGCCTCCAGTCTCCTCCCCTCGAGGTCGCGGGGCCCCCGTTGTCCTCCACTCACAGCGGGGCCTGTGCCCCTCTGCCAGGATCCCTACAGGGGGTGGGCTGTGCCGGGGCTGGGTCCTGCTCGGACACTGCGCAGCGGGCCGGTTGTGCCGGCCACAATCACCGTGAGACAAGTGTGGGAAGCTGAGTGTGCAAGCTGCACAAGCACAGCTGGGCAGCCGCCACTTCCTGCCCCTGCTGTGGGGAGAGCCCCGGACACCTGCTGCCGGTCCCCAGCTCTAACCACTGGCCCCTATGCCCCGCCATAGCCGCGGCACTGCCGCTTGCCTCTGCCTGCGCAGCAGGGCCTGGAGGGTTATTGACTTAACAGGCAAACGCCAGGCAGGCTGGGCCCACTGGGGCGTTTGCCCCAACGTGGGTGGCGCGTGGCCCGGCGAGGTGCTGGGTGGGGCCTGGCCGTGCTGCTCAGCTGGGCCTGGTGTGTGCGTGGCACTGCGGCCGTGGGCGCTGGGCAGCAGGCGGCGCCCCCTAGAGGGAGGGGCAGTTACCCGGTGACGGGCCTAGCCCCTTGCCCGGGTGGAGGGAAACCCTCTGTCCCGGGCCACGGTTCCCCCAAACGGGCCGATCACACCATCAGCTCCCTTGCCTGTGGCCTTCCACGCAAGCAGCCGGGATTCCCCAGGCATCTGCCCCACTGTCCCTGCAGCCTCGCCGGCCCCAGGGAGAGCGCCCCTCCCACTGGGGGGTGCTGCCTGCTGCTGGCTGCCAGCCAGAGCCCATGGCCGCAGCCCACGCCCCCACCGGGCCTGTGTGAGCAGCACGGCTAGGCTCCGCCAGCCCCCGCCGGCCTGGGCACTGCGCCGGGCCCTTGGCAGACCCTGCCTGCCCACTCCTGTTAAATCCAGGAACCTGTCGCCCACGGGAGAGCAGCTCTCAGAGCAGGCCCCAGAGGGACCCTGGCAGTCCCGGGCCGAGTCTGGCATCAGTGCTGGGCAAAGGGCAGAGCGCTCAGACACCCCAAGGGACAGGTCAGCCGGGGCCGTGCAAAGGGCCGTCCTGCCTCGCCGCGCCACCCGAGGTCTGGGAGGGGGTCAGCCCACGTGGACAAGGGGGTCCGGTGTGCAGGGCACCTGGATCCCAGCCAAAGGCTCTGAAGCAAAGGGCGCGGCCGTGGGATCAGAGGGAGGGGCCTTTGGTGGACTGGGAACTGGTTCAAAGAGATGGGCAGTTTCTGACCGGAGAGAGGGAACTAGTGGGGTCCCCCAGGGGTCTGTCCCAACAAGTTTATGGCGGACCAGGAAAAGGGGGCACAGGGAGGGACAAGGTCTGCAGATGATACACAAGTACTTAAGTAGGGAAGTCCCAGGCAGCCTGGGACGCATTCCAACGGGCCCCACCAAACCCGGCACTGGGCGAGCAAACGGCAGCTGCATTGTCCTGGCGCTGCATGCAGAGCGGCCCACGCGGGAAAACGTCCCACCTGGGCGTGTGACGTAGCTGGTGCCACTCCAGAGGGACCTGGGGGTCGCTGGGGAGAGTTCTCTGCAGACACCGCGCTGGGCGCAGCGGCCGGCAATGCAAGCTTACGGCGTTGGGAGCCGTTCAGATAGAGGGATAGAGAATACGACGGATTCTCTTATTGCCTCTGTATCAAGCCATGGGGCGCCCACGTCTCGAATGCTGCGTCCGGATGTGGTCGCCTCCTCTCAAACAATGTATCTGGGCATTGGAAGAGGTGCAGAGAAGAGCAGCAGTGACGAGGGGTCTGGAGCAGCTGCCCTGTGGGCTGGGACTGTTCAGCCTGGAAGAGAGACAACTAAGGGGGGGATATGACAGGTCTATAAAACCATGGCTGGGGAGTGAAGAAGAGTTATTTACTCCCTCCCATAACACAAGAACTGGGGGTCACCCAATGGAATCAATAGGCAGCAGGTTTAAAGCAAACCAAAGGAAGTACTTCTTTACACAGTGCACAGTCAACCTGTGGAACTCCTTGCCAGAGGATGTTGTGAAAGCAAAGTGACAACAGGTTTCAACAAAGAGCTAGAGAAATGCACGGAGCTTGGGTCCATCAATGTCTATTAGGCAGGCTGGGCAGGGATGGGTCCCTTGCCGGTGTTTTCCAGAGGCTGGGGAGGGATCACGTGCAGATTCCCTGGTCTGCTCCCTCCCTCTGGGCACCCGACATTGGCCGCCGCTGGAGGACAGGGCCATTTAGTGTAATTGGCGTGACCCGTTCCTCTGACTAGAGTCCAGGCTCCCAGGCCCTCTGCGTTAATCTCTAGACTCAGGCACTGAGCCGTGTGGCTACGGGGCAGCGGTTGCCGTGGGAGATCCCGACTTTTGTAAGGGTGTTGTTACCATCGCACGTGACCTTCTCAAAGCTGGGGGGGACCAGCCCCTGGCTGGAGAACCGTCCTCAGAGAGCGGCTGTTAGCGGTTCGCGGTGCTGCTGGGGGTTCCGCAGGGCTCCGCTCAGCGCCTGCATCAGCAATTTAGAGATGGGCAGAGAGAGGACGCTTATGAAGCGCGCAGACGATCCCAAGCTGGGAGGGGTGGCGAGTGCTTTGGAGGACGGGTCAGAATTCAAACTGATCTGGGCAAGCTGGAGAAATGGTCGGCGGGAAACAGGACGAGGTTCAATGAGGACAAATGCAAAGTGCTCCACTTAGGGAGAACAGCCAATTGCACACACTGGCTGCATCCACACAGCGGCGCTAGCTTGAGATAAGCTACGCAGTTAATTGTGCAGCTTAATTCATGCTTATTTTGAGACCGTCTACTTCGAAATGTGGCACTGTCTCCAAAGCGCCTAATTCTGAGCAAGAGCGCTATTCCGATAAGTCCCTTAATCCTCGTGGAAAGAGTTTGACCGGGGCGTCGGGATAGCAAGCCCGTTTGCTGTTGCATTTTGAAATAACGGGCGTGCTGTTAAGACGTGGAAAACGCCATTTCAGGATACTGGACGTTTCCCAAAATAGCACCGCTGAATAGACATACCCCTACGGACTGGGAAGCGACTGTCTAGGCAGGAGTCCTGCAGAAAGGGATCTAGGGGTCATAGCGGACCACAAGCTGAATGTGAGTCAGCAGTGTGATGCTGCTGCAAAAAAAGCAAATGTGATTCTGGGCTGCATTAACAGGTGTGTTGTGAGCAAGACACGAGGAGTCATTCCTCCGCTCTGCTCTGCGCTGGTTAGGCCTCAGCTGGAGTCTTGTGTCCAGTTCTGGGCCCCGCATTTCAGGAGAGAGGTGGAGAAATCGGGGAAGGCCCAGAGGAGAGCAACAAGACTGATGAAAGGTCTCGAGCAGCCGTGGCCAACCTGCAGCTCGCGAGCCGCATGCGGCTCTTCCTCCCTTAAAGTGCGGCTCGCGAAGCCACCCTGCGCCCCTGGAAACGGCCCCCGGCTCCCTGAGCTCACCAGGTGCTGGGGAGCCATCCGGCCTGGCAAAGCAAGATGGCGCCAGCCGCCGGGAGCCTGATGTACCCCTCCCGGCCCCTTGCGCTATATGCACAACTCTTGGCTCTTTGCCTGTCACGGGCTGGCCACCCCTGGTCTGCAGACCGTGAGCTGGGAGGGGAGGCTGAGGGAGTCGGGCTTGTTTAGTTTGGAAAGGGCAAGACAGAGAGGGGGCACGACAGCGGTTTTCAGGTATCTAACAGATGTGTCGGGGGGGGGGGTTGTTCCCCATGGCTTCTGAGGACAGGACAAGAAGCAATGGGCTTAAACTGCAGCCAGGGTGGCTGAGGTTGGACATTAGAAGAAAGTTGCAGGGGTGACACATGGGGGGCACGAGGGGTCTCATGCCCCAGATGCCATGGGTGGGAGGGGCAAAGGGCCAAGCAGCAGCTGGCAGAGGGGTTAGTGGAGAGGGGGCCGGCACCTGCAGCAGGGGAGGTGGAGCGAGGCAGCCCCTTCACCCCTCTGCAGGAGTGGGTCCACACAGCCAGGGGCAGAGCAGCTGGGGCCGCCTTGCTCTGCTTATCCCGCCGCTGCCGGCCCCACGAGTGCCCCTGGCTGCCTCGGAGATGGAGCAAGGGCAGGGAGAGCCGGGGCCTGGGGCAGAGGGGGGTCGTCCCAGCCCTTCCACATCCTTTCTATAGTGGGGGGCCTAGAACTGGACACAGTACTCCAGATATGGCCTCACCAGAGCCGAATAAAGGGGAATGATCACTTCTCTGGATCTGCTGGCAACGCTCCTCCTCGTGTCCCCTAATATGCCGTTAGCCCTCTTGGCTACAAGGGCGCCCTGTTGGCTCATCTCCAGCTTCTCCTCTGCTGGAATCCCCAGGGCCTTTTCTGCCCAGCTGCTGCTCAGCCGGTTGGTCCCCAGCCTGGAGGGGGGCTTGGGATTCTTCCCTCCCAAGGGCAGGGCTCTGCACTTGTGTCATGGAGCGTTGGGGGGTCCCTAGACGTGACTCTCAGCTGGCAGGTCGAACAGGCGGTTGATTGGGTCCCAGGGACACAGCACAGAGCGGGGTCGGTGTTAGTGCAGGGGCTAGGGCAGGCAGCCTCATTCCTCTCGGGGGGCGGGGTCCCAGGCCCTGAACCCCCCTTCTGCTGTCACATCCTTCCCTTGTTCTAGCCCAGCCGAGACCGACTCTTCCCACAGGCCCGACCCCCAGCCTGGTGCAGCCCCGCCTGCCCTTTGTCTCCCCTCCCGGGCAGGAGTTGTGATCTACTGTACCTGGCCCCAGGTGTCTGGGCCCAGCACATGTCTGCAGTGAGCCTTGCCCAGCCTCTCCCCCCTGCAGTGGCCGGGGGAAACTGAGGCACACTCACGCAGCACAATACAGCAAGGAGCAAGGCTATGTCTAGACTGCAGGCGTCTTTTGGAAAAGGCTTCTTCCTCGTAGACAGGTTTCCCGTGGTCGGAGCCCTCCGTCCCTCGGCCGTCTGCGATGGCGGTGTGGATGGAAGGGAAGGGTTTTTGGACATGCCCTGAAGTGACGACAGAGTGAACCCAGGACTCCGGGAGGGTGTTCTACAAGAGTGGGCACCCCCCCATGTCACAACATGTCCTTGTGGAGTCCCATGGGATTTCTTTTGGCCCAACCCTCCAGCGTGTCCAGGTCCCTCTGGACCCTCTCCCTGCCCTCCGACGTCCCTCCCTCCCCCCAGCTTAGTGGCATCCGCAGACCTGCCTTGCTGCCACTGGAGCGGCTCATGCCCAGGGCCACCGACTGTGCACGGCTCTGGCCGGCTGGGTCCCTTGTCATCGGCGAGCCCAGACCAGGGAGAGGTGGGTACGGCCGGGGTCTCCCGTGCTGCTGCCGATTTGGCCCGTGGGCCCTGGGGATTTGGGATTTGCCTGGCCCTGCCCAGTGATGTTCCTGGGCCCCAACCCAGCCCCCCGGGGCTCCGGAGAGGCTGCTCTGGCCCCGGGCCATGGTGGGGAGCTGGTGGGACCCCAGTGTCCCCGTTGCAGGGCTGCAGAGGGGCTGGGTCAGCAGCTGGCTGGACCTCCGGGTTCGTGACATGCTGAGTCAGGGTGGCCATGAGAGTGGAGAGGCTGCGGGAACCCTGGCTGGCTGGCACCCCACACGGCCGCCAGGGCTATGAGCCACCCCCTGCCCTGTGCCCCTGCCCAGCCTGACTCCCGCGGTGCTCAGTCCTGTGGGCCCCACAGCCGGCCCCGTGCACAGGTCAAGCTGGGCAGGGCCCTGGGAGGCTGCTAGGGCCTGGCTCAGCCCCGCAGCCCCTCTTCCCCTGCGGGGCTGAGCCAGACGGGGGGAGGGCCCCCCCAGCTCTTGGTGCAGCGTGGGAGGGGCGTCCTGGGCGAGGAAACTGCCTGACTCAGGCGCCGGGTCCAGTCATGCACTTTCCGGGCACCGGGCGAAGCGCTGAGCAGTTCCCAGCTGGCTCCGTCACCCGCCAGCCCCGCTTGGCTGGTGACTCAGCGCGACACTGGCTTTCCGGCCCCCGGCGTGGGGCTGTCGGCAGGGCCTAGGCCAGTGTCTCCCCCACCCCCGGGCTCCGCTGTCTGCCTGCCCCCATGACCTGGCACCCTGGCTGCTGCATTCAGAGGGCACCTTCCTGCCCTCTGTCACTGAGCTGCCGAAGGCCGGGCTGGGGGGCAGGACGGCTCCTGGGGCTGGGGGCAGAGCCCTGCAAGAAGCGAGGAGCCGGGTGTGATGCAGGGGGGAGGGGCTGTCTACTCCTGTGGTCCTGTTTTCGCTCGGGTGTTGCATTCGCCATGTGTCTTGTGGGGTTCCGACTGTCCTCTGTAATGACGCTGGGTGTGGGCGTGTGCGCGCCTCAGTTTCCCCAGGCCCTGCAGCACTAGCTACACGAGGAGGGGCGGCCGGGTGTTCAGTCTCTCACGTCCTGAGGCCCAGGGGGCAGCAGATCGCACCTTGGGCCTGGAAGGAGGCCACCGGAGGAGGCAGGGGGGCTGTGAGCAGGGGCTCTGGGGGGAGTCAGTCTCCTGTAGGCTAGGATGAGAGGAGACTGAGACCAAGGCAAGGGGGCTCAGGGCCCGGGAGCCCTTCCCCCCGGAGGATTGCGGCTGTCCGCTCTCGGGGCCTGTGCTCACATCGCCCCCACGCCGCGCCGTGTCCCTGAGAGCCATGAACCTTCCGCTCCGCTGGCTGGCTGAGAGTCGCGTCTGGCTGTGGGTGGGGGTGCAGGCTGGGGGACCCCTGACGCCCCATCACACTGGGTCTACCCCGTGCCAGGCACGCTGGGGGACGGCCGGGGTCCGGATTCCGAGAGTGCTGGGGGCTGGGCTGGGGGGCTGGGGGGTTGCGGCCGTGAGAGCGGGCTCGGGGCTGGCTCAGTGCGCTGTCCAAGCCCCGGCTGTTTACGGGCTGCAATCCCAGGCGGCTGCCAGCGTTACACAAAGCGGCTTAGGGCCGGGAGCCCAGGAATGCGGCCGGCGCAGCACCTGCCCGCGGGAGCAGCAGAGGCCCGGGGGGGGGGGCGGCACCTGCCCCCGGGAGCAGCAGAGGCCTGGGGGGGGGGCGGGGGGTGGCACCTGCCCCCGGGAGCAGCAGAGGCCCGGGGGGGGGGGGCGGCACCTGCCCCCGGGAGCAGCAGAGGCCTGGGGGGGGCGGGGGGTGGCACCTGCCCCCGGGAGCAGCAGAGGCCCGGGGGGGGGCGGGGGGGCGGCACCTGCCCGCGGGAGCAGCAGAGGCCCGGGGGGGGGGCGGCACCTGCCCCCGGGAGCAGCAGAGGCCGGGGGGGGGGGGCGGGGGGGTGGCACCTGCCCCCAGGAGCAGCAGAGGCCCGGGAGGGGGGCGGGGGGCGGCACCTGCCCGCGGGAGCAGCAGAGGCCTGGGGGGGGGCGGCACCTGCCCCCGGGAGCAGCAGAGGCCTGGGGGGAGGCGGGGGGGCGGCACCTGCCCGCGGGAGCAGCAGAGGCCCGGGGGGGGCGGCACCTGCCCCCGGGAGCAGCAGAGGCCCGGGGGGGGGCGGGGGGCGGCACCTGCCCGCGGGAGCAGCAGAGGCCTGGGGGGGGAGGGGTCAGAAGAGGGTGGAGGGGCGGCCGAGAGGGGTCAGCCCTGGGCCCAGGCCCCATCTGGCGGTGCCAGCGGGCAGCAGTCGCCCCCACCCAGTCGATTTTCCCTGCTCTGGGAGACCCGGGAGCCTTCTCCGTGCCGGAGCGCCTGACCAGCCGATGGCTCCTAGCCCTGGGGCAGGAGGTCCCGTAGGCCAGGGGGGCCGAGGGCTCCCCGCTCCGGCTGGAATGGGCATAGCTGTGTCCATCAGCTCTGGGCGCGGGCAGGCACCCCTTGAGGGCCCCTGGTTCTGCTCCCTGCTGGGCTGGAGGCCCCGTCCCCAGCCCTGGGCAGCTGCATGCCGCTGAGCATGGCCAGCTCCCCCTGGCCTCTCCCCAGGTTTTCCCGCTGGGGTGTTGCTAAGGGGCTGGGTCTCCAGCTGGAGACCGCGGCGGGTGCTGGGTGTGTGCCCAGAGCGCAAGGGGAGCCCAGGGCTGGGGCCCCGTAGGGGCTGGCTGGGATCAGGCGTGGCAGGGGCGGGCGGGGCCCCGCGGCGCCTGGCTGGGATCGGGCGTGGCAGGGGCGGGCGGGGCCCCGCGGTGCCTGGCTGGGATCGGGCGTGGCAGGGGCGGGCGGGGCCCCGCGGCGCCTGGCTGGGATCGGGCGTGGCAGGGGCGGGCGGGGCCCCGCGGCGCCTGGCTGGGATCGGGCGGGCGGGGCCCCGCGGGGGCTGGCTGGGATTGGGCGTGGCAGGGGCGGGCGGGGCCCCGAAGGGGCTGCCTGAGATCGGGCGTGGCAGGGGCGGGCGGGGCCCTGCGGGGGCTGGCTGGGATCGGGCGGGCAGGGGCGGGCGGGGCCCTGCGGGGGCTGGCTGGGATCGGGCGGGCAGGGGCGGGCGGGGCCCTGCGGGGGCTGGCTGGGATCGGGCATGGCAGGGGCGGGCGGGGCCCTGCGGGGGCTGGCTGGGATCGGGCGTGGCAGGGGCGGGCGGGGCCCCGCGGCGCCTGGCTGGGATTGGGCGTGGCAGGGGTGGGCGGGGCCCTGCGGGGGCTGGCTGGGATTGGGCGGGCAGGGGCGGGCGGGGGCCCTGCGGGGGCTGGCTGGGATTGGGCGTGGCAGGGGTGGGCGGGGCCCTGCGGGGGCTGGCTGGGATTGGACGGGCAGGGGTGGGCGGGGCCCTGCGGGGGCTGGCTGGGATCGGGCGGGCAGGGGCGGGCGGGGCCCTGCGGGGGCTGGCTGGGATCGGGCGTGGCAGGGGTGCGCGGGGCCCCGCGGCGCCTGGCTGGGATTGGGCGTGGCAGGGGCGGGCGGGGCCCTGCGGGGCCTGGCTGGGATTGGGCGTGGCAGGGGTGGGCGGGGCCCTGCGGGGGCTGGCTGGGATCGGGGCGGGCGGGGGGCCCTGCGGGGGCTGGCTGGGATCGGGCGTGGCAGGGGCGGGCGGGGCCCCTGCGGGGGCTGGCTGGGATCGGGCGTGGCAGGGGTGGGCGGGGCCCCGCGGTGCCTGGCTGGGATTGGGCGTGGCAGGGGTGGGCGGGGCCCTGCGGGGGCTGGCTGGGATTGGGCGTGGCAGGGGCGGGCGGGGCCCTGCGGGGCTGGCTGGGATTGGGCGTGGCAGGGGTGGGCGGGGCCCTGCGGGGGCTGGCTGGGATCGGGCGGGCGGGGCCCTGCGGGGGGCTGGCTGGGATCGGGCGTGGCAGGGGCGGGCGGGGCCCTGCGGGGGCTGGCTGGGATCGGGCGTGGCAGGGGCGGGCGGGGCCCCGCGGGGCCTGGCTGGGATCGGGCGTGGCAGGGACAGGCGGGGCCCTGCGGGACCTGGCTGGGATCAGGCGTGGCAGGGGCGGGCGGGGCCCTGCGGGGGCTGGCTGGGATCGGGCGTGGCAGGGGTGGGCGGGGCCCCGCGGCGCCTGGCTGGGATCGGGAGGGCAGGGGCGGGCGGGGCCCTGCGGGGGCTGGCTGGGATCGGGCGGGCAGGGGCGGGCGGGGCCCTGCGGGGGCTGGCTGGGATCGGGCGGGCAGGGGCGGGCGGGGCCCTGCGGGGGCTGGCTGGGATCGGGCGTGGCAGGGGCGGGCGGGGCCCTGCGGGGGCTGGCTGGGATCGGGCGTGGCAGGGGCGGGCGGGGCCCGCGGCGCCTGGCTGGGATTGGGCGTGGCAGGGGCGGGCGGGGCCCCGCGGGGGCCTGGCTGGGATCGGGCGTGGCAGGGGCGGGCGGGGCCCTGCGGGGGCTGGCTGGGATCGGGCGTGGCAGGGGCGCGCGGGGCCCCGCGGCGCCTGGCTGGGATCGGGCGTGGCAGGGGCAGGCGGGGCCCTGCGGGGCCTGGCTGGGATCGGGCGTGGCAGGGGTGCCCTGGAGGCAGGTTCTGGGGCCGGTAGGCACGGCGTGGCGGGGGGTTGAACATCTGGCCCCTGCAGGAGCGCCTGGCCTGGCGGCAGAGCCGAGCCCTGGGCCGGAGCCCCTGTCCCGCGGGCCCACGGAGCTGACTCGCCAGGCACGCAGGCAGCCCCAGGGAGAGCGTGGCAGGTCTGACCCCGCTGGCCATGGTGCGGGCACTGGCTTCCTGCGGGAAGGCTTCTGGCCCCGTGGCGTTGCCTGGCTGCGGCAGGCAGCGAGCCGAGGCAGGGGACTAGCAGGAGTGCCCAGGCCCAGGGAGCCCGAGGGAGCTGGGGGTCGGGGCCCTGGGGCTAGTGGAGGCAGCCAGCTGGCTCGGACAGCTGGGTGGGAAAGCTGCGAGGCAGGGCAGCCTAATCCGCTGGCTCCAGGAATGTGGAAGTTCTGGCTCCGCCATCTCCCGTAATCAGAGCTGAGCTGGGCGGGCAGCGGGGAGCAGAGCAGAGCAGCTGCCCCGAGGGAGGCTCTGCAGGTTTGTCCTGGCGCGGGCGGGGGGCAGAGCTGGTGCTCCTGGGTCAGGCTTGGGGGGGGTCGTGAGGCGACAGGTGTGTCCAGAGAGAGCAGAGCTGCGGGTTCCAGACGGCCCCTGGGGCACAGCCTGGCTCCGGACGGCCCCTGGGGCACAGCCTGGCTCCGGACGGCCCCTGGGGCACAGCCTGGCTCCGGACGGGCCCTGGGGCACAGCCTGGCTCCGGACGGCCCCTGGGGCACAGCCTGGCTCCGGACGGGCCCTGGGGCACAGCCTGGCTCCGGACGGCCCCTGGGGCACAGCCTGGCTCCGGACGGGCCCTGGGGCACAGCCTGGCTCCGGACGGGCCCTGGGGCACAGCCTGGCTCCGGACGGCCCCTGGGGCACAGCCTGGCTCCGGACGGCCCCTGGGGCACAGCCTGGCTCCGGACGGGCACTGGGTCTGTGCTGGCCCCTAGCACCTGCGATGGCCCGAGGTGCTACCCTGAGGCCAGTGAGGGACTGTGGCCAGGGGGCCCTGGGCTGGGCTGGGAGCCTGCCCCAGGACGGGGGAATGCGCCGTCCCCGGGAGACGGCTCCGTCCCCGCGGGCTGCTGGTCTCTGTCTTCTGCACCTCAGGGCAGCTCTGCCTGGCGCGGGGCTCCCAGCTACTCCAGCCTTGGCCTAGCCAGGCTCTCTGAGGGCTGGGGCTGGAGCTGGAGGCGTGGGGCTGCGGCACAGGGGTTTATGCTGGCTCCGGGGGAGAGGGGCTGGCACTGCCCCTGCCCCCGACCCCTCCCCATCCGAAGGGCAGGCTCCGTGCAGTGCCTCTGGCTGGGGGCACAGGGCCCGTGGGGGTGGGGGGGGCTCCCCCCTCGGCTCCCTCCCTCCTCCCGTGATCTCTGCCAGGCACTGCAGAAAGCTTGGCAGCTGCTGAGGCTGGTGTGTGGCTGCCAGGCACCTGCTAACTGGGAGGAGGGAGCTCTCCTGCCGGCCAGCTGGCCAGCCTTGCCCGCAGGCAGCCCCCCCAGTGCGGCCCCCCTGCCTGACCCGACCCAGCCCAGCCCCCCGCCCAGGCCCCCACCTGGCCCCCCCAGCCCAGCACCCCACCTGATGCCCCCCAGCCCGGCCCCCCCGCCTGACCCCACCGAGACCCCCACCTGGCCCCCCAGCCCAGCCCCCCAGCTGGCCCCCCCAGCTCAGTCCCCCTGCCTAGCTCCCGGCCCTGCCCGGCTTCCCACCCAACCCACCCCCCTGCCCTGCCTGCCCCCACCAGTCCAGCCCCCTGCCCCGCCCAACCCGCCCCCGTCCAGCACTCCCCCGCGTGGACCCTCCCACCTGCCCAGCTGGGAAATGAAGCGCCCTGAGTTCAGCAGGAAAGCAGACTCCCCGCTACTCCTGCCCCAGCCCCTCCCAGCAGGGGGCGCTGTGGGGGCAGGGCACTCGGGGGGGGCACCTGGCTCCTGCCCCAGTGTGACGGGATGGGGCAGGGCGCTGGCTTTCTGTGCCACCCTGCGCTCCCCAGCTGAGCCGTGCTGTGTTGTGTGTGGGGCAGTGGTTGCTCTGGTGCCAGCTGCCTGCCAGCCCCTCCATGGGCGGCCCGGGGCCCTGCCCTGCCCACTTGGGCCTGCAAACCGCGAGTCCGGCAAGGACCCTGCTTCTCCCTCCCGCGTGGCACCTCTGCCCGGGGCTCAGCCTCGTGCCCGTTCGGGCGGCGGGAAGGTGCCCCGGGCACAGGGCAGCCGGGCGGTGGGAGGCTGCGGCGGGCAGGGGTGGGGCTGCCGGTTGCGGTGCCCGTCTCCCCCGGCCAGAGCTGCCCTTGGGGTCCGGGCTCAGCGGGGCAGAACAGGCGCCTTGCCCAGGGCCCGAGAGCCGGGCACTTCGCCGGGCTCTGGGAAATGCACCCAAGTGCTCCAAGACTCCCTCCCACGCGGGGCTGTGGCCCCAGAGAGCCGACCCCCCCCGGGCCCAGGGCAGGGCTGCGCCTTGGCCGGCCTCTTGCCCATCCCGCATGGACGTGCCCCGGCCTTCCGCCAGGTGGGCTCGGCCCAGCCCCCTCCCATGGGCAGCACCAGCAGAGACGGGGGGGGCTGCGGCTGAGGGGAAACACGGGGGGGCTGTGGCTGAGGGGGGCACACGGGGGCTGGACTGCGGCTGAGGGGGACACACGGGGGGCTGCGGCTGAGGGGAAACATGGGGGGGGCTGTGGCTGAGGGGGGCACACGGGGGCTGGACTGCGGCTGAGGGGGGCACACGGGGGGCTGCAGCTGAGGGGGGCACATGGGGGCTGGACTGCGGCTGAGGGGGGCACACGGGGGCTGGACTGCAGCTGAGGGGGGCACACAGGGGACTGCGGCTGAGGGGGGCACACGGGGGCTGGACTGCAGCTGAGGGAGGCACACGGGGGGCTGCAGCTGAGGGGGGCACACGGGGGCTGGACTGCGGCTGAGGGGGGCACACGGGGGGCTGCGGCTGAGGGGGGCACACGGGGGCTGGACCGCGGCTGAGGGGGGCACACGGGGGGGCTGCGGCTGAGGGGGGCACACGGGGGCTGGACCGCGGCTGAGGGGGGCACACGGGGGCTGGACTGCGGCTGAGGGGGGCACACGGGGGGCTGCGGCTGAGGGGGGCACACGGGGGCTGGACTGCGGCTGAGGGGGGCACACGGGGGGCTGCGGCTGAGGGGGGCACACGGGGGCTGGACCGCGGCTGAGGGGGGCACACGGGGGGCTGTGGCTGAGGGGGGCACACGGGGGCTGGACCGCGGCTGAGGGGGGGCACACGGGGGCTGGACCGCGGCTGAGGGGGGCACACGGGGGGCTGCGGCTGAGGGGGAGCACACGGGGGGGCTGTGGCTGAGGGAGGCACACGGGGGGCTGTGGCTGAGGGGGGCACACGGGGGCTGGACTGTGGCTGAGGGGGGCACACGGGGGGGCTGTGGCTGAGGGGGACACACGGGGGCTTGGACTGCGGCTGAGGGGGGCACACGGGGGCTGGACTGCGGCTGAGGGGGACACACGGGAGGCTGTGGCTGAGGGGGGCACACGGGGGCTGGACTGCGGCTGAGGGGGGGCACACAGGGGACTGCGGCTGAGGGGGCACACGGGGCGGCTGCGGCTGAGGGGGGCACACGGGGGTCGGACCGCGGCTGAGGGGTGCACACGGGGGGCTGCGGCTGAGGGGGGCACACAGGGGGACTGCGGCTGAGGGGGGCACACGGGGGCTGGACTGCGGCTGAGGGGGACACACGGGAGGCTGTGGCTGAGGGGGGCACACGGGGGCTGGACTGCGGCTGAGGGGGGCACACGGGAGCTGCGGCTGAGGGGGGCACACGGGGGTCGGACCGCGGCTGAGGGGGGCACACGGGGGCTGGCGGGCTGAGGGGGACACACGGGGCCTGGACTGCGGCTGAGGGGGGCACACGGGGGCTGGACCGCGGCTGAGGGGGGCACACGGGGGACTGCGGCTGAGGGGGGCACACGGGGGCTGGACTGCGGCTGAGGGGGGCACACGGGGGGCTGCGGCTGAGGGGACACACGGGGGCTGTGGCTGAGGGGGGCACACGGGGGGCTGGACTGGGGGGGCGGGGCTGGAGGGGGGCACACGGGGGGCTGCGGCTGAGGGGGACACACGGGGGCTGGACTGCGGCTGAGGGGGGCACACGGGGGCTGGACTGTGGCTGAGGGGGGCACACGGGGGGCTGTGGCTGAGAGGGGCACACGGGGGCTGGACTGCGGCTGAGGGGGGCACACGGGGGCTGGACGCGGCTGAGGGGGGCACACGGGGGGGCTGCGGCTGAGGGGAGCACACGGGGGGCTGTGGCTGAGGGGGGCACACGGGGGGCTGTGGCTGAGGGGGGCACACGGGGGGCTGTGGCTGAGGGGGGCACACGGGGGCTTGGACTGCGGCTGAGGGGGGCACACGGGGGCTGGACTGTGGCTGAGGGGGGCACACGGGGGGCTGTGGCTGAGGGGGGCACACGGAGGCTGGACTGCGGCTGAGGGGGGCACACGGGGGCTGGACCGCGGCTGAGGGGGGCACACGGGGGGGCTGCGGCTGAGGGGAGCACACGGGGGGGCTGTGGCTGAGGGGAGGCACACGGGGGGCTGTGGCTGAGGGGGGCACACGGGGGGCTGTGGCTGAGGGGGACACACGGGGGCTTGGACTGCGGCTGAGGGGGGCACACGGGGGCTGGACTGCGGCTGAGGGGGACACACGGGAGGCTGGGCTGAGGGGGGCACACGGGGGCTGGACTGCGGCTGAGGGGGGCACACGGGGGCTGGACCGCGGCTGAGGGGGGCACACGGGGGGCTGCAGCTGAGGGGGGCACACGGGGGCTGGACCGCGGCTGAGGGGGGCACACGGGGGGGCTGCGGCTGAGGGGGCACACGGGGGGCTGCGGCTGAGGGGGGCACACGGGGGCTGGACCGTGGCTGAGGGGGGCACGCGGGGGGGCTGCGGCTGAGGGGGGCACACGGGGGGCTGCAGCTGAGGGGGGCACACGGGGGCTTGGACTGCGGCTGAGGGAGGCACACGGGGGCTGGACTGCGGCTGAGGGGGACACACGGGGGGCTGCGGCTGAGGGGGGCACACGGGGGCTGGACCGCGGCTGAGGGGGGCACACGGGGGGGCTGCGGCTGAGGGGAGCACACGGGGGGCTGTGGCTGAGGGAGGCACACGGGGGGGCTGTGGCTGAGGGGGGCACGGGGGGCTGGACTGGGGGGGAGGGGGGTGGGCTGAGGGGGGCACACGGGGGCTGGTGGGCTGAGGGGGACACACGGGGGCTTGGACTGCGGCTGAGGGGGGCACACGGGGGCTGGACGCGGCTGAGGGGGACACACGGGAGGGCTGTGGCTGAGGGGGGCACACGGGGGGCTGGGAGGGCCGGGGGGCTGGGCTGAGGGGGGCACACGGGGGCTGGACCGCGGCTGAGGGGGGCACACGGGGGGCTGCAGCTGAGGGGGGCACACGGGGGCTTGGACCGCGGCTGAGGGGGGCACGCGGGGGGGCTGCGGCTGAGGGGGGCACACGGGGGGCTGCGGCTGAGGGGGGCACACGGGGGCTGGACTGCGGCTGAGGGGGACACACGGGGGCTGCGGCTGAGGGGGGCACACGGGGGCTGGACCGCGGCTGAGGGGGCACACGGGGGGGCTGCGGCTGAGGGGAGCACACGGGGGGGCTGTGGCTGAGGGAGGCACACGGGGGGGCCGTGGGGGGGCGGTGGGCTGAGGGGGGCACACGGGGGCTGGACTGTGGCTGAGGGGGGCACACGGGGGGCTGTGGCTGAGGGGGACACACGGGGGCTTGGACTGCGGCTGAGGGGGGCACACGGGGGCTGGACTGCGGCTGAGGGGGGACACACGGGAGGCTGTCGGGCTGAGGGGGGCACACGGGGGCTGGACTGCGGCTGAGGGGGGCACACAGGGGGACTGCGGCTGAGGGGGGCACACGGGGGTCGGACCGCGGCTGAGGGGGCACACGGGGGGCTGCGGCTGAGGGGGACACACGGGGGCTGGACTGCGGCTGAGGGGGGCACACGGGGGCTGGACCGGGCGGGCTGGAGGGGGGCACAGCGGGGGGCTGCGGCTGAGGGGGGCACACGGGGGCTGGACTGCGGCTGAGGGGGGCACACGGGGGGCTGCGGCTGAGGGGGACACACGGGGGCGACGGCTGGGGGGGGGGGTGGGCTGAGGGGGGCACACGGGGGCTGGACCGCGGCTGAGGGGGGCACACGGGGGCTGGACCGCGGCTGAGGGGGGCACACGGGGGGCTGCGGCTGAGGGGGGCACACGGGGGCTGGACTGCGGCTGAGGGGGGCACACGGGGGCTGGACTGCGGCTGAGGGGGACACACGGGAGAGCTGCAGCTGAGGGGGGCACACGGGGGCTGGACTGCGGCTGAGGGGGGCACACGGGGGGCTGGACTGCGGGGGGCACATGGGGCGACATGGCATACGGGGGGCACATGGCACACGGGGGGCTGCGGCTGAGGGGGGCACACGGGGGCTGGACCGCGGCTGAGGGGGGCACACGGGGGGCTGCAGCTGAGGGGGGCACACGGGGGCTGGACCGCGGCTGAGGGGGGCACGCGGGGGGCTGCGGCTGAGGTCGGAGCAGGGCAGGGCGCTGGCCCGCGGCTTTGCGCTGCCCCGGCCAGGCCTGTGGGGAGGAGCAGCCGTGGCGAGGCCGGGTGAGTAACCGTGTGAGGACCAGTCATCGTCAGCACCTTCCTCTGCCCCGGCAGTCACGTGGCTGCACCGCAGGAGACTTGCTCCGGGAGACCGTACAGCCCTGCGGATGGGACTGGCCGGGCCACGGTTAGTGGTGGCTGGGCCGGGGATCGGCGGAGCCGGGCACTGAAACCTGGAGATGTGGCGGGCAGGGGGCTGTGGTACATCGGGGGGAGTCGCAGGGGCCTGTGGTAACTGGGGGGGGGGGTCGCAGGGGCCTGTGGTACATGGGGGGGAGTCGCAGGGGCCTGTGGTAACTGGGGGGGGAGTCGCAGGGGCCTGCGGCACATGGGGGGGGAGTCGCAGGGGCCTGTGGTACATGGGGGGGAGTCGCAGGGGCCTGTGGTAACTGGGGGGGGAGTCGCAGGGGCCTGCGGCACATGGGGGGGGAGTCGCAGGGGCCTGCGGCACATGGGGGGGGAGTCTCAGGGGCCCTGTGGCACATGGGGGGGAGTCGCAGGGGCCTGTGGCAGTTGGGGGGGGGAGTCGCAGGGGCCTGTGGCAGATGGGGGGGAGAGTTGCAGGGGCCTGTGGCACATGGGGGGGGAGTTGCAGTGGCCTGTGGTACATGGGGGGGGAGTCGCAGGGGCCCTGTGGCAGATGGGGGGGGAGTTGCAGGGGCCTGTGGTATATGGGGGGCAGTTGCAGGGGCCTATGTCACATGGGGGGGAGTCTCAGGGGCCCTGTGGCACATGGGGGGGAGTCGCAGGGGCCTGTGGCAGATGGGGGGGGAGTCGCAGGGGCCTGTGGCAGATGGGGGGGGAGTCGCAGGGGCCTGTGTCACATGGGGGGGGCATTGCAGGGGCCTGCGGCACATGGGGGGGAGTCGCAGGGGCCCTGTGGTACATGGGGGGGAGTCGCAGGGGCCTGCGGCATATGGGGGGGGAGTCGCAGGGGCCTGCGGCACATGGGGGGGGAGTCTCAGGGGCCCTGCGGCACATGGGGGGGAGTCGCAGGGGCCTGTGGCACATGGGGGGGGGAGTCGCAGGGGCCTGTGGCACATGGGGGGGGGCATTGCAGGGGGCTGTGGTACATGTGGGGAGAGTCGCAGGGGTCTGTGGCAGATGGGGGGGGAGTCGCAGGGGCCTGTGGCACATGGGGGGGAGTCGCAGGGACCCTGTGGTACATGGGGGGGAGTCGCAGGGGCCTGCGGCAGATGGGGGGGGAGTCGCAGGGGCCTGCGGCACATGGGGGGGGAGTCTCAGGGGCCCTGCGGCACATGGGTGGGAGTCGCAGGGGCCTGTGGCACATGGGGGGGGGAGTCGCAGGGGCCTGTGGCACATGGGGGGGGCATTGCAGGGGGCTGTGGTACATGTGGGGAGAGTCGCAGGGGTCTGTGGCAGATGGGGGGGGAGTCGCAGGGGCCTGCGGCACATGGGGGGGGAGTCGCAGGGGCCCTATGGTACATGGGGGGGGGAGTCGCAGGGGCCTGCGGCACATGGGGGGGGAGTCGCAGGGGCCCTATGGTACATGGGGGGGGAGTCGCAGGGGCCTGTGGCACATGGGGGGGGCATTGCAGGGGGCTGTGGTACATGTGGGGAGAGTCGCAGGGGTCTGTGGCAGATGGGGGGGGAGTTGAGGGGCCTGTGTCACATGGGGGAGGCATTGCAGGGGCCTGCGGTACATGGGGGGGAGTCGCAGGGACCTGCAGCACATGGGGGGGAGTCGCAGGGGCCTGTGGTATATGGGGGGGAGTCGCAGGGGCCTGTGTCACATGGGGGGGCGTTGGAGGGGGCTGTGGTACATGTGGGGAGAGTCGCAGGGGCCTGCGGTATATGGGGGGGAGTCGCAGGGGCCTGTGGTATATGGGGGGAAGTTGCAGGGGCCTGTGTCACATGGGGGGGGCATTGCAGGGGCCTGCGGCACATGGAGGGAAGTCGCAGGGGCCTGCAGCACATGGGGGGGGGGGAGTTGCAGGGGCCTGTGGCACATGGGGGAGTCGCAGGGGCCTGTGGTACATGGGGGGGGAGTCGCAGGGGCCCTGTGGCAGATGGGGGGGAGTTGCAGGGGCCTGTGGTATATGGGGGGCAGTTGCAGGGGCCTGTGTCACATGGGGGGGAGTCTCAGGGGCCCTGTGGCACATGGGGGGGAGTCGCAGGGGCCTGTGGCAGATGGGGGGGGGAGTCGCAGGGGCCTGTGGCACATGGGGGGGGAGTCGCAGGGGCCCTATGGTACATGGGGGGGGAGTCGCAGGGGCCTGTGGTATATGGGGGGGAGTTGCAGGGGCCTGTGTCACATGGGGGAGGCATTGCAGGGGCCTGCGGCACATGGGGGGGAGTCGCAGGGGCCTGCGGCACATGGGGGGGAGTCGCAGGGGCCTGTGGCACATGGGGGGGAGTCGCAGGGGCCTGTGTCACATGGGGGGGCGTTGCAGGGGCCTGCGGCACATGGGGGGGAGAGTCGCAGGGGCCTGCGGCACGTGGGGAGGGAGTCGCAGAGGCCTGCGGCACATGGGGGGGGAGTCGCAAGGGCCTGCGGCACATGGGGGGGAGTCTCAGGGGCCCTGTCGCAGATGGGGGGGGAGTTGCAGGGGCCTGCGGCACATGGGGGGGAGTAGCAGGGGCCCTGTGGTACATGGGGGGGAGTCGCAGGGGCCTGCGACAGATGGGGGGGAGTCGCAGGGGCCTGCGGCACATGCGGGGGGGAGTCGAAGGGGCCTGCGGCACATGGGGGGGAGTCGCAGGGGCCTGTGGCACATGGGGGGGGCATTGCAGGGGGCTGTGGTACATGTGGGGAGAGTCGCAGGGGCCTGTGGCAGATGGGGGGGGGAGTCGCAGGGGCCTGCGGCACATGGGGGGGAGTCGCAGGGGTCAGCGGCACATGGGGGGGAGTCGCAGGGGCCTGTGGTACATGGGGGGGGGAGTCGCAGGGGCCCTATGGTACATGGGGGGGGAGTCGCAGGGGCCTGTGGTATATGGGGGGGGAGTTGCAGGGGCCTGTGTCACATGGGGGAGGCATTGCAGGGGCCTGCGGTACATGGGGGGGAGTCGCAGGGGCCTGCGGCACATGGGGGGGCGTTGCAGGGGGCTGTGGTACATGTGGGGGAGAGTCGCAGGGGCCTGTGGTATATGGGGGGGAGTCGCAGGGGCCTGTGTCACATGGGGGGGGCGTTGCAGGGGGCTGTGGTACATGTGGGGAGAGTCGCAGGGGCCTGCGGTATATGGGGGGGAGTCGCAGGGGCCTGTGGTATATGGGGGGAAGTTGCAGGGGCCTGTGGGATATGGGGGGAAGTTGCAGGGGCCTGTGTCACATGGGGGGGATATTGCAGGGGCCTGCAGTACATGGGGGGAAGTTGCAGGGGCCTGGAGCACATGGGGGGGGAGTCGCAGGGGCCTGTGTCACATGGGGGGGGCATTGCAGGGGCCTGCAGTACATGGGGGGAAGTCGCAGGGGCCTGCAGCACATGGGGGGGGAGTCGCAGGGGCCCGTGGCACATGGGGGGGGCGTTGCAGGGGCCTGCGGTACATGGGGGGAAGTCGCAGGGGCCTGCGGCACATGGGGGGAGAGTCGCAGGGGCCTGCGGCACATGGGGGGGGGAGTCGCAGGGGTCTGTGGTACATGGGGGGGGAGTCGCAGGGGCCTGTGTCACATGGGGGGGGCATTGCAGGGGGCTGTGGTACATGTGGGGGAGAGTCGCAGGGGCCTGCGGTACATGGGGGGGAGAGTCGCAGGGGCCTGCGGCACATGGGGGGGAGAGTCGCAGGGGCCTGTGGTACATGTGGGGAGAGTCGCAGGGGCCTGTGGCAGATGCGGGGGGAGTCGCAGGGGCCTGCGGCACATGGCGGGGAGTCGCAGGGGCCTGCGGCACATGGGGGGGAGTCGCAGGGGCCTGTGGCACATGGGGGGGGAGTCGCAGGGGCCTGCGGCACATGGGGGGGGGCATTGCAGGGGCCTGTGGCACATGGGGGGGGAGTCGCAGGGGCCTGTGGCACATGGGGGGGGAGTCGCAGGGGCCCATGGCACATGGGGGGGGCATTGCAGGGGGCTGTGGTACATGTGGGGAGAGTCGCAGGGGCCTGCGGCAGATGGGGGGGGGAGTCGCAGGGGCCTGTGGCACATGGGGGGGAGTCGCAGGCGCCTGAGGCACATGGGGGGGAGTCGCAGGGGCCTGCGGCACATGGGGGGGGGAGTTGCAGGGGCCTGTGTCACATGGGGGGGGAGTCGCAGGGGCCTGTGTCACATGGGGGGGAGTCGCAGGGGCCTGTGGCACATGGGGGGGGAGTCGCAGGGGCCCATGGCACATGGGGGGGGCATTGCAGGGGGCTGTGGTACATGTGGGGAGAGTCGCAGGGGCCTGCGGCAGATGGGGGGGGGAGTCGCAGGGGCCTGCGGCACATGGGGGGGGAGTCGCAGGGGCCTGCGTCACATGGGGGGGGAGTCGCAGGGGCCTGTGTCACATGGGGGGGAGTCGCAGGGGCCTGTGGCAGATGGGGGGGGGAGTCGCAGGGGCCTGTGGCACATGGGGGGGAGTCGCAGGGGCCTGTGTCACATGGGGGGGAGTCGCAGTGGCCTGCGGCACATGGGGGAGAGAGTCGCAGGGGCCTGCGGCACATGGGGGGGAGTCGCAGGGGCCTGCGGCACATGGGGGGGGGAGTCGCAGGGGCCTGCGGCACATGGGGGGGGAGTCTCAGGGGCCCTGTGGCAGATGGGGGGGGAGTCGCAGGGGCCTGCGGCACATGGGGGGGAGTCGCAGGGGCCTGCGGCACATGGGGGGGGGAGTCGCAGGGGCCTGCGGCACGTGGGGGGGAGTCGCAGGGGCCTGCGGCACGTGGGGGGGAGTCGCAGGGGCCTGCGGCACGTGGGGGGGAGTCGCAGGGGTCAGCGGCACGTGGGGGGGAGTCGCAGGGGCCTGTGGTACAGGGGGGCGGGGGCGGGCGGGGGGGAGTCGCAGGGGCCTGCGGCACATGGGGGGGGAGTCGCAGGGGCCTGCGGCACATGGGGGGGGGAGTTGCAGGGGCCTGCGGCACATGGGGGGGAGTCGCAGGGGCCTGCGGCACATGGGGGGGAGTTGCAGGGGCCTGTGTCACATGGGGGGGAGTCGCAGGGGCCTGCGGCACATGGGGGGGAGTCGCAGGGGCCTGTGGCACATGGGGGGGAGTCGCAGGGGCCTGCGGCACATGGGGGGGAGTCGCAGGGGCCTGCGGCACATGGGGGGGAGTCGCAGGGGCCTGCGGCACATGGGGGGGAGTCGCAGGGGCCTGTGGCAGATGGCGGGGGGAGTCGCAGGGGCCTGCGGCACATGGGGGGGAGTCGCAGGGGCCTGTGGCACATGGGGGGGAGTCGCAGGGGCCTGCGGCACATGGGGGGGAGTCGCAGGGGCCTGCGGCACATGGGGGGGAGTCGCAGGGGCCTGTGGCACATGGGGGGGAGTCGCAGGGGCCTGCGGCACATGGGGGGGAGTCGCAGGGGCCTGCGGCACTTGGCAGGGCTGTGGGTTGTGGTGGGGGTGGGAGGGGTGCAGGGTTGGGGGCTGTGGGGTGGGGTGGTGCAGGGGTTATCCATGCAAATGGAGCCTGTGGCCCGGCCTGCCCCATGGCCCGGTGTCTAACGGGGCTGTCCCACGACCCCTCACTCCTCCTGCCGTTCCCTTGGCGCCGGCTCGCTCTCTCCGGCCTGGTGGCCAAGACAAACCGGCCGGAGCCTCCACCCTGAGCGCAGCCGGTTCCCTGTTTTCCTCTGGCCTCCTGCCGCCCGGCCTGGCCCTGCCCTGCTCTCCCCTGCCTGGAGGGCAGCAGCTGTAACCTTGGGGGGAAATATGGCCCAAGAGGGGAGGCACGCAGCCCAGGGCGGGGGAGCGAGCCATGCGCGGGTGGGGGGAGGCACGCAGCCCAGGGCGGGGGAGGGGAGCCATGCGCGGGTGGGGGGAGGCACGCAGCCCAGGGCGCGGGGCGGGGCAGGGGAGCCATGCGGGGTGGGGGGAGGCACGCAGCCCAGGGCGCGGGGCGGGGCAGGGGAGCCATGCGCGGGTGGGGGGAGGCACGCAGCCCAGGGCGGGGGAGGGGAGCCATGCGCGGGTGGGGGGAGGCACGCAGCCCAGGGCGCGGGGCGGGGCAGGGGAGCCATGCGGGGTGGGGGGAGGCACGCAGCCCAGGGCGCGGGGCGGGGCAGGGGAGCCATGCGCGGGTGGGGGGAGGCACGCAGCCCAGGGCGGGGGAGGGGAGCCATGTGCGGGTGGGGGGAGGCACGCACCCCAGGGCGGGGCAGGGGAGCCATGCGGGGTGGGGGGGGAGGCACGCAGCCCAGGGCGGGGGAGGGGAGCCATGCGCGGGTGGGGGGAGGCACGCAGCCCAGGGCGCGGGGCGGGGCAGGGGAGCCATGCGGGGTGGGGGGAGGCACGCAGCCCAGGGCGGGGGGCGGGGCAGGGGAGCCATGCGCGGGTGGGGGGAGGCACGCAGCCCAGGGCGCGGGGCGGGGCAGGGGAGCCATGCGGGGTGGGGGGAGGCACGCAGCCCAGGGCGCGGGGCGGGGCAGGGGGCCCCA
The DNA here is from genome assembly GCA_032595735.1 of Pelochelys cantorii. Lineage (NCBI taxonomy): Eukaryota > Metazoa > Chordata > Testudines > Trionychidae > Pelochelys > Pelochelys cantorii. Next base: position 262,258,320 of record CM064327.1, on the reverse strand, counting down.
CTCCAGCCTGGGGGATTCTGGGGGGGACAGGCCGTGCGTGACCCAGGCCCATTTCTGCTCTCTCTGCCAGGTGATGTGCGGGCACGGCCCCGGGCGCTGGCGTGCGAAGGAGAAGGGCTAACCGGGCCGGCCCCGCCATGAGCCGCTCGCAGGGCTCCGCCGGGATTCACCACGGCGCCGCCTCCACCTGCGAGAGCGTAAGGGGGCAGCGAGGGGAGCCCGGGCCCCGGGCCCCGCTGGGAACTGCCCCCGTGCCCCTGCCAGCCAGGCTTTCTCTGGCTCGGCCCCGGGAGCCAGCACCGACCTGGGTCCTCTGCCCCGTCCGGCAGGGGCACCGTGTCCTGGGGAGGGGGTACAGGGCTGTGGGGAGGGAGCAGGGCCAGGGGCTCTGTGTGGGGGGGCAGGGCTGGGGGTGTGTGAGGAGGGGGGCAGGGCTGGGTCACTGGGCTGGGGGTTCTGTGGGGGAGAGGGCTGGGGGCTGTGAGGAGGGGGGCAGGGCCGGGGGCTCTGTGGGGGGGCAGGGCCGGGGCACTGGGCTGGGGTATCTGTGGGGGACAGGGCTGGGGGCTGTGAGGAGGGGGGCAGGGCCGGGGCACTGCGCTGGGGCTTCTGTGGGGGGCAGGGCTGGGGGTGCGTGAGGAGGGAGCAGGCCGGGGCCTCTGTGGGGGGGCAGGGCTGGGGGTGTGTGAGGAGGGGGGCAGGGCTGGGTCACTGGGCTGGGGGTTTTGTGGGGGGCAGGGCTGGAGGTGCGTGAGGAGGGAGCAGGCCGGGGGCTCTGTGGGGGGGCAGGGCCGGGGGGGGGGCAGGCTGGCCTGGGGGGGTTCTGTGGGGGGCAGGGCTGGGGGCTGTGAGGAGGGGGGCAGGGCCGGAGGCTCTGTGGGGGGGTAGGGCCGGGGCACTGGGCTGGGGGTTCTGTGGGGGGCAGGGCTGGGGGCTGTGAGGAGGGGGGCAGGGCCGGGGGCTCTGTGGGGGGGTAGAGCCGGGGCACTGGGCTGGGGGTTCTGTGGGGGGCAGGGTTGGGGGTGCGTGAGGAGGGAGCAGGCCGGGGGCTCTGTGGGGGGTGGCGGGGCAGGGCTGGGGGTCTGTGAGGAGGGGGGCAGGGCCGGGGGCTGCTGTGGGGGGGATAGGGCCAGGGCACTGGGCTGGGGGTTCTGTGGGGGGCAGGGCTGGGGGCTGTGAGGAGGGGGGCAGGCCTGGGGGCTCTGTGGGGGGGAGGGCCAGGGGCACTGGGCTGGGGGTTCTGTGGGGGGCAGGGCTGGGGGCTGTGAGGAGGGGGGCAGGCCGGGGGCTCTGTGGGGGGGCAGGGCCGGGGCACTGGGCTGGGGGTTCTGTGGGGGGCAGGGCTGGGGGCTGTGAGGAGGGGGGCAGGGCCGGGGCACTGGGCTGGGGGTTCTGTGGGGGGCAGGGCTGGGGGCTGTGAGGAGGGGGGCAGGGCCGGGGGCTCTGTGGGGGGGCAGGGCCGGGTCACTGGGCTGGGGGTCCTGTGCGGGGCAGGGCTGGGGGCTGTGAGGAGGGGGGCAGGGCCGGGGGCTCTGTGGGGGGGCAGGGCCGGGGCACTGGGCTGGGGGTCCTGTGGGGGGCAGGGCTGGGGGCTGTGAGGAGGGGGGCAGGGCCGGGGGCTCTGTGGCGGGGCAGGGCCGGGGCACTGGGCTGGGGGTTCTGTGGGGGGCAGGGCTGGGGGCTGTGAGGAGGGGGGCAGGGCCGGGGGCTCTGTGGGGGGCAGGGCCGGGGCGCTGGGCTGGGGGTTCTGTGGGGGGCAGGGTTGGGGGTGCGTGAGGAGGGAGCAGGCCGGGGGCTCTGTGTGGGGGGGCAGGGCTGGGGGCTGTGAGGAGGGGGGCAGGGCCGGGGGCTCTGTGGGGGGGGTAGGGCCGGGGCACTGGGCTGGGGGTTCTGTGGGGGGCAGGGCTGGGGGCTGTGAGGAGGGGGGCAGGGCCGGGGGCTCTGTGGGGGGGCAGGGCCGGGGCACTGGGCTGGGGGTTCTGTGGGGGGCAGGGCTGGGGGCTGTGAGGAGGGGGGCAGGGCCGGGGGCTCTGTGGGGGGGGGTAGGGCCGGCGCACTGGGCTGGGGGTTCTGTGGGGGGCAGGGCTGGGGGCTGTGAGGAGGGGGGCAGGGCCGGGGGCTCAGTGGGGGGGCAGGGCCGGGGCGCTGGGCTGGGGGTTCTGTGGGGGGCAGGGCTGGGTGCTGTGAGGAGGGGGGCAGGGCCGGGGGCTCTGTGGGGGGGAGGTCCGGGGCACTGGGCTGGGGGTCCTGTGCGGGGCAGGGCTGGGGGCTGTGAGGAGGGGGGCAGGGCCGGGGGCTCTGTGGGGGGGCAGGGCTGGGGCACTGGGCTGGGGGTTCTGTGGGGGGCAGGGCTGGGGGCTGTGAGGAGGGGGGCTGGGGGGGAGGGCCGGGGGCTGTGAGGAGGGGGGCAGGGCCGGGGGCTCTGTGGGGGGGCAGGGCCGGGTCACTGGGCTGGGGGTTCGGTGTGGGGGGAGCAGGGCTGGGGGCTGTGAGGAGGGGGGCAGGGCCGGGGGCTCTGTGGGGGGGGCAGGGCCGGGGCACTGGGCTGGGGGTTCTGTGGGGGACAGGGCTGGGGGCTGTGAGGAGGGGGGCAGGGCCGGGGGCTCTGTGGGGGGGCTAGGGCCGGGGCACTGGGCTGGGGGTTCTGTGGGGGAGCAGGGCTGGGGGCTGTGAGGAGGGGGGCAGGGCCGGGGGCCTGGTGGGGTGGGCAGGGCGGGCACTGGGCTGGGGGTTCTGTGGGGGGCAGGGCTGGGGCTGCTGTGAGGAGGGAGGGCAGGCCGGGGGCTCTGTGGGAGGGGGCAGGCCGGGGCACTGGGCTGGGGGTTTCTGTGGGGGGCAGGGCTGGGGGCTGTGAGGAGGGGGGCAGGGCCGGGGGCTCTGTGGGGGGGCAGGGCCGGGGCACTGGGCTGGGGGTTCTGTGGGGGGCAGGGCTGGGGGCTGTGAGGAGGGGGGCAGGGCCGGAGGCTCTGTGGGGGGGTAGGGCCGGGGCACTGGGCTGGGGGTTCTGTGGGGGGCAGGGCTGGGGGCTGCTGAGGAGGGGGGCAGGGCCGGGGGCTCTGTGTGGGGGGTAGAGCGGGCACTGGGCTGGGGGTTCTGTGAGGAGGGGGGCAGGGTTGGGGGCTGCTGTGAGGAGGGAGCAGGGCCGGGGCGCTGGGCTGGTGGGTTCTGTGGGGGGCAGGGCTGGGGGCTGTGAGGAGGGGGGCAGGCCGGGGGCTCTGTGGGGGGGATAGGGCCAGGGGCACTGGGCTGGGGGTTCTGTGGGGGGCAGGGCTGGGGGCTGTGAGGAGGGGGGCAGGCCTGGGGGCTCTGTGGGGGGGCAGGGCCGGGGCACTGGGCTGGGGGTTCTGTGGGGGGCAGGGCTGGGGGCTGTGAGGAGGGGGGCAGGGCCGGGGCACTGGGCTGGGGGTTCTGTGGGGGGCAGGGCTGGGGGCTGTGAGGAGGGGGGCAGGGCCGGGGGCTCTGTGGGGGGGCAGGGCCGGGGCACTGGGCTGGGGGTTCTGTGGGGGGCAGGGCTGGGGGCTGTGAGGAGGGGGGCAGGGCCGGGGGCTCTGTGGGGGGGCAGGGCCGGGGCACTGGGCTGGGGGTTCTGTGGGGGGCAGGGCTGGGGGCTGTGAGGAGGGGGGCAGGGCCGGGGGCTCTGTGGGGGGGGTAGGGCCGGCGCACTGGGCTGGGGGTTCTGTGGGGGGCAGGGCTGGGGGCTGTGAGGAGGGGGGCAGGGCCGGGGGCTCAGTGGGGGGGCAGGGCCGGGGCGCTGGGCTGGGGGTTCTGTGGGGGGCAGGGCTGGGTGCTGTGAGGAGGGGGGCAGGGCCGGGGGCTCTGTGGGGGGGAGGTCCGGGGCACTGGGCTGGGGGTCCTGTGCGGGGCAGGGCTGGGGGCTGTGAGGAGGGGGGCAGGGCCGGGGGCTCTGTGGGGGGGCAGGGCTGGGGCACTGGGCTGGGGGTTCTGTGGGGGGCAGGGCTGGGGGCTGTGAGGAGGGGGGCAGGGCCGGGGGCTGTGAGGAGGGGGGCAGGGCCGGGGGCTCTGTGGGGGGGCAGGGCCGGGGCACTGGGCTGGGGGTTCTGTGGGGGGCAGGGCTGGGGGCTGTGAGGAGGGGGGCAGGGCCGGGGGCTCTGTGGGGGGGCAGGGCCGGGGCGCTGGGCTGGGGGTTCTGTGGGAGGCAGGGCTGGGGGCTGTGAGGAGGGGGGCAGGGCCGGGGGCTCTGTGGGGGGGCAGGTCCGGGGCACTGGGCTGGGGGTCCTGTGCGGGGCAGGGCTGGGGGCTGTGAGGAGGGGGGCAGGGCCGGGGGCTCTGTGGGGGGGCAGGGCGGGGCACTGGGCTGGGGGTTCTGTGGGGGGCAAGGCTGGGGGCTGTGAGGAGGGGGGCAGGGCCGGGGGCTGTGAGGAGGGGGGCAGGGCCGGGGGCTCTGTGGGGGGGCAGGGCCGGGGCACTGGGCTGGGGGTTCTGTGGGGGGCAGGGCTGGGGGCTGTGAGGAGGGAGCAGGGCCGGGGGCTCTGTGGGGGGGGGGCCGGGGAGGAGGGGGGCGGCGGGGGCTCTGTGAGGGGGGAGGGCGGGCGGGCAGGGCCGGGGGCTCTGTGGGGGGGCAGGGCCGGGGGCTGTGAGGACGGGGGCAGGGCCGGGGGCTCTGTGGGGGGGCAGGGCCGGGGCACTGGGCTGGGGGTTCTGTGGGGGGCAGGGCTGGGGGCTGTGAGGAGGGGGGCAGGGCCGGGGGCTGTGAGGAGGGGGGCAGGGCTGGGGGTTCTGTGGGGGGCAGGGCTGGGGCCTGTGAGGAGGGGGGCAGGGCCGGGGGCTCTGTGGGGGGGCAGGGCCGGGGGCTGTGAGGAGGGGGGCAGGGCCGGGGGCTCTGTGGGGGGGCAGGGCCGGGGCACTGGGCTGGGGGTTCTGTGGGGGGCAGGGCTGGGGGCTGTGAGGAGGGGGGCAGGGCCGGGGGCTCTGTGGGGGGGCAGGGCCGGGGGCTGTGAGGAGGGGGGCAGGGCCGGGGGCTCTGTGGGGGGGCAGGGCCGGGGCACTGGGCTGGGGGTTCTGTGGGGGGCAGGGCTGGGGGCTGTGAGGAGGGAGCAGGGCCGGGGGCTCTGTGGGGGGGCAGGGCCGGGGGCTGTGAGGAGGGGGGCAGGGCCGGGGGCTCTGTGGGGGGGCAGGGCCGGGGGCTGTGAGGAGGGGGGCAGGGCCGGGGGCTCTGTGGGGGGGCAGGGCCGGGGCGCTGGGCTGGGGGTTCTGTGGGGGGCAGGGCTGGGGGCTGTGAGGAGGGGGGCAGGGCCGGGGGCTCTGTGGGGGGGCAGGGCCGGGGGCTGTGAGGAGGGGGGCAGGGCCGGGGGCTCTGTGGGGGGGCAGGGCCGGGGGCTGTGAGGAGGGGGGCAGGGCCGGGGGCTCTGTGGGGCAGGCAGGGCCGGGGTGCTGTGCCATGGGTCCCAGCCGTGGGTCACAGGGCGGCGGGTGGCCCCGTGCCCGCACCCCGGCAGGACTGGCGCCTGGAGCGGCCGGCGGCTCTGTCACGCTGCGCCCTGCCCCTCGCCGGCGCGGCTGCGGGTGGCGGGTTAATGATTCACCCGGAGCCAAGCGCTGGGCCTCGCCCGGGCCGCTGAGCCGTGTCCCCATTGCCCAGGCAACAGTGGGCACGTGGGGCGCGGCACGTGGGGCGCGGCCGGGCGGCTCCCGCCGCTATGGACTTCCTGCTGGGCAGCCAGGTAGGACGCGCCTGCTCCCTGGCTGGGGGGCTGCTGCTCCGGCCGCCCCGGCACCCGCCCCGGTGGGCACTGGCTGGGGGGCCGGGCTGTGCCCTCAGGGTGTCCCTACCCCAGCCCTCTGCATGCAGACCAGGCAGGGCCAGAGCACAGGCCCTGTCCGGCCCCCCCAGCACGGGGGGCGTGGGGTCAGCGGGGTGTGGAACAGTGAGGAGATGTGGGACAGCAGAGAAGGGTATGGGGCAGGGCACTGAGGATGTGGGGCTGGACAATGGGGCAGGGCACTGGGGATGTGGGGCAGGGCACAGGGTTGGGTGAGGTTGGGTCTCTGGGTGTCACGGCTGGTTCAGGGGTCATTTGGGGACGAGGCAGGGATGGGCTAGGTTGGGGGTCACATGGGGTTGGAAGTATGGGGGTGGGTGGGGATGGGATCGTGCTGGGGGTGGGGAGAGAGATTGAGGTTGCGTGGGTGGGGCGTGGAGGTTGGGGGTGCAGTGGGGGGCAGGTTTGTGGGGGTGGGGAGGCTGGTCAGGGCTCGCAGTGGGGCAGGACGCAGCAACGGGAAGGGATGCATGTAAGGCCCAGCTCTAGCAAGTGTGTGGGTGGAGTGGGGAGGTTGCCATGGGGGCCAGAGGCAGTGGGGCAGAGGGTAGCTGGGGGGCACTGCCTTCCTCCCATAGCCACGGAGAGCTGCACCCTGGGACCCCGCCCAGCCTCCCTCCTGCTAGGGCTGGGGGGGAAGGACCCAGAGGCTGCCCCCCCTGGCCAGTGCTAGAGTCTGGTCTCAGGAGAAGGGGTTCCTGTGTCCCCACCCGCACAATACCCCAGGAGAAGGGGGGCCCTGCCCCCCGGCAGCCCAGGAGGAGGGGCCCTGCCCCCCAGCAGCCCAGGAGGAGGGGCCCTGCCCCCCAGCAGCCGAGGAGGAGGGCCTGCCCCCGGCTCCGTGCAGCTGGGCAGAGCGGGGCGCTGCGCTGGGGCGGGCTGCCACTCACCCCGGGGACGCTCGCGGGGCGCCGGAGATCCCGCGCAGAGGGCACCTTCAGGCATGTGCCGAGCCGCCTGGCGCGGGAGCCTCCGTCAATATTTGGAGTGGCACCGAGGGAAGGAGCCGCCTGTCGCCTCCCCCGGCCCCGTCCCTCCCGCGTCCGCGACCTCCCCGGGGCGGCGGAGCCCGATAAATCCCAGCGCCGCGGCTGGGCTGCGGGCAGGAGCGGCTCCCCCATGGCTCAGGTAGGGGAGGGGTGGCCAGGAGAGGAGACGCAGGCTCCGGCGGGGAGGGGAAGTCATGGGGCTCCGGCGCCTGGAGGGGAGACCAGACGTGTGGGGCTCCGTCACGGGGGGAGGGGCTGGAGGGGAGAGGAGACACCGTCACGGGAGGGGAGGGAAGACAAGTCATGGGGCTCCATCGCCAGAGGAGGGGTTGGAGGGGGGATGAGATGTGCGGGGCTGGGTCACTGAGGGGCAGGGGGGGATGAGACATGTGGGGCTGGGTCGCTGAGGGGGAGGGAGGATGAGACGTGTGGGGCTGGGTCGCTGAGGGGGAGGGAGGATGAAACGTGTGGGGCTGGGTCGCTGAGGGGGAGGGAGGATGAGACGTGTGGGGCTGGGTTGCTGAGGGGGAGGGAGGATGAGACGTGTGGGGCTGGGTCGCTGAGGGGCAGGGGGGATGAGACGAGTGGTGCTGGGTCGCTGAAGGGGAGGGGGGATGAGACGTGTGGGGCTGGGTCGCTGAGGGGCAGGGGGGGACGAGGCGTGTGAGTTACACGGAGCACCGGGAGCTGCGCCCCTCGTCCAGGGGGTGTCACGGAGCCCGTTAAGTGCGGCCGTGGCTGCGCCTGAGTCTGCGTATGGCCGTCTCTGAGCTAGGGCCCGTGTCCAGGGAGCAGGGTGGGGGCTGGGCAGGGGTTTGTAGGGAGCAGGGGCTGTGCAAGGGGGTGGTGTGACAGTGAGTTGGGATCCCCCCGACCCTGCACCCCCAGAGCAGCCGGAACAGACTCCGCCAGCCAGTAGAACAGGGGGGTTCATTGCTCCTCCAGGGTACAGCCCAGCACAGACGTGACGTGGGTGCAGGAGTCAGGGCCAGGATGCCGCAGACCCCTTGGGGTAGGGGGGCCATTGCCCCCCCCAACCCTCAGCACCCAGCTTAGTCTGTCCCCTTCATGGTTCCCAGCCAGAAACTGCCCAGCTCCCAGCCCTGCCCCCCCAGCCAGGTGTTCGTCTCCCCCCCCCCCTTTGTCTCCCCCTGGGAAGAGCCTTGTTACCTGCCCAGCTCCCAGCCCTGCCCCCCAGCCAGGTGTTCACCCCCCCCCCTTTGTCTCCCCCTGGGAAGAGCCTTGTTACGTGCCCAGCTCCCAGCCCTGCCCCCAGCCAGGTGTTTGTCTCCCCCCCCCCCTTTGTCTCCCCTGGGAAGAGCCTTGTTACCTGCCCAGCTCCCAGCCCTGCCCCCCAGCCAGGTGTTCACCCCCCCCCCCGCCTTTGTCTCCCCCTGGGAAGAGCCTTGTTACCTGCCCAGGCTGGGCCGAGGTGTCTGGGCCAATCCACACGTGGGTGAGTCGGTGGGAATCCCACAGCCCAGCGCAGGGGGACCCGGGTCACAGAGCAGACAGCCCCCCCACTCCGTCACAGGTGGGGTGGGGGCTCTGCTGGGGCCCGGTTCTGCATGGAGTGAGGGGCAATAGGCTACAGGGGAGCAGGGTGGGGCCCTAGCAGGGGTGGGGTGGGCAGGGGCAGAGTGTGCAGGGTCGGGGCGTTCAGGGGTAGGGTGTGCAGGGGGCGGGGTATACAGCGTGTGTGTGTGCAGGGGCGGAGTGTGCAGAGGCAGGGTGTTCAGGGGCAGGGTGTGCAGGGGGCGGGGTGTGCAGGGGTAGGGTGTGCAGGGGGCGGGGTAGGCAGGGGGTGTGTGTGCAGGGGCAGGGTGTGCAGGGTGTGTATGTGCAGGGGCAGGGTGTGCAGGGTGTGTGTGTGCAGGGGCAGAGTGTGCAGGGGCAGGGTGTTCAGGGGCAGGGTGTGCAGGGGGCAGGGTGTGCAGGGGTAGGGTGTGCAGGGGGCGGGGTAGGCAGGGGGTGTGTGTGCAGGGGCAGGGTGTGCAGGGTGTGTATGTGCAGGGGCAGGGTGTGCAGGGTGTGTGTGTGCAGGGGCAGAGTGTGCAGGGGCAGGGTGTTCAGGGGCAGGGTGTGCAAGGTGTGTGTGTGCAGGGGCAGAATGTGCAGGGGGCAGGGTGTGCAGGGGGCGGGGTATGCAAGGTGTGTATGTGCAGGGGCAGAGTGTGCAGGGTGTGTGTGTGCAGGGGCAGGGTGTGCAGGGTGTGTATGTGCAGGGGCAGGGTGTGCAGGGTGTGTGTGTGCAGGGGCAGAGTGTGCAGGGGCAGGGTGTTCAGGGGCAGGGTGTGCAAGGTGTGTGTGTGCAGGGGCAGAATGTGCAGGGGGCAGGGTGTGCAGGGGGCGGGGTATGCAAGGTGTGTATGTGCAGGGGCAGAGTGTGCAGGGTGTGTGTGTGCAGGGGCAGGGTGTGCAGGGGTAGGGTGTGCAGGGGGTGGGGTATGCAGGGTGTGTGTGTGCAGGGGCAGGGTGTGCAGAGGCAGGGTGTGCAGGAGGCGGGGTATGCAGGGTGTGTGTGTGCAGGGGTAGGGTGTGCAGGGTGTGTATGTGCAGGGGCAGAGTGTGCAGGGTGTGTGTGTGCAGGGGCAGGGTGTGCAGGGTGTGTATGTGCAGGGGCAGAGTGTGCAGGGTGGTGTGTGTGCAGGGGCAGGGTGTGCAGGGTGTAGGGTGTGCAGGGGGCGGGGTATGCAGGGTGTGTGTGTGCAGGGGCAGGGTGTGCAGGGGTAGGGTGTGCAGAGGCAGGGTGTGCAGGAGGCGGGGTGTGCAGGGGGCGGGGTAGGCAGGGTGTGTGTGTGCAGGGGTAGGGTGTGCAGGGTGTGTATGTGCAGGGGCAGAGTGTGCAGGGTGTGTGTGTGCAGGGGCAGGGTGTGTAAGGGTAGGGTGTGCAGGGGGCGGGGTATACAGCGTGTGTGTGTGCAGGGGCGGAGTGTGCAGAGGCAGGGTGTTCAGGGGCAGGGTGTGCAGGGGGCGGGGTGTGCAGGGGTAGGGTGTGCAGGGGGCGGGGTAGGCAGGGTGTGTGTGTGCAGGGTGTGTGTGTGCAGGGGCAGAGTGTGCAGGGGCAGGATGTTCAGGGGCAGGGTGTGCAAGGTGTGTGTGTGCAGGGGCAGAATGTGCAGGGGGCAGGGTGTGCAGGGGGCGCGGTATGCAGGGTGTGTGTGTGCAGGGGTAGGGTGTGCAGGGTGTGTATGTGCAGGGGCAGAGTGTGCAGGGTGTGTGTGTGCAGGGGCAGGGTGTGCAGGGGTAGGGTGTGCAGGGGGCAGGGTATGCAGGGTGTGTGTGTGCAGGGGTAGGGTGTGCAGGGTGTGTATGTGCAGGGGCAGAGTGTGCAGGGTGTGTGTGTGCAGGGGCAGGGTGTGCAGGGGGGTGGGGGGTGGGATGCAGGGTGTGTGTGTGCAGGGGCAGGGTGTGCAGGGGCAGGGTGTGCAGGGGGCGGGGTAGGCAGGGGGTGTGTGTGCAGGGGCAGGGTGTGCAGGGGGCGGGGTGTGCAGGGGCAGGGTGTGCAGGGGGCGGGGTGTGCAGGGGCAGGGTGTGCAGGGGGTGGGGTAGGCAGGGTGTGTGTGTGCAGGGGCAGGGTGTGCAGGGTGCGTATGTGCAGGGGCAGGGTGTGCAGGGGCAGGGTGTTCAGGGGCAGGGTGTGCAAGGTGTGTGTGTGCAGGGGCAGAATGTGCAGGGGGCAGGGTGTGCAGGGGGCGGGGTATGCAGGGTGTGTATGTGCAGGGGCAGAGTGTGCAGGGTGTGTGTGTGCAGGGGCAGGGTGTGCAGGGGTAGGGTGTGCAGGGGGCGGGGTATGCAGGGTGTGTGTGTGCAGGGGCAGGGTGTGCAGAGGCAGGGTGTGCAGGAGGCGGGGTGCGCAGGGGCAGGGTGTGCAGGGGGCGGGGTGTGCAGGGGGCGGGGTATGCAGGGTGTGTGTGTGCAGGGGCAGGGTGTGCAGAGGCAGGGTGTGCAGGAGGCGGGGTGCGCAGGGGCAGGGTGTGCAGGGGGCGGGGTGTGCAGGGGCAGGGTGTGCAGGGGCAGGGTGTGCAGGGGGGCGGGGTAGGCAGGGGGTGTGTGTGCAGGGGCAGGGTGTGCAGGGGCGGGGTGTGCAGGGGCAGGGTGTGCAGGGGGCGGGGTGTGCAGGGGCAGGGTGTGCAGGGGGTGGGGGTAGGCAGGGGGTGTGTGTGCAGGGGTAGGGTGTGCAGGGTGTGTATGTGCAGGGGCAGAGTGTGCAGGGTGTGTGTGTGCAGGGGCAGGGTGTGCAGGGGTAGGGTGTGCAGGGGGCAGGGTATGCAGGGTGTGTGTGTGCAGGGGTAGGGTGTGCAGGGTGTGTATGTGCAGGGGCAGAGTGTGCAGGGTGTGTGTGTGCAGGGGCAGGGTGTGCAGGGGGTGGGGTATGCAGGGTGTGTGTGTGCAGGGGCAGGGTGTGCAGAGGCAGGGTGTGCAGGAGGCGGGGTGCGCAGGGGCAGGGTGTGCAGGGGGCGGGGTGTGCAGGGGCAGGGTGTGCAGGGGCAGGGTGTGCAGGGGGCGGGGTAGGCAGGGGGTGTGTGTGCAGGGGCAGGGTGTGCAGGGGGCGGGGTGTGCAGGGGCAGGGTGTGCAGGGGGCGGGGTGTGCAGGGGCAGGGTGTGCAGGGGGTGGGGTAGGCAGGGGGTGTGTGTGCAGGGGTAGGGTGTGCAGGGTGTGTATGTGCAGGGGCAGAGTGTGCAGGGTGTGTGTGTGCAGGGGCAGGGTGTGCAGGGGTAGGGTGTGCAGGGGGCAGGGTATGCAGGGTGTGTGTGTGCAGGGGTAGGGTGTGCAGGGTGTGTATGTGCAGGGGCAGAGTGGCAGGGTGTGTGTGTGCAGGGGCAGGGTGTGCAGGGGGTGGGGTATGCAGGGTGTGTGTGTGCAGGGGCAGGGTGTGCAGGGGCAGGGTGTGCATGGGGCGGGGTAGGCAGGGTGTGTGTGTGCAGGGGCAGGGTGTGCAGGGGGCGGGGTGTGCAGGGGCAGGGTGTGCAGGGGGGGCGGGGGTGTGCAGGGGCAGGGTGTGCAGGGGGGGTGGGGTAGGCAGGGGGGTGTGTGTGCAGGGGCAGGGTGTGCAGGGTGCGTATGTGCAGGGGCAGGGTGTGCAGGGGCAGGGTGTTCAGGGGGGCAGGGGGGTGTGCAAGGTGTGTGTGTGCAGGGGCAGAGATGTGCAGGGGGCAGGGTGTGCAGGGGGCGGGGTATGCAGGGTGTGTATGTGCAGGGGCAGAGTGTGCAGGGTGTGTGTGTGCAGGGGCAGTGTGTGCAGGGGTAGGGTGTGCAGGGGGCGGGGTATGCAGGGTGTGTGTGTGCAGGGGCAGGGTGTGCAGAGGCAGGGTGTGCAGGAGGGGGGGTGCGCAGGGGCAGGGTGTGCAGGGGGCGGGTGTGCAGGGGCGGGTGCAGGGGCGGTGTGCAGGGGGCGGGTGTGCAGGGGGGGTGGCAGGGGAGGTGTGCAGGGGGCGGGGTAGGCAGGGGGTGTGTGTGCAGGGGCAGGGTGTGCAGGGGTAGGGTGTGCAGGGGGCGGGGTATGCAGGGTGTGTGTGTGCAGGGGCAGGGTGTGCAGGGTGTGTGTGTGCAGGGGCAGGGTGTGCAGGGGTAGGGTGTGCAGGGGGCGGGGTAGGCAGGGGGTGTGTGTGCAGGGGCAGGGTGTGCAGGGGTAGGGTGTGCAGGGGGCGGGTATGCAGGGTGTGTGTGTGCAGGGGCAGGGTGTGCAGGGTGTGTGTGTGCAGGGGCAGGGTGTGCAGGGGTAGGGTGTGCAGGGTGTGTGTGTGCAGGGGCAGGGTGTGCAGAGGCAGGGTGTGCAGGAGGCGGGGTGCGCAGGGGGCGGGGTTTACTGGGGCGGGGTCTGGGCGCTGGACTGTAAATCAGTGCCGGCCCCGGGTTGGCCTGGGACGGTTGCCGTGGGGCGCGGGAAGGGCGCGTGTGGGGCACAGCCCAGGGCTGCCGGGCACCGCAGGCATCCTCTGAGGGCGCGGCCCTCTGGCCCGTGTTTGTGCAGCCCGAGACGGACGCCCTGGGCCCCGGCTCGCCCGGGCCGCTGGAGGAGGAGACGGACCTGAACAAGACGCTGGGGGTGGAGCGCTTCGAGGGGATCCTGCAAGACTCGCACCCGCGCAATGGGGAGGAGGCCGGACGCAGCTACAGCGAGGAGGATTTCGAGTGTGAGCGCCGGGCGCGGGCGGGACGGGCCCGGCTCATTGGCTCCTGGGTACCCCGGGGAGATGGGCCCTCTGGGCCACGTCAGTGCAGGCGGCTGACTGAAGGGGTGTGGGTGGGATGGCGGGGGTCACGCAGGTTAGGTGGGGTCAGGTGGGGTCAGCGGGGTCAGGCGGGCAGGGGTCAGGCAGGCGGGGCAGGCGGGGGCAGGCGGGGGTAGGCGGGGGCAGGCGGGCAGGGGTAGGTGGGGGCAGGCGGGGGCAGGCGGGCAGGGGTAGGTGGGGGTAGGCGGGGGCAGGCGGGCAGGGGTAGGCAGGGGCAGGCGGGCAGGGGTAGGTGGGGGTAGGCGGGGGCAGGCGGGCAGGGGTAGGTGGGGGTAGGCGGGGGCAGGCGGGCAGGGGTAGGTGGGGGCAGGCGGGGGCAGGCGGGCAGGGGTAGGCGGGGGCAGGCGGGCAGGGGTAGGTGGGGGCAGGCGGGGGCAGGCGGGCAGGGGTAGGCGGGGGCAGGCAGGCAGGGGTAGGCGGGGGCAGGCGGGGGCAGGCGGGCAGGGGTAGGCGGGGGCAGGCGGGCAGGGGCAGGCGGGCAGGTGTAGGTGGGGGTAGGCGGGGGCAGGCGGGCAGGGGCAGGCGGGCAGGGGTAGGCGGGGGGCGGCGGGGGCAGGCGGGGCGGGGGCAGGCGGGGGCAGGCGGGCAGGGGTAGGCGGGGGCAGGCGGGGGCAGGCGGGCGGGGGCAGGCGGGGGCAGGCGGGCAGGGGTAGGCGGGGGCAGGCGGGGCAGGCGGGCGGGGGCAGGCGGGGGCAGGCGGGCAGGGGTAGGCGGGGGCAGGCGGGGGCAGGCGGGCAGGGGTAGGCGGGGGCAGGCGGGGGCAGGCGGGCAGGGGTAGGCGGGGGCAGGCGGGCAAGATCTCGCCCCAGCTCAGTCCCGTGCCCGCTGTTTGCCCAGATCACCGCCAGTCGTCCCACCACATCCACCACCCGCTCTCCACGCACCTGCCCCCCGGGGCCCGCAGGAAGAAGGGGGTGCAGAGGGGCAAGGCGCCGCGGCGGGGGGCATCCGTGCCGGGGGAAACGCCCACCATCGAGGAGGCGGAGGAGGACGATGACGCCGGCAACACGGAGCCCGAGCGCTGGGCCGAGGAGCTGCCCGCGGGGGTGCAGGTGAGGAGCAGCAAGCGGGGCGGGAGGGGGCCAGGGGTGGCAGCCATGAGAAGAGCCTTGCAGGCCCTGCCGCCAGCAGCGCCCCACGCTCTGCCCCACGCTCTGCCCCACGCTCAGACCAACGCTCTGCCCCGCGCTCTGCCTCGCGCTCTGCCCCGAGCTCTGCCCCGCGCTCAGGCCCACGCCCAGACCCGCGCTCTGCCCCGCGCTCTGCCCCGCGCTCAGACCCACGCTCTGCCCCGCGCTCTGCCTCACGCCCAGACCCGCGCTCTGCCCCGCGCTCTGCCCCGCGCTCTGCCTCACGCCCAGACCCGCGCTCTGCCCCGCGCTCTGCCCCGCGCTCTGCCTCACGCCCAGACCCGCGCTCTGCCCCGCGCTCTGCCCCGCGCTCAGAGCCGCGCTCAGACCCACGCCCTGCCCCCGCGCTCAGACCCCGCGCTCTGCCCCCGCGCTCTGCCCCGCGCTCAGGCCCGCGCTCAGACCCGCGCTCTGCCCCCGCGCTCTGCCCCGCGCTCTGCCCCCGCGCTCAGACCCCGCGCTCTGCCCCACGCTCAGACCCCGCGCTCTGCCCCGCGCTCTGCCCCGCGCTCAGACCAACGCTCTGCCCCGCGCTCTCTCCCGCGCTCTGCCTCGCGCTCTGCCCCGAGCTCTGCCCCGCGCTCAGGCCCACGCCCAGACCCGCGCTCTGCCCCACGCTCTGCCCCACGCTCTGCCCCACGCTCAGACCCACACTCAGACCAACGCTCTGCCCCGCGCTCTGCCCCGCGCTCAGACCCGCGCTCTGCCCCGCGCTCTGCCCCGCGCTCTGCCTCACGCCCAGACCCGCGCTCTGCCCCGCGCTCAGACCCACGCTCTGCCCCGCGCTCTGCCCCGCGCTCAGACCCACGCTCTGCCCCGCGCTCTGCCCCGCGCTCAGACCCACGCCCTGCCCCCGCGCTCAGACCCCGCGCTCTGCCCGCGCGCTCAGACCCGCGCTCTGCCCCCGCGCTCTGCCCCGCGCTCAGGCCCGCGCTCTGCCCCGCGCTCAGACCCGCGCTCTGCCCCCGCGCTCTGCCCCGCGCTCTGCCCCGCGCTCAGACCAACGCTCTGCCCCCGCGCTCAGACCCCGCGCTCTGCCCCACGCTCAGACCCCGCGCTCAGACCCGCGCTCTGCCCCCGCGCTCAGACCCCGCGCTCTGCCCCGCGCTCTGCCCCGCGCTCAGACCAACGCTCAGACCAACGCTCTGCCCCGCGCTCTCTCCCGCGCTCTGCCTCGCGCTCTGCCCCGAGCTCTGCCCCGCGCTCAGGCCCACGCCCAGACCCGCGCTCTGCCCCACGCTCTGCCCCACGCTCTGCCCCACGCTCAGACCCACACTCAGACCAACGCTCTGCCCCGCGCTCTGCCCCGCGCTCAGACCCGCGCTCTGCCCCGCGCTCTGCCCCGCGCTCTGCCTCACGCCCAGACCCGCGCTCTGCCCCGCGCTCAGACCCACGCTCTGCCCCGCGCTCTGCCCCGCGCTCAGACCCACGCTCTGCCCCGCGCTCTGCCCCGCGCTCTGCCTCACGCCCAGACCCGCGCTCTGCCCCGCGCTCTGCCCCGCGCTCTGCCCCGCGCTCAGAGCCGCGCTCAGACCCACGCCCTGCCCCCGCGCTCAGACCCCGCGCTCTGCCCCGCGCTCAGACCCGCGCTCTGCCCCCGCGCTCTGCCCCGCGCTCTGCCCCGCGCTCAGACCAACGCTCTGCCCCCGCGCTCAGACCCCGCGCTCTGCCCCGCGCTCAGACCCCGCGCTCTGCCCCGCGCTCTGCCCCGCGCTCAGACCCGCGCTCTGCCCCCGCGCTCAGACCCCGCGCTCTGCCCCGCGCTCTGCCCCGCGCTCAGACCAACGCTCAGACCAACGCTCTGCCCCGCGCTCTCTCCCGCGCTCTGCCTCGCGCTCTGCCCCGAGCTCTGCCCCGCGCTCAGGCCCACGCCCAGACCCGCGCTCTGCCCCGCGCTCAGGCCCGCGCTCTGCCCCGCGCTCTGCCCCGCGCTCAGAGCCGCGCTCAGACCCACGCCCTGCCCCCGCGCTCAGACCCCGCGCTCTGCCCCCGCGCTCTGCCCCGCGCTCAGGCCCGCGCTCTGCCCCGCGCTCAGACCCGCGCTCTGCCCCCGCGCTCAGACCCCGCGCTCTGCCCCGCGCTCAGACCAACGCTCTGCCCCCGCGCTCAGACCCCGCGCTCTGCCCCGCGCTCAGACCCCGCGCTCTGCCCCGCGCTCAGACCCGCGCTCTGCCCCCGCGCTCAGACCCGCGCTCTGCCCCCGCGCTCAGACCCCGCGCTCAGACCCCGCGCTCTGCCCCGCGCTCAGACCCGCGCTCAGACCCCGCGCTCTGCCCCACGCTCAGGCCCACGCTCAGACCCCGCGCTCAGACCCACGCTCTGCCTCACGCTCTGCCCCGCCCTCAGACCCACGCTCAGGCCCGCGCTCTGCCCCGCGCTCTGCCCCGCGCTCAGGCCCACGCTCAGGCCAACGCTCTGCCCCACGGCCCGCGCTCTGCCCCACGCTCTGCCCCGCGCTCTGCCCCACGCTCAGGCCCGCGCTCAGGCCCGCACTCAGGCCCGCGCTCAGACCCGCGCTCTGACCCGCGCTCTGCCCCGCGCTCAGGCCCGCGCTCTGACCCGCGCTCAGGCCCGCGCTCAGACCCGCGCTCTGCCCCGCGCTCAGACCCGCGCTCTGACCCGCGCTCTGCCCCGCGCTCAGGCCCGCGCTCAGGCCCGCGCTCAGACCCGCGCTCTGACCCGCGCTCTGCCCCGCGCTCAGGCCCGCGCTCTGACCCGCGCTCTGCCCCGCGCTCTGACCCCGCGCTCTGCCCCGCGCTCAGGCCCGCGCTCTGCCCCGCGCTCAGGCCCGCGCTCTGACCCGCGCTCTGCCCCGCGCTCAGGCCCGCGCTCTGCCCCGCGCTCAGGCCCGCGCTCTACCCCCGCGCTCAGACCCCGCGCTCAGGCCCACGCTCAGGCCCGCGCTCTGCCCCGCGCTCTGCCCCGCGCTCAGCCACACGCTCAGACCCACGCTCAGGCCCGCGCTCTGCCCCGCGCTCAGACCCGCGCTCTGCCCCGCGCTCTGCCCCGCGCTCAGACCCACACTCAGACCAACGCTCTGCCCCGCGCTCTGCCCCGCGCTCAGGCCCGCGCTCAGGCCCGCGCTCTGCCCCGCGCTCAGGCCCGCGCTCTGCCCCACGCTCTGCCCCGCGCTCTGCCTCGCGCTCAGACCCCGCGCTCAGGCCCGCGCTCTGCCCCGCGCTCTGCCCCGCGCTCAGCCACGCGCTCTGCCCCGCGCTCAGCCACCGCGCTCTGCCCCGCGCTCTGCCCCGCGCTCAGCCACACGCTCAGACCCACGCTCAGGCCCGCGCTCTGCCCCGCGCTCTGCCCCGCGCTCAGACCCGCGCTCTGCCCCGCGCTCAGACCCGCGCTCTGCCCCGCGCTTAGGCCCGCGCTCTGCCCCGCCCTCTGCCCCGCGCTCAGGCCCGCGCTCAGGCCCGCGCTCTGCCCCACGCTCTGCCCCACGCTCAGGCCCACGCTCAGACCCCGCGCTCAGACCCACGCTCTGCCTCGCGCTCTGCCTCGCGCTCAGACCCACACTCTGCCTCGCGCTCTGCCCCGCCCTCAGACCCACGCTCAGGCCCGCGCTCTGCCCCGCGCTCAGGCCCACGCTCAGGCCCACGCTCTGCCCCACGGCCCACGCTCTGCCCCGCGCTCTGCCCCATGCTCAGACCCACGCTCTGCCCCACGGCCCACGCTCTGCCTCGCGCTCTGCCCCGCGCTCAGGCCCGCGCTCTGCCCCGCGCTCAGGCCCGCGCTCTGCCCCGCGCTCAGACCCGCGCTCTGCCCCGCGCTCAGGCCCGCGCTCTGCCCCGCCCTCTGTCCCGTGCTCAGGCCCGCGCTCTGCCCCCACGCTCTGCCCCCGCGCTCAGACCCCGCGCTCAGACCCACGCTCTGCCTCGCGCTCTGCCCCGCCCTCAGACCCGCGCTCAGGCCCGCGCTCTGCCCCGCGCTCTGCCCCGCGCTCAGGCCCGCGCTCTGCCCCGCGCTCAGACCCGCGCTCTGCCCCGCGCTCAGGCCCGCGCTCTGCCCCGCGCTCAGGCCCGCGCTCTGCCCCACGCTCAGACCCCATGCTCTTCCCCACGCTCAGACCCCGCGCTCTGCCCCGCGCTCAGACCCCGCGCTCCGACCCCGCGCTCTGCCCCGCGCTCCGCCCCGCGCTCAGGCCCGCGCTCCGCCCCGCGCTCAGACCCGCGCTCAGCCACACGCTCAGACCCGCGCTCTGCCCGCGCTCAGACCCACGCTCTGCCCCGCGCTCAGCCACATGCTCAGCCCCCGCGCTCAGACCCCGCGCTCTGCCCCGCGCTCAGACCCCGCGCTCCGCCCCGCGCTCCGCCCCGCGCTCAGACCCGCGCTCAGCCACACGCTCAGACCCGCGCTCTGCCCCGCGCTCGAACCCACGCTCTGCCCCGCGCTCAGACCCCACGCTCTTCCCCACGCTCAGACCCACGCTCAGACGTACGCTCTGCCCCGTGCTCTGTCCCACGCTCTGCCCCACTCTGTGTCCCTTCCCAGTTCTTCTTGCAGGAGGACGAGGCTGCTGAACGTGGCCCAGAGCAGCCCGGAACCCCAACGTCTCTGCCGAGCTCCCCGCTGGCGCCGGGTGGGGCCAGTGCGGCCAAGGACCCCCAGGGAGCCAGGTGAGCGAGCGTCAGGGGAGGGGCAGGGTGGGGATTTGGCAGAGGGAGCCCGGCAGCGGGGCTCAGGGGCCGGCAATTGGTGAGGGTGCCCAGCCTGGACCCCAGCTGAGGCAGGTGCCTGTTCCGGCCCCAGGGTTGAGGAGGAGCGTGGGGCGGACGAGCCCAGCTCCCCAGGCCGCCCAGCTCCCAAGGCCCAGCTGGGGCACCGGAGCTACAACCTGAATGAGCGGCGCCGCATCGGTAGCATGACGGGGGTGGAGCAGGCCCAGTACCAGAAGGTGCCCACGGACGAATCGGAGGCCCAGACGCTGGCCTCGGCCGACCTGGACTACATGAAGAGTGAGTGCCTGGCATGCAGGGCCCCGGGGGCTGAGAGGGGCGTGGGCCTGATGGGAGGACAGTCAGTCGTGCTCCTCACCCGCTGGAGTCTGGAGCGGAGGGTCCGGCAGGTTCCCCACAGCCCCCAGCTCTGAGGGAGCCTCCCTCGGCCCCCCGCCACGTTTCCCCCACAGGTGGGCCTGGGCCCGGGGCCGGCGGGCCAGTGTGTGATCCCTGTGTCCCTCCTGCCGGCAGGCAGTGACCCGTGGCTCCATCTCCTGGGCCAGCAGGAGCAGAAGCTGCCGCTGAGACACACCCTAGGCCCCCTGCGTCAGGCTCAGCACCGCTGCTCATCTCCCCGCAGGCCACCGGTTCGAGGACGTGCCCGCCGTGCGCCGGCACCTAGTGCGCAAGAGCGCCAAGGCCCAGGTTGTCCACGCCAGCAGAGGCCACGCAGAGCCCAGCGCCCGGCACAGGAAGCATGACCGGCAGCCACATGAGGTGACTGGGGTGGGGAACCACAGGGTCTGGGGGTGTGACGGCGTGTGGGGGAGTCCCCAGGCCCTGCCCCTCACCCGCAGCCAGACAGGACTCTCAGGCAGCAGATAGAAGAGAAGGTGTGTTGGTCCCAGGGACACAGCATAGCTCAGATTTGTTGTTACAGGGACCTGGCACAGCCAGTACAGCCCGTCTGGGGGGAAAAGGGGGGCCTGGGCCTGGCCCCCCCCGGCCAACGAGGCTCCCTTCTCCCCCAGCCAGCCAAAAACTAACCCACACCCCCAGCCACGACTCCCAGCCCCCGGGCCGCCTGCCCCTGCTTTGTCCTGCTTCCAGGCCCAAGGTGCTGTCTGCCCTCACCTGGGCCTTAGGTGTGAGAGACAGGACACACTTCCCCAGGGAGTCGGCCGGCCTCCCCTCCTCCCGCAGCTAGCGCTGCAGCGCCTGGGGAGACTGAGGCATGCTGCACACACGGAGTTACTCCAGAACAGCCCAGGACAGTAGAATCACACACAGCACAACAAAGCCACCAGTGAATGCAAACCCAGAATGAACACAGGACGACAAGAGTGGACAAAATCCCCATGCCATCACGGGGGGGCCATGGGGCAGGGTCTGGGGGTGGAGAACTGCAGGGTCTAGGGGATGGGAGGCCACGGGGCCGGGGCCGGGGGGTGGGGAACTGCAGGGTCTAGGGGATGGGGGCCCATGGGGCAGGGTCTGGGGGTGGAGAACTGCAGGGTCTAGGGGATGGGAGGCCACGGGGCTGGGGCTGGGGGGTGGAGAACTGCAGGGTCTAGGGGATGGGAGGCCATGGGGCAGGGTCTGGGGGTGGAGAACTGCAGGGTCTAGGGGATGGGAGGCCACGGGGCTGGGGCTGGGGGGTGGAGAACTGCAGGGTCTAGGGGATGGGAGGCCACGGGGCTGGGTCTGGGGGATGGGGAATGGCAGGGTCCTGGATATGGGGGTCCATAGGGAAGGGTCTGGGCCATGGGGGGCCATGGGGCAGGGTGTCAGGGAGCAGGGCTCCCAGTGACTACGGCTCGAAAAGGGGCCCTGGCGCTGTGAGCGATGCCCCCGCCCATGCTGGTAAGCGCCCAGTTGGCAGCGCAGTGGATATGGCAGATCCCCTCTGGCTCCTACCCGTTGGGGCAGCCAGGGGGCGCTGCCCACTGCACGCGCCCCAAGGGCTAGCTCTGCAGCTCCCATTGGCTGAGATCCGCATCCAATGGGAGCTGCAGGGACAGTGCCTGTGGACGGGGCAGCATGCAGACCCCCCCGTCCCTCTCCGCAGTCTTCGATCCCAGCCCAAACCCTCATCTGCAGCCCCACCCAGAGCCCTTGTGCCCCCTTCCCCGGGCCCTTCCTGCCCTTCAACTCCCCTGCCCCAAGGCCCCCCTTTCTTCACTCCCCCTGCTCCAGGCCCTCCTGCCCCAGGCCCCTTCTGCACCCCTCAGGTCTGGTCCTGGCTCTCAGCCCCTCCTGCCTGAGCCAACCAGATGGAAGTGCGGGTATGTCTACACTACCGCCCTAGTTCGAACTAGGGTGGTTAATGTAGGCATTCGAAGTTGCAAATGAAGCCCGGGATTTAAATATCCCGGGCTTCATTTGCATGTTCCTGGGCGCCGCCATTTTTAAATCCCCTTAGTTCGAACTGACTGCCCGCGGCTACACGCGGCACAGAGTAGGTAGTTCGAATTAGGTTCTCTAATTCGAACTACCGTTACTCCTCGTGGAGATCCTAATTTGAACTACCTACTCCGTGCCGCGTGTAGCCGCGGGCAGTCAGTTCAATCTAAGGGGATTTAAAAATGGCGCCCGCCTGGCAAGATGCAAATGAAGCCCGGGGTATTTAAATCCTGGGCGTCATTTGCAACTTTGAATGCCTACATTAGCCACCCTAGTTCGAACTAGGGTGGTAGTGTAGACATACCCTGAGTGAGGGAGGCAGGTGGGGAGAGCCAGTGACAGGGATGGAGGGGGCAGGGCCTCAGAGAAGGGGGCCGAGCTGGGGCATGTCCTTGGAGGAGGGGGCGGGGCAGGGTGTGGCAAGGGTATTGGGTTTGTGTGGGTAGAAGGTTGGCAGCCCTATGGGGGTGGAGACCCTGGGGGGGCCCCCAGGGTGCAGGGATTGGGGGCTGGGGGCTCCAGGGGGCCGGGGCTGCAGGATGGGGACCCTGGCGAATAGGGGCTGGGGACTCCAGGGGGCCGGGACTGGGGGAGGAGACCCTGGGGCGGCATGTCTAGGGTACAAGGCCCTAGGGGGCTGGGGAATGGGCACCACGGGGGCAGGGCCCTGCCCGCTGAGCCCCCCGTGCCCCCGGCAGGTCTTTGTGGAGCTGAACGAGCTGGTGGCGGACAAGAACCAGGAGCTGCAGTGGAAGGAGACGGCCCGCTGGATCAAGTTCGAGGAGGACGTGGAGGAGGAGACCGATCGCTGGGGGAAGCCCCACGTGGCTTCGCTGAGCTTCCGTAGCTTGCTGGAGCTGCGCAAGACCCTCTCCCATGGTGGGTGGGAGGGAGCAGCTCCAGCCTGCCCCATGGCAGCCAGGAGGCGGCAGTGGGGCGCAGCTTGGGAGAGGGGAGCCTGCCGCTCGGGGCAGCCAGGGCAGGAGGCAGCAGTGGGGCACAGCTTGGAGGAGGTGGGGGATTCCAGGGGGCAGCCCCTTGGCCAGAGCAGGATGCTGTAGCTGGGGTCAGTTGGGGAGGGCTCCCAGCAGGTGGGGGTCGGGGGCTCCAGCAGGGTGTGGCTGTGGCTTGGGGGTCTGGGTGGGGCAGCCAGGGACGAGGTGTGGGGGGCTCGAAGGAGCAGTGCCCTCCCGAATGCCATGGGGTGGAGGGGCAAGAGGGCAGCAGCCGGCAGAGCCGAATCCCCCAGGCCACGCTCCTTGGGGGGCCCATCAAGCGCTCGTGGTGGAGGTGCTTGGGGCTGGGAGCTGGGGGAGCGGAGCAGATGTGGGCCGGGTTGCTCGGGGGGGCTCGGGCGCGGGGGAGCTTGGTGGGCTAGGAAGGGGCGTGGCCTGGGGCGGGGGCGGGGCTGTCCCAGGCCAGGGGAGGCGGGAAGCGGTCACGTGGGGGCCCATTGCCAGTGCCCCTGGTGTCCCAGCTGTGGCCCCTGGGCTGGGTGCTCACCCCGCGGCTGCGCCCCAGGCGCCGTGCTCCTGGACCTGGAGCAGAAAACGCTGCCGGGGGTGGCGCACCAGGTGGTGGAGCAGATGATCATCTCGGACCAGATCCGGGCCGAGGACCGGGCCAACGTGCTGCGGGCGCTGCTGCTCAAGCACAGGTGAGCTGCCCCCGCGCCGGGAGGGAGCCGTGCACCCAGCCCCCCGGGAAGGAAGGGGCCTGGCTGGCGCGCGCCCATTGCCCTTCCGGGCATCAACGGGGAGCAGACCCAGGCAGGCCGGGGTGAGCGGCACCGGCCCTTTAGCATCCTGGGCTCTGCGCCCTGCCCACCCTCCCGCCTCAGAGCCGCTCCCAGGCAGGCTCAGCCACTCGGCCCCAGAGCAGCGAGGGGGGTGGCGCCCCCGAGGTCCGGGCTGGCCGAAGTCCAGGGAGCCCAGCCAGCCCCCCCGGGCTCTCGTCCCCCCTCCTGAGCAGCAGACGCTTCCCCGCCTTGTCCCACAGCCACCCCAGCGACGAGAAGGATTTCTTCCCCCGCAACATCTCGGCCGGCAGCCTGGGCTCCCTGCTCATGCATTACCACAGCGCCAACCACGTGGGCGAAGGGGAGCCAGCGGCCACCGAGCCGCTCATCAGCAGCCACGCCGCCGAGCACGAGACCAGGCTCCACGTGGAGCGGGAGGTGAGCGGGGCCTGGGAACGGGCCGGGCGGGGCACCACTCAGAGGGTCAGAGCAGGCGCCTGACAGCCCAGGCCTGGGTCCTCTCCTGGAGCCGCCAAACCAGCCCCACTGAGCGCGTCAGCTGCCCCCCGCCCCCAGGGAGCCTCCCCGGCAAATCCCCCCACACACCCCAGCGCTCCCTGCGCCCCCCAGCCCCGCTTACACAGGGGAGAGGTTATAACCCATCCCCCACCTCCCCCCACACACCCCAGCGCTCCCTGCGCCCCCCCAGCCCCCCTTACACAGGGGAGAGGTTAGAACCCATCCCCCACCTCCCCCCACACACCCCAGTGCTCCCTGTGCCCCCGCAGCCCCCCCTTACACAGGGGAGAGGTTATAACCCATCCCCTACCTCCCCTCAGACACCCCAGTGCTCCCTGTGCCCCCCCAGCTCCCCCTCACACAGGGGAGAGGTTATAACCCATCCCCCCCACCTCCCCTCACACACCCCAATGCTCCCTGTGCCCCCCAGCCCCCCTCACACAGGGGAGAGGTTATAACCCATCCCCCACCTCCCCTCAGACACCCCAGCGCTCCCTGCACCCCCCCCAACCCCCCTTACACAGGGGAGAGGTTATAACCCATCCCCCACCTCCCCCCTCACACCCCAGCGCTCCCTGTGCCCCCCCAGCCCCCCTTACACAGGGGAGAGGTTATAACCCATCCCCCACCTCCCCCCTCACACCCCAGCGCTCCCTGTGCCCCCCCAGCCCCCCTTACACAGGGGAGAGGTTATAACCCATCCCCCACCTCCCCCCTCACACCCCAGCGCTCCCTGTGCCCCCAGCCCCCCTTACACAGGGAGGTTATAACCCATCCCCCCCACCGCCCCTCACACACCCCAGTGCTCCCTGTGCCCCCCAGCCCCCCTACACAGGGGAGAGGTTATAACCCATCCCCCACCTCCCCTCACACACCCCAGTGCTCCCTGTGCCCCCGCAGCCCCACCGTACACAGGGGAGAGGTTATAACCCATCCCCCCCCCCCCTCACACACCCCAGTGCTCCCTGTGCCCCCGCAGCCCCACCGTACACAGGGGAGAGGTTATAACCCATCCCCCCCACCGCCCCTCAGACACCCCAGTGCTCCCTGTGCCCCCGCAGCCCCACCGTACACAGGGGAGAGGTTATAACCCATCTCACCAACTCCGAGCAGTTCTCCCCGTCCCAAAGGACCAGCCACAGTCCCAGGGCAATTTATACCTCGGATCTCACCCAAAGAGTTCGCTTGGGCCCGTCCATCTCCAGGTTTCTTAATAACAGAACGAGGGGTGGGCACAGGACTGTTACGGGCAGCGCCTTGCACACACCAGTCACCACGTTCCTGGGGCCGGCCCAGAGCAGAGATGCTACTCACTGCTAGGTGACACGTCTCTGGGCACGTCCTGTGCCAGGCTGGGCCGGCGAATCCCCCGGCCCCTGGCCCTGGCCAAGCTGCCCGACGTGATGAGCTGGAGACAAAGGGGGCTCCCCTGGCCCATGTGCAGGGAATCCCGTTGCTCTCGCTGTGGGGCCGCAAACCCCAGCTGGAGTCTGTCATAAGAACATAAGACTGGCCAGACTGGGTCAGACCAAAGGCCCATCCAGCCCAGTGCCCTGTCTGCAGACGGGCCAGTGCCAGGTGCCCCAGAGGGAGGGAACCGACCAGGGAATGATCAAGCCACCTCTCTCCTGCCAGCCATCTCCCCCCTCTGACAAACAGAGGCCAGGGACGCCGTTCCTTCCCCATCCCGGCTGATAGCCATTGATGGACCGAACCTCCAGGAATGTAGCTCTCTGGGGACCAAACGTGAGAGACCAGCCCAGAGCCAAAGCTCATAACGTCACTGACCAACCCCAGGCCTGCGTGTGAGCAGCACAACCAGACTCAGCCCAGCACCCGCGTTCCCTGGACACCTCACGGGGCCACTTCGCGCCGACCTTGGGGCAAATGCCCGTGGGCACAGCGACGACCTGCCTGTCCACACGGAAATCCCATAACGTCCCGGGTGCTGGGTGGCTGTGTGCCCCCTCCTGAGGCCCGACCCCCTGGCATCTTTTGTACCCTCTCCTGAACTCCCTGGGGCCCTCATCCACCTCCTGAGCCCCCAAGCCTCCGTGACTCCTCGTCCCCCCCCCCCGAGCCACCGAAATGCCCTTCTGGACTGCTGGCCCCTTTTCCTGACCAGGTTTCACAGCAGAGCGAGATAAATGGGGGCGGGGCGCCCCAAGGGTGGGACTCGGGCTGGTCCACATGCCACGTTTGCTCAGGCTGGGTCAGTCGCAGGCAGACAGCAAAGAGCCACAAAGGGCGTCACGAAACGGGGGGACTGGGCAGCAAAGTGGCAGATGAATTGCACTGCGGATAAATGCCAAGTGATGCCCGGTGGGAAACCTCATCCCACCTAGGCGTGTGACGTAGCTGGTGCCACCCTAGAGGGACCTGGGGGGGCGTCGCTGGGGAGAGTTCCCTGTAGACACTGCGCAGGCCGCAGCGCCGGGTGCAGCGCCGGGCAAAAACCACACGGGCTGTTGGGAATCACTGAGAGATGACAGAGAATATGGTATTGCTGCTCTGTCACCCCTGCTCCCGTCCGCTCTCTGGACTCTGCTTGGGCGCTTGGGCCCTCGTCTGGGTCGCTCAGCTCCTGCTCCATGGCAGCATATTCTCCTGTCCCCTGCCCCACAGCGGGAGAGCCTGACCCCAGCGCCCCCTGCTGGCATCACGCGGTCCAAGTCAAAGCACGAGCTGAAGCTGCTGGAAAAGATCCCGGACAACGCAGAGGCCACGGTGGTGCTAGTGGGTAAGGACAGGGAGAGGGGGCTGGGCAGAGGGGCCCCAGGTGAGGGCGAGGGGACACGGGCGGACGTGAGGCAGGTGCTGGCGCTTCTCCCCCCTCTGCCAGGGGCCACCTGCTGAGCCTGACCAGCCCTTCCCTGCAGGCTGCGTGGAGTTCCTGGACCAGCCCACCATGGCCTTCGTGCGGCTGCAGGAGGCCGCGGAGCTGCACTCGGTGCTGGAGGTCCCCATCCCTGTCCGCTTCCTCTTTGTGCTGCTGGGGCCCAGCAGTGCCAACATGGACTACCATGAGATTGGGCGCTCCATCTCCACCCTCATGTCCGACAAGGTACCCCGGCCTGCCCGGCCCCTGCCAGTCCCTCCCCACCGAGTGCCCCTGACAGTCCCCCTGCCAGGGGGCCACGTGGCGGTGTGTGCGGGCCATGTAGTGAAGGGGTGGTGTGTGCAGGCCACGTGGTGGCGGGGAGGTGTTCGGGCCTGGTGGCGGCGGGCCACGAGGCAGCGGGGACGTGTACAGGCCAGGTGGCGGCGGGGAGGTGTGCAGGCCACGTGGCGGCAGGGAGGTGTGCAGGCCACGTGGCGGTGGGGAGGTGTTCGGGCCTAGTGGCAGCGGGCCACGTGGCAGCGGGGACGTGTACAGGCCAGGTGGCGTCGGGGAAGTGTGCAGGCCACGTGGCAGCGGGGACGTGTACAGGCCACGTGGCAGCGGGGAGGTGTGCAGGCCAGGTGGCGGCGGGGACGTGTACAGGCCAGGTGGCGGCGGGGAGGTGTGCAGGCCACGTGGCGGCGGGGAGGTGTGCAGGCCACGTGGCGGTGGGGAGGTGTTCGGGCCTAGTGGCAGCGGGCCACGTGGCAGCGGGGACGTGTACAGGCCAGGTGGCGGCGGGGAAGTGTGCAGGCCACGTGGCAGCGGGGACGTGTACAGGCCACGTGGCAGCGGGGAGGTGTGCAGGCCAGGTGGCGGCGGGGATGTGTACAGGCCACGTGGCGGCGGGGACGTGTGCAGGCCAGGTGGCGGCGGGGAGGTGTGCAGGCCACGTGGCGGTGGGGAGGTGTTCGGGCCTAGTGGCAGCGGGGACGTGTACAGGCCAGGTGGCAGCGGGGAAGTGTGCAGGCCACGTGGCAGCGGGGACGTGTACAGGCCACGTGGCAGCGGGGAGGTGTGCAGGCCAGGTGGCGGCGGGGACGTGTACAGGCCAGGTGGCGGCGGGGAGGTGTGCAGGCCACGTGGCGGCGGGGAGGTGTGCAGGCCACGTGGCGGTGGGGAGGTGTTCGGGCCTAGTGGCAGCGGGCCACGTGGCAGCGGGGACGTGTACAGGCCAGGTGTCGGCGGGGAAGTGTGCAGGCCACGTGGCAGCGGGGACGTGTACAGGCCACGTGGCAGCGGGGAGGTGTGCAGGCCAGGTGGCGGCGGGGACGTGTACCGGCCAGGTGGCGGCGGGGAGGTGTGCAGGCCACGTGGCGGCGGGGAGGTGTGCAGGCCACGTGGCGGTGGGGAGGTTTTCGGGCCTAGTGGCAGCGGGCCACGTGGCAGCGGGGACGTGTACAGGCCAGGTGGCGGCGGGGAAGTGTGCAGGCCACGTGGCAGCGGGGACGTGTACAGGCCACGTGGCAGCGGGGAGGTGTGCAGGCCAGGTGGCGGCGGGGATGTGTACAGGCCACGTGGCGGCGGGGACGTGTGCAGGCCAGGTGGCGGCGGGGAGGTGTGCCGGCCACGTGGCGGTGGGGAGGTGTTCGGGCCTAGTGGCAGCGGGGACGTGTACAGGCCAGGTGGCAGCGGGGAAGTGTGCAGGCCACGTGGCAGCGGGGACGTGTACAGGCCAGGTGGCAGCGGGGAGGTGTGCAGGCCAGGTGGCGGCGGGGAGGTGTGCAGGCCACGTGGCGGTGGGGAGGTGTTCGGGCCTAGTGGCAGCGGGCCACGTGGCAGCGGGGACGTGTACAGGCCAGGTGGCAGCGGGGAAGTGTGCAGGCCACGTGGCAGCGAGGACGTGTACAGGCCACGTGGCAGCGGGGAGGTGTGCAGGCCAGGTGGCGGCGGGGACGTGTGCAGGCCAGGTGGCGGCGGGGAGGTGTGCAGGTCACGTGGCGGCGGGGACGTGTGCAGGCCACGTGGCGGCGGGGACGTGTGCAGGCCACGGGCTGACCCCACTATTGCTCCCAGCAATTCCATGAGGCGGCCTACTTGGCCGACGACCGACACGACCTACTCAGCGCCATCAATGAGTTCCTGGACTGCAGCGTGGTGCTGCCACCCTCCGAGGTGCAGGGCGAGGAGCTGCTGCGCAGCGTGGCCCATTTCCAGCGCCAGATGCTCAAGAAGCGGGAGGAGCAGGAACGCAGACTGCTGGGCACTACCCTGGAGCCCAAGTCGCCCGAGGAGAAAGGTAACGGGCCTGGCTGGGACCGGGCGGGAGACACTCCCTCTGCCTGGCCATGGCACTGGGCTGGGCTGGGCCGGGCCGGGCGGGTGCTGGGCTGGGACCGGGCGGGCACTGGGCCAGGCTGGGCTGGGACTGGGTGGGCGCTGGGCCGGGCTGGGCTGAGACCGGGCGGGTGCTGGGCTGGGACCGGGCGGGCGCTGGGCCGGGCTGAGCTGAGACCGGGCAGGTGCAGGGCTGGGCTGGGCTGGGACCGGGCGGGCGCTGGGCCGGGCTGGGCTGGGACCGGGTGGGTGCTGGGCCGGGCCGGGCTGGGCTGGGACCGGGCGGGCACTGGGCCGGCTGGACCGGGCGGGCGTCTCACCGACTCGGTGCTTGAGCAGCGCTGCTGAGGCTGCAGGCGGCGGAGGGGGAGGCGGAGGACGGGGACGACCCCCTGCGGCGAACAGGTCGGCCCTTTGGGGGGCTCGTCCGTGACGTGCGCCGGCGCTACCCCAAATACCTGAGCGACTTCAGGGACAGCCTGGACCCCCAGTGTGTCGCCGCCATCATCTTCATCTACTTCGCGGCCCTCTCGCCCGCCATCACCTTCGGGGGGCTGCTGGGTACAGCTGCTAGCAGGTTCAGCCGGGAGGGGTTGGGGGTCAGTGTGGGGAGGGGAAGGGGAGTAGGGGCTTGTGGCTGGGGTCAGTGGGGAGTTGGGAGTCAGTGGGGGGCCGTGGGTCAGTGGGAGAGGGTCAGGGGAGGTGAGTAGGGGCTGTTGCTGGGACCAGTGGGGTAGGGGTCAGTGGGGCGGGGGGTTGGGTCAGTGGTGGGGGAGGGGAATATTGGCCATTGGTGGGGTCAGCTGGGGCCATGGGGACCAATGGGGGAGGTCAGCAGGGAAAGGGAGCAGGACCCATTGCCGAGGTCATCGTCAGGTCGGGGTCAGTTGGGGGTCGGGGTCAGTGGGGCAGAGGTGCGTCACTGGCACTGACCCGCCCCCAGGGGAGAAGACCCAGGACCTGATCGGGGTGTCAGAGCTGATCATCGCCACGGCCGTGCAGGGCGTCGTCTTCTGCCTGCTGGGCGCCCAGCCCCTGCTCGTCATCGGCTTCTCCGGGCCCCTGCTCGTCTTCGAAGAGGCGTTTTTCACAGTGAGTCTCCCGATGGACCCCGGAGCCTCCACTAGACCCCAGAGCCCCCAGTGGAGCCCGGAGCCCCTAACAGACCCCAGAGCCCCCAGTGGAGCCTGGAGCCCCTAACAGACCCCAGAGCCCCCAGTGGAGCCCGGAGCCTCCACTAGACCCCAGAGCCCCCAGTGGAGCCCGGAGTCCCTAATAGACCCCAGAGCCCCCAGTGGAGCCCGGAGCCCCTAACAGACCCCAGAGCCCCCAGTGGAGCCCGGAGCCCCTAATAGACCCCAGAGCCCCCAGTGGAGCCCGGAGCCCCTAATAGACCCCAGAGCCCCCAGTGGAGCCCGGAGCCTCCACTAGACCCCAGAGCCCCCAGTGGAGCCCGGAGCCCCTAATAGACCCCAGAGCCCCCAGTGGAGCCCGGAACCCCTAATAGACCCCAGAGCCCCCAGTGGAGCCCGGAGCCCCTAACAGACCCCAGAGCCCCCAGTGGAGCCCGGAGCCCCTAATAGACCCCAGAGCCCCCAGTGGAGCCCGGAGCCCCTAATAGACCCCAGAGCCCCCAGTGGAGCCCGGAGCCTCCACTAGACCCCAGAGCCCCCAGTGGAGCCCGGAGCCCCTAATAGACCCCAGAGCCCCCAGTGGAGCCCGGAGCCCCTAACAGACCCCAGAGCCCCCAGTGGAGCCCGGAGCCCCTAATAGACCCCAGAGCCCCCAGTGGAGCCCGGAGCCCCTAATAGACCCCAGAGCCCCCAGTGGAGCCCGGAACCCCTAATAGACCCCAGAGCCCCCAGTGGAGCCCGGAGCCCCTAACAGAACCCGGAGCCGCCGATGGACCCCTGACGCCTTAGAACCTCAACAGCCCTCAGATCTCCCTGGTCGTCCCCCAGAGCCCCAGTAGTCTGGGAGTCCCCAGAAGCCCTTGTCACTCCCCCCCCGACACCCGCCCTGTGACCCCTGAGACTCCAAACTCCCCATGGCCCCAGCAGCCCTGAGAGCCCCTCAGGAAGCCCCCCCAGCTCCCCCGGCCCGTCGTGCGCCTGAGGCCCCCCCCCCCCGTGCAGGGCAGTGGCCGGGGGGGGCCCTGTGCTGTGACCCCAGAGCAGAGGCGGTACCACTCATTTCCTGACGGGCCCTGCCTGCCCCCCAGCCCCGTGCCTGAGCCGAGCCCAGAGACCCTGCTCCCTGCCTGTGGGGCTGAGCGGGGCCCTGGCGTCTGTGCCCCGCAGTTCTGCTCCACCAACGGGCTGGAGTACCTGGTCGGCCGCGTGTGGATCGGCTTCTGGCTCGTCCTCATCGCGCTGGTGATGGTGGCCTTGGAGGGCAGCATCCTGGTGCGCTTCGTGTCCCGCTTCACCCAGGAGATCTTCGCCTTCCTCATCTCCCTCATCTTCATCTACGAGACCTTCTCCAAGCTGGCCAAGGCGAGAGCCGGTGGCTGAGCCGCGCCAGCCACAGCCGGGGGGGGCGGCTGGGGGGCAGGATCGGGGGCATGGGCTTTGCTGGCTGCAGGGTGGGGGGGCAGTGCTGGCGGGGAGGGGGGAGGGGCTCAGCTGCCTGTGGGGGGTAATGCTGGCAGGAAGGGGTGCAGTGCTGACGGGAGGGGGTGAGGCAGGGGGCTGAGCTGCCTGTGGGGGTGGGGAGTGCTGGCGGGGGGGGCAGTGCTGACGGGAGGGGGTGGAGTAGGGGGCTGAGCTGCCTGTGGGGGGGCAGTGCTGGTGGGGGGGGCAGGGGTGTGAGCTGCCGGGGGGGCAGTGCAGGTGGGGTGGTGGGGAAGGGGGCAGTGCTGCCTGGCGGGGGCAGTGCTGGAGGGGGATGAGGCAGGGGGCTGAGCTGCCTGGGGGGGCAGTGCTGGCGGGGGGGGCAGGGGGTGTGAGCTGCCTGGGGGGGACAGTGCAGGGGACAGTGCTGCCTGGGGGGGGAGGCAGTGCTGGAGAGGGGGTGGGGCAGGAGGCTGAGCCACCTGGGGGGGCAGTGGTGGCAGGAGGGGACGGGGCGGGGGGGGGGGGCTGAGCCGCCTGGGGGGAGGCAGTGGTGGCGGGAGGGGGCGGGGCAGAGGGCTGAGCCGCCTGGGGGGGCAGTGGTGGCGGGAGGGGGCGGGGGGGGTGAGCCGCCTGGGGGGGTAGTGGTGGCAGGAGGGGGCGGGGCAGGGGGCTGAGCTGCCTGTGGGGGGCAGTGCTGGCGGGGGGGGAAGAGGTGTGAGCTGCCGGGGGAGGCAGTACAGGTGGGGGGGGTGGGGCAGGGGGCAGTGCTGGCTGGCGGGACAGTGGTGGGGGGGGGGCGGTAGGACAGGGGGCTGAGCCGCCTGGGGGTGCAGTGCTGGTGGGAGGGAGTGAGGCAGGGGGGCTGAGCTGCCTGTGGGTGGAAATTGCTGGCGGGGGGGCAGTGCTGGAGGGAGGGGGTGGGGCAGGGGTGTGAGCTGCCTGGGGGGGCAGTGCTGGTGGGAGGGGGTGGAGCAGGGGGCTGAGCTGCCTGTGGGGGGGGGTAGTGCTGGCGGGTGGGGCAGAGGTGTGAGCTGCCTGGGGGGGCAGTGCAGGTGGGGTAGTGGGGAAGGGGGCAGGGCTGCCTGGCGGGGGCAGTGCTGGAGGGGAATGAGGCAGGGGGGCTGAGCTGCCTGGGTGGGGCAGTGCTGGTGGGGGGGCAGGGGGTGTGAGCTGCCTGGGGGGACAGTGCAGGGGACAGTGCTGCCTGGGGGGGAGGCAGTGCTGGAGAGGGGGTGGGGCAGGAGGCTGAGCCACCTGGGGGAGGCAGTGGTGGCGGGAGCGGGGTGGGGCAGGGGTGTGAGCTGCCTGGGGGGGGCAGTGCTGGTGGGAGGGGGTGGAGCAGGGGGCTGAGCTGCCTGGGGGGGGGGGCAGAGGTGTGAGCTGCC
The DNA here is from genome assembly GCA_032595735.1 of Pelochelys cantorii. Lineage (NCBI taxonomy): Eukaryota > Metazoa > Chordata > Testudines > Trionychidae > Pelochelys > Pelochelys cantorii. The sequence goes on along the minus strand of CM064327.1, from coordinate 262,225,765 downwards.
GGGGGAGGAAGTACAGGTGGGGGGGGTGGGGCAGGGGGCAGTGCTGCCTGGCGGGCCAGTGCTGGGGGGGGGTAGGACAGGGGGCTGGGCTGCCGGGGGGGGCAGTGCTGGCAGCAGGGGGTGGGGCAGGGGTGTCAGCTGCCGGGGGGGGCAGTGCTGGCGGGGGGGGCAAGTGTGTGAGCTGCCTGGGGGCGCAATGCAGGTGTGGTGGTGGGGAAGGGGGCAGTGCTGCCTGGCGGGGGCAGTGCTGGAGGGAGATGGGGCAGGGGGCTGAGCCGCCTGGGGGGGGGGCAGTGCTGGTGGGGGGGGCAGGGGTGTGAGCTGCCTGGGGGGGAGTGGTGGTGAGAGGGGGTGGGGCAGGGGGCTGAGCCGCCTGGGGGGGCACTGGTGGCAAGAGGGGGCAGGGCGGGGGGGGCTGAGCCGCCTGGGGGGGGCAGTGGTGGCGGGAGGGGGGCGGGGCAGGGGGCTGAGCCACCTGGGGGGGCAGTGGTGGTGGGAGGGGGCGAGGCAGGGGGCTGAGCCACCTGGGGGGAGGCAGTTGTGGCGGGGGGGGGCTGAGCTGCCTGGGGGGGTAGTGGTGGCGGGAGGGGGCAGGGCAGGGGGCTGAGCTGCCTGTGGGGGGGGGGCCAGTGCTGGCGGGGGGGGCAGAGGTGTGAGCTGCCGGGGGAGGGGCAGTGCTGGCGGGGGGGCAAGGGTGTGAGCTGCCTGGCGGGGGCAGTGCTGGTGGGGGGGCAGTGCTGGCGGGGGACCGGGGGTGTGAGCTGCCTGGGGGGGGCAGTGGTGGCGAGAGGGGGTGGGGCAGGGGGGCTGAGCCGCCTGGGGGGCAGTGGTGGCAAGCGGGGGCAGGGCGGGGGGGGGCTGAGCTGCCTGGGGGGCAGTGGTGGCGGGAGGGGGCGGGGCAGGGGGCTGAGCCACCTGGGGGGGCAGTGGTGTTGGGAGGGGGGCGAGGTAGGGGGCTGAGCTGCCTGGGGGGGGCAGTGGTGGCAAGCGGGGGCAGGGCGGGGGGGCTGAGCTGCCTGGGGGGGCAGTGGTGGCGGGAGGGGGCGGGGCAGGGGGCTGAGCTGCCTGGGGGGGGCAGTGGTGGCAAGAGGGGGCAGGGCAGGGGGCTGAGCTGCCTGTAGGGGGGAAGTGCTGGTGGGGGGGGGCAGTGCTGGAGGGAGGGGGTGGGGCAGGGGGCTGAGCTGCCTGTGGGGGGGGGCCAGTGCTGGCGGGGGGGGCAGAGGTGTGAGCTGCCGGGGGAGGCAGTACAGGTGGGGGGGGTGGGGCAGGGGGCAGTGCTGCCTGGTGGGACAGTGGTGGAGGGCGGTAGGACAGGGGGCTGAGCCGCCTGGGGGGCAGTGCAGGTGGGGTGGTGGGGAAAGGGGCAGTGCTGCCTGGCGGGGGCAGTGCTGGAGGGGGCGAGGCAGGGGGGCTGAGCCGCCTGGGGGGCAGTGCAGGTGGGGTGGTGGGGAAAGGGGCAGAGCTGCCAGGCGGGTCCAGAGCTGGAGGGGGCGAGGCAGGGGGGCTGAGCCGCCTGGGGGGGCAGTGCTGGTGGAGTGGTGGGGAAAGGGGCAGTGCCGCCTGGCGGGGGCAGTGCTGGAGGGGGCAAGGCAGGGGGGCTGAGCCGCCTGGGGGGCAGTGCAGGTGGGGTGGTGGGGAAAGGGGCAGTGCTGCCTGGCGGGGGCGAGGCAGGGGGGCTGAGCCGCCTGGGGGGCAGTGCTGGAGGGGGCGAGGCAGGGGGGCTGAGCCGCCTGGGGGGCAGTGCAGGTGGGGTGGTGGGGAAAGGGGCAGTGCTGCCTGGCGGGGGCAGTGCTGGAGGGGGCGAGGCAGGGGGGCTGAGCTGCCTGGGAGAGCAGTGGTGGCGGGAGGGGGCGGGGCAGGGGGCTGAGCTGCCTGGGGGGGGCAGTGGTGGCAAGAGGGGGCAGGGCAGGGGGCTGAGCAGCCTGGGGGGGCAGTGCTGGTGGAGGGGTAGGGGGTGTGAGCTGCCTGGGGGGGCAGTGCAGGTGGGGTGGTGGGGAAAGGGGCAGTGCCGCCTGGCGGGGGCAGTGCTGGAGGGGGCGAGGCAGGGGGGCTGAGCCGCCTGGGGGGCAGTGCAGGTGGGGTGGTGGGGAAAGGGGCAGTGCCGCCTGGCGGGGGCAGTGCTGGAGGGGGCGAGGCAGGGGGGCTGAGCCGCCTGGGGGGCAGTGCAGGTGGGGTGGTGGGGAAAGGGGCAGTGCTGCCTGGCGGGGGCAGTGCTGGAGGGGGCGAGGCAGGGGGGCTGAGCCGCCTGGGGGGCAGTGCAGGTGGGGTGGTGGGGAAAGGGGCAGTGCTGCCTGGCGGGGGCAGTGCTGGAGGGGGCGAGGCAGGGGGGCTGAGCCGCCTGGGGGGGCAGTGCTGGTGGAGTGGTGGGGAAAGGGGCAGTGCCGCCTGGCGGGGGCAGTGCTGGAGGGGGCAAGGCAGGGGGGCTGAGCCGCCTGGGGGGCAGTGCAGGTGGGGTGGTGGGGAAAGGGGCAGTGCTGCCTGGCGGGGGCGAGGCAGGGGGGCTGAGCCGCCTGGGGGGCAGTGCTGGAGGGGGCGAGGCAGGGGGGCTGAGCCGCCTGGGGGGCAGTGCAGGTGGGGTGGTGGGGAAAGGGGCAGTGCTGCCTGGCGGGGGCAGTGCTGGAGGGGGCGAGGCAGGGGGGCTGAGCCGCCTGGGGGGCAGTGCAGGTGGGGTGGTGGGGAAAGGGGCAGTGCTGCCTGGCGGGGGCAGTGCTGGAGGGGGCGAGGCAGGGGGGCTGAGCTGCCTGGGAGAGCAGTGGTGGCGGGAGGGGGCGGGGCAGGGGGCTGAGCTGCCTGGGGGGGGCAGTGGTGGCAAGAGGGGGCAGGGCAGGGGGCTGAGCAGCCTGGGGGGGCAGTGCTGGTGGAGGGGTAGGGGGTGTGAGCTGCCTGGGGGGGCAGTGCAGGTGGGGTGGTGGGGAAAGGGGCAGTGCCGCCTGGCGGGGGCAGGGCTGGAGGGGGCGAGGCAGGGGGGCTGAGCCGCCTGGGGGGCAGTGCAGGTGGGGTGGTGGGGGAAAGGGGCAGTGCCGCCTGGCGGGGGCAGTGCTGGAGGGGGCGAGGCAGGGGGGCTGAGCCGCCTGGGGGGCAGTGCAGGTGGGGTGGTGGGGAAAGGGGCAGTGCTGCCTGGCGGGGGCAGTGCTGGAGGGGGCGAGGCAGGGGGGCTGAGCCGCCTGGGGGGCAGTGCAGGTGGAGTGGTGGGGAAAGGGGCAGTGCCGCCTGGCGGGGGCAGTGCTGGAGGGGGCGAGGCAGGGGGTGTGAGCCGCCTGGGGGGCAGTGCTGATGGAGGGGTAGGGGGTGTGAGCCGCCTGGGGGGGCAGTGCAGGTGGGGTGGTGGGGAAAGGGGCAGTGCCGCCTGGCGGGGGCAGTGCTGGAGGGGGCGAGGCAGGGGGGCTGAGCCGCCTGGGGGGCAGTGCAGGTGTGGTGGTGGGGAAGGGGGCAGTGCTGCCTGGCGGGGGCAGTGCTGGAGGGAGATGGGGCAGGGGGCTGAGCCGCCTGGGGGGGGCAGTGCTGGTGGGGGGGGCAGGGGTGTGAGCTGCCTGGGGGGGCAGTGGTGGTGAGAGGGGGTGGGGCAGGGGGCTGAGCCGCCTGGGGGGGCACTGGTGGCAAGAGGGGGCAGGGCGGGGGGGGCTGAGCCGCCTGGGGGGGGCAGTGGTGGCGGGAGGGGGGCGGGGCAGGGGGCTGAGCCACCTGGGGGGGCAGTGGTGGTGGGAGGGGGCGAGGCAGGGGGCTGAGCCACCTAGGGGGAGGCAGTTGTGGCGGGGGGGGGGGCTGAGCTGCCTGGGGGGGTAGTGGTGGCGGGAGGGGGCAGGGCAGGGGGCTGAGCTGCCTGTGGGGGGGGGGGGCCAGTGCTGGCGGGGGGGGGCAGAGGTGTGAGCTGCCGGGGGAGGGGCAGTGCTGGCGGGGGGGCAAGGGTGTGAGCTGCCTGGCGGGGGCAGTGCTGGTGGGGGGGCAGTGCTGGCGGGGGGCCGGGGGTGTGAGCTGCCTGGGGGGGGCAGTGGTGGCGAGAGGGGGTGGGGCAGGGGGGCTGAGCCGCCTGGGGGGGCAGTGGTGGCAAGCGGGGGCAGGGCGGGGGGGGGGCTGAGCTGCCTGGGGGGGCAGTGGTGGCGGGAGGGGGCGGGGCAGGGGGCTGAGCCACCTGGGGGGGCAGTGGTGTTGGGAGGGGGGCGAGGTAGGGGGCTGAGCTGCCTGGGGGGGGCAGTGGTGGCAAGCGGGGGCAGGGCGGGGGGGGCTGAGCTGCCTGGGGGGGCAGTGGTGGCGGGAGGGGGCGGGGCAGGGGGCTGAGCTGCCTGGGGGGGGCAGTGGTGGCAAGAGGGGGCAGGGCAGGGGGCTGAGCTGCCTGTAGGGGGGAAGTGCTGGTGGGGGGGGCAGTGCTGGAGGGAGGGGGTGGGGCAGGGGGCTGAGCTGCCTGTTTGGGGGGGGCCAGTGCTGGCGGGGGGGGCAGAGGTGTGAGCTGCCGGGGGAGGCAGTACAGGTGGGGGGGGTGGGGCAGGGGGCAGTGCTGCCTGGTGGGACAGTGGTGGAGGGCGGTAGGACAGGGGGCTGAGCAGCCTGGGGGGCAGTGCAGGTGGGGTGGTGGGGAAAGGGGCAGTGCCGCCTGGCGGGGGCAGTGCTGGAGGGGGCGAGGCAGGGGGGCTGAGCCGCCTGGGGGGCCGTGCAGGTGGGGTGGTGGGGAAGGGGGCAGTGCCGCCTGGCGGGGGCAGTGCTGGAGGGGGCGAGGCAGGGGGTGTGAGCCGCCTGGGGGGCAGTGCTGATGGAGGGGTAGGGGGTGTGAGCTGCCTGGGGGGGCAGTGCAGGTGGGGTGGTGGGGGAAAGGGGCAGTGCCGCCTGGCGGGGGCAGTGCTGGAGGGGGCGAGGCAGGGGGGCTGAGCCGCCTGGGGGGCAGTGCAGGTGGGGTGGTGGGGAAAGGGGCAGTGCCGCCTGGCGGGGGCAGTGCTGGAGGGGGCGAGGCAGGGGGGCTGAGCCGCCTGGGGGGCAGTGCAGGTGGGGTGGTGGGGAAAGGGGCAGTGCTGCCTGGCGGGGGCAGTGCTGGAGGGGGCGAGGCAGGGGGGCTGAGCCGCCTGGGGGGCAGTGCAGGTGGGGTGGTGGGGAAAGGGGCAGTGCTGCCTGGCGGGGGCAGTGCTGGAGGGGGCGAGGCAGGGGGGCTGAGCCGCCTGGGGGGGCAGTGCTGGTGGAGTGGTGGGGAAAGGGGCAGTGCCGCCTGGCGGGGGCAGTGCTGGAGGGGGCAAGGCAGGGGGGCTGAGCCGCCTGGGGGGCAGTGCAGGTGGGGTGGTGGGGAAAGGGGCAGTGCTGCCTGGCGGGGGCGAGGCAGGGGGGCTGAGCCGCCTGGGGGGCAGTGCTGGAGGGGGCGAGGCAGGGGGGCTGAGCCGCCTGGGGGGCAGTGCAGGTGGGGTGGTGGGGAAAGGGGCAGTGCTGCCTGGCGGGGGCAGTGCTGGAGGGGGCGAGGCAGGGGGGCTGAGCCGCCTGGGGGGCAGTGCAGGTGGGGTGGTGGGGAAAGGGGCAGTGCTGCCTGGCGGGGGCAGTGCTGGAGGGGGCGAGGCAGGGGGTGTGAGCCGCCTGGGGGGCAGTGCTGATGGAGGGGTAGGGGGTGTGAGCTGCCTGGGGGGGCAGTGCAGGTGGGGTGGTGGGGAAAGGGGCAGTGCCGCCTGGCGGGGGCAGTGCTGGAGGGGGCGAGGCAGGGGGGGCTGAGCCGCCTGGGGGGCAGTGCAGGTGGGGTGGTGGGGAAAGGGGCAGTGCCGCCTGGCGGGGGCAGTGCTGGAGGGGGCGAGGCAGGGGGGCTGAGCCGCCTGGGGGGCAGTGCAGGTGGGGTGGTGGGGAAAGGGGCAGTGCCGCCTGGCGGGGGCAGTGCTGGAGGGGGCGAGGCAGGGGGGCTGAGCCGCCTGGGGGGCAGTGCAGGTGGGGTGGTGGGGAAAGGGGCAGTGCCGCCTGGCGGGGGCAGTGCTGGGGGGGCGAGGCAGGGGGGGCTGAGCCGCCTGGGGGGCAGTGCAGGTGGGGTGGTGGGGAAAGGGGCAGTGCTGCCTGGCGGGGGCAGTGCTGGAGGGGGCGAGGCAGGGGGGCTGAGCCGCCTGGGGAGGCAGTGCTGGCTCTAGGCTCTAGGCTCAGGCGCCCGCGGTCTCCCGGCAGATCTTCCAGGAGCACCCACTGCACGGCTGCGGGCGGGCGAACGGGACGGGCGAGGCCAATGCCAGCGTGCCCCTGGGCAACGGGACGTGGGGCCGGGCCGGGCCGCCAATGCGGGGGCAGCCCAACACAGCGCTGCTCTCCCTGGTGCTCATGGCCGGCACCTTCTTCATCGCCTTCTTCCTGCGCAAGTTCAAGAACAGCCGCTTCTTCCCGGGGCGGGTACGTGGGGAGGGGGGAGTTGGGAGGTGGTAGAAGAGGCGCGGTCGGGGGGGGGGCAGAAAAGGGTGGAGTAGGGGGCTGGGCTCTGGGGGGGGCAAAAAAGACAGGAGCTGAGGGGGGCTGGGCTCTGGGGGGCAGAGAAGGGCGGAGTTGGGGGGCAGCGTTTGCTGGGGGACAGGGAGGGGCAGAGGCTGGCTCTGACGTGCTCTGTGCAGATCCGGCGGGTGATCGGGGATTTCGGGGTGCCCATCGCCATCCTCCTTATGGTGCTGGTGGATTTCAGCATCCAGGACACATACACGCAGGTCAGTGGGGGGCTACACGGCTGGGGGCAGCGGGGGGGAGAGGGGCCTGCATGCCCCACAGACCCGCCCCAGGAGCCACAAGCTCTGTGCTGGCCTGGGTCTCTGCAGGAACCCCCGGCCACCCCACCCCTAGGCGTCCCCTTCCAGGCAGGCAGCGCCGCCTCCCCATGCCCCAGCCCTGCCCGCGAGTGCTGCTGCGCCGGGCGCCGGGGGGGGGGCCGACACACCCAGCCGGGACCTGCCCCGGCACCAGGAGCCTTTTCCCCCACGGCAGGGTTGTCGCCCCCCCCAGACACGGCTGGGAAGCCCGAGTCGGCCCCGTTCCCAGCAGTGCCTCCCGTCCTGGTTTGTCCCTGCTTCCACCTGGCCTGTCACGTGGTGCCGGGGCCCCCTGGCTGGGCAGGGCCTGCTCCATAGCCAGGGCTCTGCAGCAACGCCAGAGCCCGCTGGAGCTGCCAGGGCCGAGGGGGATGGGGCCTAGTGCCACAGGGACCCAGCCCTAGAGACGGCACCAGGGCATCACCTCCGTTCTCTGATCTCAGCCTGCTTCCCCCACCGGCCTCCCGCCCCCTCCAGCGTGGCCCTGCCCCTGTGCCCAGGCCTCACTGCCCCCCATGCCCTCCCCAGAAGCTGAGCGTGCCCAGTGGCTTCTCAGTGACGGCCCCAGAGAAGCGGGGCTGGGTCATCAACCCGCTGGGCGAGGGCAGCGCCTTCCCGGTCTGGATGATGGTGGCCAGCGCCCTCCCAGCCGTCCTCGTCTTCATCCTCATCTTCATGGAGACCCAGATCACCACGTGAGCCGAGCTGCCTCAGCACTGCGGAGGGGTGGGGGGACGGTGTGTGTGTGTGGGGGGGGAGGTGAGAGGCTGTGGGGCTGTTCCCAGGCATGGGGGGTGAGGAGGCGGCTCCAGGGGAGCTGGGTCTGTGGGGGGCCATGGAGCTCAGGGTCCATGGGTCTGTGAGGAAGGCTGTGGCGTTGGGGGGTCCATGGGGCTATGGAGGGCTGGGGGTGGGGGCTGTGGAGCTCAGGGTCCATGGGTCTGTGAGGAAGGCCGTGGCGTTGGGGGGTCCATGGGGCTGTGGAGGGCTGGGGGGGGGCTGTGGAGCGGTGGCTGGAGGCTAGAGGGGAGCTGGGGGGGTCAAGGGGCCATGATCACTGCAAAGCATGCTGGGCCAGGACTGCAGTAGCTGACACCCGAAGGGTTCCTCGCAACCCAAAGAACTCGAGGGGAGAGTTAAAATGGGTCAAGGATCCCAACCCACCGAGTGCAGCGTCCCAGGCACAGCGCGGGAACAAACCGCTGCCTGTAAATCTCCCCACCTCCGGCCAGGTTCTCCCCGTCCCAAGGGACCAGCCGCCGTCCCAGGGCAATTCCTACCTCGGCTCTCACCCCCAGCGCTCGCCGGCCCGTCCCCTGGCATCCCCCAGAGAAAGGTTTGTTACTAACAGGCGAGGGGTGACGGGCAGCGCCTTGCACACCCCAGTCCCCGCCCCGGGCCGGCTCGGAGCAGAGGGGACAAGCTCTGGGTGACCCGTCTCTGGGCACGTCCTGTGCCAGGCTGGGCCGGCGAATCCCCCGGCCCCTGGCCCTGGCCAAGCTGCCCCTGACGTGATGAGCTGGAGACAAGGGAGGCTCCCCAGGGCCCGTGTGCAGGGAATCCCGTTGCTCTCGCTGTGGGGCAGCAAACCCCAGCTGGAGTCTGTCATCATATACACAGTAGCCCACTGTCTGTGAGTCTGTAACGCTGATGTACACGGCCCCGCCCCCTTCCCCTCCCTCCGTGGCGGCTCGGCTGAGCGCTAACCCTAACCCTGGCCGTGTACGTCACCGCCCCGCCCCCTTCCCCTCCCTCCGTGGCGGCTCGGCTGAGCGCTAACCCTAACCCTGGCCGTGTACGTCACCGCCCCGCCCCCTTCCCCTCCCTCCGTGGCGCTTAGCTGAGTGCTGCGCCGCTCAGCTGGGCCGCCACGGGGGAGCCAGCGACGCAAGGGGCTGTTTGGGCTCCCCCGTGGCGGGAGAAGGGGGGGTAGGGCGATGATGTACACGGCCCCGCCCTCTGGCCGTGTACGTCACTGCCCCGCCCCCCTCCCTCATGGCAGCCCGGCTGAGCAGGCAGCACTCAGCCGAGCACCATGGCAGAAGGGGGCTGGGGAGAGACGGAGGGGTGAGAGAGGCAGGAGGAGGAGAAGAGAGAGGGAGAGAGAGAGAGACGGAGAGAGAGGCAGGAGGCGGAGGAGAGCTGAGAGAGGGGGAGGCAGTAGGAGAAGGAGAGAGAGAGAGAGAGACGGAGAGAGAGGCAGGAGGCGGAGGAGAGCTGAGAGAGAGGGGGAGGCAGTAGGAGGAGGAGGAGAGAGAGAGAGAGAGAGAGAGAGAGAGAGAGGCAGGAGGCGGAGGAGAGCTGAGAGAGAGGGGGAGGCAGTAGGAGGAGGAGAGAGAGAGAGAGAGAGAGAGAGGCAGGAGGCGGAGGAGAGCTGAGAGAGGGGGAGGCAGTAGGAGGAGAAGAGAGAGAGATGGAGAGAGAGGCAGGAGGCGGAGGAGAGCTGAGAGAGGGGGAGGCAGTAGGAGGAGGAGAGAGAGAGAGATGGAGAGAGAGGCAGGAGGCGGAGGAGAGCTGAGAGAGGGGGAGGCAGTAGGAGGAGGAGGAGAAAGAGAGAGAGAGACGGAGAGAGAGGCAGGAGGGGGAGGAGAGCTGAGAGAGAGAGGGGGAGGCAGTAGGAGGAGGAGAGAGAGAGAGACGGAGAGAGAGGCAGGAGGCGGAGGAGAGCTGAGAGAGAGGGGGAGGCAGTAGGAGGAGGAGAGAGAGAGAGAGAGAGAGAGAGGCAGGAGGCGGAGGAGAGCTGAGAGAGGGGGAGGCAGTAGGAGGAGAAGAGAGAGAGATGGAGAGAGAGGCAGGAGGCGGAGGAGAGCTGAGAGAGGGGGAGGCAGTAGGAGGAGGAGGAGAGAGAGACGGAGAGAGAGGCAGGAGGCGGAGGAGAGCTGAGAGAGGGGGAGGCAGTAGGAGGAGGAGGAGAGAGAGAGGAGAGAGAGGAGGAGGCGGAGGAGAGCTGAGAGAGGGGGAGGCAGTAGGAGGAGGAGAGAGAGAGAGAGACGGAGAGAGAGGCAGGAGGCGGAGGAGAGCTGAGAGAGGGGGAGGCAGTAGGAGGAGGAGAGAGAGAGAGACGGAGAGAGAGGCAGGAGGCGGAGGAGAGCTGAGAGAGGGGGAGGCAGTAGGAGGAGGAGGAGAGAGAGACGGAGAGGAGGCAGGAGGCGGAGGAGAGCTGAGAGAGAGGGGAGGCAGTAGGAGAAGGAGAGAGAGAGAGAGACGGAGAGAGAGGCAGGAGGCGGAGGAGAGCTGAGAGAGAGGGGGGGCAGTAGGAGGAGGAGAGAGAGAGAGAGAGAGAGAGAGAGAGAGAGGCAGGAGGCGGAGGAGAGCTGAGAGAGAGGGGGAGGCAGTAGGAAGAGGAGAGAGAGAGAGAGAGAGAGAGAGGCAGGAGGCGGAGGAGAGCTGAGAGAGAGGGGGAGGCAGTAGGAGGAGGAGGAGAGAGAGATGGAGAGAGAGGCAGGAGGCGGAGGAGAGCTGAGAGAGGGGGAGGCAGTAGGAGGAGAAGAGAGAGAGATGGAGAGAGAGGCAGGAGGCGGAGGAGAGCTGAGAGAGGGGGAGGCAGTAGGAGGAGAAGAGAGAGAGATGGAGAGAGAGGCAGGAGGCGGAGGAGAGCTGAGAGAGGGGGAGGCAGTAGGAGGAGGAGGAGAAGAGAGAGAGAGACGGAGAGAGAGGCAGGAGGGGGAGGAGAGCTGAGAGAGAGAGGGGGAGGCAGTAGGAGGAGGAGGAGGAGAGAGAGAGATGGAGAGAGAGGCAGGAGGCGGAGGAGAGCTGAGAGAGGGGGAGGCAGTAGGAGGAGGAGGAGAAGAGAGAGAGAGAGAGATGGAGAGAGAGGCAGGAGGCGGAGGAGAGCTGAGAGAGAGGGGGAGGCAGTAGGAGGAGAAGAGAGAGAGAGAGCTGGAGAGAGAGGCAGGAGGCTCGGCCAGGAGAGCTGTGAGGGAGAGGCTTGCGATGGAGGCAGCAAGAGAGCTGAGAGTGAGCATGGAGCAGAGAGGCCATGGGGGGAGGAGAGCTGAGAGTAGAGGGGAGGCACTCTGTAGGAGGATCGGAGGAGAGAGAGAGACTGGGAGAGAGGCAGGTGGCGGAGGCTAGAGCTGAGAGAGAGCTGGGGAGGCAGTCAGGAGGAGGACGGTAGCATGAGATGCTGGCCAGCTCAGATGAGGCAGCCGAGGGAGGAGCAGCTGACGAGAGAGGGGTTTGAGGCAGTCCCACGAGGCAGGAGAGAAGAGAGAGAGAGAGAGATGGCGATGATGTAGAGGCACGGCCGCCCTCGGCCAGGTACGTCAGCTGCGAGCCACCGCCTCCAGGGCGAGGCAGCTAGGAGGCAGGCAGCACTCAGCGAGCACATGGCAGAGAGAGGCAGGAGGGGGAGGAGAGCTGAGAGAGAGGGGGGGAGCAGTAGGAGGAGGCGGAGGAGAGCTGAGAGAGGGGGAGGCAGTAGGAGGAGGAGAGAGAGAGAGATGGAGAGAGAGGCAGGAGGCGGAGGAGAGCTGAGAGAGGGGGAGGCAGTAGGAGGAGGAGGAGAAGAGAGAGAGAGACGGAGAGAGAGGCAGGAGGGCGGAGGAGAGCTGAGAGAGAGAGGGGGAGGCAGTAGGAGGAGGAGAGAGGAGAGAGAGAGAGATGAGAGAGAGGCAGGAGGCGGAGGCGAGAGCTGAGAGAGGGGGGAGGCAGTAGGAGGAGGAGGAGAAGAGAGAGAGGAGAGATGGAGAGAGAGGCAGGAGGGCGGAGGAGAGCTGAGAGAGAGGGGGAGGCAGTAGGAGGAGGAGGAGAGAGAGAGAGAGAGAGATGGAGAGAGAGGCTAGGAGGGGGAGGAGAGCTGAGGAGGAGAGGGGGGGGAGCAGTAGGCAGGAGGCGGAGGAGAGCTGAGAGAGGGGGAGGCAGTAGGAGGAGGAGAGAGAGAGAGATGAGAGAGAGGAGAGAGAGGCGGAGGGAGAGAGAGAGGAGGAGAGGCAGTAGGAGGAGGAGAGGAGGAGAGAGAGAGAGAGAGACGGAGAGAGAGGCAGGAGGGGGAGGAGAGCTGAGAGAGAGAGGGGGAGGCAGTAGGAGGAGGAGGAGAGAGAGAGATGGAGAGAGAGGCAGGGCGGAGAGCTGAGAGAGAGAGGGGGAGGCAGGAGGAGGAGGAGAGAGAGAGAGAGAGAGATGGAGAGAGAGGCAGGAGGCGGAGGAGAGCTGAGAGAGGGGGAGGCAGTAGGAGGAGGAGAGAGAGAGAGATGGAGAGAGAGGCAGGAGGCGGAGGAGAGCTGAGAGAGGGGGAGGCAGGAGGAGGAAAAGAGAGAGAGAGAGATGGAGAGAGAGGCAGGAGGGGGAGGAGAGCTGAGAGAGAGGGGGAGGCAGTAGGAGGAGGAGGAGAGAGAGAGATGGAGAGAGAGGCAGGAGGCGGAGAGAGCTGAGAGAGAGAGGGGAGGCAGGTAGGAGGAGGAGAGAGAGAGAGAGAGAGATGGAGAGAGAGGCAGGAGGCGGAGGAGAGCTGAGAGAGGGGGAGGCAGTAGGAGGAGGAGGAGAGAGAGAGAGGAGAGAGAGGCAGGAGGCGGAGGAGAGCTGAGAGAGGGGGAGGCAGGTAGGAGGAGAAGAGAGAGAGAGAGAGGAGAGAGAGGCAGGAGGCGGAGGAGAGCTGAGAGAGAGGGGGAGGCAGTAGGAGGAGGAGGAGAGAGAGAGACGGAGAGAGAGGCAGGGGCGGAGGAGCTGAGAGAGAGGGGGGAGGCAGTGGAGGAGGAGGAGAGAGAGAGAGAGAGAGATGGAGAGAGAGGCAGGAGGCGGAGGAGAGCTGAGAGAGAGGGGGAGGCAGTAGGAGGAGGAGGAGAGAGAGAGATGGAGAGAGAGGCAGGGGCGGAGGAGCTGAGAGAGAGGGGGGAGGCAGTAGGAGGAGGAGGAGAGAGAGAGGAGAGACGAGGCGGCGAGAGATGAGAGAGGGGGGCATAGGAGAGAAGACCGAGTGGAGCAGAGAGCGCGGAGCGAGAACCCGCTTAAGACGGGCATGGCTAGTAAAGAGAAGAAGAGCCCAATGCGTGACTGAAGCGGGCTGAGAGAGCTGGCGTTCCCCTGGGCGAGGCGTTGCTGAGTCAGCCTGCCGCGGGGACGGACGACTTGCGCCGCCAGTCGGGCCGCAGTGGGAGCAGAGTGGGCAAGCGGCTGTTGGGACCGCGTCCCCATGAGCACGGGGAGGTGGAGCCCAGAACGGCCATTTGGGGCCAGAGTGCCCCGAGTGAGAGCTGGAGAGAGGGGGAGGCAGTAGGAGGAGGAGGAGAGAGAGAAAGAGATGGAGAGAGAGGCAGGAGGCGGAGGAGAGCTGAGAGAGGGGGAGGCAGTAGGAGGAGGAGCTGAGAGAGAGAGAGAGACGGAGAGAGAGGCAGGAGGCGGAGGAGAGCTGAGAGAGAGGGGGGAGGCAGTAGGAGGAGGAGGAGAGAGAGAGAGAGATGGAGAGAGAGGCAGGAGGGGGAGGAGAGCTGAGAGAGGGGGGAGGCAGTAGGAGGAGAGAGGAGAGAGAGAGAGATGGAGAGAGAGGCAGGAGGCGGAGGAGAGCTGAGAGAGGGGGAGGCAGTAGGAGGAGGAGAGAGAGAGAGAGGAGGAGAGGCAGGAGGCGGAGGAGAGCTGAGAGAGAGGGGAGGCAGTAGGAGAGAGGAGGAGAGAGAGAGGAGAGAGAGGCAGGAGGGGAGGAGAGCTGAGAGAGAGGGGGAGGCAGTAGGAGGAGGAGGAGGAGAGAGAGGAGAGAGAGAGGCAGGAGGCGGAGGAGAGCTGAGAGAGGGGGAGGCAGTAGGAGGAGGAGAGAGAGAGAGAGGAGAGAGAGGCAGGAGGGGGAGGAGAGGGGCTGAGAGAGAGGGGGGGAGAGAGGAGAGGCGGAGGAGAGCTGAGAGGGGGGAGGAGAGGAGGAGAAGAGAGAGAGATGGAGAGAGAGGCAGGAGGCGAGAGAGCTGAGAGGGGAGGCAGAGGAGGAGGAGAGAGAGAGAGATGGAGAGAGAGGCAGGAGGGGGAGGAGAGCTGGAGGAGGGGGGAGGAGGAGGAGGGAGGAGAGCTGAGAAGGGGAGGCAGTAGGAGGAGGAGAGAGAGAGAGGAGAGAGAGGCAGGAGGGGAGGAGAGCTGAGAGAGGGGGAGGCAGTAGGAGAGAGAGAGAGAGAGAGAGAGAGAGAGAGGCAGGAGGCGAGAGAGCTGAGAGAGGGAGGCAGTAGGAGGAGAAGAGAGAGAGAAAGGGAGAGAGGCAGGAGGCGGAGAGAGCTGAGAGGGGGAGGCAGAGGAGGAGGGAAGAGAGAGAGGAGAGAGAGGCAGGAGGCGGAGGAGAGCTGAGAGAGGGGGAGGCAGAGGAGGAGGAGGAGAAGAGAAGAGAGAGAGGGGAGAGGCAGGAGGGGGAGAGTAGAGAGGGGAGGAGAGGAGGAGGGAGGAGAGAGAGAGAGAGAGAGAGGCAGGAGGCGGAGGAGAGCTGAGAGAGGGGAGGCAGTAGGAGGAGGAGAGAGAGAGAGAGGAGAGAGAGGCAGGAGGCGGAGGAGAGCTGAGAGAGGGGGAGGCAGTAGGAGGAGGAGGAAGAGAGAGGAGAGAAGGAGAGGCGGAGGGAGGAGAGAGAGGGGAGGCAGAGGAGAAGAAGAGAGAGAGAGGAGAGAGAGGCAGGAGGAGAGAGCTGAGAGAGGGGAGGCAGTAGGAGGAGGAGGAGAGAGAGAGAGGAGAGAGAGGCAGGAGGGGAGGAGAGCTGAGAGAGAGGGGGAGGCAGTAGGAGAGGAGGAGAGAGAGAGGAGAGAGAGGCAGGAGGGGAGGAGAGCTGAGAGAGGGGGAGGCAGAGGAGGAGGAGGAGAGAGAGAGAGAGAGAGGAGGAGGCGGAGGGAGGAGAGCTGAGAGAGGGGAGGCAGTAGGAGGAGGAGAGAGAGAGGAGAGAGAGAGGGCAGGAAGAGGAGGAGGAGAAGGAGAGAGAGGGGGGAGAGAGAGAGGGGAGGAAGCTGAGAGAGGGGGAGGCATAGGAGGAGGAGAGAGAGAGAGAGGAGAGAGAGGCAGGAGGGGAGGAGAGCTGAGAGAGGGGAGGCAGTAGGGAGGAGAGAGGAGAGAGAGGAGAGAGAGGCAGGAGGGGAGGAGAGCTGAGAGAGAGGGGAGCAGTAGGAGGAGGAGGAGGAGAGAGAGAGATGGAGAGAGAGGCAGGAGGCGAGGAGAGCTGAGAGAGGGGGAGGCAGTAGGAGGAGGAGGAGAGAGAGAGAGAGAGAGAGATGGAGAGAGAGCAGAGGGGGGAGAGAGCTGAGGAGGGGAGGCAGAGGGGAGGAGAGAGAGAGAGATGGAGAGAGAGGCAGGAGGAGGAGAGCTGAGAGAGGGGGAGGCAGTAGGGGGAGGAGAGAGAGAGAGGAGAGAGAGGCAGGAGGGGAGGAGAGCTGAGAGAGGGGAGGCAGTAGGAGGAGGAGGAGAGAGAGATGGAGAGAGAGGCAGAGGGGAGGAGAGCTGAGAGGGGAGGCAGTAGGAGGAGGAGGAGAAGAGAGAGAGAGAGAGAGGAGAGAGAGCAGGAGGGGAGGAGAGCTGAGAGAGGGGGAGGCAGTAGGAGGAGAGGAGAAGAGATGGAGAGAGAGGCAGGAGGGGAGGGAGCTGAGAGAGGGGGGGAGAGTAGGAGGAGGCGGAGGAGAGCTGAGAGAGGGGGAGGCAGTAGGAGGAGGAGAGAGAGAGAAGGAGAGAGAGGCAGGAGGGGAGGAGAGCTGAGAGAGGGGGAGGCAGTAGGAGGAGGAGGAGAAGAGAGAGAGAGAGAGAGCGGAGAGGAGAGGAGCAGGAGGGGAGGAGAGTGAGAGAGAGAGGGGGAGGCAGTAGGAGGAGGAGGAGGAGAGAGAGAGATGGAGAGAGAGGCAGGAGGGGAGGAAGCTGAGAGAGGGGAGGCAGTAGGAGGAGGAGGAGAAGAGAGAGAGAGAGAGAGGAGAGAGAGGCAGGAGGGGAGGAGAGCTGAGAGAGAGGGGGGGGCAGTAGGAGGAGAAGAAGAGAGAGAGAGGGAGAGAGAGGCAGGAGGCGGAGGAGAGCTGAGAGGGGGAGGCAGGAGGAGGAGAAGAGAGAGAGAGAGATGGAGAGAGAGGCAGGAGGGAGGAGAGCTGAGAGAGAGGGGGAGGCAGTAGGAGGAGGAGGAGAAGAGAGAGAGAGAGAGAGGAGAGAGGGAGGCAGGAGGGGAGAAGAGGAGAGAGAGGGGGAGGAGGGGGGAGAGAGCTGAGAGAGGGGGAGGCAGTAGGAGGAGGAGAGAGAGAGAGATGGAGAGAGAGGCAGGAGGGGAGGAGAGCTGAGAGAGGGGAGGAAAGAGGAGGAGGAGGAGAGGGAGAGAGAGAGAGAGGGACGGGAGAGAGAGGAGGAGGGGGAGGAGAGCTGAGAGAGGAGGGGGAGGCAGAGGAGGAGGAGGAGGAGAGAGAGAGATGGGAGAGAGGCAGGAGGGGAGGAGAGCTGAGAGAGGGGGAGGCAGTAGGAGGAGAGGAGAGAGAGATGGAGAGAGAGGCAGGAGGCGGAGGAGAGCTGAGAGGGGAGGCAGGAGGGGAAAAAGAGAGAGAGAGATGGAGAGAGAGGCAGAGGGGAGGAGAGCTGAGAGAGAGGGGGAGGCAGTAGGAGGAGGAGGAGAGAGAGAGATGGAGAGAGAGGCAGGGCGGAGAGCTGAGAGAGAGAGGGGGGGGCAGGAGGAGGAGGAGAGAGAGAGAGAAGAGATGGAGAGAGGCAGGAGGCGGAGGAGAGCTGAGAGAGAGGGGGAGGCAGTAGGAGGAGGAGGAGAGAGAGAGATGGAGAGAGAGGCAGGGCGGAGAGCTGAGAGAGAGAGGGGGAGGCAGGAGGAGGAGGAGAGAGAGAGAGAGACGGCGCGAGAGATGGGAGGCTCAGGAGAGAAGACCGACGTGGAGCAGAGACCTGAAAATCCCGTCTTATGACGGGCTATTGGCTAGTATATATATATATATAGTAGCCCAATGTCTGTTGACTGTAACGCTGAAATGCTGGCTGTTCCCTCTGGGCGGCGCTGTTGCCTGAGTCACGTCCTTCGCCTCCTGCCGTGGCGCTCGGCTGACTTCTGCGCCGCTCAGTCGGGCCGCCACGTGGGAGCAAGTGGCGCAAGCGGCTGTTTGGGCACCGCGGTCCCCATGCAGCACGGGGAGTGTGGAGCCCAAACGGCCATTTGGGGTCCACAGTCCCCGAGTGAGAGGCAGGAGGGAGGGGGAGGCAGTAGGAGGAGGAGGAGAGAGAGATGGAGAGAGAGGCAGGAGGCGGAGGAGAGCTGAGAGAGGGGGAGGCAGTAGGAGGAGGAGGCTGAGAGAGAGAGAGAGACGGAGAGAGAGGCAGGAGGCGGAGGAGAGCTGAGAGAGAGAGGGGGAGGCAGTAGGAGGAGGAGGAGAAGAGAGAGAGAGAGATGGAGAGAGAGGCAGGAGGGGGAGGAGAGCTGAGAGAGAGGGGGAGGCAGTAGGAGGAGGAGGAGGAGAGAGAGAGAGATGGAGAGAGAGGCAGGAGGCGGAGGAGAGCTGAGAGAGGGGGAGGCAGTAGGAGGAGGAGAGAGAGAGAAGAGAGACGGAGCGAGAGACCGGAGGCTCAGGAGAGAAGACCGACGTGGAGGAGAGACCTGAAAATCCCCTCTTATGACGGGCTAATTGGCTAGTAAGAACATAAGACTGGCCAGACTGGGTCAGACCAAAGGCCCATCCAGCCCAGTGCCCTGTCTGCAGACGGGCCAGTGCCAGGTGCCCCAGAGGGAGGGAACCGACCAGGGAATGATCAAGCCACCTCTCTCCTGCCAGCCATCTCCCCCCTCTGACAAACAGAGGCCAGGGACGCCGTTCCTTCCCCATCCCGGCTGATAGCCATTGATGGACCGAACCTCCATGAATGTAGCTAGTTCTCTTTTAAACCCTGTCGCCTGAGCCAGCCACCTGCCCGTGTCCTGTTCAGCGAGCGGCCCTGGGGTAGCTGCCCGGCTGCAGGGGCCAACGGGGAAGTCCCAGCGGTGGATCGGCACCGCTTGAGGTGCATTGTCAGTCAAGGGCTGCCGCTCCCTGCAGTGGCCGCCCCTCCCAACAGGTGGCCGACGCCAGCTGATCTCTCTGGGGAGCAAACGTGAGAGACCCGCCCAGAGCCAATGCTCACAGCTCTGCGCACCCCCCCCCCCCGGCCATGAGCAGCAGCAGCCCGGCTCCAGCTTGCAACGGAGCCTCCCCAGGCCCGCTCTGCACTGTCCCGGGGGCAGACACCCAGCGGGGGCAGCTAGTGTCAGTCACAGCCAATAGCGGCGCGGTGCCGCAGGCGCTGGGGCATCCCAGGCTCTGGTCGGCCTCAGCCCGTCCGATGGCTCCCTGCAGCGCGGGGCCGGAGTCAGGGCCGGGGCGGGACGGAGGCGCCAGGACCGCTTAATGGCTCCCATGGGCTGGGCTGTGGACTGGGCAGCACGGAGGTGATGTCGCATCACAGGAGCCCTCCCAGGACCATCCCCGTCCACGTGGGACCCAGGGCTGGGTGGGGGGCCCACGGCCCCCATGCTGGCCTGAGGCTCCCAGGAAGGCTCCTGGGCTGGCACCTCCGCAGGCCCATTGGCAGCCGAGTTTGTTGTGAAGTGACGCACACATGGGCCTGGCATGCGCACGCCCAGCCCCCTGCTTAGTGCCGCCTCGGCCACGTCGCACGAGCCCGGTTGGAGCCATGGCCCAGGGCTCACACAACTGCCCCGCACGCCCCGTGTGCAATCCGCTACCATCGCAGCAGGTGGCCACCGGGGGGGGGGGGAGGCGTGGTGCTGGGGGACAGTGGGGCCAAAGGGAGGGGGCGTGGCGCTGGGGGACAGTGGGGCCAAAGGGAGGGGGCGTGGCGCTGGGGGACAGTGGGGCCAAAGGGAGGGGGCGTGGCGCTGGGGGACAGTGGGGCCAAACGGGGGGTTGGAGCTGTGGGCCCAAAGGGGGGCATGGTGCTGGGGGGCAAAGTACTGGGGGTGTTAGCGGGGTGCGAGGCTGAGGGGACATTGGAGGCAAAGGGGGCGTGGCACTGGGGGAGCAGTGGGGCCGAAGGGGGGGCGTGGCGCTGGAAGGTGTGGGAGCCAAAGGGGGCGTGGCTCTGGGGGGGGGGCGAAGCACTGGGGGGGAGGGGAAGGGAGCCCGGCGCTGAGGCCCCCCCCCCGCAGGCTGATCATCAGTAAGAAGGAGCGCATGCTGCAGAAGGGCTCCGGCTTCCATCTGGACCTACTGCTCATCGTGACTATGGGCGGCTTCTGCGCGCTCTTTGGGCTGCCGTGGCTGGCGGCCGCCACGGTGCGCTCGGTGACCCACGCCAACGCCCTGACCGTCATGAGCAAGGCCGTGGCGCCCGGCGACAAGCCCAAGATCCAGGAGGTGAAGGAGCAGCGCGTCACGGGGCTGCTGGTGGCGCTGCTTGTGGGTGAGTCCCCCGGTCGTCCCGCCCCGAGCAGGCAGCAGCTGGGGGCGCCAGGGCCTGTGAATGAAGCTGGGTGAGCCGTGGGGCGGGGGTCCACAGGACCGGCACTGTGCCCCCGCTTGGCCCGTGTCTCTGTGAGGCCCCTTCCCTGGGCAGCCCGCGGGCTCTCGCTGGGCCTTGGCCCAGCCCTCCAGGACGCGCCCGGAGCTGGCGCACGCCGGGCGGGCTCTTGGGCAGCCGGGAATGAGGCCAAGTCCGTCCTGCCCACGCCCACCGCAGCCCTGCAGCCAGAGACCCATGCTCAGCCCCCAGCAGTGGGGGGTCCAGCATCCTCTGGGGTGCGTGTTGCTCGGCACCCAGTGTTGGGCAGGGAGGGGGGCTGAGACAGAGGAGCAGTGCTGGCAGATATACGGGGAGGGGCGATGTTAGCAGATATCAATGTTGGGGTAGACAGCGGGGGTGGGGTAGGAGGGGGAGGGTGGTGTTAGCAGGTATCAGGGTGGGGCAGGCAGTGGGGTGGGGTGGTGCTGGGGCAGGAAGTGGGGGTGAGTCAGTGTCGGAGGAAGGGAGGGTGGGGCGGTGCTGGGCCAGGCAGCGGGGGCGGGGCACTGGGGGGCAGGAAATGGGGGTGAGTCAGTGTCGGAGGAAGGGAGGGTGGGGCGGTGCTGGGCCAGGCAGCGGGGGCGGGGCACTGGGGGGCAGGCAGCGGGGGCAGGGCAGTGCTGGGGCAGGAAATGGGGGTGAGAGTGTCGGAGGAAGGGAGGGCGGGGCGGTGTGGGGCAGGCAGTGGGGGCAGGGCGGTGCTGGGCCAGGGAGCGGGGCGGGGGCGGTGTGGGGCAGGCAGTAGGGTGGGGTGGTGCTGGGGCAGGAAATGGGGGTGAGTCAGTGTCGGAGGAAGGGAGGGCGGGGCGGTGGGGGGCAGGCAGCGGGGGAAGGGCAGTGCTGGGGCAGGAAATGGGGGTGAGTCAGTGTCGGAGGAAGGGAGGGTGGGGCGGTGCTGGGCCAGGCAGCGGGGGCGGGGCACTGGGGGGCAGGAAATGGGGGTGAGTCAGTGTCGGAGGAAGGGAGGGCGGGGCGGTGTGGGGCAGGCAGTGGGGGCAGGGCGGTGCTGGGCCAGGCAGCGGGGCGGGGGCGGTGTGGGGCAGGCAGTAGGGTGGGGTGGTGCTGGGGCAGGAAATGGGGGTGAGTCAGTGTCGGAGGAAGGGAGGGCGGGGCGGTGGGGGGCAGGCAGCGGGGGAAGGGCAGTGCTGGGGCAGGAAATGGGGGTGAGTCAGTGTTGGAGGAAGGGAGGGTGGGGCGGTGCTGGGCCAGGCAGCGGGGGCGGGGCACTGGGGGGCAGGAAATGGGGGTGAGTCAGTGTCGGAGGAAGGGAGGGCGGGGCGGTGTGGGGCAGGCAGTGGGGGCAGGGCGGTGCTGGGCCAGGCAGCGGGGCGGGGGCGGTGTGGGGCAGGCAGTAGGGTGGGGTGGTGCTGGGGCAGGAAATGGGGGTGAGTCAGTGTCGGAGGAAGGGAGGGTGGGGCGGTGCTGGGCCAGGCAGCGGGGGCGGGGCACTGGGGGGCAGGCAGCGGGGGCAGGGCAGTGCTGGGGCAGGAAATGGGGGTGAGTCAGTGTCGGAGGAAGGGAGGGTGGGGCGGTGTGGGGCAGGCAGTGGGGGCGGGGCGGTGCTGGGCCAGGCAGCGGGGGGGGGTGGTGTGGGGCAGGCAATAGGGTGGGGTGGTGCTGGGGCAGGAAGTGGGGGTGAGTCAGTGTCGGAGGAAGGGAGGGCGGGGCGGTGTGGGACAGGGCGGTGCTGGGCCAGGCAGCGGGGGGGGGGCGGTGTGGGGCAGGCAGTAGGGTGGGGTGGTGCTGGGGCAGGAAGTGGGGGTCAGTCAGTGTTGGAGGAAGGGAGGGTGGGGCGGTGCTGGGCCAGGCAGCGGGGGCGGGGCGCTGGGGGGCAGGCAGCGGGGGCAGGAAATGGGGGGTGAGTCAGTGTGGGAGGAAGGGAGGGCGGGGCTGTGCTGGGCCAGGCAGTGGGGGCAGGGCGGTGTGGGGCAGGCAGCGGGGGCAGGGCAGGGCGGGGCAGGGCAGGGCGGGGCGGTGCTGGGCCAGGCAGCGGGGGCGGCGGGGCGGGGCGGGGCGGGGCCAGGCAGCGGGGGCGGGGCGCTGGGGGCAGGCAGCAGGGGCGGGGCGGGGCGGGGCGGGGCGGTGCTGGGCCAGGCAGCGGGGGCAGGGCGCTGGGGGGCAGGCAGCGGGGAGAAGCTGGGGCGGGCGGAGGGCTCCCAGGAGCCCTGTGGCGCTGGAGCGGCTGCGCACTACCCCGCTCGGGGGGAGCTTGCGCCCGGAGCTCAGTGGCCGCCCCCCCAGGCCTGTCCATTGTCATCGGGGACCTGCTGCGGCACATCCCGCTGGCCGTGCTCTTCGGGATCTTCCTCTACATGGGCGTCACCTCGCTGAACGGCATCCAGTTCTACGAGCGCCTGCACCTGCTGCTCATGCCGCCCAAGCACCACCCCGACGTCACCTACGTCAAGAAGGTTGGTGCAGAAGGGGCCCATTGAGACCGGGGGGGGGCATGTTCCAGTAGGGATGGAGCCAGCCGGGGGGGATGGAGCCAGCAGGGGAATCGGGGGGGGGGGGAGCAGCGGGAATCCAGGGGGGGATGGAGCCAGCAGGGGAAGCCGGGGGGGATGGAGCCAGCAGGGGAAGCCGGGGGGGATGGAGCCAGCAGGGGAAGCCGGGGGGGATGGAGCCAGCAGGGGAAGCCGGGGGGGGATGGAGCCAGCAGGGGAAGCCGGGGGGGATGGAGCCAGCAGGGGAAGCCGGGGGGGATGGAGCCAGCAGGGGAAGGGGGGGGGGAGCCAGCGGGGAACCGGGGGGGATGGAGCCAGCAGGGGAATCGGGGGGGGGGAGCAGCAGGAATCCCGGGGGGGGATGGAGCCAGCAGGGGAATTGGGGGGGGGGGAGCAGCGGGAATCCGGGGGGGATGGAGCCAGCAGGGGAAGCCGGGGGGGGATGGAGCCAGCAGGGGAAGCCGGGGGGGGATGGAGCCAGCAGGGAAATGGGGGGGGGGGAGCAGCGGGAATCCAGGGGGGGATGGAGCCAGCAGGGGAATCGGGGGGGGATGGAGCCAGCAGGGAACCGGGGGGGATGGAGCCAGCAGGGGAATTGGGGGGGGGGAGAGCAGCGGGAATCCAGGGGGGATGGAGCCAGCAGGGGAAGCGGGGGGGGATGGAGCCAGCAGGGGAAGCCGGGGGGGATGGAGCCAGCAGGGGAATTGGGGGGGGGGGAGCAGCGGGAATCCAGGGGGGGATGGAGCCAGCAGGGGAAGCCGGGGGGGATGGAGCCAGCAGGGGAATTGCGGGGGGGGGAGCAGCAGCGGGAATCCAGGGGGGGATGGAGCCAGCAGGGGAATCGGGGGGGAGGAGCAGCAGGAATCCGGGGGGGGTGGTGAGCCACCAGGGGAATTGGGGGGGGGGGAGCAGCGGGAATCCAGGGGGGATGGAGCCAGCAGGGGAAGCCGGGGGGGATGGAGCCAGCAGGGGAAGCCGGGGGGGATGGAGCCAGCAGGGGAATTGGGGGGGGGGGAGCAGCGGGAATCCAGGGGGGGATGGAGCCAGCAGGGGAAGCCGGGGGGGATGGAGCCAGCAGGGGAAGCCGGGGGGGATGGGCAGCAGGGGAATCCGGGGGGGGATGGAGCCAGCAGGGGAAGGGGGGCCGGACGGGGGGGATGGAGCCAGCAGGGGAATGCCGGGGGGGATGGAGCCAGCAGGGGAAGCCGGGGGGGATGGAGCCAGCAGGGGAAGCCGGGGGGGGATGGAGCCAGCAGGGGATGGGGGGGGGGAAGCGGGACCGGGGGGGATGGAGCCAGCAGGGGAAGCCGGGGGGGGATGGAGCCAGCAGGGGAATTGGGGGGGGGATGGAGCCAGCGGGAAGCCGGGGGGGATGGAGCCAGCAGGGGAAGCCGGGGGGGGATGGAGCCAGCAGGGGAATTGGGGGGGGGGTGGAGCAGCGGGAATCCAGGGGGGGATGGAGCCAGCAGGGGAAGCCAGGGGGGATGGAGCCAGCAGGGGAAGCAGGGGGGGGATGGAGCCAGCAGGGGAAGCCGGGGGGGGATGGAGCCAGCAGGGGAATGCCCGGGGGGGGGATGGAGCCAGCAGGGGAAGCCGGGGGGGGTGGAGCCAGCAGGGGAATTGGGGGGGGGGGGAGCAGCGGGAATCCAAGGGGGGATGGAGCCAGCAGGGGAAGCCGGGGGGGATGGAGCCAGCAGGGGAATCGGGGGGGATGGAGCCAGCAGGGGAATCGGGGGGGGGGAGCAGCGGGAATCCGGGGGGGGGGGAGCCGGACCCAGGGGAGATGGCGCGGAGCGGGGGGAGGAGCCAGCGGGAATCCAGGGGGGGATGGAGCCAGCAGGGGAATTGGGGGGGGGGAGCAGCGGGAATCCAGGGGGGGGATGGAGCCCCAGGGACAGGGGAGGGAGCCGGGACGGGGGGGATGGAGCCAGCAGGGGAATTGGGGGGGGGGGGAGCAGCGGGAATCCAGGGGGGGATGGAGCCAGCAGGGGAAGCCGGGGGGGGTGGAGCCAGCAGGGGAATGGGGGGGCCGGACGGGGGGTGGAGCCAGCAGGGGAAGCCGGGGGGGGATGGAGCCAGCAGGGGAATTGCGGGGGGGGTGGAGCAGCAGGGGAATCCAGGGGGGGATGGAGCCAGCAGGGGAAGCCGGGGGGGATGGAGCCAGCAGGGGAAGCCGGGGGGGGGGATGGAGCCAGCAGGGGAATTGGGGGGGGTGGAGCAGCGGGAATCCAGGGGGGGATGGAGCCAGCAGGGGAAGCCGGGGGGGATGGAGCCAGCAGGGGAAGCCAGGGGGGATGGAGCCAGCAGGGGAAGCCAGGGGGGATGGAGCCAGCAGGGGAATCGGGGGGGGGGGAGCAGCGGGAATCCCGGGGGGGGATGGAGCCAGCAGGGGAAGCCGGGGGGGGATGGAGCCAGCAGGGGAATTGGGGGGGGTGGAGCAGCGGAAATCCAGGGGGGGATGGAGCCAGCAGGGGAAGCCGGGGGGGATGGAGCCAGCAGGGGAATTGGGGGGGGTGGAGCAGCGGGAATCCAGGGGGGGATGGAGCCAGCAGGGGAAGCCGGGGGGGGATGGAGCCAGCAGGGGAAGCCAGGGGGGATGGAGCCAGCAGGGGAAGCCAGGGGGGATGGAGCCAGCAGGGGAATCGGGGGGGGGGGAGCAGCGGGAATCCCGGGGGGGGATGGAGCCAGCAGGGGAAGCCGGGGGGGGATGGAGCCAGCAGGGGAAGCCGGGGGGGGATGGAGCCAGCAGGGGAAGCCGGGGGGGGATGGAGCCAGCAGGGGAATTGGGGGGGGGGTGGAGCAGCGGGAATCCAGGGGGGGATGGAGCCAGCAGGGGAAGCCAGGGGGGGATGGAGCCAGCAGGGGAATCGGGGGGGGGGGAGCAGCGGGAATCCCGGGGGGGGATGGAGCCAGCAGGGGAAGCCGGGGGGGGGGATGGAGCCAGCAGGGGAATTGGGGGGGGTGGAGCCAGCAGGGGAATCGGGGGGGTGGAGCCAGCAGGGGAATCGGGGGGGGGTGGAGCAGCGGGAATCCAGGGGGGGATGGAGCCAGCAGGGGAAGCCGGGGGGGATGGAGCCAGCAGGGGAATCGGGGGGGGGGGGAGCAGCGGGAATCCCGGGGGGGGGGAGCAGCGGGAATCCCGGGGGGGGATGGAGCCAGCAGGGGAAGCCGGGGGGGGGGAGCAGCGGGAATCCAGGGGGGGATGGAGCCAGCAGGGGAAGCCGGGGGGGATGGAGCCAGCAGGGGAATCGGGGGGGGGGGGGGGAGCAGCGGGAATCCCGGGGGGGGAGCAGCGGGAATCCCGGGGGGGGATGGAGCCAGCAGGGGAAGCCGGGGGGGGGAGCAGCGGGAATCCAGGGGGGGATGGAGCCAGCAGGGGAAGCCGGGGGGGATGGAGCCAGCAGGGGAATCGGGGGGGGATGGAGCAGCGGGAATCCCGGGGGGGGGAGCAGCGGGAATCCCGGGGGGGGATGGAGCCAGCAGGGGAAGCCGGGGGGGGGAGCAGCGGGAATCACAAGGCCCGTTAACCCCGCCCGGCCAGGTGCGTACCCTACGGATGCATCTCTTCACGGGCCTGCAGCTGGCGTGCCTGGCCGTCCTCTGGGCTGTCATGTCCACGGCGGCCTCCCTGGCATTCCCCTTCATCCTCATCCTCACCGTGCCGCTCCGCATGTGCCTGCTCACCCGCCTCTTCACCGACCGCGAGCTGAAGTGTGTAAGTCCCAGCCCGGCCGGGGGGGGGGGGGCGGGGGAGCCGTGACCCCAGCCCCCGGGGCAGCAGGACTTGCCTTGAGCACGTCCCGTCTGTCCCAGTGCAGCAGGCAGCTCTGGGAGGCGGCCGGAGGGGAGGGGGAGATGCCGCCTGGGCACAGGGTGGGGGGGGGGGGCGGCGGGAGGGGGAGGGGGAGGGGGGGGGCAGCGCCTGGGCACAGGGTGGGGGGGCGGTGCCTGGGCACAGGGTGGGGGGGGCAGCGGGGAGGGGAGGGGGGGTGGCACCTGGGCACGGGGTGGGGGGGGCGGCGGGAGGGGAAGGGGGGGCGGCACCTGGGCACAAGGTGGGGGGGGGCACGGGTGGAGGGAAAGGGGAGATGGCGCCTGGGCACAGGGTGGCGGGGGCGGCGGGAGGGGAAGGGGGGGCGGCGCCTGGGCACAGGGTGGGGGGGGCGGCGGTTGGGGAGGGGGAGATGCCGCCTGGGCACAGGGTGGGGGGGGCGGCGGGGAGGGGAAGGGGGGGCAGCGCCTGGGCACAGGGTGGGGGGGAAGGGAAGACGCCGCCTGGGCACAGGGTGGGGGGGGCGGCGGGAGGGGAAGGGGGGCGGCGGCGCCTGGGCACAGGGTGGGGGGGGGCGGCGGGGTTGGGGAGGGGGAGACGCCGCCTGGGCACAGGGGTGGGGGCGGCGGGAGGGGAAGGGGAGGACGCCGCCTGGGCACAGCGTGGGGGGGGGCGGCGGGGGAGGGGAAGGGGGGGACGCCGCCTGGGCACAGCGTGGGGGGGCGGCGGGAGGGGAAGGGGAGACGCCGCCTGGGCACAGCGGGGGGGGCGGCGGGAGGGGAAGGGGGGGCGCGCCTGGGCACAGGGTGGGGGGGAAGGGGAAGACGCCGCCTGGGCACAGGGTGGGGGGGGCGGCGGGAGGGGAAGGGGGGGCGGCGCCTGGGCACAGGGTGGGGGGGGCGGCGGTTGGGGGAGGGGGGGAGACGCCGCCTGGGCACAGGGTGGGGGCGGCGGGGGAGGGGAAGGGGGGGGGCGGCGCCTGGGCACAGGGTGTGGGGGGGCGGCGGGAGGGGAAGGGGGGGGGCGGCGCCTGGGCACAGGGTGGGGGGGCGGCGGGGAGGGGAAGGGGAGACGCCGCCTGGGCACAGGGTGGGGGGGGCGGCGGGAGGGGAAGGGGAGACGCCGCCTGGGCACAGCAGGTGGGGGGGGCGGCGGGAGGGGAAGGGGAGACGCCGCCTGGGCACAGCGTGGGGGGGCGGCGGGGAGGGGAAGGGGGGACGCCGCCTGGGCACAGGGTGGGGGGGCGGCGGGAGGGGAAGGGGAGACGCCGCCTGGGCACAGCGTGGGGGGGCGGCGGGAGGGGAAGGGGAGACGCCGCCTGGGCACAGCGTGGGGGGGCGGCGGGAGGGGAAGGGGAGACGCCGCCTGGGCACAGCGTGGGGGGGCGGCGGGAGGGGAAGGGGGGACGCCGCCTGGGCACAGGGTGGGGGGGCGGCGGGGAGGGGAAGGGGGGACGCCGCCTGGGCACAGCGTGGGGGGGCGGCGGGAGGGGAAGGGGAGACGCCGCCTGGGCACAGCGTGGGGGGGCGGCGGGAGGGGGAAGGGGAGACGCCGCCTGGGCACAGCGTGGGGGGGCGGCGGGGGAGGGGAAGGGGAGACGCCGCCTGGGCACAGCGTGGGGGGGGGGCGGCGGGAGGGGGAAGGGGGGGGGCGGCGCCTGGGCACAGCGTGGGGGGGCGGCGGGAGGGGGAAGGGGGGGGCGGGCGGGAGGGGAAGGGGAGACGCCGCCTGGGCACGGGGGGGGGGGCGGCGGGAGGGGAAGGGGGGACGCCGCCTGGGCACGGGGGGGGGGGCGGCGGGAGGGGAGAAGGGGGGGAGACGCCGCCTGGGCACGGGGGGGGGGGCGGCGGGAGGGGAAGGGGGGACGCCGCCCGGGCACGGGGGGGGCGCGGGGGCCTCTCCTGGCACAGCCGGGTGCTGCCCAGCCCGCCCACCCCTTCGCTCCCCTCTCCCCGCAGCTGGACGCGCACGAGGCAGAGCCGATCTTCGACGCGCGGGAGGGCGTGGACGAGTACAACGAGATGCCAATGCCCGTGTGAGGGGCGCAGGCCTGGGACTCTGCGGGGCTGTGGGGCAGGGGCAGAACGCCTGGCCCAGCCCCACCTCTGCTCCCGTGGCTGCTCGGCCCGTGCCCAGCGGGGGGCACCCAGCACCAGCGCCCCCCAGCCCCCCGCCAAAGCTGTTCTGTGGCCTGCGGCACCCGAGGCTGGTGCGGAGCCGTGGGGCTGGGGCTTCAGCCTCTGCCATCCAACCCGGCGCGTGCGCTGGGGCCGCTCCCCGCTCCCCGCACCCCGGCCCCGGCCCCGGCCCCGGCCCCCCAGTCAGCTGTTTCTAAACTCCAGCGGGTTTATTTAAGAGAAGAACCGAACCGCCAATAAAGGGCTTTGGAAGGAGCGTACGGGGCCTGGCTCCGGGGGGCTCCCAGAGCGGGACCAGCCGCAGCCGGGGGCCTGGCAGCCGCGCTGCTCCGCTGACACCAGCGCGCCAGGCCACATGCACGACAGAACCACCCCCCCCACTTCAGTGCGAGCCCGGCCCAGGCCTATGGGGCCAAAGCTGGGGCGGCTGCACTGCGCCCCCTGCCAGGCCCCAGCGGGTGCTCCCCGGGCGGGTGGGGCTGGGGGGGGCGGCGAGTCACCATGACCAGACCCTGCCCCCCGGCCGGGCGCAGCAGGCAACAGCCCCCCGTGCCCTCCCCGGCCAGAAGCAGCAGTTTGGGGCAGCGCGCACACCCCCCCCCCCCCACACACACACAGAGCCTGGCCACTGCACGCGTACGTACACCCCCCCCCACACACACACAGAGCCTGGCCACTGCACGTGTATGTACCCCCCCCCCACACACAGAGCCTGGCCACTGCACGCGTACGTACACCCCCCCCCACAGAGCCTGGCCACTGCACGCGTACGTAACCCCGCCCACACACACACACAGAGCCTGGCCACTGCACGTGTATGTACCCCCCCCCCCCCCACACACAGAGCCTGGCCACTGCACGCGTACGTACACCCCCCCCCACAGAGCCTGGCCACTGCACGCGTACGTACACCCTCCCCCACAGAGCCTGGCCACTGCACGCGTATGTACACCCCCCACACACACAGAGCCTGGCCACTGCACGCGTATGTACACCCCCCCCCCAGACACAGAGCCTGGCCACTGCACGCATATGTACACCCCCCCCCCCCCCAGACACAGAGCCTGGCCACTGCACGCATATGTACACCCCCCCCACCACACACACACAGAGCCTGGCCACTGCACACGTATGTACACCCCCCCCCACACACACACAGAGCCTGGCCACTGCACGCGTATGTACACCCCCACACACACACAGAGCCTGGCCACTGCACGCGTACGTACACCCCCCCACAGAGCCTGGCCACTGCACACACGTACACCCCCCCACCCCACACACACGGAGCCTGGCCACTGCACGCGTATGTACACCCCCCCCACACACACACACGGAGCCTGGCCACTGCACGCGTACGTACACCCCCCCCCGCACACACACACAGCCTGGCCACTGCACGCGTACGTACCCCCTGCCCACACACACACACACAGAGCCTGGCCACTGCATGCGTATGTACCCCCCGCCCACACACACACACAGAGCCTGACCACTGCATGCGTATGTACACCCCCCCCACACACACACAGAGCCTGGCCCCTGCACGCATATGTACACCCCCACACACACACAGAGCCTGGCCCCTGCACGCGTATGTACACCCCCCCCCACACACAGAGCCTGGGCACTGCACGCGTATGTACACCCCCCCCACACACACACAGAGCCTGGCCACCGCACATGTACGTACCCCCCCCCCCGCACACAGAGCCTGGCCGCTGCACACGTACGTACACCCCCCCCCCCCACACACACACAGAACCTGGCCACTGCACGCGTACGTACCCCCGCCCACACACACAGAGAGCCTGGCCACTGCACGCGTATGTACACCCCCCCCCCCCACACAGAGCCTGGCCCCTGCACGCGTATGTACCCCCCCCACACACACACACAGAGCCTGGCCACTGCACGCGTACGTACACCCCCCCACACACAGAGCCTGGCCACTGCATGCGTATGTACACTCCCCACACACACACAGAACCTGGCCACTGCACGCGTACGTACACCCCCCCCCCACACACACAGAGCCTGGCCACTGCACGCATACGTACCCCCCCCCCCACACAGAACCTGGCCACTGCACGCGTACGCACACCCCCCCCCCACAGAGAGCCTGGCCACTGCACGCGTACGTACACCCCCCCACACACACACAGAGCCTGGCCACTGCACGCGTACGTACCCCCCCCCCACACAGAGCCTGGCCACTGCACATGTACGTACCACCCCCCCCCCGCACACAGAGC